>LR991052.1:28370714-28991716 GCA_905163555.1 Notocelia uddmanniana | reverse complement strand
AACTTGAAGAAAATCCTTTTGACGTAGTGCTAGTCCAAAGATGACGTTATGTCTCTCAAATTGTGTGAGTAAGGTAAACGTCCCACATCTTCCATAACTAACATTCTTATTACCATGATTAAGATTCGAAGTGTCAGCTCCTGGACCAAGGTCGAAAGGTACTGGGCCTTTTACCTTGTTTTCCATAAAGTTGTACAAAAGCAGTTCTTAAGGGTCCGCAGTAAGCTCGGTTCTCCATACAAACGTAGTTTCAATCTCATTTTAAAACGCCATGCTAGAATAACATGAATCTTTGTATACACAATGGGATCCGGCATATCCAGGTCGGAAATTAGTTTCTGTTGCTTAAAACTATAATGAAGAAAAAAATATAGCGATAATTAAGGTTTCCATACAAGACGTAGAAAACTCCAAAAATCGCTGTATTTCTTTCTATTACAATTTCTAGCAACAGAAACTAATTTCCGACCTAGATACTTATGGTGGCTCCCATTATTTATACAAAGTTTCATGTTATTTCAGCAAGCCGTTTTAAAATGAGAACAAAACTACGTTTGTATGGAGAATCGAGTTCAGCCGAGCGTACTGGGGACTCTTAAACTCGTGGTTATTTCAGTTGTGAAATCTTGAAAACCTTTTAACTAATAACTTACTCGCATGCTTTTACCGACTATAAAATACCTATGTTTTTAGTGACAATAAGCATCGCCGCCTTCTCTGGTACATTGGTACTAAACTACGTTTAGAAACACATTCCTGGGGCACTAAATTAGCACAACTATGATAGTAAAGCACCTTTACGGCGGTCAAATGTAATTAATATAAAACATTTACAGTTCTGACTGGCAAGATGCATACTTATTATAATAATCATCTTATTCAAGCCAATTTTACAATTATGCATTTATGAGTAAAGTTTTGCTGCTGAAACGAAAAATAACACATATTTTGCATTATTTTCATACTTATTGTATGAAAACAAATGCTTGTAAATTAATTAGTTTTAAGATGGACATGTATGTCATTGATTTATAAGAATTATTTATTAAAGTAACCTAGCGCGCACCTACTTACTTAAGTAGGTACTGTATGTAGATATAACAATTGTATTATTGATATTAATCCTTACGAAGGAAAGTTAAGTTTAGTTTACTTTAATTAAAAAAAATAAACTACACAAAAAACGAGTTCTAAACATTTATTTTTAAGTTCTCTCTTTGATAATAAATACTTAGGTTTATTTTTAGGTTTCGCACGCATATTTGATATAATGGAGCTGGCTGAATAGTACGACGCGCACCCTGCCCAGCACTTGGCAGCTAGTTCCTCATACATTTGCTCGATCGAACCAACCCGCCGTTAGTGCGAATAGTGCGTAATGCGTTGGCCGGCAAACACTGACGCCCAAGTCGCTTTGGAAAACAAATGTCATCGAGCGGCAAAACGTGTGACGGTGACAAACGCTATACATCTAGCCAATTTCTATATTCTTATAGCGTGGGCTTGGTGAGCCATCCTATAGATGTGGTGTTGGCTAGGGCTAAGCTGGGATGTGGGGTGTGGTGCGATTGAGGGTCTGCGTCAGAGCAGCACGTCGTCGGCGCGCAGCAAGCCGAAGGCGTGGTCGGCCAGTGGCTTCAGGAAGTCGCGAAGAGCCTCCTCCAGCGGCAACTGCAGCTCCTCCGCCAACTTCTGCCAGTTCTCGTTCAGGAACTTGTTCATGGCGTTGCCTGCGACATTTACATGTTACTATACAGGGTGATTCGGGAGACATGAGCACAAGATCAACACTACGGATTCAGTAGATCATAAGCTACTCCTTCGTACCACTATTAGTGAAATTAACGTTCTTCTTATCTTTGGTGTTGAAAACAAAATATTTTAAATTATTTACCAAATTCCTGGTCACTCTTCAATCAGAATACTTCAGTCAAGTGATACGTTTCAAATTGAATGTCATGTCCGATTACTTTTGAAATATTGTATCTCACTCAAGGTGACAATTTACTTTCTTCGTAATTGAAGTGCTGTCCGAACAGTTAGAGGCTTAATCTTTATTAACCAGTTGTTGTAGGGTGACCATGATTGTAGAGAATTAAACTTTAACTTAACAAAAATTAAAAAACAGGAAAAAGGCATGGTGAACGATTCATTGCAATTTACTATGTATGTAGTGTTGGTCCTGCTCACGTCTCCTGAATCACCCTGTATATCTATAAAAATGTTAAATGTGTATAGCTAGGGTCGGCAACCTATTGAAGAAATTGACGCGGGCCGCACTGGTTAACCATTTGTTACTTTATAAGACAAAAGGTCCCATATATTCGTTACATACAAAACACCCAGGGGACTTGCGGGACGCCGGTTGCCGACCGCTGCTGATGTATAGGAATATATAAGTAAAGAAGCTTGAATATTTTCTATCTATTTAAACTTACTTATCTATATATATATATATATATATATATATATATATAGGAGGAAGTCCTGACTGACTGACTCATCAGTATACCCGAAACTACTAACGCCAGAGAATAGATTTTTGCACATTTACGAGTACCTAAGTATAACTTAACGTCGAAACGCACGAGCGGTCGCGGCGCAGGGCGGGGCGGAGGCGGTTTTCCATTTTTAGGGTTCCCTAGTCAACTAGGAACCCTTATAGTTTCGCCATGTCTGTCCGTCCGTCTGTCCGTCCGTCTGTCCGTCCGTCCGCGGATAATCTCAGTGACCGTTAGCACTAGAAAGCTGAAATTTGGTACTAATATGTATATCAATTACGCCGACAAAGTGGTAAAATAAAAAGTGGAAAAAAATATTTTATTAGGGTACCTCCCCTATACGTAAAGTGGGGAGTGTTTTTTTTTCATTTTAACCCTAACGTGTGATATATTGTTAGATAGGTATTTAAAAATAAATAGGGTTCAAATCATTTTTTGATAATGTTAATATTTTCGGAAATAATCGCTCCAGAAGTAAAAAAAAATGTGTCCCCCCCCTCTAACTTTTGAACCATAAGTTTTAAAAATATGAAAAAAATCTCAAAAGTAGAACTTTATAAAAACTTTGTAGGAAAATTATTTTGAACTTGATAGGTTGAATAGTTTTTGAAAAAATTACAAAAATAATATCTGAACTAAGTTTGTAATTTAACCGTATAAACAGGTGTTTATTGTACCTGTCATTTCTACAAAATCACAATGAAATGACGTGCTTTCAAATAAAGTAAAACCGGTGAAAATTGGTTCACGCAATAAAGAATTATTCCATAAAAATCATCTTCCATACTTTAAGCTCGCGCGCAATAGTTTACTTAATTTGCCGATAGATGTCGCTGTACGTGGAACGCTCATTTCAACATGGCGGTGTTAAGATTTTCCCTGATTTAATGGGGTCTGAGCAGGTGCGCCCATACATTAGGTAAGGTTTTGTGTTTCTGTACTTAATATGTCAACTTAATGTGACGGACGGAAAACTACGGAACCCTACACTGAGCGTGGCCCGACACGCTCTTGTTGATCTTTCCGAAACCGTTAACTGCCGATTACAGCTTCATATGTCACACACACCGCCTCCGCTCTACCGCGCTACCGTACCGAATACCGCGCGGTTTTTTTGGTGCGACGTGCCTCGACCGAGTTTGCTTTGCCGAATAACCGCCTCCGCCCCGCAACGATATCCTGATTTACAAAAATTATAATCTTTGTCATTATGTGTACCAAATTTTTGTTCCTATTGTAGTGATTCAAGTCATGTCAGTTGTCTGTCAGGCACTATCAGTACGTCAAAAGTCTACTATATTATTAATCTTCAAGATTCTTAAGTTGTAATCTAGAGATTGAAACTTTCTTCAATAACAATAATAAAATTTATCGCTCTTATATTAGCCTTTCTGTAAACCAAAACACTAATCGCATGATTTAATTGGCATTCCTCTGACTGGCCTAATAACTTTTTGCCCAATTTCAGTTTCTCTAACAACTTTTACTAAAATGAATTGTCTGTCTTAAGTCAATTTGTATAAATTCCTTTTATATAGTAATATTTTTTTCGAAATTAATGTAAGTTAATTTGACAGAGAATTTATATTTTTATAATTTTGCGAAATATGTTTATCCGAAAGTACCATTATTATAACTCTTTTGTTTTGTCGAAACTATTAGAGTCCTTACTTGTATTTTAACTATCATCACATAAATAAACAAAATGGAATGATGTTCAAAATCCATATTTTCTAACTCCAAATCCGTTGAACGCCCAATATTTTATGAGTAATTTTTAACAAAATTAACAGCTACTGATAACTGACAGATATATTATTTAAGAAAAAAAAAACCGACTTCAATGGGGGAGGCCGGTGAAAGATTATTATACTTAGATGGTGCACTCTTAGATTCCATACAATGAAATCAAAATGGCTATAAGTATGTTTATAGTGGTAGAAGACTAAGTACCCTCACGGAATCCTCCATCAGAACTCAAGCTTGACAAAAATATGCCTTGAAAACCTAGCTTGCTTGACAAACATAACGAAGAGAACAAACTTCAACTATGCGTCGTTGAAGAGTTCTGTTCTGATCATCACCAACAGTTCCACTTCATCAAATGTCACTTATTTAAATGTAAATGCTTGATTAGTGCATGGAAACACTAAATCACTATATGTGTGCCTTTCACATTTGAGGAGTTCCCTCGTTTCCTCATGGATCACATCATCAGAACTCGAGCATGACAAAAAATAATCGTGAAAATAGAACTTGATGCTTAACAAACATAGCTAGGAGGACAAATCGCCAAACGTGTGAACTTTTCGTCGTTGAAGAGTTCTGTTTTGATCATCATCAGCAGTTCCACTTCATAAAATGTCACTTTTTTGAATAAAATGCTTGATTAGTTTATGAAAACACTAAAAGCACTTTATGTTTGCCTTTAAGATTTGAGGAGTTCCCTCAATTTCTCATGGATCCCATCATCAGAACTACGTTTTGACTAAAACGGGACCAACTTGGATATATATACTTACAATCAAAAAAAGAATTTTCAAAATCAGTTCAGAAAAATGACGGAGTTCTGGAGTAACAAACATAAAAAGAAACCGAATTGATAACCTCCTCTTGTGAAATCTTGAAGTCGGTTAAAATGTGTACCTCATTTATATCTTTGTGCTAAAATCTACGCGGACGAATCCACGGGCGGGGGCTAGTTTATCTATATGAGTATGTATATCGTCGTCTAGTACCCATAATATATATTACAAGCTCTGCTTAAAAGCAAAAATAATATGCAGGTAATATGTGCGCATACTCGTGTGTTAAGTTTGAATTTGGTAAATATATCCCACTGCATTATTGTTCAATATCCCAGTTAAGGAAGGCAACAAAGAACAATATTCTGTCTGAGGTTGAGGTCTGGTTTTTTCACTTAGAATATCATTCGTTCTCATTCTCGTATATGATAACACAATTCAATAGACATTTGAATGCTCTTGACATGAAATACGCCAACAATTACGTTATAGCACTTATAGCTTATCAATCTTATCGGTTCGGTACCAAAGATAAGTACCTATGGTAAGTATCTCTTATTATCTTACCTATTCCTATGATATAAATACTTTACTGTATTAAGACATATTACAAGAATATATAGACGTGTGATGATTGTACATAAAGCGCATTTTTGTGCTTCTTATAGTATTTTCTATACTAAGATGAATCTAATGGTTGGTTAGGATTTGTTTAAGTTAGCTACAAGTCTATTATCTGGAATTTAATTTAGTAATATATTGTATTAGAGTGAAGCTCGCAAAGACTAGATGTCGATGTACTATTACTTATTCTGTGCTGTCGATCAAATCGCAGGTGACGTCCAAAATAGAACAAGGAGGGCGCGATAAGGAATCTCGGGGTCAAAAATAATAGTTTTTATTCTTATTTTTCTACTCAAGCATTACTTATAATATTTATAATCTGTCAAATGACTGACAGCAGTATTAAAACAATAAACTTTATATACAAATGCAAGTCTATACCATAGACAAGTATATGCCTGGTGGGAGAATCAAAACGGATTTCCATACAAATGCAACTGTTAAATTTATTTTTAAAAGAGGCACGTGTCAATTTCCCTATTCTGTCACAATATCGATTTTGAATATAATTCAAAATATTTTACTGTCGTAGAAAAAATATTGTATGCTACGTTACATAATTAGGACTTAAAACTCGAGAGGCATTGTAACAAAACGAGCGTAGCGAGAGAGTGACCCTTATTGTGTAACTGTTGCATAAAATACTAATTGCGTACTATCCTATAAAACCGGTTTTCTATCGTACCGACCGGTTTTCAATCGAATAAAACCGATGTTTTACAGTTAGTAAACACGTATTCATGCTATCCTGCGCGTCATATCCCTATCCTAGCACGTGCTCTGTTGTCTTGTTAGGGTATTATAGTTTGTTCAACGCTGTCTCCTACTACAACCTATTTGAACGATTCGGTCACTGTCACTTACTCACCGCTTTTCGGTGAATTCACATTTACGGGCAGGGCCGGCTAGCACGGAAATCTCGACCATTTGTATGCTTCGACATATAATACGTTACAATTTTACGTTCAACGGAGATTTTATCTTAATTAGCTAACATGCTACTTAATGTTGCAACGGAAATTTATCTTTATACACGAAAATTATATAAAGTGTTGCTAAATAATAAAATTAACTGGTGCAAACGATTTACATTCGTTCATTTTGTAGTTTTATTGGCGGAAAATGTCATATTAGTGCTCAAACGGAAATATATGATAAACCAATATTCATTTCAGATCATTTGTGGGGTCCCGAGTAACCTACATATTATTTATGTTCATGGCGATTACTATGTTAGCACATCATCATCATCATCCTAGCGTAACTGACTGTTAGGACAACAGAGAAGCACAATAGTGTAACTTTATTACACCAAAATATTAATCGCTTCACTGGCAAAATACTAGATTTAGAATTATTTACGGAAGAGTTTAATGTAGATGTAGTCTGCTTAACAGAAACTTGGTTAAAGAATCACATGATGAAATTCAATGTAAATAATTACGTATTGGCCAGCGCGTTCAACAGAACTACAGCAGAGGGTGGTGGATCTATTATTTTAGTGAAAAATGGTTTGACTTTTAAGGAACGTAGAGACGTCTCAGGCTGTTCTGTTGATCGTGTTTGCGAGATTGCTTGTGCAGAGATGGATCAGTATCTGATAATTTGCATTTATAAACCACCATCAGGTGATTTAACATCTTTTATGGAAATTATGGAGGATGTACTCAGGAAAGCAACAAGTGGTAAAAAGTCAGTAGTGGTCTGCGGCGACTTTAATATCGATATTTTATCACAATCAGCTGAAAAAGATAAGTACATTACTCTTTTGAAATCTTTCAATTTTGACTACTTGTTTGAAGTACCTACCAGAGTTACTCCGACCTCGGCCACTTGTATAGATAATATTTGGTTAAACAGTTCTCATATAGACAGTAGCATAGTGAATGGAGTTCGTTCGGATCATAAAGCTCAGATGGTCAGGCTACCTTGCGAAGTAAAACATCCAGATCGCGTTATAGAAATAAGACCGCTGAGTAGAAGTAGACTAGAATTACTAAAGTCTAATCTACTAGTCGCCATGCCGAACACCCAGGTAGAATCAAATGATCCGAATGATCAATTCAAAATGCTTCTGAATACAGTGTGCAACGAATTTAATAAGACTTGTAGTAAAAAGCGTATTAAGATAAATAATAAAATGAGATTTAATGAGTGGGCAACTACCGGAATTCGGAAAAGTAGAGATAACTTATACCAACTTTATGAAAGGAGATCTTGCACCACTGACGAATGTTTCCATCAGTATGTTAGGGATTATTCCAAATTGTTTAAAACAGTGTGCACAAAAGCAAAAGCAATGCACTTGAATAATAAAATTAAGTCCTCAGATAATAAAGCCAAGACAGTCTGGAAAATAATAAACACAGAGACTGGGAAGAGAAATAATAGAGAGTTCACAATTTCTTTGAAAGTAAAGGATAATTTAATAACTGATGCAGTAAAAGTAGCTGATGAATTTAATAATTTCTTTTCTAAAATTCCTATAGTCACTACTCAAAGTTTAGCATCATCTACCACTAAAGCTGAATCCCTTCTGAATGACAACGTAAAATTAGAATCACTAACTAATTTCAAATTTCAGCATGTTTCTCCTCTAGATGTACTGAAGTCCTTTGAAATGTTAAAAATAAAGAGCACTGAGGACTTATGGGGCGTGTCAGTCAAGGTACTGGAATCTATTCTGGAGGTCGTTGCACCAACTCTAGCTCTCATTTTTAATAACTGTATAGACTATGGCATTTTTCCAGACTTAATGAAATGTAGTAAAGTAGTTCCAATTTTCAAATCAGGTCATAGAGATAATCCTTCTGATTATCGTCCAGTTTCTATCCTACCTGCGTTTAGCAAAATATTCGAAAAAATAATGCTTACGCAATTGGTTTCTCACTTTAATTCTCACAATATTTTGCACGCACAGCAGTTCGGCTTCACGAAGTGTAGGTCAACTACTGATGCAGGTGCAAGTTTATTAAAATTTATTTTGCAGTCTTGGGAAGAGTCGCACGACGCCATCGGAGTGTTCTGTGACCTTTCCAAGGCTTTTGATTGTGTAGATCATGGTACTTTAATTTGTAAACTTAAGTTTTATGGCATCAGAGGGCACGCATTAGATCTCATGAAGTCATACTTAACACAGAGAAATCAAAAGGTAGCGATAAATAAAGCCATTTCGTCAGAGACAGTGGTAGAGATGGGAGTACCTCAGGGGTCTATTCTAGGTCCGTTCCTGTTCCTTGTTTATGTAAATGATCTGCCATATATGGTAAGCCGAAGATCAGGCATTGTAATGTTCGCAGACGACACCTCATTACTGTTCAAGGTAAATAGGAGAGATACTGAACTCATTGAACCAAATAATACCCTCTCCATGATATCTGACTGGTTTGCTGCCAATAACTTAGTATTGAACCCGAAAAAAACGAAATGTATTAAATTCTCTCTTGCGAACTCATCAAACAGAAACTTATATACAAATATTAGACTTAATGGTCAAACATTAGAATTTGTTACTTCTACTGTATTCTTAGGTATTACATTGGACTCAAAATTGCAGTGGGGTTCCCATATAACAGCGATAGGAAGTAGGTTGAGCTCTGCTGCATTTGCAGTCAGGAGAATAAGGCAGCTTACCAATGTGGCAACGGCACGGTTAGTTTACTTTGCTTATTTTAATAGTATAATTACTTATGGTCTTATCTTATGGGGATCAGCTGCAGATATTGAAACTGTTTTTATTTTGCAAAAAAGGGCTATCCGAGCAATTTATAACTTGGGGTCACGTGAGTCATTAAGAGAATTTTTCAAAGAAATAGATATTCTAACCCTGCCGTCCCTATATATATTTGAAATAATAATGTATGTTAGGAAGAATTTGGGCAATTTTCCAACGAACGCTGATAAACCAATAGCCACGAGAAATACTGGGAAACTGAAAGTAACCTTCTATAGACTAGTAAAGGCGAAAAAGTCGTTCTTGGGAAATTGTATCAAATTCTACAATAAAATTCCTAAACACATTACTGAACTTAGTAATTCTAAATTCAAATCTGTAGTAAAACAAACACTTATTTCAAAAGCATATTATAAGATAAACGATTACATCATGGATAGGGATGTTTGGCAGTGATAGCGTCCTGCACGGGTAATCTATCGCGAAAATATGTTTTCTACTGTAGCATTGTTATTTCAGTTATTTTGTTTGTAGTAGCTGACACTGTAATTTATATTTAACTATACAATGTATATTGTTTTGAAAAAATGACACCTCGCCGAGTTTCTTACGCCGGTTCTTCTCGTGGCAGAGGTTTATTTTTCCGAACCGGTGGTAGTTTATTGACGTTCATAGGTGCATGTAATATGCCTAATTTGAAGAATAAACTACTTTTACTTTTACTTTTTTTTACTAGCGTTATTCCCAGTACAGTTGTATCCTGAAGGATGCTTGGGGTCCGCTACCTATAATCCCAAGAATTGGTGTAGGCACTACTATGTTAGCACATGACTTTGTAAATTTGACATAACGTATAAATGACCACGTTTTACGCACAACGGTTTATATGACTCTGTATCAAATTAGACAATTCGCGTAAAAGTTTACCCGAATTTGACGATAAAACGTGACTGCAACAGTTGTAACTTTTCTATTATAGCCGGGCTGAGGAGTATGAAGTCGAGTTTAGCCGAAATGGCAAGAGGAAGGGGCCTGTCTAGGCGAGGAATAAAATATTTCGGAAGACATACCCAGCTCCCCATCACCACCGAAGAGGTTGTCGAGCTGCAGAGAGGCGTGCCCGATGTGGAACCGCACGTCGAGGCTCTCGCACGTGAGCGCGTCGGGCGCGGCGCGGCGCGGCGCCCGCCCCAGCGTTATCGACACCACCACGTCGATATCCCCTGCAATCAGTGGCACAGTTCACTAATGTCTCCGCCCTGCGTCGTATTGAACGGTCTAATATTATACGTCTCCGTTGTAAATAAGAAACCCTTACGCCGCGGCTCAAATATATGAGCGCCCGCTGCTCGCCTCCAGTCCGCGGATTTAGGCTGGGTTGCACCAAACCGTCTGTAATCGTAAGCGGTGTTTGTTAAAATCTGACTGTATAGCAAGTTTAACAAGTTTCTATGGAATGACAGCTGCTGGTGCCATATTTAACGTTGACCGATCTGTAATCGTAAGCTGGTGCAACCCAGCCTTACAGTTGTTTACACCTTGACCGTATGTCAGTGGCTCAGCTCAGTACCGTTTCTACTATAAAGCTGTAATTTGACATAGGTATGTATCAAAGTCGGAGAAAAAGGGGTAGAATACAATTTATTTCTTTGTTTAATGTGATTACTTACCCTCAGCGTTCGAAGTAAATGACCTGACACAGACCCTTTACTCTGTTCACCGGTCAAATTCTTAATAAACACGTGCCTTTTTAAACCTTGACGTTGGCGGAATCATCGACAATATCGATGGGGCCATAAAACACAAAGATTGATTGATTGATTGACCTTTTACTCGGCACCATCAATCTAAATAATATTCATAGGAGTAGAAGTGAACAGCAGGGTGTCAATTATTGGGATATTTAATAATGTTACAGGTAAGTAGGCAATTAATGGGTACAAGAATTTATCAAAAATTTCCCAGGATGTATCTCGAGGTTTCCCAAAATCATCAACATAATACACCTGCCATACGTACAAATCTCTTAAAAACCGATATCTAGTATATAGAAATCTATGCTGCATCTTTAAAAAAATATACCTACCTACAACATTTATGGAAAACTCAATTTTAAAATGAAATCGCCTCCAATATGTGTATGTAGTTTTACAAGCTTTTATTTAGTTTCACTTGTCACGTTGTCTGTAATCAAATCTTGCAAGTTAAATTTGAACCACTTCCCGGTTTCCGATTGAGCTGAAATTTTGCATGCATGTATAAATTGGATGACAATGCAATATTATTATGACATAGAGCTGATCTGATGATGGAGACAGAAGGTGGAATGATGGAAGCAATTCCTAAACTACACAAAATAAACCCATGTGTTTGGGCTTATTCGAACCAACCCAACAGGTAGTTTATGATCGTGGAAAAAGTACAGTTGGCAATAAAAGCATGTACCAAAAATGAAATTTTTAACCAAAAACTTATTAATTATCTGCAACTGTATGTATTCGCTGCATCTGACTTCTAAAACGTCACATATATATGACCATAATGTCAATCGTTCTAGCTGAGGTCTTGTTATAATTACTAAAGATTAATCAAGTATCTGTACAATTAGTTATTCATTAATAGGTAATGGAATTTAATAATAATGCTAACATTAATATTTGTTTCGTAAGCGCATTTTTCATTTCAAGATTGGTTTTACTCTACTTACCTTCTCACTCGCCTAGGTGTTACTTAGTTACACTTTGGGTTTTCAAACTAAAATTGTATGGTGGTCGTATTACCTCACGTTTGGTCGTTAATCGCTTATATCAAGGGAAAGTAAGTATTCAATCGTTTACTTTATCGATCACCATACCTATACTATTGTATAGTCTTATAACAGACTCAAAGGCCATTATGTTATGCACGTAAGGTATAGGAAAAATGGAAGTGAAGTGATTACCGTATTTCCCGGAGAATTGTCCCTCGCCCTCGATGGGCAGCATCAGCAGCTGCCCGGACAGCTTGTAGTTTCCCTGCACTCGCAGCTCGGGGATGAACAGCTTGGACACTACTTTATGATGTTTAGCGTCTACTCTGAAATGTAAACAAAAGACATACGTATGTAACAATACAAGAAAGTGTTGCTTGCTTAGGAAACATATTGAATATGATTATTTTAATAATTAAACTACGAACATTCTCAAGTACAAACCATTCGCTTCAAGTACGCAGCTCCTCGGTGGTGTGAGGGGGGCGGGCGGTATTGCTACCGAGACGGGAAAAAACTGCCAATTCGAAGCGAACGGGTAATACTCATTGTTTTACTGAATCTTATGTCGGTAACATGAAATGTATGCAAACAATGGATGCTCGTCATGCATGACCCAGATAATTGACGCCATCAACATATAAGTATAATAAACTGTAAAGTCTGGAGATAATTTGTATATGTATTAGAGCAGCCTAAATAAAAGATTCTGAGAATGTTACAAGCATCAGACTTTTACGAGTGTTTAACGTTTTACGTATGCCGAGATTGAGTTAACTATTCCCGACTGATGCAACCAGTGTCAGTTCAGTTGAAGTGAGATGACTTAACAGAGTTTGCAGTGCGCGCGTTATGTAACGCAGTAGGTACATACTGGACGTCCTTGACGCGCATGGTGGACGGGCCGCGCACCGTGACGTCGGAGTAGGAGGAGGTGACCGCCAGCGGCCCGGCCGCCTGCTGCACCGCCAGCGAGCCCACCACCAGCGGCTCGCACGCCGGCACGCCGAACTCCGGCAACCCTGTCCATAATCGTTATCTTTTAGGGTTAATTTCAGGAACTAAAACTAGGCGGTTTTCCTGTAGAGTAGACCATTCAATAGTTAGCAGCTTACGATAAACTATGTACCGTTTCGATCATACAAGTCGTAAGTCCAGAGACTCGTAATTTGACATTAAAATGTGCCTGCAGGAAGCTCATCAGACTTTGCGAGATTTGACAGTGATATAGAAGAATAAGATATAACCCAGTCATGAGTGGCTTTCATATCGATTGTAGACATTAACTATTAAAATGTAGTTGAGCAATCAATCGCTCACAACGAGGGTTGGGTACAATACCCGCTGTTGCGGCGTTTACATAGCAAAGTAACAGAAATTGACACGGTATTGTATTAGTACCTACACGATTTTTCCGCAGCTCAAAAATATTAAAACCGCAACACGATGCGTCATTTTGTTAACATCGTATAAGACCATTGTTTTTTAAGTGACTGTTTACTAATTAATTGATAAAAAATACAAAATGTAGCGTATACGTATGCTTTATTATTATTAGGTACCTGTTGCTAATTGCGGGATGTAGGCGTTGAGAGCATCGCGCAGGCAACGGCCGAGCGCCTTCTCGTCCCGCGGGCACACGAATCCCCCAACTGAAACAGAAATGCGACAAATGCATCACAATATAAGGGAAGCTATTTTGATTCACACTAATCTGTTCAGTAACAAAAATTGAGCATTACAGTTAATGAAACCCTTCTCGACTCGCGCGGAAACTGAACTGACTGCACTAAACAGCCATATTATTTTCCACATTTTATTAAAATGCACATTCAATGGAAGGGTCTCTTCGCTCTACAGTAATAAATAAAAGAAAATACGTGATGATAAATCCTGGTATTTATCTTTCAAAAAGGTGAAATGTAGTAATCATTATGGAAGATCGTTTGATAATGATCTTATGAAATGATAAACTCATCACGTTTCTGTAATGAAAGATACCTATTACCTTCTTCCTAATAATAAGCAGGTATCATTTGACCATGTTATTTTTAAATAGTGCGGATTAATAAAAAGTAAACTGCCGGTTTACCTAGGGTGTGAAGTTCTGAGCGCGTGTGTCAGTTTTCTCGTTTATAAAATTTTAATATCCATTCTACTCGTGGATCGTGATTCTGATTATAAAGTAGGTACCTACCGTAAAGTGGGGTGAGGTGGGTGAAATTTGACTTTTAAACCTCAATAAAATTTTATTTTTACATGTGAAAACTGAATGGTGTATATAATAAGTGGTTTGGACGTTTGTATTTTATTTTGGGTAGTTCCATTTCATAACTTTGGCGATAAAGAGGAAAACCCATCTCATCTCGTAGTGCCTCGTATTTGGGGTGAGAGGGTTTTTCATACAAAGGTGATTTTGGAAGATTGTTGGATCGTTTTTTTTATTATGCGTATTACTATAGCCCCATTTTAAATTGGAATACATTATTTTTGTAGCAGTAGCCTTAAAATCCCTTCTCACCCCCCTCTCAAACCTTCTCTCCCCATTCATAACCCAACTCTCCCCGCGAAACCTACTCACCCCGTTTTACGGTACTCAGAATATGTCGTATGACCTGAGTTTGAAATCTGTTACTGATTGACGTTAATAGATGTGGCGTATCTTTTCAAAAGGGCTTATTTTTGTGTTAACGGTACTTCTAAAGAGAACCTTGCCTAAGATAATTTTAGTTCCAATTTAGAAGTAGAGTTACAGTAAAAATAAAACCTTTTGTAAAGACATTCCTCAAATATTGGTTATATCTTGTATCGGCTACGGCATCGAAGAACTATTATATTGCATTATTTTTAATAGAGGCAGGGCACAGCTAAAACGTCATCTCGCTCAAATTTGGAGCAGCCCAACTGGGAAGTACCTCCACCGTACAGAAGAACGCAGCTATAATATCACCACTACTTGCCCCTTAGGTAGGTATGTGGTGTTGTGTTCCTGGCGGTGAGTAAGGTCGCCAGAGCTTCCGAGGATGCGCTGTGTTGGGAGTGAGGGACTCAGCACAGCGCATCCCCAAGTCAATAAAGGGTTGGTAACGCACTTACGTCGTTAGGCTGCGGTATCTGCTTGCCATCAGGCAGGCCGTAAGTTTGTTTGCCACCGTCGTTGTATAAAAAAAACTGTGCTAGAGGTGTGAACCCGTGGCCACAGATTAATATAGTAGGTCGGTCTGAGTTCACACCTCTAGGATTATTTTCGTTCGCCATTTAAATTATCTACCGATAGAATTAAACCCCATTAGGAAACAGTTTTCGTCCATTTTAATACTGCGTCTAGTGAAAGTGTCAAGTTTAGGATAGGTATACGAGGCCGGCAAACCCTTTCAGGCAGGGCATGTAAAGTGATTTTCTCAATCATGCTATGAAATAAAATAAAAGCTCCAAGAAAACAATAATAGATACTTTATTCGTAACTAAGTTAAGACTGCTAAAATTAAACTTGACACTAATTATAACTAGCACGTATCAGCCTCAGTTTTGGTGTCTCGTAGTTTGAATATCATTATGTTCTTATGACATCTAGTGATACCGTAAAACGGAGTGAGTAGGTTTCGCGGGGAGAGTTGGGTTATGAATGGTGAGAGAAGGTTTAAGAGGGGGGTGAGAAGGGATTTTAAGGCTACTGCTACAAAAATAATGTATTCCAATTTAAAATGGGGCTATAGTAATACGCATAAAAAAATCGATTCAACAATCTTCCAAAATCACCTTTGTATGACAAACCCTCTCACCCCAAATACGAGGCACTACGGGGTGAGGTGGGTTTTCCTCTTTGTCGTCAAAGTTATGAAATGGAACTACCCAAAATAAAATACAAACGTCCGAACCACTTATTATATACAACATTCAGTTTTCACATGTAAAAATAAAATTTTATCGAGGTTTGAAAGTCAAATTTCACCCAACTCACCCCATTTTACGGTATTCAAACTACGCCACTATATTCGCTATATCACTATATTCGACCACTCGTCATTCCTGTACATGCACCATTGTGTTCAAGATCAAAGCAACCTGCAAAGAAGGCGATCGGTGTACATACTAGTAATTTGAATAATTAAAGACCAAGTTTATATTTTAACAAAGTTTTTAGTTATAAATTATAATTGAAATAGATTTATTTTATAGTCTACTGTGTCAATTATTATGTCTAAAATTTTGTATTAAGCAGCAACGCTAAAAAAAGAAATCCTATTAACACGAAAGTATTTTTTTAGTATCAAATCAGTGAAATATTTCATCTTTCCCACCAAAATGTTTTATTACAGAGCGTATATTATCCATGCTGTTCAAGATGATGCTTTTAGAGCCATCATACACGAGCTGAAATCTGAATTTCTATGGTTACTAATACATTAGGACCATATGACCGAAGTTTAACTTCTTACTTTAAAAACGACATGTTTCACATAGAAACTTTCAATCCTTTATGGGAAGAATTTTTATACCGAAAAAAAATGTATGATACAGGTATCATTTTTTTTTTAAATAAAACACCTTTATACAAAGAATTAAGTTTATAAATCTCCAAATCAGACGGCCTGTTTAGCCTAGTTGGTAGTGACTCTGCCTCCGAAGCTAGAGGTCCCGGGTTCGAATTCCGGCCTGGGCATTTATTTGTGCATTTATCACGGATATTTGTTCTTGGGTCTTGGATGTTTTATAAGTATTTAAGTATGTATTTATCTATATAAGTATGTATATCGCCGTCTAGTACCCATAGTACAAGCTTTGCTTAGTTTGGGACTAGGTCGATTTGTGTAAGATTGTCCCCCATTATTTTTTTTATTTTTATTTTAAATTAACGATTTCTTTAAAACGGTTCAACAACTATGTCACAAATCTACGTACTTTAAAGAATAAATAAGTATTGGGGGACAATTTTACACAATATATGTTCCAAATTTCATGCTTATATATTCAGACGACGACACGACGACGGTACGATAGTGTTTTTGCTATCGTAAGTCCCGTGTAAAACCATCGATATTGTTTTGAGGTTTTCCTGAGACATAATGGCTTTACATGCTGGGGTTATATCAATCAATATCTACTTATTAATTTATTACGCATCTTATCGTTACCTACTAAATGTGAGGTTACACGGTGTGCTCTCAATTAAAACATGATCGAATTACCGAGGTTAATGAGATATAGTTGTAATCATGCTACATTTTAAGGAGCCGTAATCGGAGCCCTCGGCTGGCGTGGCGTGGCGTGACGTCAGCGCCCGCACCCGTGCAACACTCGCTCTATTTGTTTACCTCGTGTTACACGCTGACCATTCTCAACGCCGGCCCGCAATACGACTCTCACTAACAAGTGTAATGTGGCCTCTAGAAGACACCGGGCTACGTCCACACGGTGCGCCGCATACATTTGGTACATGCACCGATCATCCGCGCGGACCACAATCACGCGCGTGATGCTTGTGTGCCTTTGCCATTTTTTATTTAACACCTGATCGTCAAATATGGCTGTGGGATTTAAACCTATAAACTGGCACGATTTATAGAGGGTCGTGTGTCATCACTCAATGGATATACTTTGCGAGATTTGACAGTGATACAAACCTATTATGAGATGGCTTTCATATCAATTGGAGACATTAACTGTTAGTTATTTATTTCATCGTCCCTAATTAATCAATGTGACAGCGATTATACCACTGTTAAATCCCCCAAAAAATTCTTACTAAGGCGACTTCCTGACTTGGCGGGGCAGGAGCGATATGTCATAGGTATTTTGCTCTTTGACGTGAATTTACCGATGTGAGATTTCCTCACTTGAAGAAATACTGTCAGTAATACGTTTGCGCAGTAGTAATACCATGCGCAGAAGTGGGGCAGTATTGCATTAGTATCGGTTGACACTGACAGCTGACAGTTTTCTCATATCGTACCGCTCCCGCATCGACTAGTCAGGAGGCGCCTAACCCTTAAATAAATAACGCAAGCTAACGTTACCGAGCTCGATTTATACTGGGGCAGATGGTGAGGTGAGTGGAAGCCGGTTGTGAACTCCGGAGCAGAAGTGTGCCAGCGGCGCCGCGCGCGCCGGCACCGGCACGGTTATGTCACTCGTTGCGTTATGTCGCATTGGCTGCGCTAAAAACATCTCATTTTGATTCACTCTTGCATGATGCGTCAAACTACTTAACCCGAACGAATAGTTTGGTTCTGCGAAATGAACCCAACACTCAACGGTGCAATGTGCATGTTCACTACTTAAAATATCATTGAATCGCACCTAATGAAAAGTTAGGGCTTGAGCTGATGTAGGATACATTATACAGGCTGTGGCTAGTAACATGAACTAATAAACGGTAGGCAATTAAAAATATTTTATATACATTTCTTTATCTTATGCAAAGACAGTTTTCGTGTATTTTATTAATGTTTCGGCGAAATATTAATTGTATTTAGGTACATAAATAATGCTAAGGGACTAATTGCATTGACTGTCGTGTAAAATTAATAAAATATTTGGGTACAAGTACAAATGTTATATTTGCCCCTGTTCCTTAAATATAGGCAGGGCACGTAGGGCAGTTACAGGGTGACAGGTGGACCAAAACACATCATAGAAAGGTCCAAAATATGCTATCGTCTGCGCAAGGAAAATAGTGCTATCGTCTGCGAATAAAACCATTGAATATTGAACATATTCGGGAAGGTCATTCATATATACCAATAATAACAAATGTCCTAAAATGCTTCCCTGCAGAACTCCACACACTATTGGTTTTGATGAAGAAAGTAAATCAATTCTATTTTGTTACAAATGTTCGTGATTTCTGTTCAGCATTATATTAGTATATATATCATCATCATCATCATCATGTCAGCCGAAAGACGTCCACTGCTGGACATAGGCCTCCCCCAAAGACTTCCACAATGACCGGTCCTGCGCCACCCGCATCCAGCGGACACCCGCGACCTTCACCAGGTCATCAGTCCACCGTGTGGGGGGCCTGCCCACGCTACGCCTTCCGGTACGTGGTCGCCACTCGAGAACCTTTCCGCCCCAACGGCCATCGGTTCTACGTGCTATGTGCCCCGCCCACTGCCACTTAAGTTTAGCGATTCGGAGGGCTATATCGGTCACTTTGGTTCTGCTGCGGATGGCCTCATTCCTGTTGCGATCACGCAGAGAAACTCTCTCCATTGCCCTTTGGGTGACTTTGAGCCTTCTTATGAGGCACATAGTAAGCGACCACGTTTCAGTGCCATATGTCATCACTGGCAACACACACTGGTCAAAGACTTTTGTCTTGAGACACTGCGGAATATTGGACGAAAAGATGTGCCGTAGCTTCTCGAACGCTGCCCAGCCGAGTTGGATTCGACGATTAACATCTTTCTCGAAGTTGGACCTACCTAACTGGACAGTCTGTCCTAGGTATAAGTAATCGTCTACAACTTCGAGCGTAAAGTGTCCGATTGTTAAGGGAGTTGGTGCGACATGGACATTTGACATGATCTTCGTCTTGTCCATGTTCATCCTTAGACCAACTCGCTCGGAGACTTTACTGAGGTCATTGAGCATTGTACCTAAATCCTCCATGGTCTCAGCCAAGACTACTATATCGTCAGCAAACCGAAGGTGCGTGAGGTAGTCGCCGTTTATGTTGATGCCTAGCCTTCTCCAGTCCAGAGTCTTGAAAACATCCTCCAGTGCAGCGGAGAACAGTTTAGGAGAAATAACATCTCCTTGCCTGACTCCCCGCTGCAACGGAATAGGCTTTGAGTTCTGGTCCTGGAGTCGGACTGACATAGTGGCGTTCTTGTACAAACTTTTCAGCACTTCGATATACCGGTAGTCCACTTGGCACCGTTGGAGAGATTGTAGTACAGCCCACGTTTCAATCGAATCGAAGGCTTTCTCGTAGTCCACGAACGCTAAATAGAGGGAGAGGTTATACTCCTCAGTCTTCTGTATAACCTGACGGAGCGTATGGATGTGGTCTACGGTGCTAAAGCCTCTTCGGAAACCGGCTTGTTCGGGAGGCTGGAAGTCATCTAGTCTGCGTGCGAGACGGTTCGTAATGACTCTTGAAAACAGCTTATAGACATGGCTCAGAAGTGAGATGGGTCGGTAGTTCTTCAGTAAGGAGTTGTCACCCTTTTTGAAGAACAGCACCACCACACCTCTGTTCCATGCCTTTGGAGTTTTCCCTTCCAGTAAGACGGAGTCGAACAACTTCTGAAGGGCCCTTAGGACCGGTTTTCCACCCGCCTTCAGGAGTTCAGCTGTAATTCCGTCTTCACCGGATGCCCTGTTGTTCTTCAGCTGCTTAAGAGCCATTCTAATCTCGTACAGGCTGATGTCCGGGATATCTTCGGTATAGTGCCGGGTTAATCTAGCTCTAGGGTCTTATATATGATTTAAATAAAATCAGAGCTACTCTTCTCCATATTGATCCAATTTTTGCGATAGTCCAGTCTAATATTATGCTCGACAAGGTCAATGATTTTCGTAATATCAATGTACTCTATACTAATTAGATTTCTTTTGGCGATGTTTAGGGTATGGTTTTTATTAAATTTGAAAGAAAATCATTTATTCAATAAACATAAAAACAGGATACTTAAAACAAAATAACTGGAACTAATTTAAAAAAAGGTCTCCAAGATCGGAGCCCTGTGGAAGGGTTCCCATAAGGCTGGCAGCGTTTCCCCTTTGGATAGCTATGCTGATCCGCTGGCCAAGGAACGAGTCTCCAGTCTTCTATTAAATTGCTAAGGAATTTTATTTGTTTTCTTGATGTTACGGATTGTCCTAAGTAACCCGTTCAGCTCGACAGCTCTCCAAAGAATGCCCGTTCCCCTGAAAAACTACCAGCTAGCCGCCATGTCAAATGGCGGGAAAATATCCATCGCCGATTGGTCGTACCGAGAGCCCCAACAAGGATTGAGCAACACTCCTATTGGTTACTTTCCACCAATCACGTACAAACTGCAAGGAAAGTCCAGTGTTGCTAGCACAAAATTACCAATTTCTGGCATCTTAATGCTGCATAAAATAAGCATGACGTATAATGTGACCAGTAAGTACGACATATGAAGATATATGCCATTTTAATGACTATAATAACAGCTTCCTGCTACATTCACAAGATATTCGTAGAAAACCAGCCGTCTATTTCACTTCTAAACACATAAATCATGACATATATTATTTATTTAATACATATATGAACTTATTTTCTATTTTAGGTATAGTTGGAAAGCATATTATTCTTTTGATCATTTAAAAAAATATAGTCTACAGACCTATTGGCCTATAATTTTACAATTCCTATTTATCATTTTTTTAAACAATGGCTTGACGGTAGTTGCTTTAAGTTTGTCATGTCATGTCGTTGAATAAGTATTAAAACAACATAATGAGAGGCTAATTGCAACACTTTATTGTTCACCAAATAGAAAATTCAAATAGTTTACATTATGTATAAATATTATAAACCTAATATAAATAGGTAGACACACTTCGGCCACATCTTAAAAGTATTTATTATAATTCAATAAATAATGTAAATATAAAAATAAATGGATTTAAAAGAGGGCAAATAAATAAAAAGGTAGGGTAGGTAATTTGCAGGGAGGTCCTCGGGGACTTGTTGACAACGTCTTCCAGTACCACGGCCAGCGCAGTCCAAGGACAAGATAAGACGTCTTTAATTGCTGTATAGGTAATCGCGCTGGATGCCAGCGCTGGCACAATGTAAATACATTTTCGTGCCAGTCGAGCGTGACTGGATCTGTATGTATAAACGGCACTGTCCAGCGCTGGCGCGTGCCGCCTATTGGCGTGAGTAACTGGACACGTCTAATTTGCCTCAATAGGGAGTTAGTTGGGGAAGACGGATTCCGCGGGGAGGTGCTTGAGGAACTTGTTGGCGACGTCCTCCAGCACCATGGCCAGCGCGGTCTCCAGTGCCGGCTGCACCTCCCCCGCTATGTCGGCCGCGTGCATGCGCGCTATGTGCTCCGTTATCATCTCTGGAAACGACCACTTACTTAATAAATAGGAACCATTTGTACGATAAAGTATTTTTTCATTAGTACTTGTTAGTGTTTGTCCGACATTATTGTTTTTCAAAATAAAAAAAAATACAAAGATTAAATAGAGGCTCGATTGATACCGTAATAAGTCGTACATTTCTGGGTAGTTCTACATATATGTCAAAATATAAAATGAGAGGTACCAATTTTAGGTATACTGATGATTTGGTTAAAACTGCAGTATACATGTAAAAGGTGTAACGAGGTCTTCTTCTCCGGTTGGACCGTTACATGACAGTCGCTTCTGCAAAAATTACCACCTATTAGGCCCGTTATTATGAATACATAGGGCGAACCCCCGGGCCTCCCAGAATGCAGTCGGGATTAACGCTAAAACGAACTAGACGAGTGTGGTTAAGAGAGGTGTTGATTTGCTAGTGAGGTGAGGTACCCATTTCGCCGGTGGTGGAGTGCGCCTCCATGAGGTCTGCGCGCAACGGGCCGGCGCAGCGCAGGCGCACGGCTGCGTCGCGCACCACCAGCCGCTTGTGTGCCCGCGCGCCCACCGCCTCCAGCGCGGCCGTGCACTGGGCTAATGCGAGCGAACGAACGTTCATTTAGACAGTAGGGTATTTTAAATCTATATACGTACATATCAAAAATGTAATGACTTGGGATGTTTCCTGTAATGTTACATATTTTTCTTTAATAAATATATAATAATAAATAAATATTATTTTTCACAGAGAGTGCGAAACTACTGAAATATTAATTTAACTTTATTTCGTTTCTGCCTTGTCGAAGGGAAAAAATAGGAGATTGTGTCTCAAGGGCGCAAAATGATATGCGGTATATTGAAACCTGGATAAAGCGAAAGATTGTACAAGAAAACACTGAGCGTAGCGAGGGATTCAAGTATAAGTTTACATGCTGCTTTTCACACCTTCTATGAGGAAAAGAGTAATTATTGCTCTAAGATGAGGGAAGAAGAGTACGACTATGATCCCTCATTGGAGGGCAAGCATGACTCTTTTCTGAATAGCAGGTGTGTGAAAATACTATTTTGCTCTCTAGCAAATTTAACGAGTTTTGCTCCCTCTAATAAACGGGCTAGAAGATGAAAATTTTTGAAATTCAATATAATTAAAGTCTCGAACTCGATTGGGATTAGGTGCCACAGCACACGCCAGACTCCTTTAGAATAGGTACAACCGCCAAAACGAACCAAATATGTTCGAATTTTGAATGTAATTAAAGTATCGCTTATCGATACTTTAATGTAAACACTAAGATGCAACCACAGATACAGGTTTCTTAATATATATCATTTGCGGATCGTTTCTGAGAATATTGTATTACAATAAGAAGGAATAGGGAAGTTATGATATAGATGTAGATAAAGATTTTTAAATACATAAAGCATGACAAAAGGACCCAATTTGACTATAGAAAATTGTGAAATCATTAGGAATATGTCCCTACAAACTTCATACTGAGTGTTTTAGAAGTTTCGTAAAAGTTACTGATTTGACTATCAGTAAAATACCCCGTATTGGGACATAAGTCAATTATAATCAGATCTCGTGATGTGATTTTGTCAGCTGACCTACATTGCTCAATACGGCGCCATACATTTTGAGATAATTTTGGACAAACCAAACAACGAGCATTAATGCACTTTGTAAACGCTGGTTGTTAGAACCACGTGTAAAATTAATTCGACTAAACACTTTTGCTAAATATTTAAGACACCACAATTTTCTATAAACGTCCTTTAATGATCATCCTGTACTGTCCACAATAATAATAATAATAATAATTTATTGAAAAACTAATACATGGTTTACAATACACAGGCATTGTCCGGTGAGTGCCAAACTAGGCTGAGCCTGCATCTTGGGACCCATACTAAGTGGGTTTTTAAAATGTACCCAATAATTGAATGAAACATCGTACAAATCATAATAAGTTATACTCAACAATTAACATATACTTGAATTATTGAGTAAAATGTTATGTTTTATCAATAAATGATTAAAATTGAAATAAATAAATATTAGGGGACTAGCTTGGTAGCGCATCAATACACCAATACTTACTGAAATTGACTGACATCTTCCCAGTCGATTCGACGGGAAGCATCTGAAACTCTCCGAGTATCACATACTCGCTGAACATTGCTAGGAGGGGCAAGCTAATATTCGTGGTGACCTTCAGCTCTTCCGGGTAAACACTGCGAAAGACAAGAACAGGATAATAGTGCTGTAGAGTCCGGCATGTCAACATCGACCTCTCACTCAAATTTGGCGGCATCGAGATACGAGTAGATTACGACATGACGGAATCCACAGTGCTCCATTTGGTCGAATTGGTTAGTATTTATACTACAACTCATTTAATATTTATTCTAGAAATATTACAAAATAATAAGAAACCAATTTGACGTTAGTATGTGACATTAGCATATTCAGGATGTGGCTTGTGACATGAGTAAATAATGAAACGGTAGATATGGCAGTAATTATTTCCAAGTGGTTACCAATTAAAAAACATGCAAAGACAGTTTTCTTGTATTTTATTTTAATATTTTGATGTAATTTATTTTGGAAATACTATGAAAGTACAAAAAACATTAAAAACCCTGAAAATACCCTTCTAAAACAAGAATGCAACCCCATAATATCTTCTTTGACCCCAATATTAGAAGATTCTAATTTTAGATCTTTTTTCCGTAATTAAAACGAATGTAATATATGGTTACAAGGGGTTACCGCATGCTCGTATATACTCTGAGGAACAGTCCTTTTAAATATTTGCTCCTGTGGCGGTGGCGGACTATGTAGGCCCCGTACGCGTACCTATACGTTTATACTAATGAAATGAACCCGGAGACTCTATACATCTTTCGGAAAATGAGTGCCTTGGTATTTGCCCTGGTATTTGTATGCTATTGTTGAAGTATTTGTTTGATTCATTGTTGCTATGTGTTTAATAGTTTCATGTTTGTCATTATACTTAAAAGAATTGTTTGAAGGTACATAAATAAATATCGCTTTAGACTCGTATAAAGACATCATTTAAGTATACGTATTAAGCGCTAGAGTTTAAAGATATTGATTTTGTTATACTTTTATGACCTATAAATAAATCTGCAAATTGGTCTCAAGGGCTCTTTACAATGACAAAGCAAACAAATACAAATAAGAATGCTAAGATTTAAAAAGTTACTCCACGGACTTAGTACAACGAAGCTACTGTAAAAATTCCCACGTTCTTTTAAAGCGTTTTTTGAGCCCTCTATAAAAGCCCGAATTATAAATAAATCGGACTACCTATTACCTCAGGGATTTGTCTCATTCTTCTTGAATGAAATCATCAGACCACCTGCGTGACATCATAATGTCAATGAATCCCTAAATGTATGCCAAATTTCAGCTCAATCAATCGCCAGTAAGTGGTTGAAAAAAGTTTTTATACTTGACCAAAAAGACCTACATACAATTCCTGCAAGTTGAATATAAACATTTTATATTGCAGCATAATTTCGCAACTTTCGCATAGTTTTCGCAGACAAAGGGTAGTAAGAGTTGACGATAAACACTACAAATCTAGGTGACATATTTTGTAGATCAGTACGCAATAATAGCCTTACTTACGTCGATTTTACATACTTACACAAGTCCAGTAGCGCATCAATATTTTATTTTTTCAATTCCAAATCTCCTGAACTTATAATCCAGATCGCTAATAAAAAGCTAAAAACCATTTATAAATAGGATCTATGGATATTAGTAAACAGGTGCTATGTTGTAGTTTCCAAAATGGTGCGACCAAACCAATGATCGAGCACTCATGCAAATTTTGACTTTTTTAAGAAAACTTTATAAAACATGCTAGAATGTATTTCGTGCGTGGCAGTCCAAATCCGTTATAAGCCCTAAATAGGTAGGTAGTAGGTATATGGCGAGGCAAGGTAATGCGTGACGAGTAACTGAAATACGCGCAACTTGATGTGCGAAAATTAATAACAGCTCACTTAAACGTAAATTTATAACTGATTAAGAAGACAAGAAAACCATTTTATGAAATAGCTTTAACATGCCAGAAAATTGTGTGCACCTATAAATGATTATTAGTTGATAAATCAACTAACTTTAAATAAGTTTCTGTAAAATATTTCATTTTTAGGGTTCCGTAGCCAAACTGGCAAAACGGAACCCTTATAGATTCGTCATGTCTATCCGTCCGTATGTCACAGCCGATTTATTCGGAGATTATGATCACTACAATTATGAAATTTTGTAGGAAGGTGTATGCTAAGAACTGCTATAGATACAAGGTCAATTTTTTTTTCAATGCACATAGGCGTGTAGGGTATCAATGGATAGGCCTTTAAAAATGACATATAGGTTTCTAAAAAACTTTTCCATTTAAGTCAACCGTTGGTGAGATATTAGCTGTCAAAATATTAATGATGGTGTAAAATAACAAATCCTTTCAACGATTTCTGGTTTGAACAAGAACGGTCTAACGGTTTTTGAGTTATTGCAGAAAAACTGTCTTGCTCAAACAAAAGGGCGTAAGTGCCGTGAGTGTCCTATGAAGATACGTCCTTTTTTTAATCAAAGTATTGTATAGTGGTTTTAAATGTAGATTAGGAGGTGTCGGTACGGAACCCTTCTTCGTGCGTGGTCCGACACGCACTTGGCTGGCTTGTTTATTGGTACAAGCTTTTATATTGCCGACTGTACCCTTTTTCCCATTGCACAGTCGTCCACTATGTACTAGTTGAGAGGGTACTAGCTGCAATAAACTCAAACACGACTTGTTTATCTTGTGTTGTTTAGGAGTTGCTATGGCCATCTTCTGCCTCCATCATCAGATCAAGTCGGTGGTACTACATTACTGCATTGTCACCGATATTACATTATAGCAAATTACAGTTCAATTGATTGAGGGTAACTTGCTTAAAAATACAATTGCAAGATTTGACCCATAAATACAATCGTTGCAAGTTAAATAAGTTCGCATGCTTGGCTTAAAATATATTTAAAATTTATAAATTGTCTTAAAACTGTAATTATGTAAATTTTTTCATACAACAATAATTTCTCGTCCCGGATTGCCGCTCTTCACCGGTGGGCACCCACCGTAGCCCTTTCAGGCCGAATAAACAACTACAAATGCTATGTTTTTGATTTGATAATTAGTTGTAATGAACCCGCACAATTCGAAAGGGGTAGTCTCTTACTCCAATCTGTTGAAGGAATAATTGGTAAGTCCATGGAGGGTGACGTCGGTGAGCCAGGCGTCGTACTTGAAGCTGCGCGCGGGCACGTTGTGCTGGCGCAGGCGGATGCTGGGCACGCGCAGCGGCTCCAGCGGCTGCACGCCCAGCGCGGGCGCGCCGCGCGCGAGGACGCCGCGCGCCGCCGTCGCCACGCGCTCGATGCACGCGCCCACCGCAGGGTCGCTGTAGTGGCACTCCGCTAACATCATATAAATATTCATTTTCTCAAACATATGCATAGTACATATACCTCGGCGGGAAATATGGGGTTGCCCGCCTTAGACCTATCCTAGTCCTTAGTCTATATGTCTTCGGCTGGCAACCCCTTTTGTCACATACAATCTCCCATGCATAGACATATCTTTTTGAGTAACGCGTTTAGTTACAGTATATTAAAAACCAGTCAAGTGCAAGTCCGAAGGTTCCTTACAACGATCGTGTACCCGTCCTACATTTTTTTCCTACATCATCATCATCATCATCATGTCAGCCGTAAAGCGTTTCTTTTTCCTACATGATCCGCCGTAAAAAACTGTTTCATAACGTGCAATTCAGGACCATTTATATGACACTTCACTTGACATAGTCACTAGACCTTGAATTTATGACCCCCCGTTGTTTTATTTACCCCCGTTGTATCGGTACGGTAATAACATATTGAAAATAATAAAAAAATTAAAATCATGCTCAATGCATCTGTCTTTGCCTTATTTAACTATTACAAATTTCAAATCGATAGCATAAGTAGTTCTAGTGATATTTAGCTATGGATAGCAGACAGATAACAAACAGACAGAGCGGCACCGTAAGGAATCCTTTTTAAACATTTTGGTACGGAACCCTAAAAGTACATGCTTATTCCACCTGGTTAAGGTAAGTAACCTCATTTTTTTTACCGACTTCACGATTTCAAAAGAGGAGGTTATCAATTCGGTTGTATGTTTTTTTTTTTTATGTTTCGTAGGAATCGAGGGAACTCCTCAAATGTGAAAGGCACACAAATAGTGATTTTAGTATCTTCATGAACTAATCAAGCATTTTCATTCATAAAGGTGACATTTGATGAAGTGGAACTGCTGATGATGATCAGAACGGAACTCTTCAACGACGCGTAGTTCACGTTTGGCGATTTGTTCTCTTCGTTTTGTTTGTCAAGCACGTTTTGTTTCCATGATTCCATGAGGAATTGAGGGTACTTAGTCTTCTATCATTATAAACATACTTATAGCCATTTTTATTTTATTGTATGGAATCTAAGAGTGCACTATCTAAGTATAATAATCTTTTACCGGCCTCCCCCATTGAAGACGGTTTTTTTTTCTTAAAAATTATTTAAATTTCCATTCATGCTAACGGTATGTTACACCCTCTTCATTGCAATAGGGTATTTGACAACACAAAAAAATCTTTTACGTTATTACCAGTAAACAAACCGTACGAACATATTCGGCAAATTTCATACTACAGCTTATTTATACATTTTAAAGATTTTTAAATACATGAATAAAAGGACGTTGTTTGACCATAGAATCAGTTCACGCTAAGTCTGCATTGAATAAATTTGCCATAACCACCTCAAACATCACATTGCCATATAAATGTGACGCAAAATTCACAGTGTTGCCAAATTATTTGATGCAGAGTTATCGTGGACGGACTCTAGAAAATTGTGACGTCAAAAAGCAAATTTTCCTATTTCGCAAGCGCTTCATGTGGGTTATCAAATAAAAGGGTTGGGCCTGCTGATTCCAAATTTATATTACATTATTAGATGTTATGCACCTACTTGACGTGAAAAAAAACCTCAATAAATTATTATTATATCTCGAAAATGTTTTTAGTTTTTTTTTCAACAAGTAGACAACCAAGATGAAGAGCATGCAGCTTAAGGACTAACAAAATAATAGTCGCTGATCTTCTGCCAGAACCCTACTAAAACTTACCCTACTAACTATAATTTGTTGCCATTACGAGTATAAAAGAAAATAATGAAAATAAAAGGTTTTTTGGTTTCATTTACTCGTCCTTTTAAGTAACCCCCTAGCATCTCTTAGTAGGTTGCCAAGTGATATTTATAATAGTGTATAGTTCTGTCTATATACTCGTAACTGATATTACAACATCATGGAAATAATGTTTAAATTCAAAAGGCCCCCGTGCATTTAACTTTTGTTAAACTAGTGTCGAAACTTGTACGATTGTATAACATTGTACCGACTCTTCGTGTGCGAGTCCGAGTCGCGGTTTTTAACATTTACGTATTTATGTGGTATGGAGTGGTTGCTCGACTTACATAAGGGATTGTTGTGGGATGTGTCGTTGTCCGCGGTTTGATTGCGGGCCGCCGCGGGGTCGTCACGGCCCGCAGCCAGGCGCCGGGCGTCGCCTCTCGCTGCACACGCCACCAAAACAACTAACTTTAACAATATTAACCCCATTTTTAATTAAATACGTGTTATCGTATGTGATTCTAAACCCGATCTAAGACATACATTGAAGGATTCCGTATTTATAAAAGAAGAAAACTAGTTTACAGTGCGATAAACCATATGTGGAAAAGGATTCAACCTCGCCACTAAGGTCTAAGGCTACTTGATTTACCCAAACTCAAATCAATCAATGATAACTTAAGTGAAAGTACCAAATGCATCCATAAAATATACACTACGTATAATGTGTGTAGAATTTGAGGAGAGTGTTTTCAAGTGTCTTGACACCCGTGTCAAGTACCTGTATGAAACACAACATCGCACATCTCTGGGTATATTATTCATTCTTATATTTTTTATTAAAATAGGACTGCGTTTGACCCTTGTCTAACCTGATGGAAAGTTAAAACAATGTCTAAGATGGAACACGCTGGCCCAGAAAATGCCTGTTCACTCTTAGCTCGAAGACACCGAGTATGTTTCCGGAAATACAAAGGATAATGTTAAGGATCGCCAATTTTATGTTTAATATGTAAAGTACTTAAAAACTTGATAATGGAGTTTACTTTAGGCGACTTCCTTCCTGACTCGAATAAAAGATTTGCTGGGACAGAGGCCCACTTCACAGGAGTCCTCATCACGAGACGAGAATATAGAATTTCTTGGTAATAATTTAAGATTTGTCACTTCTTTATTTGATGTTATCATAAAAATACCGTAAGATTGGGCTCTTAATTTACCAAAAATAAAAAAGTATGGAGTTAAATCCAACCGTTCTGCATTCATAGTCATAGTATTTAAGAGGTCGTCGCTTGTCGGTGGAGTAATTTTTTAGCTTATTCTGCATTAGTTTTATCCTCACTTATTTGTATGATGAAGCATTTTTTTTATTTGCTCGATAGGTATGCCTTATTCTAGGTATCAGCCCTTTTCTTTTCCCTTTATTTCATTTCCTTGCATTGGAACTTGATTGCTTATCTTTAATTTAGTGATACTGTGTAGATATATTCTATTACCGATGCTGAATTTAACTGCCCACTTAGCAGTTTAAATCTTCGCATTGTAATCATAAATTATAATGGAAACTATGCAAGGCACAACATTGACCGCAATTTTCCTAACGCAGTACATATTCAAGATCGCGAATCAACTAACAGTTACGCATAAGACAGACACGTAATTGATGCGCCACCACATCTTAAAATAAAAACATTGGATTTATTTCTTATAATTTAATAATCTTATTCTACGATAGCAGGTACACAAGAACTCTTTGGTGTCCTCAAGAGGACAAAGGAAATCTCACAATTAAAATATACAAAGAACTTATCTGCTAATTTGTAAGTATTTAGATGGCCGACCATACCGGCCGGCCTTCGATGCCGCCTATTTTTAAGTTCAGCTAGACGGACATAACACATGTCAGTCCATTTTGCAGTTTGCCACAGAAAGCAAGCTATCAGATAGCTATCGCTCTTGTAGATTGTAGGACTGCAAAGTTGGTCCGTCTGGTTGCGGCATCAGCATATTCGGCTTCCGTGTGACCGATCTTAAATGTTATAGTTAAAAGTAACTAGGCGGCGGTTGTAGGCGCGATATCGTCCTCGATGAGGAACTCGTGCAGCGGGATCTTGGCCAGCACCTTGTTGAGGAAGGCCTTCAGCACGGCCGCGGCTGTCTCGTCCACTAGCGGGCTCAGGATGTCGAGCACCACGCCTGGGCTTCCGTTGAAGAAATTCGCCGCCGATGACGCTGCGGGCATAAACCAATCCACCTTAATCCTTATACCTAACAATAATGTTTATAACACCGAAGACTATTTCGGTGTTGTGCTACTTTAATATTACCATACGAGCAATGAGTGAGTGTATGTGCGGTGTGTGTGAGTGGGTGTGATTGATACTTACAGCAACTTCGACGCCCTAAGCAACAACTTTTTGGTTTGAAATACACTAATCCCGTTTATTATACGTCGAGTTCATAAATATGTCAGCAAATCCAAGCCTTCAAAAATAAATGTACATAGTAACGTACAAATACATCTAAACAGATTTATCATTCGAAAATATATACACGTGTCATCCGTCATATTCATCTGAGAAAGCCTCTCAATAATATTTAAGCAACTGAAAAATAATAAATATCTGTATTATCATTTTAAAAAAATTATATGTATATATTTTCGAATGATAAATCTGTTTCGATGTATTTGTACGTTACTATGTACATCTATTTTTGAAGGCTTGGTTTTGCTCATATATTTATGAACTCGACTGTACAACACTTAAAAAGTAAGACTTCAAGCATAAGTAGGTTTGGTGAACGTGGAAGTATGAATAAGGACAGAAGATTGTTGTAACACTCGTAATACGCGAGTATATTTTGTAATGAAAACCCTTACTTACGCGTATAATTTTATTATAATAATAATTGGAATCTAGTTAGTAAGAGTTTTCATTACAAAATATACTCGCATTAGTCTTTATGTGAAGTAAGTGTTACGCTTGTTTTCTTAACGGGGTTACCGAATAATTTTCCGATCGGAATACTTGAAATACTGGAAATCAGAAGCTACCTAACCGAAATATTGCGACCTGCGCTAGAAACATACAAACATTGTGAATAAATATTATTGAGGCCTTCGGGCGGCTTGAGAACTTCTAGCAGTCAAGTTGCCCACTCACTTGACAAGGGGGGTCGAAGTTGCACCACGTCCGTAGGGAGTACCCACCGTTACCCTACACGAGACCCCTGGGTGGTGCTAAAAGTGCAACAAAAACTGGCAACCGTACTTGTCTTCTCGAAGATCTCACGGTTCGTAAATAAATGCCATACGATTAAATTAAATTGTGAATAAGGCAATATGTCCTTGTAATTTTGATGAGGTGTTGATTGACAAACTCACCAGCAAGAGGCCTCTCCGTGTCGTCGAAGGCGACCTGTCCGTGGCCGACCTTCACGCGGGTGATGACCTTGTCGGCCTGCAGGTAGCGCACGCCGTCCTTCTCCACCACCTTGGCGCCGCCCTTGGCGATCACGGATATCCCAGCTGAAAACAATTGATGCAAGTATTACTTAATACTCTTCGTGTTGTTCAAGACCAGAAAACAGCTCACGAGTAAAACACCAGTTTTACTCAACACAGCGCATACCCTAGTCAACAAAGGGTCGGCAGCGCACTTGTGATTTCTCTGGAGTCGCAAGTGTCCATAGGCTACGGTGTCTGCTTACCATCAGGCAGGCTGTAAGCTTGTTTGCCACCGTTGTTGTATAAAAAAAGTTTGTATCAGTAAGTCCTTCTACAATCTTAGGTATCTAATACTTATTTATGTAAAACACGCGTGTTGTGTTCTTATTCTTACTTATTAACCCTAGTCTTGTTTTATTAAACCAGCCATTTATATTAACAGTCGTACAATATTCAGATTCACTCTAGTGGCCCTTTGTCTGAGAGTTGTTTTGCTTATTACAGAGCACTTCATATTCCTATCTCGATCATTCGGTATCTAACTGCCGTGTACTCCCAACACATAATAAACAATAAAAAATATTGTCGGAAGCAAACGTAGGTATTGTTTATTAGTTGGCTAATATTATTACTGCATAATGTATTTGGCAGTGTTACTGAAACACGGCTGTTACACTCTACGAAATGTTTCTGGCGCAATGTAGCCCGGGGCTGTATTGTAATCGACGGGTGTATAAATTACAAATGTCCATACACGGCCGGCACAAGATGTTTTGAATCTCTTAATTGGGAGATGTTTTGGGGAGAGTCGCCTACTCCTCGTGTGATCTTAAAAGAAGACTTGTTTGCTTAAGGTGCGGTGTTATGGGCAGTCAGACGGGCGTTCATAAACAGAAGAGTCTTTAGCCTTTAACCAATAACCCATAGGAACTTTAATGCTCCCACATTACAGAAAAAACAAAAGAGTCCGTGAAGGCAATAAAATCATATCGATCGTAGTACCAAAGGGATAAATACGTAACGTTTTAGAGTGTGCGTAAGGTTGAATCTTAGGTAGTCTTACGTAGTAGGTTTGACAGTCACCCCTCAGCTCTGGCCATAATGGCTAATAGGAATGGTAATGTGAAGGAAGTGTATCTCACTGAAGTTGCCGCGCAGCTTGCCCTTGCCGTCGATGTCGAGCACGAGCAGCCGCGAGCCCCGCACATCGTAGTCGGCCGTCACCGCCAGCCGCGGCAGCGACAGCTTCACCTCGGCCGCGTACTTGTTGTTCAGGTTCAGCCTGCACCACACGATTAATAAATACATATTAGAGGACAATTTTTTACACAAATCGAACTAGCCCCATAATAAACTCATAAGGCTTGGGATGGAGGCTAAAACTGTTATCAAGGATTTCGGTCGCCGGCTTAGGGAGAGGGGCTGTGATCCGCGCTCCGGATCTTATATCTGGTTCATCAGATTTTGTTAGCTATACAGCGCGGTAATGCTGCTAGCATAATGGATACTTTTGAGCCGGCTTCGGTTCGGGGTGGTCCTGTTTAGTTGAAATAAGTTGAGGGTAATTTGACGAAGCCTGCGTTGCCGATTAAAATTACATGAAAATAATTTGTACTGAATAAAATAAATTAGGTTTTTTTAAAGGCTTGTGTTATGGGTACTAAACGACTATTTATACTTAAATACATAGAAACCATCCAAGTCTCAGAATCAAATGTCTCTGCTCACAACAGAAACAAATGCCCTTACCAGGATTCGAAGACGGGACCTCTAGCTTCGAAGGCAGTGTCACTACCAACCAACTAGGCTAAACAGGCCGACTTTGATTTTACATTGCTCTGATCTGATGGCACTGTTAATATTTAAATCGTTCAATCCACGAGGAAAGCGCTCTTCTCGTAAATATTGTAGGAACAGTCCTCACGGATTGACTGATCTCTATTGCAATTTAAATCGAGATTAATTGTTTTGCTGGATATTTGCGTACATTTTTGAAGGTGGAAGATAATAAATACCGTATCATTCGAAAAGACATGCAAAACATATGACACAATAAATAAGTAATAAATATGTTTTATGGTATATCATTTCATGTACATCTGCTTAACAATACCATAAGAATTATATTTCAATGTTTTAAGAATGTTAGTAGAGTAGTTAGGTTAGTCGTGAACAGGCCACCTGGTGTTCGCATTTACAGGTACTTAGTACCTATTTAACTATCTTTGAAGTAATTTTGTTAATTACAGTTTTAAAATAATTATGTACAATGATGATGGTAACTTATCATTATCAATCTTATGTCATCATTTGCTTTACATGTGCTAAATAACAGAACAGAATAAAATATAACATCTGTTTGATTTACGCGTAAGGCTATTCGTCAATAGGTGACTTTAGTAGTACAAAATTAATTGTCTTTTAAAGTTAAATAATTTAATTTGGTGTACATTTGAGAAATGACCTTGGATAACATCTTATGACATCAATAGAGTTACATCTGCTAAATAACAGAACAGTATTCTATTGAACAGAATTTCTCTTTGATTTAAGTATCTATACAAGTAACTCGTATTGCATCTGTGTCTATACGTCAATAGGTGGCGTTGGTAATGTAATTAGGTACTTTTTACAATTAATTTTCTTAGTCTTACTTAAGTACATGTTTTAAAAAAATGGTTTATTATAATAAATGACTAAACAAATTATTCTTATGTTATCATTTAACGTACATCTGCTAAATAATACAACTAGAATAAAATTACAATATTTTAAGGAGAGTATTAAGACTATTTGCCAACAGCCTCCATATATGTCCATGATCTTTGCCAGCAGAAACCTTCGTACATGTAGATTTTAGATGACAAAAAAAATTATATATGAGTTCTACTTTTTTTTGTAAGTTGCCCGATGCAACATTATTTCATAAGAAGGCAACTCTGGCACTTTTAACGCCTGCCCCGCGTGTGTGGCTATTATTGCAGAGATTATTACGGATTACATACACGCGGAGTTCCCGACACTGGCTAAAATGAAATGTTTTAGAAGTTACCGGAGTGATAAAAAAATATAGTGTTTTAAGGCATAGCAAAAAATAACTAAAACCTATAATGTTCGATATCCCCATTTTCAAACTCCAAATACGTTGGTCGCTGAATATCTTCTGAGTAATTTTTCACAGAGCTCATCAGCTGATAGAAACAAAAGATCTCATTTCTATCTTTGTTATCATCTAAAATCTACACGGACGAAGTCGCGGGCGGCTGCTAGGAAGTAATAAATACACAATTGATTTATATGAATAGGTAACATTCGAAATAATTAAATCATTTTAAGATTTTTTAACGGAAACAAACACATCTTATTATGAATAGGAAGGGCAGGCGATCGGAGATTAACAAGGTGTCATTAACTTAGTTGAATTGAATCATCTAATTACCTCCTCAAATGGTAAATTACATAAAATAATTATAATCATACAAAAATATCACATCAAATAGTAAAATTAAAGTTGAATTATTTGCATCATTAATCAGGCATCATGGAAAAATCAGTATAATTAACAGTTCTGCCCCGTTTAGCGATTAGAATTTCAAATTCAAATGCCGCCGGAACTTTTTAAATGCGTTCGACCTTTGTTTATATCAAAGTTTCGCTTGCTTTGAATGTTAACCCGCGTGGTACAACGTAAAATCATGCGAACTTAGATTTTATTAATATGCTTACTAAAAATATAGGGTCTATCCTGAAAATTGTTGACATAACTTTTGTTATTGGATGCCAAATTAAATACGGAACCCTAAAAATATCAGGTTCAACTCCTAACTTTTTAACATACACTATTATTGTATTGTTAGACAAAAATGTTGGCCAATGAATTTGGAACGGGAGGGGACTTACTTGAGTTTATCAATGACGAAGTCGGAGCCGCCGGTGGCGCGGATGTTCTTGACGACAGCCTTGAGCCGCAGGTTGGGCTGCGTGCGGTCTAGCCGCAGTGTCGGCACCGCGAACGGCTCCAGCGCTGGGATGTGCACCTATCACATACTTATAATTATAAATGTTAACTTGCCCTGCTTTTAAATACTCACCTGACACTTAACACTTTGAACGCCCTTTATCATGCAAAACATTACAATTTTAATCGCTTTTTTGTAAGAAGCAGCTTTGGGGTTTCTAATACAATATAGGCACATTGTTTACATACAAAGCTTCAAAAAAAAACACACACACAAAAAATAACAGAAGAGAACATAGAGATGATTTATCCAACAGAAACATTTTTGTGTTTGAGACTACGCGACCCACCTCGGGGATGCCGTCGCGCAGCCGCGGGCGCATCGCCTCGATCGCCTGCAGGATGCACTTGTTTATTTCTGGGTCACTTTTCTTGCATTGCGGGAAATAGTCAGCTGTGGACAAATACTTTACATCAGACGTTATATCATGTTTCGCTTAGGCAGCTATATGTATGCGGTTCTCTACCACAATGTGTTTTACTTTCAATAATTTAAGCTATTTCTATATTAAATTGAGCGAGTAACCTTAAATCATTTTTTCTTATTAACATGGCAATATTACAATTAGACGTTACACAATAGCCTTGACAACAGCATTTATATAAAAACATAAATGCTGTTGTACATGTGGATTATACAAGCGGCCATATTTACATTATTTATTATGTAGATAGGAAAAGGATTGCGTTTATTATTTAACAGAAGTGTTTCATGGTGATCCGGTGACGCGCTGCGGCCGGGGAGTGGTGAGCGGAAACACCTTGGGCCCGTTGCATTTCCTCAATAATATTACTGCATTTGACACAATGACATACTCGTTCATAGTTAATTCTAATCAAATAAATAAGGAAACATATAGGGTCAACGCATGTTAAAATACACCTATTAGAGGTATCAGGCACATATTATTTAGTTACCTAATATTATATATTTTATATATATTCGCGATAACAACACATAAATACTTAAGTATACACATATATTTCAAATTTTGCATTTGTGACTTACGGGTGACTCTCCCATGTGATATCGCCAGACAGAAAGCCAAAGTCAGGAACACCTTCATTTTGGATCGTGTGGTCTATTTCGATGTCGAGTTTGTTTGCGAAGTTAGCATCGATTGGGTGTCTGTTGGTAAGTGTGCAGCGGCGCCGAAATTTCTGTTATTTGTAGCGAGGGAGCGGCGCGGGCGGCGACCCTGCGTTACGCCACGCGCCGAGGCAGCCCGCGCTCCGGGGATGACCACTCGTGCTCCACCACCCATTGCCATTCGTTATCTGGGAGCAACGGCTGGCTTCTTGATTGCAGATATCAGAGGGGTGATTACGTAACGTTTTCTTCGATATTTGGTTAGGTACATTATCAGGTGAAATTAATTATTTCATTTTTAGAAGGGAGTATTAGTATCCACATGTACTGGGGACCAATTAAATTTCTCGGCACTTCGGGCCTCGTGACAATCAATGTGAAAACTGCCAGAGATCTCATATTATTGTCACTGTGACACGGTACGCATCCCATCGCATCTCTGGAGTGCGGTTAAGATACTGCGATCGCCAACCCGCATTTACCCCCCATGAAATTGGGGGAGGCGTTTGTCCACACTTGTCTCGTATTTCATACCTACACGTTAGTCAGGTTTATTTTATTAAATCAAAGTCTAGACGCATAATAGCTCATAGTCAAGCAGTTGGCCGCACGTAGTATTATATTCCAAGAATTCTGCTCCACTCTCCACCTTCTAATTTTCATAATAAGGTTTATAGTCTTTTTTTGGAAACAACGGAATGTAAATAATATAATAATTAAGCTCATATTTTTGTTTGTATTAATACACCTGCCGCGTGACACTACCTGCATAACTATGTACAATTATAGAAGTGTAAAAATATTATCAAGAAAATAATTTAGGTTAATAACACCCCCGGTGACCGAGCGTGGTATTTTGAAGACCCTCATCTCCCCTCCCGAACTGGTCACGTAGGATGAGTACGTTCCCTTAATTGGTCGGTACCCTTGTGTCGCCCTTGAGAATGTGACCATATCCTGGTACTTTATTCGTTCGTTTATATTTATAACGGTTATACTTCATCCACCACCACCACCATATCAGCCGAAGGACGTCCACTGCTGGTCATAGGCCTCCCTCAATTTCGTGGGGGGTAAATGCCATAATCGCCACGCTGGGAATGCGGGTTGGTCGGTTGGTGGGTTATACTTCATACGGTTAGAATATACTCGTAGTATGTATAGGTACTACTTGCCTAACTAAGGACATAGCTCGACACTGCCCTAATGGGCTAGATGTCATTTTTTTTTCACACATGTCGTCGAATAGTTAATGCATGTCAATCAAACCAGGTTTTACAGAGGATCAAATGTTTGTTTGCGACCAATTAAAATCAGAGCAGACCAAAGGACAAAAACTGGCCAAGTACGTGTCGGACAACGCACAATAAACAATAAATAAATATATCAGAGGACTTTTTTACACAAATCGAATTAGTACCATATTAAGCTCAATAATGCTTTTGTTATGGGTACTAGACGACGATATATTTTATGGACATACTTAAATACTTATAAAACATCCAGCTCTCAGGAACAAATGTTTTTGCTCACCACATAAGCAAATTCGCATTCGCAATGAAGTACGACTACCTACTACTTACTAGTCCACATTTAAAACCACTATCCTATACCTTAAATGAAAAAAGTCGTATGTACATTGGAAACTCACGCCACTTAGGTATGTCCTTTTGTTAGGGCGAGGCAGTAACTGGGGGCGACTGGGGTGTAGAATAGAGACACTCCACGCGCCTATTAGGATAGGCCTTTAAAATTATACAGGTATCTAAACACTTTCACATTTAAGTGTACTTTTGGTGAGATATGTCAAAGTCGTAATAATTGCCCCCCCCCCCCCTACCCTTTATTTCCAAACTATGAAGTGTAACATGCTGAAAAAGTGGGGCAGTAGGCATCAACCTTATTGTCGTCACTCGTCATTATAAATCATAAGACTGATGGTCTGTTTAGCCTAGTTGGTAGTGACACTGCCTCCGAAGCTAGAGGTCCCGGGTTCGAATCCCGGCCAGGGCATTATTTGTGCATTCAGCACGGATATTTGTTCTTAGGTCTTGGAAGTGTTCTATGTAATTAAGTATTTATTTATCTATATAAGTATGTATATCGTCGTCTAGTACCCATAGTACAAGCTTTGCTTAGTTTGGGACTAGGTCGATTTGTGTAAGATTGTCCCCCAATATTTATTTTATTTATACCAACTGATGTAAAGGGTTAAAAGTTAAAATCGCAGTTAAAAGGTTAAAAGGTATTCCCTGTTGGATATAGGTATATTATCTATCATTTTATGATTTATATGTACCGTAACTGAGTGCAATTATATAAGTCTCGTAAAATAGGTACGAAGTAGAACTGTTTCACTTTGTAATTTTGAAAAAATAAAAAAACTAATGATATTATATCTCAAACTGTATTTTTGGGGTTGGATAATGAGGATATCACGTAACATTTGTGGTATATTGTACAAAAAATAAATCAGCCATATCGTATCTGGAGGAGCCCAAACTTGGTATGTTCCGAAAATTGTCTTTGTTTTAATTTAAAAAAATGGCCGTAATTTAATTATATGGTATATTTTTAGAATCGCCTTAAAAAGCCCTTTCATTAAATACCACACGATAGGTTTGAAAAATATTTTTTTTCTCCTACAAAAAAACAGTCTCGGCACCCCTCTCCTAAGGGATTTTTATTTAAGAACTGCGTTTTTCGTTTTGACCTTAAGTATGCGTGTACCAAATGGCAAAACTGTACATCGATTTGCGGTTTTTCTTCGGAATTGGGCTCGTACGCCGTCCACTATCACGACTATTTTTCCTTGTTTAAACCTAAGTATATTAGCCGCGCAATCGAATAGAAACTGAAATTGATTAGGTTATATAACTGCGTTAAGAATGATCTCATTGCGAATACCTGCCCGGTTAAGTGAAGTAGAACTGTGCTGCAATATCCGACGCAGCGAGCAGGCATAATACTCACAGGCGCGAGGCGGCGGCTTAGCCGACAGATTCGACCGTCCACGGTCACATAACAGGAAACTTTAGGTAGGTACTGCCACGAGCATAATTGAGGGCTGCCGTTCAGTAACCATAAGAACAAAATGTACTTTTTGAAGTACCTACCTACTTACCAATAGCATATGACCGAATATCATAAGGGTGGAATGCAAAAATATTGTACGTAGTTAAGGTCTTAATTTAATTTTCTTTAAAGCGTAGATTAAATTAAGGCCTTAACTATGTACATTTTTTTGCATTCTACGCATAACTGTTCTTAACAAATGATTAAACAACATCACATTTTCTGAAAACACATTTTTTGTACTGTTTTTTTTTATATAACACTTTAAGTATGTGTAATAACTAACACTGATAGATAACAACGTTTTAAATATTAATTTGGGGTGTACCTACTTTTACTTCCTAAATAAAATAGCGGACATAAATAGACCACGTCTCGTGGTCTTGTCTGTCCTTCCCCTGAAGCGGCATTAGGAACATAAGTCTCCAATCAACTTGCTTGTTTTTGAATTTTGAGTTGGACTCTATTCCCATGTAATAAGGATGACTCCTAGCAACCAGAGTTCTCCAAATCAGGCGAGTAGGTGGTGTACTCAGGTAGGTCCGTTCGTTACCATCTTGTATCCAGCCGCGATCTGGACGTCAATCCATGCTATCTTCGGTCTCGATTCACACTCAACATCTTTTCGTATGGAGAGTTTTTGAAACAGAATTATTCACTTTTCCGTGCATTTTTTTGTATATTTCCTTACCTACAAACCTTGTTCTGACAATTACAAATACAATAAAAAAGAATTAAACACATAGGTGCAACCGTTCTCAATTTGGTGCAAAGTTTGAATCGATTTGTCGGCCGAAAACTTGCTCTTTTTTTCTTTTTTCTTAGGTGTTATTTAGATACCTAGCTAAATTATGTTTGGGTGGGATAAAGATTAATTCATCTGTGCATGATCTCTGAACTTTGGCGACATCTATCGAACCTCTGCAGAATTACATAATTAAGTATCTTTCTAGGTCGACAATCTATAAAATTAAAAGTGAATGTCGAAGTTTCTTTAGGTGGTCCATAGATGGCGCAATCAAAAGGAAGGGTCTTCAAATGTAAGTAGTCAGGGTGCAATGGAGAAAATTGCAACTTTCCGGCCTCCTCACGCACTGCAACAAGATATAATCCAACGAGAAGTAGGAACCTATATTATGACGTAATAGGGAGGAAATAGGTAATATTATAAGCACTAGAGAGAAAATAGGTAATAAGATCGGGCCACAGGAGGCTAATTTTACACATTTGCGTTATCATTTATCATCTACGCTTTACGCAAATAATTTAGTCCAAATTTGTTTTTTCATCGCTAACCTTCTGTCCTTCAAAATCGGTTGACATGGGAACCGTATACATGGATACTCGTATTGTTTTAAACTTCTAATGCACCGTTTTAGCGTTATGAACTGACTTTACTTAATAATAATGTTCTTAACTGTCACGAATGACGTTTATTTTTACTTTTTTTAAGTTTGATTTGACGTGACTGTCATTTTTATTAAGTATTAACGGTGTAACATATATCATTACCAAAATTATTTATATAGAGGTAATGTTTGTAAGGTTGAAGGTATCTTTGTATATATTGACGTTAGTATGTACGACGTTAGTATGACCTCGGGCTTGTTTCCAAAAAAGTACTAACGATGCCATTCGAACAAGTTTTTAAGAGGATTATTTGTTTGTATGGGACCAAATTCGATTAAAGCACAAAAAAGCCGCAAATGAGGGTCAAAGGTGGATATTCATCCCGGACACCAAAGAGTGCCAAAGATGAGACGCTCCATACTAATTGACAGAAAATTATAACGTCAAAGCAGCGTCTAACGCACGAGCCCCGCCCCGTAACTACTAACGTTGTATGGAAAATTAAGAAAATTGCCATTTTAATCGTGAAATACTTCGTTTAACTACGTAGATGTTGTACAATTTCTTTTTTATTGAATCATGAGAATTATATAAATAGCCTTTATTTAACTTTTAGATGATAAAAAATACAGAGGTATTTTTTAGAATCTTTCAAGCCTTGTATTTTATTATTATTCTGATTTTATTTTGTAATTTTCATTATATTGTATTAATATGATGGTATACGTACTATCCATATAACGACAATATGTTATGAAATTTAACATGAGAAAATTAACCTATTACCCGAAACTATTTATCTCCTTTGCTTTCATAAATTATCTCAGCTGTGTATACTAACCTTGATGGGTTTCTGAGTATTGCCTATAAAGCCTATATGTCCATGAGCTATATTAGATCCCTCGGCTTAGCCTGCGTTCTTTGCAATACCTACGCGGCATCACGGAGGCAGCATGTAACATGCATGTAACTTATAAAAGATATTCCAAACATGTACCGTAAAATGGGGTGAGTTGGGTGAAATTTGACTTTCAAAACTCGATAAAATTTTATTTTTACATGTGAAAACTGAATGGTGTATATAATAAGTGGTTCGGACGTTTGCATTTTATTTTGGGTACTTAGTTCCATTTCATAACTTTGACGATAAAGAGGAAAACCCAACTCACCTGAGAGGGTTTTTCATACAAAGGTGATTTTGTAATTTGGAAGATTGTTGGATCGATTTTTTTATTATGCGTATTACTATAGCCCCAATTTAAATTGGAATATATTATTTTTGTAGCAGTAGCCTTAAAATCCCTTCTCCCCCCCCCCCCCCTCTCAAACCTTCTCTCCCCATTCATGACCCAACTCCACCCAACCCCATTTTACGGTACATGTTCGTCCTTTTTGAAGACTCGACCCATCTTGCCGTTTAATAATTACAAGACTGATAGTGTTATTATGAAGTGAGATGTTCATAACTTGCGCATAACAAAGACTGGCTATGTCTTCAACTAACCATTCCATCCCTTATTATATTAGTTACATACTTTAAGTTATAATTTTCTTTTCGTCGAATTGTTTGTTGATATTAATAATATAGAATACAATGGGGACACTATTACCTGTGCCATGTTTTAATGTATTACAAATAAATAAGTAAGGTAACACTTGTCCGTGTATATAAAACTTTATTTACAATAATTACCCAATAGGTGCTTATTTACATTATTCGATATACAATACAAAATGACATTGAAATTTGAACCTCTGGAGTCAGAAATAATGTCGTTTTTCCTTTGCTCCAAAAAACACCCGAATCAAGGCATATGCTACTCTATTCTAGTTGAAAATGGTTTAAATTAATTCAGTTGAGTAAGTCCTCTCAGTAGGCCCATGGGCCACAGGAGGTTATAGATGTATTATTCACGACGGCGCCCCACTCCCCCTGACATTGGTTTAATGATATACGAGTATGAGGATAATCTGTTGCTGCATTAATTGTGTTTCAGTCAGTCGTCACTTTAAAAAGGAGTGGAAGCTGTACAAGGAAAACGAATTAATGTTGTGCACATGCATGTTGCGCACGAGGAGTGGGGCGCAATGCGAAAGCGCGGATTATTTTATACTTAATTACAATTACTTAATTAGTATCAAGGTATATTGTAGCCCGCTTTAGCCTTAGTCACTGAGACATATATTAGCTTTATTGCGTGAAATACTCTTATAGTAGGCAGATATACAGGATGACTCCTAAGTTACGAACAGAAATATTTCATTTTTAGGGTTCCGTATCCAAAGGTGTAAAATCGGGACCCTATTACTAAGAATTCGCTGTCTGTCCGTCCATCTATCTATCACCAGGCTGTATCTCGAGAACCGCGATAGTAAGATACTTGAAATTTTCACAGATGACGTATTTCTGTTGCCGCTATAACAACAAATTTTAAAACCGGCCAAGTGCGAGTTGGACTCTGCCATTTTTATAGATAATAATACGGAATTGTGCGCGAGTCGGACTCGCACTTGGCCAGTTTTTTCTGTATCTTTAGTGTAAACACTTCCACATACAATCTATATAAAATAAATGTAATTTGTAATAATTAATGCAGTTTTAACTTTACATTTACTGAGTGTCAGGTTACCCTACTTTTTACTTTGAACGTTCATGCCTGAACTCATAGGTAGCATGTTTTTCAATTCAACCTTAAGAATGTACACAGAAATGCAAATAAATATTAAGGTATTTTCTAGCTGGAATCGTTAAGCAAAATATAAAACTGTAAGTACTTTCATCTACAGAACTAGAGTTGTAGACGTAGAATAGGGTTGTCACTTTTACTATTATAATTTATAAAGTAATTAATATTTATTTCTATGAAGTTTGATTATTGGCTTCTAGAGATAATGTACTGCGTTTGCCTTGAAATCACGGTATTTATCTTTATTTGCACAGTGATTCTCGAATGAAAACAAAATTGATGCCTAAATACGAGTCAATAAAAATTGACACCGTATTACAGCACATTGCACCTTGCTTGAATATTCCCATCATTTTATCCACTAACTGTCCAGTTAACTTAACTGTTTAAAGTTTCAAGACGCCCGAAGGCCTCTTATTTGGATTTTATTAGCGCCTGCTGTTCATAGGCATTCAAAGTTGCAAACCACGGGAGTGCTTGTGCCTATTATTAAGAAATATTGTAATGTAGCTGATTAAGTAACTAACCATCACATCACCACCCGTCAACAATTTTTATTTAATCCAAATGGGCGCTACTAACTTGGCCAATTCTATGCGCTCGCTAGTTTTGCCGTACCTAGTATATACTATAGGTAAATACTAATATTTTATAAGTCACGCTTGTAACAACAACCTAAATACTAATATTTTATAAGTCACGCTTGTATTTAACATTATTAGTTAGAAATTGGGTAGATCATTTTAAGAATAAGCATTTTTTTTGCAGTAATGAATTACATATAGCATTTTTTCACTATCGAAAATTTTCTTATAACCTTAGTCGATTATAATAAATGTGGCAATTGTTCACATAGGATTTAGCAACAGTTCAAAAAACTTCCATAAATTTTTGGATATTTCTATATTTTGATATTTATAACATCACTATATACAAATCTCCAAGTCGATAATGGACTTGATGGACGATCTTATTTCCGGACGATTTCCATCAGGCACCAGAAGCTACCAATTGCTTCTACTGATGATGATATTTCGGAGCATCATTGAAACAACGCCGTATTAAAAATGCTACATGAAAAAAAAACGAACAAGTAACTATACAATTATCTATCAAACCTACTTATAGTTAGATCGTGCCCTAAAACGATTAGTCTACAAACCACCCAAAGAACTAACTCAATAAATACCCTTAGGTAGGTAAAGTATGTGTGAGCGATCTGTTAATTAAGTACATTAATGAATGAGAGTTCTCCGTCTTATTTAAATAGCCAAACCAGCAGAATGATTAACTTTCGTCGATTTTGTTATGATATTATCCCATTACGGCTTCTCGTGGGTAATGTATACGATTAAAGAGGTATCAAAAAATAATTTTTACTTAAAAAAACCGTAAGTATCAAAATGATGCGTGTCTCAAACCAACACATCGCATACCTAGATTGTGCACATCGCGACGTCAAAGTTCCTTTTTTGCCTCTGTTTTTCAAAAATAAGAACGTCAGAGGTGTGAAATAAGATGTACCTATGGATGTACCCCTATATGGAATCGCGGCTCACAGTTTTTGTGTTCACTGCTCTTTAGTACATTTGTCATGAATTATTATTTGGATGAATTTCCAACCTGGTTGGTTTAAACGAACACCCAAAGTATATACTTGTATATATCTTCTTTGCCCAAAGTTAAATATTAGTTTTAAGCGGAAGTTCAGTATTACATATATTTTTATGTGTACAATAGGTTTCTTATTTTGGCTATAATTTTGGGTACCCCATTCTAAGATTTGACGGTACCAACTGTATTCAGTTCGCTTGACTTGTGACTTAACATACTCACTTAATTCTATATATAGATCTATATACGTCTTATTATTATAGAATAAAATTACAATCACATGTTTCGCACCGCAACTAGCTACGAGCCCTGTTAAACGGTCGGTTACCGCCATCACGGGAACAGTTCCTTGTAGGTGAATTTGGAAGTGATTTTGTTGGCCATCTCGGTGAAGAGGTCCGCGAGGCTGCGCTCGAGCACGGGCCTGATCTCCTCCAGGAAGAGCTGCGAGTTGTCGTTGATGACGCGGTTGGTGGCCGGCCCGAGAACTGGGTCCCCGTCAAACAGGTTGGTGAGGTAGATGGAGGACTCGCCCACGCGCAGCTTCACCTTAAACGGGTCGAACTTCAAGTATTCTTCTGCGCCGCGCTTCTCCTTGTGTCCGCGCATCGTCACGTTGCACGCGTAGTCCTCTGCAAGAACACCAAACAAACGATGCATTAGCTTTAGAGATTCATAAGTATATGCCTATGCATTTATTAGTATTAAACCACAGGAGTATACTATTACAATTTTATTATTATCACAATTACACATTGAATATTATTTCAACACGAACAACTCTTAAATAAACCGACCCTATGCCATTACCGGCCCGTTGGATAAAGACATGCACTAAAACATCTTGGGGCAGAAGTCCTTCCTCTTTGCCTGAACCAATGCGCCTAAGGGATGATTCACAGTAGACCGTTCCGCGTCCGGGCCGGCCCGTTTTCCATGACAGCATGTTGCCAGGTTACGTTCCGGTATTAAAAAGAACGTAAAAATCAACTTCTATACATTAATAAAAATTGTATCAATTTGTGATCAGTATTCTTCCCGTTCCGTTTTGTCACCGATGCAAACGACTTGATGTGTGTGTGTATAGATCTGTGTATCTGTGGCATCGTAGCTTCCAAACTAATGAACCCATTTGAGTGCGGGTTTTTTTATCGAAAATGTTTCGTCCCGAAATAGTTCTTAGCTACGATTGTTGTATTGAGTTTAATATAGGTGTGTCATGTAATAGGGGCAAAAAATGAAACGCATACTTTTGAGATCTCCAGCAATTATTTCAAAGTGGTTTCAAATGAAAAAAAAAACGTTTTTTTCATGTAAATGTAGCTTACGTGCATTTTTTAAAATATGACACTTTTTAATATTAATCAGTTTTTAGTGTTTTTAAAATAATAATCTCTTTTATTTCAAAAACACTAATATCTGACTAATATTTTTTTTACATTTTAATTATACCTTTATAACGAAAAATGCAACAACTATTCGAGTCATAACTTGATGCTACCTCAAAATCAGCATTGACTGCCGCGCTATAGGTAATCTCGTGGTGTCAAATCCCATTACTTAGAGGTCCAAATTGAAAAAAAATGGACGCAAGAGATTACTGCCGATAAGAGAGTAAGCGTCCTTTTAATTTTTTTTTAATCTTATTGCAGGTCACATATTATAATTTTTTAATAAACTCTTGGAATTGTACGTAATGTACAGCGAATGTATTGTTATTGACCGGTGTAGGTACCTACATATTGTCTACCTATTAGTAGGTCACCCACTTGATGCGTTGTGTTTTGTCCATGTCGCAGGTAAAAGTAGCACGTTTGTTGATGTATTGTGTTCTGTACATGTACGACTATAGAGGTGTAATACTAACTGAAGGTGCCGGTGATGTTGCCGCGACCCTGCAGCCGCAGTAGCAGTACTTGGATGTCCATCTTGTACTTCCCGTGGAAGTCGAGCTTCGGCAGCAACAGCTTGAAGTCGAACCGGTTCTTGTTCAGATCAGATCTAGAACCACATAAGAATATTTCATGTTGAATCAATGTTACCATATAGTGGTTTCTACCAACGTGAAGCGAACGTCAACAATTCAACATTTCTCGCGATAAAATAGTAATTTGCTTAAGTTTACATGGTGTAATGCATTAGGTACTTTATATTGTTCAGATACTGACGCGTAGGTAAATATTACAAATCACATAAACTTATATTCTTGCGAAATACACAAACAGACACACACACACACGCACGCACGCACGCACGCACGCACGCACGCACGCACGCACACACACACACACACACACACACACACACACGCACACAAACCTACACACGCGACACAGTTACCTTTTGGCTCATTATGTATTAAATGTACGTTACATATATAAATCACTGAGTAACAACACAACAGCAGGCTGCCCGAATAGTTACCGCCGCACGTTGCTGGAGCTGCATGTCAGGCAAGTGGCGTACAGGTAGACCTAGCCGGCTGCGTACAGGTAAGCCTAGCCGGCTACGGACTGATAAGCCTAGCAGGCTGCGTACAGGTAAGCCTAGCCGGCTGCGTACAGGTAAGCCTAGCCGGCTGGCCCGACTGCGTATAAACGGTAAGCCTAGCAGGCTGCGAATAGCGGGCGTATGATATTTGCCATTTTATATCTTATCGTCGTGGATAAGACGCCCGGCACTCTCGCACTCGCAACCTTCTCAGAACGTAACCGATAACTTATCCACGACGATAAGTGAAAAAAAAACTAAACGAAAATCGGGTCATCCGTTTGGGAGCTACGATACCACAGACGGATACACATAAGTTACACAACTTAACATAAGTTTAACGTGTCGCTCTTTTTTGCGATCAGTATGACTAAACACACACCAGTTACTATGATGCCTTAAACCATTTATCGCATACCCCAATCAAGAGACGTCTTTATGTACAGTCGGCTGCAGAAAAAATGATACGACATACAAACTTCTATGCGTCTGTACGTACCTTCGTCTATAATGGCGACAAAGAAACATTTTTATTGAAGTGGTTTCAATTCTAGTACTTACAAACAGATTCTTCGAACCGGCATCATACCTATAGATACACTTTCAATTCCCAATACTGCCAATGCGATGCATTTTGTACAATACGAATATTTATTTTGATTTGATTTTATTTAAAACTAGTTACCAGATATCTGAAGCTCATGTTATGTTTCAATGGCAGAACGGAGTCGTAGTAAAATAGGCAATATATATTTTAAAAAAGTATATACAGAATGTTTTTATTGAATGGGCGCAATCCTGAGATGAAATAAAGTAATCTTCTCTAAGACACTAGTATCCCAATTCGTACCATTACGAAGATATTCTAGAATTAATTTTCGTAAATTAACACCCCAAGTATAGTATAAAAGATCCTTAACAATTAAACAATGTTGACGTGCGTGTCATTCGAATACCGAATTGTCATACTTGACATTAACTTTTGCTTAACTACACTACCTGGCTACCATCCTTACCTGGTCGAAATTGCTCTAATTCGAACCAAGCGCTTTGCATCTTCTTTTATAATGCGCACTTCTAAGGTTTGGGATTCTCTGCCGGCGTCTGTATTTCCGAGTTCATATAACCTGGACCTTTTTAAGGCACGAGTGAATAGGCATCTTCTGGGTGAGCTCGCTTCATCGTCGGCCTCATCTTTGCCAAGAGCAATCCAATTTTTAATAAAAAAAAAAACTACACGTTAACTCTTAAGGCCGGTTTTCTTTCACCCTTGGTGATATAATTTATTATTTTATATGAAAACGGTAAAAAATATTTTTTTCTTGATTTTTGAAAAACTAAAGATGCTACGTCGTTTCTATGGCTATACACGGCTATGTGCTAGAAAGAACGGAAATCAATAAAAACACCCTGTATATTGTATTATAGGCCATTTTTTTACACAAATCGAACTAGACCCATAGTTCGCTCAATAAGGCTTGTGTTATGGGTACTAGACGACGATATATTTAATGGATATATGTATACTTAAATACATATAACATAACACAAAAATAAATGCCCTTACCGGGATTAGAACCCGGGACCTCTAGCTTCGGAGGCAGTATCACTTCCTCCTAGGACATACCCGGGTCCACAAATCGAATAGAATAAAAACGGATCGGGACTGACTTGAGTGTTTGTATGATGAAGTTGCTGGGGCCCTGGACCTTGACGTCGTTGACGACGGCGGTGAGCTTGGCGCCCTGCGGGCCCCGCGCCAGCGCGATCTGCCCCAGGCTCAGCGGCTCGATGCCCGGCACTTCCAGCTCGGGGATGCCCTGCGCACACATTACCAGTGATCCTAACTTTTGTTGCATTTTCAGTGCAGCGTCGTGGTGTTACCGGAATTGGGATAAATGATTTAAATTCTTATGATTCATTAGCGTTAGTAACGTTAATATTAACCTTAATTAACCGTTTAAATTGTATTTGTCCATACCGACTCCGTTAACACCGCTACGCTGCACTGAAAATGCTACAAAAGTTACGATCACTGCACATTACACATCTCAGTGTATACCAATACCACAGAATAAGTAATAGCCCAATACAATCAAGAACTTATTGGTTTTTCTACCTACATATCCTAATGATAATAATTTTAAATGTGAAAGTTTGTGCCGATGTTGGTTGCAACGTATCTAGACGTTCCGCTTAGTTAAAATTACTGAACTGATTTCTATGAAATTTTCTAATATTATAGCTTAGAATAACACATAGTGTAATATAATTTATTTCAAAATTCCTACCCTTGGAGGTTAACAGGGTAACATAATATTTATTATGAAACTGGACTTAACTTACCTAATAGACTAAAAATTAAGATCGACAAAAATATTTAACACACAACGCACAAAAACGCATTAAAATGGTTATGTTATTAAAACGAGTTTCATCATTTTTGTAATTTTGTCCTTTGAAAGGGTGAAATCGGGGTTGAAAGTGTGTTTGGAGAGCAAGTATTTTTTATAGTAACATCGTTTATAGACCTAGTACTATACGTAAGAAAACTAAATTGAGCTATATACATATAGATTATTATATGTTTACGCGGGCTGGGTTTCCGCAACTCAACGTCATATGCGCCTATTTTGCGTGATGGGTTGTTGACGCTACACGTGCCAACCCAATTCTACCAGAAACTCTAGCAGACCCTTGATATTCCCGATGACTTCTGGTAGTGACTTCGGGTATCCGAGGTATTAGCGTTAAATTATGCGTTTTGAAAATTCGCCTACTGAAGGAGTAAATAAGGAATTATTAGTTTGTTTGAGACGACAACGTGGAAATCTATTCATAAACCCAACGCAACGCCATACAACGCATCAGTGTCCTGGCCCAGCTCTAAGCGGCAATTATTTTTCTAAAACTATAACGACATATTTACGGCCTTCGCGGTCGAAACTCTTGGCCCTCGGAGCCCGGACGCCCAAAGGCTAAACAAATTAACAAAAACAACAAAGACAATGCGGCTGACCATACGGCTGGCTACTTCCTCGGTCAAAGGATAGGTGTATCGCTATCCAGCGGAGAAATGTGGCCAGCCTTATGGGCACCCTCCTCAGAGGCAGCGACCAGCGTATATATTAGTTTTAGTAAATTTGTGTTTAGTTTTAGCTTATATAGGATTTTTAAAGTATTTTCTATTGTTTTGACTGTTTATAAAATAAATAAATCAATACGAGTTTTACGCGGACGAAGTCGCGAGCAAAATCTAGTACAACATAATAACTAAACCTACTCGTACCAAGACGTTAATCCCACGCTACATATCGCACACCCATACGATATGCTTGTCACACGTCAGCTCGGCGAGCGCGGTAGCGAATGCACGCAACATATTCCTATCATATTGGTATGCGATATGTCGAATAAACTGACCTCCAGGCCCGTCCGTCCTTCACGAGTAAATCGATTGAATGCATATTTGTAGGTACTCATCTACTGTTAGCCGGCGTTTGCAGATGCCATTTATCTTGCATTGCGAAATGGAGTTGACAATGACATACTTTGCAATGTGCTGTTAAAGCAAATATTTTCATACCTCTCTTTTATTAGTAAGTAGCTTGTAAATCTGTACGTATTCAGAAGGTTACAAAATAAATGTCATGTTAGTGCTCTACTACTATATGTATTTAGATGTAGGTACCCGATACCCGACGTTAAGGCATCCCCATACGAGATATGCCTGAGCTAGGTAGTTCCGGTCTGTCATTCAAGTGTGGTTAGTAATATTATACTCAAACAACATATGGGTACGAAACCCTAAAAACACGTACAATTGAAAATTTTAACTAAGTACTCATTTTAAAAACCAGTCTTGCACACGCAGGATTCCGTATCATTGAACATTTATATATCGAAAAATCAAAAAACATAGGGTAAGGGCATTAACATTTAGTACAACATATCCATACATGTACTGGCCGATGGGGAAGAAAAGTTTTCGAGTGGCGATCACGTATCGGGATGCGCAGCGTGGGTCCCCACAAGGTGGACTGATGACCTGTTCAAGGTCGCGGGAAGTCCGCGGCATTCGGGTGGAGCAGGGCCGGTCATTGAGGCCTATATCCAGCAGTGGACTTCCTTTCGCTAATATGATGATGATGATGATGATGAAATTAAGATTGAATAGGTACGAGTCAGAATTTTATCAATCCAAATGCAATACGTTCGATCACTCACCTCCAGGTAATCAGAAATACCTACAACTATTATACCTACCTACATATGTAGGTAAATTACACAATGGCCGTCGTAGACAGGTAATGTCATCTAAAATCACACAGAAATTTCCGGACAACTACTTATGGTGTAATGGTGTAATTCATCGCAGTAAACAGTGGTTTACGACTACTTATAGAGCGTTTTCGAAGTCATTTGCGTCTTAACATTGACTAACTGCAGCTTTCAGTATTAATGTGTACAATTCGCGATGTTCTATACTTACGGACATGAACAGTTCACATAACTGCAAGCGATGGGTACCTACAATGTACAATTATTGGGCGAATGCTTGCAATTGAATTTATAGGTACGAGACTTTACAGATAATCACGGTAGCTGATACCTCAACTTTGCGAAACTGACCGCCGGACATTCATACTCGTAGTAGGTACTTAGTTGTAGCTGGCGATGACGTGTTCAGGAAAATAATACCTACGTACTCCCTAGCAGCTTTAGCGCAGAATCTTGAGCCATGGAAGAGCGCATATATTACCATTTTATCTTACTTATTTATGTGTATGATTTATAGCAAAAACCTATCAAATATCGTACTCATATGTAAAACAAAACACATGACAACACATTAAGGTAAAACAGCCGCCCATGTAACGAGGGTATTTTTGTGTATGGAGACTTTTTCCAGCATAGTTTAGTAGGAATCGTAATACATATTTAGAGTTGGGTGGACATCCGTCACCTGGTATATTTTCGAGATAGGTCGTCATAGTTTTTTGTACTTATGTGGAAAAGCAATTATTTTTCACTAAATACCTTGAGTATTGGGACCCCATGGACCTAAGAGATTGACGCCAAAAGGTACAAAATAAATAGTAATCTCTACCGAGGCCCTTGTATTTATTACGCTTTATAATTTCGTATATAATTGTATCTAGTCGATGATTGGAATTGTCAAGTCAAGTAAGTACGCCACTCATCGTGCTCAGAAAAGTAATTACTGCAAGATTACAGTGAATTGGCGGGATTACGGCGATAATGGGTGCCGCGAGTAACAGGTATTAATTACGCAGTTATAATAATGACGAGACCTTATGTGTATCGTAAATAACTAGGAGACTAGTTCCGTATGCATTTATGACGAAGGTATATTCCGATAAAGGGTTCCATAACTTCAGTACCTTAAAAAGAAAAAGGCACCCTTATAAGAAATATGTACGAGTACGTAGGCTAAACAACATATGTACGTATGTGTCGGGAAGAGGGAGAGACCTCCTGACCTGAGCCAGGTGAATAAACACCTATTGTAGGAAGCCACCATAACATTGTTAAACATGTTTACTTTACCAAAATAAATACATCAAAAACATAGATAGTTAAGATAGATAGATTATTTATGATATAATATGATACATACATATTTTTATTTTATATATATTATTATTATTATACATAACTATAGGGGCTCTTTGTCTCGACAAAAAGGGTATTGATAACAAACAGATAACGAATGAATCCTAGAAGGGTTCCTTTTTTCTTACGGTACGTAGTACGGAAAACTTATAATATTAAGCTTTAGGTGTCGTCTGTCGTCATCTTCTTCATAGCGATTTTCCGGTTGTGCCCTAAAATCCCGTATTCAAGAATTCATTTTCGTTAATTAGCACTCCAATATTACTATAAAAATTCGTTAACAATTAAACAACACAACATTAAATTTTAAACTTCCTAAGTAGCCAGCTAGATGAGCAAAAGAATCAGTGCCCGTCTTAAGATGTCATTATTTGTAAACCTTCTTACATGAAACTTTTCTAACAGATTAGCTTGATATATCATTTAAAAATCTAAATCGATTGTCCCACTGATGGGGTTTTTGGACGACGCGCGGTGCGCTTTGCATGTCTATAGCGATAAACAACCTCTTTGATTTAGGCGGGTACTTTATCGTTATTTTTCTCAAACTATTTGCGTTGACGTGGACATTGAGGCAAATAAAGAAAAGCGGTACTATGACAAGGACCACAACTGATATTTCCCTCTCTGTCACTCTTATCTAATTATATGACCGTCTCGCTCGATAACAGTATTATTATTTGACGTCATCTTTGGGATACTCTGAGAATCAGTGTGACAACGGCCTAAACACCTACGCGAAAGGTGACAAATCTGTAAACCTGTCATAGCTGCTTATGTGTGCGATGTGCGTGTGTGTAGTATTGACGAGACGATGCGTCTCAATCGAATTTCGAATATTGTCATCATCATATCAGCCGATGTACGTCCACTGCTAGACATAGGCCTCCCCTAAAGACTCCACGGTAACTTTTAAGGCCATTTTTCATTCACCCTTGGTGAAATAAATAATTATTTTGTACAAAAATGAAAATAAAAACATATTTTTGAATTTTGAAATATTAAATCTGCCACGTCGTTTCTGCAAGTAAGACATTTGACAGATAATTACAGAAACGTTTATAGTGGACAGCATCACGAAAGATTATTTAGTTAGTTTTCAATGATAGATGAAAGTATATAATTGATTTTTTTCCAAGAAGTATGCAAGGACCCATGAACCAACATAATCGTAGGCACAGGATAGAAAGGGGTATTTCCACGTTTTGTATTTATTTTAACATTGTTGGTAGTTACTACTGAGCGGCAACGTGCGCTACTTTCAATTAAGTACCACCAATTGGTACAGAAAAGCTTACGCATACATTATATCATTTATATGATATTATAACCCTGGCTTTGCAGTGAACACATTGTGAGGAAACCCTTCTAATACCAACCAGATCAACTCGTAGTTTTCCCTGTGGGTTGGAAGGTCTGGTGGCAATCGCTTTCGTAAAACTAGTGCCTATGCCAAATATTTAGATTTGATCCCGATCCGACCGGCGGCTCGTGTACGATACACACGGGGAAACGCAAGGAGGGTGGAGGAATAGGATCCTTTATGAAATAGGATATTTTGTGAAATCGTTCACGCCAGCTCCACGAGGCTTCTACCGCGCATCCACTAAAATAAATAAAACATGCCAAACGTTACATATTATGATGAAAAATAAAATCCTTATTAAATTAACTCATTTAGTTACACATTTATTATAAAGGCTTGCAAAATGGTTTAATACAATTATGTATATTTAGCTTGGAAAACTTGGCATATACCTATAATAAATAATAATACTACGTACTCTTGGCTCGAGCCCAGATACACTCAATGAAAAAGTGTTGCCAAACCTCCCCGTCACGTAACGTACTCGTCACAGTTTTCCTCGTCAAATCTAAATCATATTTATCAATACCACAAGAATATTCTTAAAAATATGGTATTGGTACATTTTGTTGGTTGTGTATGTGCTGTGTGGTGTGGTGTATGGACCCGGGTATGTCCTAAAACTACAACCAAGACCACCGGGGAATGGGCAGCAGCATTCCTAGAGTGCGGTGGAGATACTGCGATCGCCAACCCGCATGCCAAGCGTGGCGATTATGGCATTTACCCCCCATGTAATTGGGGGAGGCCTATGTCCAGCAGTGAACGTCCTAGGGCTGATATGGTGGTGGTGGTGGTATGTGCTGGATAAAGGAATTATCGAATATGCTTTTTCACTATTTTCGAATGGCAAATGATTCGACCCAGTATGGAAGACGACCTGAATTGCACTCGCGGTCAAAAATTTCGGGTCGTCCTGAGTTTAATAACCGCAATAAGGTTTTTTATGTTTATATAATATACCATTACCGACCACCATCCAACCCAACTATACCAAACTAAAATATATAAGTAATTTCCGGGATCCTATCATAAAAATATCAATATTTGAGGCATTTGTTCCTGAGACTTGGACGTTTTCTATGTATTTAAGTATAAGAATAAGAACTGTTTATTCGTGACCAACAAACACTCACATCAACATAACATCATATAGTACACAAACATTGTTTTGTCACGAAACGGTGCCATCTCAGAATAATGCGAGCATTACTCGTACTGCCAGCAGACCAGCGCTGCGCCGATGGGACCGTCGAGTAAATTCACGGTAGGCAACCAGTTGGTTTTGCACCAAAAAAAAAGCAAAAAAATAATAACATAAAATTAAATAGTTATAACAGGCAGAATGAGAAAAAAGAACAAAACAACGGTTAACAATATAATTTCTATAAACACAGATCACAGAGTAAAGCAGATCCGGCTCATTTAACTTCAATGATTTCAGTAGATCTGATCTATTCTCACAAATGCACAAATCAGTAAGTTTTACAGTATACTCGTATATCTATTAAATATATCGTCGTCTAGTACCCATAACACAAGCCTTATTTGAGTTTACTATGGGACTAGTTCGATTTGTGTAAAAATTGTCCCCTAATATTTATTTATTTATTTAATATCCAAAAATGACGTTTTTTTGCGATATGGGTGAGAGCCAAGTTTTTGGAACATCGTTAATGCATTTAATTCGCCTACAATTTAATTGATTCCGTTGTGACACGAAAATTTGTCATACAATTTATATGGGTAACTTTCGCTACTAAACTTAACACAACCGGGTTGTCCTCGTATAAATTTTGAAAACACTATTTTTCTCATTTAATTAGAAATGTATAGTTTTCAGATTATTATAATACTAGCTTTTGCCCGCGACTTCGTCCGCGTATAATTCGTTCTCGCCTTAAAATTATTTATTTTCCCATACAATTTTTCTCAAGCTCAGGTGGACACCAGGAACTTAGGGGTGACATGTTGGAGAAGGAAAGCCACGAATAGATCGGACTGGAGATATTTGCTTGACCAGGCTAGCCTAGGGCCCACCCGCGGCTATAGCGCCTCAGATGATGATGATGATACAATCTTTCACCCTTCTTTACAGCCCCTTAAGAAATGATTACAGTCAATATGACATTCCCTAGAAATCATATTGTCAAAACAAATGATTAAGTGCTTATTTCGGAACATCAAATGTACCGATTCTAGACGAATGAATCTCGTCAAAAACATTACATGTACATTGTACAATGGTAAAAGTCTCGCTACACAGTTATGCCGTAAAACGTTATCCCAACAGAGCGAGTTCTTCATGTAAGTATGATGACCGAAGGCCGGAAGCAGAGCAGCAAGGCATGCGAGAAGATTCACACAGAGCGGGCTTTTCATGTAAGGCTGAGGGCCGAAGGCCTGAAGCAGAGAGGCGAGACACGCGAGGCTGAAGGCCGATCCTCCCAACAGAGTAGATTCTTCATGTAAAGTTGATGACTGAAAAGCCGAAGGAGAGTGGCAAGGCATGCGAGGCCGAAAGCCGATCTATGTCGTCGCCGAAGATCCAGTTGCCATATTAATGAGGGTAAATTGTACTCCATTCGTTTGTTTTCACGTGATGCCTAGACATATAAACAGACAGACAAACAGAAACAATTCTTTAAACTGTTGAAACGATTTCTGTTATCGATTCTAAGTATCCCCAGCCAACTTTTTTTCGAATATCTTCCATGTACAGACTTTTGACCCTCTTCTAAGTGTATATCTAAGATGCTCCAACTGTCTATGCTGACGATTGGGCTGCCCAGCTCAAGTGATCTCTTATATCAAACAGTTTTTATGGTGTGAAGGGTCAACAATTACGTAAAAAATAACGCACGACAAAATTAAATGGTACACCGACGATACAAAGTGTGCATTGAAACAGCTGTTTTTGTATTTAAACATATGAATAAAAACAATGCCAAAGTATCGCAAATGCATTTTGATGTATACGCAAAGTAGAACTAATTGCGAAAAGGTTGTGCTCAGAAATAGCGTCAACAATCAGAAGGAATTATGGTACTTCGGTTTTGACATAATGAATCGTCAACTTGTTTACAATTCTGCTATGCTTTAAGAAAAATTTCTTGACACCATGTTATACTCCCGATTGGCTGAAACTTAAATCGTAGAATGGCGTATGAGGATTAAACCACCCCGTTTCATAGACCTTACTTGCATCCCCGATTTAATATCCCTTTGGTGGAAGATCATCGGGACAAGAAGTACACTTATAATATATATAAGTGAATCCAGATTATATACTATTAGCATACAAATCATCTTAATCTGTTCAGCCGTTTTTGCGTGATTCAGTGACAAACATCCAAACATCTAAACTTTCGCATTTATAATATGAAGTAGTGGGATTATGGTATAAAGTGAGTGCACATGAAGTTTTTATATAGGATTACAAAGTTATATATGTAGTTTTTGAACCTAGAAAACGGGACTGAAATTTGGCTTAGAGTCACAGTTACTTAATGGAATAAATCATAATAGTGTTCAAAATTTGAAGAGACCGTGGTGGCTGGCGCGCACACTAAGCAGCGCTGCGGCGCAGCGCTTGCGTTTACTTTTTTTTCAGTTTCTATCTTAAGATTTCACAAATTTTGAATGAGGATGTTTTTCCTTTGTCGTCAAGTATATGCTTACCAATTTTCATACCTTTAACTCATGTATTATAGGAGTTCCCATACAAAATTCAACCCCTCTTTTTACCCCCTTTTAACACAAATCTGCACAATTTTTATAGCCTAAAACCTGACCGGGTATTTACTCGACAGATTAGTAAAGTTTTCATCAAAATCCGTTCAGCCGTTTTCACGTGATGCGCGTTCATATAAACAGACAAACAGATAAACAGACAAACAGACAAACAGACAAAAATTCTAAAAACTGTTGGAACGTGTTCTGTTATCGATTCTAAGTATCCCCAGCCAACTTTTTTTCGAATATCTTCCATGTACAGACTTTCGACCCTCTTCAGCTGTCTGTCACTTTGCACAGATTTACTTGGTTTAGCTAATTTTACAAATTATACATGGCTCTAGATACCTAAAACTATTCTTATTTTGTTAAACAAGGCTAAATTGCTGTGCAAAAGTGTAGGCAGGCCCCATTACCGAATAAATAATAACATATCTTTTTGTTTCAGATTGCGGTCTTCTTTGGCAACGTCGTGTCGCCCTGACGTCCGACGTCAACGCCTTTGAAGAACTGTATTTATAATATTTTAGTAATATTTATTATTTTGTATTCAAGTGATTTGTGTTTTCTTTATTGGATTATTATTTAAGGTAAGTGGATGCATGCCGCAACCCAATCAGACGATGGCACGTCAAATCTAAATTTTATTTGTGTACAATGCGACAACTCTTTTAAAACCCAGAGAGGCCTCAATATTCATATTTCCAAAAAACATCGTCTTTGTCTCAGCCAAAATGGCCCTGCCCTAAATTTAGACCCAGCCTTTATACCCGCCCCTCTTTCCGACAAACCAAATTCTATCCCATTCCATTTGTATCTGAGCGATCTAAAAAATAATGTGCCCGTTGTTAAAAGAGTTCCGCGCGGCGCTAGGATCTCCGTCGCTAACCACCTTTCAGGCCTGATTACAAAATGTGTGGAAAACAACCAAATTGATGATTGGCATAATCTTCTCCTTTTTTCATTCAATACCCTTCATGCCAAAAATGATGAGGCAATTTCATTAACCCAAAAAATCAAAAACAATTGCGTTTCGAATACAACTCCACACTTTTCTCGACCTCCTAAAAGGTGCGCCTCATCCACCTTTAATAAAACTAAATTGATTGAATGTAAAATCAGCGACGGCGATCTTAAAGGTGCCGCTCGTCTCCTTTTCACAAACGACGTGCTGTCGCCAGATACTCCAGATACCCTCCTGGCTTTACGTTCGAAACACCCCCCGGCTCCTGTAATACCTTACGTTATTGACCCTCCTACAGCTGACCAGGCCTGCCTTCAAATCGAAGGCAAAGACGTTATTGACGCCATAATTTCATTCAAAACCGGTTCAGCGGCCGGTCTGGATGGGATCTCACCCCAGCATTTGAAGGATCTAATTTCTCAGTCTGCGGGTGACGCAGGTGAGCAGCTTATCTGTTCCCTTACAAAATTAATAAATTTTATGTTTTCAGGCAAGATTAACAATGAAGTTGTCCCACTATTATATGGTGCTAACCTGATCGGCCTAACCAAAAAGGACGGAGGGGTGAGACCTATCGCTGTGGGGTCAACTTTACGGCGTCTGGCATCCAAAATTGCGGTTAGACATATCAGATCAAAATTGCAGTCTCTTTTTGAACCAGTGCAGTTAGGTTTTGGCACGAAAGGTGGGTGCGAGGCAGCCGTCCATGCCTTAAGGACCTACCTTTCATACGACGATTGTGAAATCGTTGTCAAAATTGATGTGAAAAATGCCTTCAATTCGGTAAATAGGGACACTTTGCTGGCGGAAGTAAAAGACAAAATTCCAGAAATTTACAATTATCTTCTCCTCTGCTATGCAGATCCTTCTAAATTAATGTACAAGTCCCATGAATTATCTTCAGAAGTTGGCTGTCAGCAGGGTGATCCTCTAGGGCCAGCAATTTTTAGTTTGGCCATAAATCCAATAATTCAAAAATTAAAATCTAAATTTAATGTATGGTACTTAGATGACGGAACTCTAGGAGGCGACGTGGATACTGTGCTCTCTGATTTGGCTTTTATTAAAACTAATTTCGAAAATATTGGTTTAGAACTAAATTTTAGCAAATGCGAACTCTTTATTCAAAAGACTTCTTGTAGTTTGGTTGATTTAATACAAAAATTTGTTCATCTGGCTCCTGGTATCAGAGTAGTCGACAAATTTTCACTTTGCCTCCTGGGTTCTCCTATTTTTGAAGAATCCTTTCCCGGTTATATTTCTGACACTATTTCTAAATTCCAAAGCCACGCGAATCGTTTACTCGAAATTAGCCCACATTATGCGCTAATCATTCTTAAGTTTTGTCTTTTTGTCCCTAAATTTACATATGTGCTCCGTTGCTGTCCTTTCTGGAAACATCAAAATCTTTTGTCACGAATGGATGACTTAATCAAGACTAGTTTAGAAATGATTCTAAATATTCAGCTAACTGAGTCTTCCTGGTCTCAAGCGTCCCTTCCTATTCGATACGGTGGCTTAGGAATCCGCAAAGTGTCCAGTGTGGCATCCCCAGCCTTTTTGGCATCCACCCATAGCACGTCTGGTCTCATAGGAAATATCCTAAGGGCTTTGCCCACATACTGTGAGATTGCGGGCTTGGAGGGTGCCAAAAATGCTTTTAAAGTTGCTTGCCCAGGTAAAAAATTTCCAGACAACCCAAAATCACAAAGGAGCTGGGATAATATTTACTGTGATTTAAATTATAATATTCTTCTAAACAGCAGTGCAGGTCCAGATCGTGCGAGACTTTTGGCGGTCGGAACCCGGGAGGCTGGTTACTGGCTACATGCCCATCCCTCGCCAAATACCGGTACCTTCCTGGATCCGACCTCGCTTAGATTGGCGACTGGACTGCGACTCGGGGTCGCGGTATGTACCCCACATATATGCTCTTGTGGCACGGACGTGGACCGACTGGGACACCATGGATTGTGTTGTCAAAAAAGTGCAGGCCGTTTTTCGAGACATGCGACGCTTAATGATATAATCCGCCGGTCTCTTGCCACCGTCAATGTGCCTGCTCTTCTTGAGCCGACTGGCATGGTCAGGGACGATGGTATGAGACCTGATGGGGTGTCTTTAGTTCCTTGGAGCGTGGGACGGATGTTGGTGTGGGATGCTACCTGTGTAGACACACTGGCACCGTCTCACCTCCAACGGACTACAGTAAAAGCGGGTGCAGCGGCGGAAAACGCCGAAATTCTAAAGCGTAATAAATACAAGGGCCTCGGCAGAGAGTACATGTTTGTACCTTTTGGCGTCGAAACTCTAGGTTCATGGGGTCCCAGCGCGCATAAGTTATTTGCAGAAATTGCGAAGCGTCTGGTTGACGTAACTGGTGACCGAAGAGCTGGCGGTTTCCTCGCTCAACGTATCAGCATTGCGATACAGCGAGGAAATGCCGCCAGCATCCTCGGTACAATGCCTCAAGGGCCCGTTTTAGATTTAAGTTAGTTTTAATTTTCTTTATATTATTTTGGTTAAGTATTCTTGTATATATTTTCGTTGTACATAAATAAATGATTATATTTAAAAAAAAAAAAAAAAAAAAGATTAGGGGATAATAATAATAATATAATACTTGTAGTATACTTATTTGTGGTATACCCTTTACTTGTAGTATAAAATGATAATACTGGCCATTTTCTGGAGTTAAATTGATCCGATTCGTCACTTTCAATTGATTTTTAGCAAAATTAACACATATTGACTTCGAGCTAAACAAAAAATTAGTAAAATGAAAAATGACGGCCTTTTTTAAATACATGCGCGTTCAACATATCTACTTGTGCGCATGTGCACAATCTAAAGCGGGAAGGCACAGCCTATGTCTCCATTCTGCCAAGGATGTTAAGTGAATATTTATAATTTATGTATAGGTAAAAATATAAATATTAAATGTACGTTTAACGAAGTACTACTATTTATGTACCATTAAGACGAGGCATTCGAATTTTTGGTAGTATTCTTTTCGATATTGTAAGCAAAGCAGTTAATCTACGCGTATGAAATTTTAGTATGTTAATTTTCATTATGTAATCTAACAAACTGGGATCGGAGAACACGATTAGTGAAAATGTTCTCGATAGTTTTTCTTTCAAACTATTGTCCATTTTTTTATTTGTTTGCTAATTATGGCGGAACTATAAGCATCCAACCTTTGAAATTTTCAGAAACGACGGTAATGGGATATATCATTTTATTTACTCGTGTAGTTTATTTTATATGATTTATTTTATACCTTCTGGAGTTATGCCGCATACGCCTTTGTGTTCATGAGCGCCATCACTGTCTTTTGTTTCTTTTTTACGCGCGAAAGCAATTGACGCAATCACATCAAGACCAAAGAGTACATTATATATACTGAGCCTCAGACGCCTGTGGCTTTTGCCGACGACGGATGTGTGCCAAAATTGCGCTTGCGTCGACTACCCACTAACTGATTTCGTAAATGAAAGCGGACGGAGCACAGCAGAACAAAAACCAATGGAGTTATCATCATAGACACTTTTAAATTTGGACAACTATTCTGTCGATACAAGTCGGTCAGTAGTCAAAAGATATTTATGTGATTTAAGCAATTTGTTAAAATAACTGGCAGTAGCTGTTTTTCTCAGGCGCTGCATCTTTTTTTTGCCAGATAATGGTGGGTAAAACGAAAAATGTTAAGAAATGGATTTAACGGGTTTACACTCTTAGCAAAAGAAATTATAGAAATAATTGCCATTCAAGTGTTGTAGGCGCCCATACAAACTTTTACCCCCCTTTTCATCCCCTCAGGAACGGTTTCCGGAATAAAAACTATCCTATATCTTTTCCCGGGACTAATCTCTACTACTATCTCTATACCGAATTTCATCTAAATCGGTTCAGCGGTTTAAGCGTTAAGAGGTAACAGACAGACAGACAGACAGACGGGTGACTTTTGCATTTATAAAATTATAAAGTAAAATAAAGTAAATAAAGTAAATAAAGTATATAAAGTATAAAGTACATAAAGTATATAAAGTATAATAAAGTATAAAGTATATTAAGTATGGAAGTATGGATTATTACAGGTTTAAAAAAAACTGTATAACCTTGTACTATTTTAGGAATATATGACGGTATCTTACCGACCCGTATTCTTTTATATGAGTTTATGAAAATAAATGGGGATTTATATATAAAAAAAGCATACCATCCTGGACAATTCCCGCGTTATTAAATGAATGAAAGTAGTATCTTAATAACTAAACATAATCAAATACGGTACCTAAAAAACGGAGCACGTACAGTCACCAGCACCAATATCTGCCACAACAAAGCGCGCATAAATATCTGACACGACTCTATTTGTAGGGCCGTTAGGATGAGTCAGATATTTTTGCCGCCTTTGATTAGGCAGATATTAATGCTGGTGACTGTACATGTGTATTGCGACAGCATAGTCGAAAGAAGATTGTCGGAATGTGCACTCTGCACCTGCCGATTCATCTTTATCGCCCAGCTCGACGAACAAAGGGATATACGTGCCCAACCAACGCTCGTCGCTTCGGCACACAAAATAATCATCAGCTACTTGTGACAAACAACTGTTGTATCAAAGCACAAAATTGTATAAAAGTCAGTGTTATGGTTTTCGAATGATTCTTTTTCATGATGTCTTGGCATCACGCCGCCTTATTGATGGCATACGGCTGCTTGCTGCAGGTAAGTTAAATTTACTACATACTGCAATATTAGCGTATATGTACTTAGTACGATACATGAATCAACCTAATATTCCAGTGACGGCACCAAACGGGTACCTATTTACAATTTCTAACAATTCCAGCAACATATGATGCTTAAGTTATGTAAATTGTGCTTTCTTTAACTTCGGATTGTATGAATAAAAAAAAACATCGGTCAAGAGCATATCGGGCCATGCTCAGTGCAGGGTTCCGTAGTTGACCAATGAAATTAATTGAAAAAGATCAATAACAAGCAAAAGGGAATACCTTCGCAGCGTTTCATACCTTTGACTAAGAATTAAAGACTTTTTACAATAACTCAAAAGAGCTTCAGTTAAGTTCATATCATATCATGTCCGCTATAGTTTTCGTTGAAAGTCTTTATTAAACTTGATTGTCATGTTTTTTTTTTCATAATATTTATTGGACCCGTAGTTCAAAAGTAAGAGGTGCAGGGAGGAAGGGCATATTTTCTTTTCTTTTGGAATGATAATGTAAGAATACATTCACTGTATCACTGTATAAAAAAAATGTTTGATGCGGGTGGCGCAGGACCGGTCATTGTGGAAGTCTTTGGGGGAGGCCTATGTCCAGCAGTGGACGTCATTCGGCTGAATGATGATGATGATGATGATGAAGAAGATCCCTATCCAACAACACTCTATACAAAAAAATCAACTCCACATTACGTCTACGGAAGGTACCCTTAAATCTATTTTTTCTACTTCGTCAGAATTATTAATTTATATCCACCACCATATCAGCCCTAGGACGTCCACTGCTGGACATAGGCCTCCCCCAATTTCATGGGGGGTAAATGCCATAATCGCCACGCTTGGCATGCGGGTTGGCGATCGCAGTATCTCCACCGCACTCTAGGAATGCTGCTGCCCATTCCCCGGTGGTCTCGGTATTAATTTATATATCCATGTCAAATTGCGGCTTTCTAGCACTAACGATCACAGAGCAAAGCCTCGGAAAGACAGACGGACAGACAGACAGACACACGGACATGGCGAAACTATAACGATTCCTAGTTGACTACGGAACCCTAAAGAGTTGGTAGGTATGTGTATTTTAGGGCGATATTAACTATCATAGCGTATTAATTTTGTACTAAATAATCCTGCTCGGAGCATTAAATTTTTCAATTTTTCCCTTTAATTTTGATATCATAGCGTATACTTAACATTCGAAATATTCAATAGAAATCATAACCTTCTTAGTCTTATTAGCTAGCAGCACTCTCAACCGATGTATAGGTAAATGAAAACATGTAATTTAATTAACTTTTTTTTTTTTTTGTAAATTATTGTGTATGATTGCAATTTATTTGTTACAAATAACTTCTCATCTAAGTGAAGTTCTAATATCTTCTTTTGAGAAATAAAAAAAATCTTCTACCCAAATATTCAGTCTTGCGAGATGTGACGGAGTGGTTATGGTGCGAAGTTGAATCTATCTGTAGTTTATTAAACACTAAAGAAATAATACTATAAAAAGGCGACATCGAATTTATTTGAATGCCGTTATTTTTGCAGTGCAGCTATAGTGAAAACCGGAGCTGTCAGCAGCAAGCTCCATCTCTTGATACACTCCTACGCATATTGGCAATACGAAATCAAAATAACTACCCTTCTCGACCGCCAACGCCTATCGCCATAGTACCTTATCCCTACCGTAAACCTGCTGCACAGGGATACTCTACTCTTAGCAAATCTAAACCAGCATCAGGGTTGGAGTGCAGAATCAAACTGCCTCTGTATATGGGTCGGCCGGTAAAAACAAATATTATCTTAGAAATACCAATTTCTATGTTTCCTTCACTCAAAAAGGGCGGCGAAGACGATGATGACGCCACTTCCTCCGCCGTCGCTGACCCTGATATGTATAATGAGGAGGCAGAAGATGATTATGATGATTATAGTGACGGAGAAGTTAATTGTGCATCAAACTCTGACGATAAAATACGAGATTACACGTCACCAAACACTCGAGGTTCAGTGAAAAGAGAACAGGAGGAAAATCAAGACAATACAGAAGCAGATACATCTCTTAGCAAAGAATCTGATAACGATGATGTTACCCCTACTGAAAATAATACTGAGGCCGAGGAACAAAATGATTCAACAACTCCCCAAAATTCAAATACTAAAAGTCCATCATTGCAGTGTACCGAAACAGAATTGAAAGAAACTAATGAGAAGTCAAGTATGGATAGTGTCAAACAGAAACCTGATGGAAATGATTCTACTCTGGCCAGTTCATCTGAATCTACAGTTGCAGAAAGTGACAATTCCAGAACACCAAATAGCGGTAATAATCTTGAACCTAAAGAATGTAGTAAAGAGTCTGATGAAGCGAATACAGCAAATTTGTCAGAAAATAAAACAAGTGATGAGGTTCCAACCGAAAACAATGAAAGTAAATCTGTTGATAAGATTTCGGAGGATATGAAGAGCACAGATAGTGATAACAATGCTAAAACTGTCAAATCATCGTCGACTGACGAAAAATCAAGAACAGAAAAATCTGAGACAAGTCCGTCAAAACCGGACGAGACAGAAGTGGCATCAAAACAGGACGATAACGCAGGCAACTCCGGAGACACAGGTGCCGCAAATAACGATAAAGATGCTCAATCAACTGTAACAAATAGTAATGATAATCCTACAACAGAAGGATCAGACCAAACTACGGATGTCAAAAAAGAAGAGCAACTTGAAGACACACCAAGTGACGGAACTGAAAAGAGTTCGGGTCAATCCGACGGAAATCAAACTTCAAATAACCAAGATAGCGCAAAACAGAAAGAAGCTCAATCATCAAATTCAGGACCAACTGATTCTTCCTCAGCATCAGGCAGTGCTACCACTGGCGATGCATCTTCTGGGGCAACTTCAGATACTACTATGTCGCCCTAAGTTAATAGTTCCCAAAGAGGTAAATGGATTATTTAATTTTAAAACCGGTTAAACATCAGAAAACTCTGCCCATAATAATAATTTCCATTTTGCTAACAAATATTATAATTATACGGGGCATTTTTTCATGTCAAATGACAAAATAGTATTTACCAGTTTTTATTCTGACATTTGACATTGACTAATAAAATTTCACATGAAGTTGTATGGAACTTGTCAATCATAATAATACGTTAATTGATAGCCATTTCGTGTCTAGTCGTATTTCGAGTTTTCCCGATGGGAAAGCATTGCTCACTACACCTGTAAGTATTTGATTTTGGGTTACCTTGGATATTTTCGGGCGCAACTCGTCCACCGAGTTCATGATGCATTTGTCAACGTTGGGGTCATTGCGTTGACATATTTTTATGTATGATGCTGAAACAAATACAAGTACGGTTCAAAATATCATTCAGTTATACTTAGGAACAAGTACGACGTACAGGGGGATAACTATGGTGAAATTGTAAAGATAATTCAGGAAAGCTGGCTTATGCTTGTTTTATAGTTAGCTGTGAGTAAAGAATGATGTGAATAAAGGTGAGCAGGTTAGGTTATGCAGAAATGCCTCTTTTGTCCGAGATTGCTCGTTTCATTATTATAGAAGATGACAAACTCGAGACCTGTTAGCCCAGTTGGTAGTGACACTGCCTTCGAAGCTAGAAAGGTCCCGGGTTCGAATACCGGTAAGAACATTTGTTTATGTGATGAACAGAAACATTTTGTTCCTGAGACTTTGGATGTTTTCTATGTATTTAAGTAGGATCTATTAAATACGAGTATATCGTTGTCTGGTACCCATAACACAAGCCCTTACTATGAGACTAGTTCGATTTGTGTAAAAATGTCCTATAACATTTATTATTATTATTTATTACTATTAATGTCACCTATACCTTGTAATCTGTTACTTCAAGCATTTGACACATCACAACACATACGAGTATAAAACGTAAACACGCAAGACTTATCGGAATTATAAATAAAATCACGTAATAATATTAGGGCTTTTCAAGTAAATAAAAATAATATTTTGCTTTTCTTAAACACAATTTAAGTTATGTTACATTTTTTTAGTTCATTGTTATTGAGTATTTTACGATAATAATTTACCACCCAAACAGTTACGCGTTATGTCGTTTTCTTTTTATTAAAACTAGTGTTGTGATCAAGTCTGTCGTTTCGATTCAGAAGATATTTCCGTAACTTGATAGAAATCGATTAGGTACGCATATATTTATACTGATAAATTAATAACCAAAAAAAAATCTGTGGACGCTGTAAACCTAAATATTAGTAAAACTCCGTAAAGTTGGAAAATATGCCCAATTTTATTGGTTGACATAAATAACAGAGAAAAATCTGTGACAGCTGTAAAAACATATACAACATAAGAGCCACTGATACCAGGGCAGGGGCCTTTCAGCTCGAAGTACGATTTTTTCTATGGAGATGTTAGTTTACTTGTTTGTACCAGATGTCACTTCGTCAGAGACAGTGGTAGAGATGGGAGTACCTCAGGGGTCTATTCTAGGTCCGTTCCTGTTCCTTGTTTATGTAAATGATCTGCCATATATGGTAAGCCGACGATCAGGCATTGTAATGTTCGCAGACGACACCTCATTACTGTTCAAGGTAAATAGGAGAGATACTGAACTCATTGAACCAAATAATACCCTCTCCATGATATCTGACTGGTTTTCTGCCAATAACTTAGTATTGAACCCGAAAAAAACGAAATGTGTGAAATTCTCTCTAGCGAACTCATCAAACAGAAACTTAGATACAAATATTAAACTGAATGGTCAAACATTAGAATTTGTTACTTCTACTGTATTCTTAGGTATTACATTGGACTCAAAATTGCAGTGGGGTTCCCATATAACAGCGATAGGAAGTAGGTTGAGCTCTGCTGCATTTGCAGTCAGGAGAATAAGGCAGCTTACCAATGTGGCAACGGCACGGTTAGTTTACTTTGCTTATTTTAATAGTATAATTACTTATGGTCTTATCTTATGGGGATCAGCTGCAGACATTCAAACTGTTTTTATTTTGCAAAAAAGGGCTATCCGAGCAATTTATAACTTGGGGTCGCGTGACTCATTAAGAGAATTTTTCAAAGAAATAGATATTCTAACCCTGCCGTCCCTATACATATTTGAAATAATAATGTATGTTAGGAAGAATTTGGGCAATTTTCCAACGAACGCTGATAAACTAATAGCCACGAGAAATACTGGGAAACTCAAAATAACCTTCTATAGACTAGTAAAGGCGAAAAAGTCGTTCTTGGGAAATTGTATCAAATTCTACAATAAAATTCCTAAACACATTACTGAACTTAGCAATCCTAAATTCAAATCTGTAGTAAAACAAACACTTATTTCAAGAGCATATTATAAGATAAATGATTACATCATGGATAGGGATGTTTGGCAGTGATAGCGTGCTGCACGGGTAATCTATCGCGAAAATATATTTTCTACTGTAGCATTGCTATTTAAGTTATTTTGTAGTAATGTAATTTTATATTTAACTATATAATGTATATTGTTTTGAAAAAATGACACCTCGCCGAGTTTCTTACGCCGGTTCTTCTCGTGGCAGAGGTATATTTTTCCGAACCGGTGGTAGTTTATTGACGTTCATAGGTGCATGTAATATGCCTAATTTGAAGAATAAACTACTTTTACTTTTACTTTTTTTTACACTGTCTATCGCAATGAAGTTCAATTTCCTTATTTCGTGCTGACATGGATGTGGATGCGGACGGTACCTTATTATGCGGTGACAGCGGGTGCGGTACACCGCCGTCCCTCAACGACGGCGCCTTATTTGACATACGGCTGCTGCCTGCCACGAACTTCGTGTCTGCGGCATGACATGTCAGCGATACTGGTGAAGAGCCTGGTACCTTCGCAGGCGTCGACACTTTTGCTTCTGCCTTGCGTTCAGCGCGAGTAATACTACGGGTTTTTATTCCAAACGGTGCGCGAAACACATAACATATTTCGCGGTGTATTACACATGTGTGGTTCGAATTTACACTAGAAACGGTTGAAAGACCATTTTGTTGACGCTGTACACCTAAATATTAGTAAAACTCCGTAATGTTGGAAAATATGTGCAAAATTTATTGATTGACATAAATGATAGACAGACCGACCAGCTACGGCATCAGCATAGCGATGACGTGATTAAGAGAATATGTCTGTATTTCTTATTTCTTCTTAAAATGTTTCTTATTGTATGGAATATAGAACGCCATACATAATAAGTAACATTTAACATTTTTATCTATAAATCGGTAGTTATAAGTAGTTTAACTTATTTCTAGTAATCATTTATTTTTGTGTTGTTTTCTTATTGAAAATAAAAATCAAATTTTACCAATTAAAACAAATAAATCATGTGATATAAAATATTATAACGGCATCATAAAAACATTTCATAAATCGGCTGTAAAATCGATTCAAACATCGGCTGTAAAATCGATTCAAACAACCATTCGTTAGTAATCGCTTCATTTGACAAACGATACGTCTTAGATAGATCACTACAAACGACAATTCATAAATGCCAAATGGTTGAAGTAACAGATTACAAAATATACGTAAGTATTTTTGACGTCAACATTCAACATGCAAGGTAAACGTCTCAACCTTAATGCCCAAAAATGACACCCCGTCATTATGAAATAAGATGGAAAGTGGCAGGTATCGGGTCAGTGTCGAGCTTTGGGACATGTACCTTATGCCCAAACCATCCGCGCCGAGCTCGATTCAAGTTTACAAACATCGGAGCGGTGCACGAGCGGTGTTATATTTCAACTTCGAAACTGGGCTGTTTTCAAGCATCAGCCGTTATCGGCCGTCGTCCCGTCCGGCTCTTTACTAGTCTGGACCGAGGTCCGAGATTGCTGATGCTTGCCAAGGTGCTTTAATAGAAAATGTAATCGCGAACCGGCCACACGGCCATCAGACTCGCCACGATGTACTACGAATATGTGGGTCATGTTTTCTTTATCCTGGCTAAGGTACCTTGCACTGACACAAATCATATCAAAATTAAGGGAACGAAAATGTACTATTAAAGGTCCTACTTTTATTGAATAAGACTAGCGGCCGGACGGTCGGAGCGACGTGCTGGAATGATGTCACTAGCGGCGCGTAACGAGGGTCGATGTGTAAACAGCCGCGACCGGGCTGGCCGCCGCATAACTAACCAGGTAAACTGCACTAATATTATCCCTCGCATCACTACCCGTATTGTTTATCGTAATATTAAAGCTCATGTACGATTGTTGCTTCCGATATCAACGATATGTGTTCTATTAAACTTGATACTATTATGCTAAGTATATTTGACCATATTAATATTTATACAGGGTGTGGCCTGTAATAAGAGCAAGAAATTTAAAGGACGCTTCCTTAAAGCATCTACTGTAACCTCTTGTGTCCCAAAAAATGATATTTTTCAATTGGGAGAAATTTCGATCTAAAGTTATGATCTCCAAGTAATGAATCTTGGCTCCACGAGTTTATAGCGCGGCAGTCAATGCTGATTTTGAGGTAGCATCTAGTTATGACTCACTAATATTATTAAGCTGAAGAGTTTGTTTGTTTGTTTGTTTGTTTGTTTGTTTGATTGTTTGTTTGTTTGTTTGTTTGTTTGTTTGTTTGTTTGTTTGTTTGTTCGTTTGTTTGAACGCGCTAATCTCAGGAACTACTGGTTCGAATTGAAAAGTTCTTTTTGTGTTGTATAGTTCATTTATCGAGGAAGGCTTTAGGCTATATAACATCACGCTGCGACCAATAGGAGTGAAGACGCGAACGAAGTCGCGGGAAACAGCTATGACTCATAATCGTTGTTGCATTTTTGGTTTGAAAGAAGATTTTTGGGATTCTTTTTTTTATTAATTTTTAGTGTTTTGTAAATAAAAGGTTATTAATATCACTCCAGTAGAAGAGTAAATAATTTTAAGAAAAAAAAGACTAATGGGGGAGGCCGGTGATAGATTATTTTATTATACTTAGATGGTGCACTCTTACATTCCATAGAATAAAATAAAAATGGCTATAAGTATGTTTATAATGGTAGAAGACTAAGTACCTCAATTCCTCATGGAATCCTCCATCAGAACTCAAGATTGACGAAAATGTGTCCTGAAAACCTAGCTTGCTTGACAAACAAAACGAAGAGAACAAGTCGCCAAACATGAACTACGCGTCGTTGAAGAGTTCCGTTCTGATCATCATCAGCAGTTCCACTTCATCAAATGTCACTTTTTTGAATGAAAATGCTTGATTAGTTCATGAAAATACTAAAATCACTATTTGTGTGCCTTTCACATTTGAGGAGCTCCCTCGATTCCTAATGGATCCCATCATCAGAACTCGAGCATGACAAAAAATAATCGTGAAAATAAAACTTGCTTAGCAAACACAGCTAGAAGGACAAATCGCCATACGTGAACTTTTCGTCGTTGAAGAGTTCTGTTCTGATCATCATCAGCAGTTCTACTTCATCAAATGTCACATTTTTGCATGAAAATGCTCGACTTGTTGATAAAAACATAAAAATCACTATATGTTTGCCTTTAAGATTTGAGGAGTTCCCTCAATTCCTCATGAATTCCATCATTAAAACTGCGTTTTGACAAAAACGGGACCAACTTGGATATATATACTTACAATCAAAAAAAGAATTTTCCAAATCGGTTAAGAAATGACGGAGTTATGGAGTAACAAACATTAAAAAAAAATACAACCGAATTTATAACCTCCTCCTTTGAAATCTTGAAGTCGGTTAAAAAGTAAACGTAAGCTAAATTTGCGTAAATTAAAAAAAAACTTTTTTCCATTCAAAATTAAAAATCAAAATCAATCAAAATCAAATATTTATTCTGCAAATAGGCCACAAGGGAACTTTTACATGTCAAAGCGTGAATTTATACATTTTAAAAATAGGCAATTTTACATAATAGTAATCATTAAACAATATGCTGATTAACAATTCAATGAAACTAAATTTACAAAATTAATGACATATATTGAAAACGATCTGTGTCCGAATAAACAAAAAGAATATAAAATTAATTTAATATCTCAGAGATACGTATATGGTCTGGTGTCAATTGAAACCATTTGGAAATAATTATTGGTGAGCTCAATAAATAGTGTACCGTGTAAGTTTGTGCTCCTATTACTTAAAGGCCACACCCTGTATAGTTTCGGAATGAAAATGTTCGTCACTTTTGGACCTTAGCACCGTTAAAATAAAATTGAAAATTGACGACCCTTTTAATTACGCGACTGTACGAACACAAGAGATTAGGCTACATACTCGTAAACTCGTAATATATAGCGATCGCTACAAATAAACTGAGATTTCCTCACTTGACGAAATACTGGCAGTATGCATTACGTTTGCGGAGTAGAAATACCATGAGTAGAAGTGGGCCATTACCTACTGCATTCGTGTCGGTTGACACTGACAGCTGACAGTTTTCTCATAGTATCGCCTTCGCATCCACAAATCAGGAAGGCGCCTTATCCCGAGGTTGCACGAAATCTGGTAACTTAATTATAATATACCTAGTGGCTCCGTGACGTGTAAAAGACATCGCGAATTTTCTTAATAAAAAAAATCATGACTCCCGAAAAAATAATTAAACCTATAATTTTCAAACCTGCTCCATTCTATCGTGTGATAATCCCATGCATTTTTCTATAAATATAAATGTTCTTAAGCACCAAATTTTCCATTCAGTAACTTATTCTATAACATTCCATGCTACTTCGTGTAATGAAAATATTATCCCCATATCAGCCGAAGAACGTCCACTGCTGGACGTAGGCCTCCCCCCATTTCATAGGGGATAAATGCCGTAATCGCCACGCATGGCATGCGGGTTGGCGAATTAATTCACCATAGGTATTAGATAAGAGAATATTAAATCACCAATACACCAATTTAAATCTTCAATAATACTTTGTATCTGGTATTAACCAACCAGAATACTATTTAAAATCGAGCTCAGATCTATTTTCACCTCGTTTGGGAAAATAACCATCGCGTGGCAGTCGCGTGGTGATGTGACAATGTAGGGTTCCGTAGTTAACCATGCCCACTGGTTAAATCTGTATCTATAAATTTATTTATCTACTGTGCTTGGCACAACTAACAACATTAACTAAGTAATCGATGGAATAACGAAAGTTTGTTTTTCCAGGTAGGTACTGAGTTTCTTTTTGTATGATCTGAGGCAGGTACTGAGACTTTACAGCTATTAAGTAGACATTAATAGTGTTACTAGTTAACTAGTTATGTCTACGTAACTGTGATAGTTTTAACTGTGATAGTTTTCCTTTTTAATTTATTTGCAAACCCAGTAGCCACCGTTTAGCTGGCAGGAAGGGGGGACCCTTGTTCTACTTAAATTATAATATCATGCAAACGGATTCCTGAATCAAAAAATGGTCAAATTAACCCCATTGTTTTTATACTAGCTACCCAACGATACCCCACGAATGGATTTGCAAAAAAAAATTGCATCTCCACTTTACGTGTACTCAAAAAAAACTGTTTTTTTTTTTAAATTTTATTTTCTTGTTTTGTTGACGAGCTTGATATGTATACCTAATTACTGGTTTCTAGAAGTAACGGTTACTGAGCTAAGACGCGGACGGACGAAAATGGCGTAACTATAATAGTTCCATGTTTACTGCGAAACCCTAAAAGTATTTTAGGTTATTAAAGACAGACGGACAGACATGACGAAACTATAACGGTTCCGTTTTCACCATTTTGGCTATGGAACCTTAAAAATGCGAATGGCATCCCATGAAATTGTACCTACTTTCGGCGACTTCCTGACTTGGCGGGGCGGGGTTGATACGTGGTATTGTGTTATTCGACGTGGGCTTTTGTGACTGATGTCGCAGGGATTACCTCACTTGACGAGATGCTGTCTGTATTACATTTGCGCAGTAGTCCTAATATCATGCGTAGAAGCGGGGCAGTACTGCAATAGCGGTAGTGATTTGAATGACAGTTAACACTAACAGCTGACAGTTTTCACGTATCGTACCGTACCGCCACCACATCGACAAATCAGGAAGTCGCCTTAGGAGAACATTTGGAGATCGTACGAGTATTTTGTCGGGAATCGGTATCCACAATCGTAAATTATAACAGAGCTTTGAAAATTGTTTCAGTAAATAGCTTTTGCTCGCGAATTCGTCTGCTTGGAATTCGTTTATAATATCGTATCTAACTAACTTAAAACGAGTAAGTTTAACAGTCGATGTTTTTTTTAAGTTACTACCCCCCTTTTCGCCCCCTTAAGCGATGATTTCCGGGATAAAATTCTATGGACTCAAACTGTCTCAATACCTCATTTCATCTAATTCGGACAAGAGGTTTAAGCGTGAAGAGGTAACAGACGAATACACTTTTGCATGTATAATATTAGTATGCCTAATAATTTTTTTGGATTATCTGTATATACTTTACTGATAAAATTTCCTTGTAAAAATGCAATCACGTAGGAAAAAGTAATTGACGGCTGCGTATGGACATTTTAACTTACTTAGACAGTGATAATGGGATCCTGTCACTTTTGCCTAATGCCACACACTAACTTTTAGCCTAATGTTTCACTAGACCTAATGCATTTTTTTCCGGAACAGTGGATGATATCTATCTCTATAATATAAACGTCAAAGTCCTGACTGACTGACTGACTGACTCACTTTAATCAACGCCCAGCCCAAACCGTTGAACCTAGAAAGGTGATTTTTCACAATAGGTAGCAGTAACAAGTAAAAAACTGGAACGCCAGTACCAAAAACTCAAATTGTTTTAATTTAGGTACATACCATTAGAGTGGCTTAAAATATGTTTTATTCTGACATGCCACATACTCGTTTTCTAACCAATTTAAATCTAAAAAAAAAACTCTCACATAGGTTGCACTTAGCGTCTTTGGGTTTCCATAAGTTTAGTGTTTGGGCAGGATACCGGTATTTTATTTTAATGCCAATAGGTTCTATTAATGATACCAAATAACATAACAAAATATGTGCACTCATTAGGAAATCACCCTCTATGGTATTGTGTTAAAAATATATGCCATTATTATCCATAAAGTAATATTCAGGGACTTAAACACAAATTAGACCTATTTGTACTTTCGCTTATTGTTTAGAGTTTAGACAGGCTGACTGTACTGGATTGTACTGCAAGTGCGCAGACCAGGTGGCGTCGAAGTTGGATTGCAGTATTTTTCACCTTCAACTTTAACACCACCCTTAAATGATTTCAATAAGTACAAAATCATATTATATTTGAAACAATCAATTCGCTTAACTTGCATCAGAAAACACCTACTTCAAAATATGTATTAGAAATTTGCCACGTGAGAAAGTGTGTCGAGACATAATACATAAACACTAAAATGAAGGTATACATCTTCTGCAATACAAGTAACACAACGGAAATGCCGTTCAAATATTGCTAGAAGTTAAAGTAGTCGCATTTCACTTACGAGTAGACGTGTTCGAACCGAATATGAATAAGGCAATACATTGGCAACGCCTGAATTGTTACTCATATGTTAATGATTTATTGTACTTACGTATTTCAGCCGCTACGAAATGCAACGCCAATAAAATAATGGTCGCGGGCAACATATTGAATGATCAGCACAGTGAGGATGGCTGAAGCGACGGCCCTTGAGGCGCCGAGTGCTGCGCAGGAGTCGCGGTCTCAGGCAGCCACCTCGCGTCGACGGCCGGCACTGTGCGCGACGCGCCGCCGCGGCCCACCTCTCTACCACTCGATCTAAGGACGCGCGCGATTGTCCAACCGCCCTGCTATTCTGGATTCTAGTCGATGTTGACTCTTTAGCGCTCCTCTGCTCACAATATAATAAGTGCGAGCAAGATACTATAAATGTTACGTAGTTCCCGACCGAAGGCTACTGTATCGAGAATCGCTGTGTTAGATTGACGAGTTCCGTCGGTTGCGCCAGTGGGAACTACGCGCCTGCGCCTATCCTGGATGTGCAGTGCAAGCAAGCTCTTCCGATCTTAGCACGTGATTACGATTGCGTAGCTTCCGCGTCTTGCAACTGTCCCACCAAACTTTATTATACTTAGAGTGGTAAAGTCACGTTTCCGAACATGCATATGGATGATTTTATGTCATTTTCCTGACTAAAAATGCCAGTTAGATGAGGCTATAGGTATAGTAAGTTTAACACGTTACGTAATCAATTAGCGAGTAACATTTATTTTTTCTTAAGATTTCTCCCACCTAGTTCGGGGGTCGGAACTATCGACCGCTGCTTTTAGGCGTTGTTGTACAAACTAGATGATTATTTGCTATGTTTATAGGTATTGTGTGTAAATTATGTATAAAATAAATTATTATTATTATTTTGTCTTGCTCTCTCGATATTTTTGTGCGTCAAAAGCGCATGCAAATTCCCGAGTATTGGCATGAAAATAGGTATTTTGTCAAAATGAGTTATCGCTATTTCAAAGGACTGAACAGTATAAATAGAAATATTATTGTCTAAAAACATGTTACAACATAGATGGTATTTTAGACTATATTTTGTTTTTTTTTTTCCAGGGATCGATCCGAAATATTGTTACCTATAGATACACATAGAATTTATTATTCCGTATTTGATAATAATGATAATTGAATACTTCCTAACAATGGTTAAAATATTTTATGTTTGTTAATTTTTGTTTAGTTACTTTCAGAGTTTATGATATTATATACATATTGGTTATACTATACTGTGGCTAAGGGTGGGTGCGCACTGCGCACAGAATGGCTAGCCCTTCTATCTATGATCTGAGGGCTAGCCGCATTGCGGCCGGCCGCACGGCTGACTTGCCTACACTTGAGGCCTTCAAAGATGACCTTGTTGCCGGACTTGTTAACGCAGCATTTAATGAACATAAGAGATATGGAATAAGGATCTAGAATTCTAGAATGTATATGCTTATGTTGATAACTGTACATGGGTACCCAGCTACCCATTCAGGGTATGCTAGCAATGCACCGAGGAGAAGTTTCATAAGTTGCGAAACTTCTATGGAGAATATTCTCTGGAACTTTAATTTAATAAACAATCTTATCGTAACAGGACCGACGTAGACACACGCCATTTTAAATATTATGCCTGCCTGGTTTACTCATATGTGGTGTGTAATATTATATATTACACAAAATGTTAAAGTTCTCATGGGAATAATTTCTCGGAAATTTCCGAGAACATTTCTGCAATTTCTGAAAATTGCACATTGCCATTGCCAAATAAATAAACTCATAAATGGACTCTCTACATGTTTAAGTGTGGATGGAGAAACACACCGGCGTGTGATTGCGGAGCGCCTGTGCATTCCATACACCACATAATTTATGATTTCCCAAAGACGAAATATACTGGAGATTCTCTGAACTTGCTCATCCTTGATGTGAACGCAGCCCGATGGGTGAAGAAGCTAGATCTAAAATTATCTAAATATATTAAAGAAGAAACTGACTGACTGACTGACTGACATATCAACGCACAGCCCAAACCGCTGGTCCTAGAGATTCCAAATTTGGCACGTAGGTTCCTTATAAGGTCTAGGGGTGCACTAAGAAAGGATTTTTCAAAATTCAACCCCTAAGGGGGTGAAATGGGGGTCCGAAGTTTGTATGGGGAAACAAGAAAAGTTGGACTATTTTATTCGAAACTTCACAGGAGTATTTCTAACGATAAAGGAGTAAATACGTGTTTCAGGTTTTTTGAGAAATCAACCCCTAAAAGGGGGAAAGGTGGTGACAAATTCTGAAAATCGACATGGGTATTGTTTTTATGATATACGGGGTCGCTGATAACGAAAACAACAATGATTTTATTTTCTAAGTTGCTTTCATGTAATTTCTCGGAAATTTCCGAGAACACTTCTGCAATTTCTGCAATTTGCACATTGCCATTGCCAAATAAATAAACTCATAAATGGACTCTCTACATGTTTAAGTGTGGATGGAGAAACACAACGGCGTGTGATTGCGGAGCGCCTGTGCATTCCATACACCACATAATTTATGATTGCCCAAAGACGAAATATACTGGAGATTCTCTGAACTTGCTCATCCTTGATGTGAACGCAGCCCGATGGGTGAAGAAGCTTGATCTTAAATTATCTAAATATATAAAAGAAGAAACTGACTGACTGACTGACTGACTGACTGACTGACTGACTGACTGACTGACTGACTGACTGACTGACATATCAACGCACAGCCCAAATTGCTGGTCCTAGAGATTCCAAATTTGGCACGTAGGTTCCTTATAAGGTCTAGGGGTGCACTAAGAAAGGATTTTTCAAAATTCAACCCCGAAGGGGGTGAAATGGGGGTCCGAAGTTTGTATAGGGAAACAAGAAAAGTTGGACTATTTTATTCGAAACTTCACAGGAGTATTTCTAACGATAAATGAGTAAACATGTGTTTAAGGTTTTTTGAGAAATCAACCCCTAAAAGGGGGAAATCTGGTGACAAATTCTGAATATCGATATGGGTGTTGTTTCTATGGTTTATCAGGTAGCTGATTACGAAAACAACAATGATTTTAAAATCCCACGTGGAGGACGTGAAATACCATCCCCTCTGTTGGAGTACGAGGGGGTTGGAATGCCTAAATATTAATATGGATGTCATTTTTATGATTTTTTGGGTCGTTAATTTCGAAAATGGCATTGATTTTGAAATTTAATATTGCGGGCATGAAAACTTAAAAGTAGGTGCCAAATTGCAAGAAGAAACTGACTGACTGAGTGAGTGACATATCAACGCACAGCCCAAACTGCTGGTTCGAGAGATACCAAATTTGGCATGTAAGTTCCTTGTAAGGTCTAAAGCTGCATGAAGTGCCGTGAGTTCCCTATGAAAATACGACCTTTTTTGATTCAATGTATTGTAAGTGGTTTTATTAATCAGTGCCGTCCGATACGATTTCGACATTCATCGAAATAGGAATCCGAGGTACCTAAACTTTGAATAAAGTAGCGGCCATATTGATTATCTTCATTTCCGTCCCGATTTTGTTCAAAATCGATATCTGAGCGTCCGAGAGGTCCCCTAATACGACTCCGAGGTAAAATTTAAAAAAAGTGGCCGCCATATTGATTTTCTTTATTTCCGTCCCGATTTCGTTCAAAATCGATATCTGAGCGTCCGAGAGGTCCCCTAATACGACTCCGAGGTAAAATTTGGAAAAAGTGGCGGCCATATTGCTCTTCTTCGTTTCCGTCCCGATTTCGTTCAAAATCGATATCTGAGCGTCCGAGAGCTCCCCTAATACGACTCCGAGGTAAAATTTGGAAAAAGTTGCTGTGATATTGATTTTCTCTTTTTTCTTCCCGATTTCGTTCAAAATCCATATCTGAGCGTCCGAGAGGTCTCGTAATACGAATCCGAGGTAAAATTTAGAAAAAGTGGCGGCCATATCCATTTTTATCATTTCCGTCCCGATTTCGTTCAAAATCGATATCTGAGCGTCCGAGAAATTTTTTAATACGAATCCGAGGTAAAATTTGCAAAAAGTGGCAACCATATTGATTTTCTTCATTTCAACCCGATTTCGTTCAAAATCGATATCCGAGCCTCCAAGAGGTCCCCTAATACGAATCCGAGATAAAATTTGGATAAAAAGTGGCAGCCATATTGATTTTCTTCATTTCCAACCCGATTTCGGTCAAAATCGATATCTGAGCGTCCGAGAGGTCCCCTAATACGAATTTGGCGTAAAATTTGAAAAAAGTGGCAGCCATTTTGATTTTCTTCATTTTCGTCCCGATTTCGTTCAAAATCGATATCTGAATGTCCGAGAGGTCTCTTGATACGAATCTGAGGTAAAATTTGGCACTGTATGCAATAAAGTTTAATTTTACTATATAGGCGTGTGGGGCATCTATGGATTTGCTTTTAAAAACTACATAGAGGTTTCGATATTTTTTTCCATTTAAATCAACCTTTAGATTTTTTTAAATCGTATGGCATTTATTTACGAACCGTGAGATTTTCGAGAAGACAAGTACGGTTGCCAGTTTTTGTTGCACTTTTAGCACCACCCAGGGGTCACGTGTAGGGTAACGGTGGGTACTCCCTACGGACGTGGTGTGCAACTTCGACCCCCCTTTGTCAAGTGAGTGGGCAACTTGACTGTTAGAAGTTCGCAACTTGGCTTAACGATTGCAGCCGGGATCGACGGCTTAGCGTGCCTTCCAAAGCACGAGAGTCAGTTAGTAACCACTCAAAGCGGTCACCCATCCAAGAACTGACCTGCGCCCACATTGCTTAACCTCGCACACCGCACGCGGTAGGCGGGTGCCGCTGGGCCACGAGCGCTCTAAATTCTTGATAGTTTGTGCCAAATTGCAATTCAATCGGTCCAGTAAAAGCAACTTGGTTGTAACAGACGGACTGACAGTAAGGAGTGCGAATGGAAGTGAGGCCAAATTTTCTTTTTGGATGCTCCAATAGGAACTGGCAAAACCTACCTAATAAATTTAATTTTAGGAAAAATAAATGTTACACGTGATATTGAATTAGCCGTATTTCTGTACTTCAAAGGACCAGAGTTTATGACCGCTGCGCGCTGCTTGGTCGTTTACAGACCTATTGGTGTTACTATAGTACACAGATACTTTTACTAAAGCCTCTCGGAAATGTATGATAATAGTTTTCGATCCTTATTTTTGCCAAAATCAAATGAAATTCTACAGTTTGCCGGTTCTCAGAATGTATACTGACTTTTCATCTGTTTATCTGTTAATGAATCGCAATCACCAAACTTCGTATACTGAAACCCCCAGAATGTGCCAACTACTTTTCTGGAGACCGCATCTAAATCGGTTCAGCCAAATGGGAGATAATCGTGGACAAACATACGAACCTGTTTTTTGTAGACGGTTAAAATTTTCGCTTAGTACGCGGGTGAAGCCGCGGGCAAATGCTAGTAATGATATAATAATTATATTGTAGTTACATATTGTGTTAAATTAGCAAGCGACCAGTTGGGAGCCATACGATTAAAAAAAGCCAAATAATCGTATTTTGTATTTTCTAATTTCACATAATGTATCAAATATTAATATTCAAAAATTTTATGGTTTAACATTTTATGACCAACGATTGCTATAATGTAAAAACATGTTATCACGGACGATTTTCATAAACAAATTTGAATCAAGGAAGATTGTTTCTACAGTCTCATATCATAATAAACTGAAAGTAGTAGTAAAGTACGAGTATAGGTGTAAAACTTAAGAAAATGACCTGTTGTATGTACCTAAACATTACATATTTAAAATGTGTAATACAAATAAAACAAATGTCTATTCAAACACGTCACAACTACTTACAACAGGTCATTTTCTTAAGTTTTTCACCTGTAGTGAATGTTTTTTTAGGGTTACGTACCAAAAAGGTAATTTAACGTAAAGGTGCCGCTTCGTCTGTCTGTCATATCGCTAAATATCTCAAGAACTACTTACGCTATCGATTTGAAATTTGGGATAGACAGTTAAACAATAACAAAAACTAGTCATTATGTTAAGTGGGATGTCTTATGAAAGAACTTTAATTTTTAACGGTGGATAAATTTTGATTCGTGAAGGAAAACGTAAAGAAAAACCGCTTATCTTCGAAGATTACCAAGAAACAAATATATTCTTATTTCATCACGTTAATATCAATATAAATTTTACAAAAAGTAAGTCCCCGCGTACTTGTACAAGTACAAAATAATGATAGTACTTGAGACCTGACATTTTAACTGCCTAGTATAAATAACTGCCTAATGTACTTTACCAAGTACAAATTAAGGATGCGCTAAAAACCATACACATACTGAATAAAACAAAGGACAAGAATTTAGACAAATTCGAAAAAGTCACGTCTGGGACCGAAGCACTACACTTAGTTTGTACTTGTGGTAGTACACTGGGTAGTTACGACTACTACATTTGAAAAAACAAAGGACTTACGAGATTATCATCAAAAACATTTAAAAATTAAGTTTGTAATTTTATCACCTTTGCATGTATTTTTGTTACGTAAACTGGTATGGGAGTATGCTGAATAAAAAAGAAATTATTGAAATCGGTTCACGTGATAAAGTATTATCCTTGAAAAACCAACATACATAGGTACTTCGTTCTCCAGTCACGCAAATTAGTAATAAACTACGCGGATAGATGGTGCTGTACCCATGGCGTTCAATTACTACATCGCGCTGTTAGGATTTTTCCAGAATTAATCGGGTCGGAACGGGTACACTCCTATCCACACAGGATCCCCCAGTGCGCGAGTCGGACTCGCAGTTGACTAGTTTTTTTCATAACAAAATGAAAATTACTCGCTGAAAATTTCATACACATCGAATTAATTCCCCAGTACTGTCAAATAAATGATAGTTCAAGCCATTCTGAATTGAATTCAGTTTTCTGATATGTCGACCTAGTGTGGTCTCAATGTTTCAAGCGGATACAATTTATTGATTGAGCAGTTGAGGAGAAACAAAAATTAAGGTTCGTAATTCGATTGTTACTATTGCTATTTAAATAAGTAAGTACCTACCTAGTCATTGACACACGCAATCAATCCGCGCCCGTAATATTACAACACGAAAGTCATTCAAGCAGCCTTGTCCTATTCACTAATACAAATACCACCCAAGCAGTGAAAGAAATTACAATCATATTACTTTAAAGGTCTTGTACCATATACAACAAATAACAAATAATTGTTTGGGAATGCAAATCAAAATGAGATGTAGGTGTGAAAACTGGGAGTCCATTTAATTTAATGGTATATGCTCTGCTATTGAGGTATCAGCTGATCAAAGGGAAAGATGTTAGCTATCTTATTCGCAGTGTCGAGGAAGAGCTTGGAGACTGTTCTTTCGGCGTAAGGTTTGGTCGCGCGCAGGATCTCCTCACGGCTCTGGTTGATGGCATCATTCGCCGCATCCCCTGCACAAAACAATACAAACGTAATTGGAATGATAAACTCGAGATAAACACCGAGCGATTAAAAGATGCAACGACTGCACGTACAAGTCGTACAACGTAATAGTTATATTTATATTTAATTGTTTCTTGTTCGTTACGTTTTTTACAGCAGGCAAATAAATGCTTTATTGTCTATCAAGAACTTATTTCTGCAGTAATCTTTAATTGTTCTAAGGAGTGAATGTGATGATCTAAGCGAAATATAGGGTGAGCGGTCCACCGAACGTTCAGGAGGCTTACGATGGTTGCCATTTTATCACTTATCGTCGTGGACATCGATGCGGGAGTGACGGGTGGACGATAAGTGGTAACATGGCAACCACGATACGGCCGCGGAGTGGCATGCCACACACCGAGCGCCTTGTTGCCGTCGAACAGCCCCTCGAGCCGCACGCGGTAGTCGCGCACGTCGAGGCGCACGTCCAGCGCCGAGAACTGGATGTACTCCACGCCCGCGCGCTCCACCAGCTGCGAGTGTAGCACTATCTCCGTGTCGCACTTTACTGGGGAAATAATGTCTCTATTTTGACAAATGCTTTGAAGCTCGAGTATCGTCTATTTCTGACACTATTTGACTTGAAATCGCATTGTGAGGCGGTAAAATTATCCTGTAGTCAATAATGCTTTCCCATCGGCTAAACTCGAAATACGACTAGACCCAAAGTGTCAGTTAACTACTTTTCGTATTATTTAACATCTGTCATGTCAAAGTGCACAATACCTACTAGCAGTTTTCATTTGACATTTAACATTGACTAATAAAATTTCACATTAACATACAAACAACATGAACTCAACAATTATTTAAAACGTAATTGACAGCCACTTCGGATCTTTTTTTTTTTTTTATTAAAAATGGGATTGCTCTTGGCCAGCATCTAGCTGGGGGGCAAAGATGAAGCCGACGATGAAGGGAGCTCACTCAGAAGATGCCTATTCACTCGAGCCTTAAAAAGGATCTACTCGCATTCCGAGTTTAGCCGATGGGAAAGCATTATTTACCACATTTGTAGTAGCTTTTGACTATTTTAGCATTTCTGTTTTAGTCTACTTCGTTCACATGGTTCATAGTGGTATACAAGTGTAATATGTACTAGCGTCAGCGACGATGGTGCCGGCGCCGTGCAGCGGCAGCACGAGCAGGCGCGCATCCAGCACGTACCGGCCCGCGAAGTGCAGGCGCGGGAAACGCACGCGCGCGCTGATGCGCAGCGACTCCAGGTCCACGCTGCACATAAATAATACTACTTACTTACGTACGTAAACCGATGTTTGACAGCTAGAAAACACCGAACCATGCTCTCCCGCACCGCCCCCTGCCCCGTCCTCTGCTGACAGTCTCGTTTGCGCTTCAACGTATCGTCACCAACTCGTAGCAATGTTATTTAGCCTCCTCGTGTCGTGTGCGCCTTACCGCTTTTTTAAAGGGTTGTGCCCCGAAAAACTACTTGATAGAGTCAGGCGTTAATTTTTGGAAACCCATGACAAGTTTCTAGATAGAACATTGTTTATTTATTCCGCTAAAGAATCTACGACTGCTACTATTCTTCTTCATGGTTCCCACGGCCACGTACTCTATTACCACCGCATCGCTCGCTGTCCGCATGACGGCTGATCTTGACAACTTGGAACCATGATACGGTTGCAGAGGAAGTATCCTCCAAACTATAGAGGGAGTTTTATACCGAAGTTCTCCTGGGGGCTACTTTATACGGTTCAGCAAGGGAGGTCTTCATTGATTTTGGAGGAACGAACAGCGATGCACATCCTAATCCTACCATGTTTGGCACCGACTCGATATTAAAATAACCGATAAATATGTATTTACGATTTATATTTTGAGTAAATTACACGCAGCATCACAACCGAAGTTGCCGTTGATAAACAGTACAAACGATTGCACTGAAGTGTCATGTGAAAGTCCAAAACAGGTCAATATGTAATGTATGTTTTTTTTTTATTGAACTACGTAAGCATGCACATAGTAAACATTATGTGCCCTATCAGGGTGTCATGTACCTACCACCTATCTATACTTAACATCTTCTGTAATGCACTTGACTTAAAATGTTGAATAAATTGAAATAATAATTTATTTAAATAAATAGAAGAGATTTACATATTAAAAATCTTTGACATTTATTATCAAATGTTTAATTAATAAGTTTAATTACCTACTCGTACACACATTAAGTCTTTATCCCAGTTCGATCAATCCAAGTGTTTGTTGTGTTAATGCAACCATAGGCACAAAGACCGAACCCAAATAAAGTTTTTCCCAGACTAGAATTTTTGACCAAAGTTCGAATGCGGCTTTAGTGACACAGACCAAGAACGACGAGTGTTTCCGAAAATGAGACCTAGCTAGATCGGTTTTTCGCCCCCGTTAACTCCAATGCTAAAAATTTCATCGAGATTGTTAAAGCCGTCTCCGAGATCCCCGAAATAAATATAAATCCACAAAATATACTAATATAATATAATATATTGCTCATTTATAGATATCACGTACACTATACATTATCACATAGATATGTGACACCTCGCATGCTTGATAGCCAAAGGTAATTTGTATGGAAACACAATAGATATGTGACACCTCGCATGCTTGATAGCCAAAGGTAATTTGTATGGAAACACAGATTATCAAATCTCTGCTGGGTGCGCACCCTTAATGTCTCCTCATATTTAATAGAAACGCAATTAGCAGCGTCAGAATTATACAGAAACGTATAGAAAACGTATGTGAACATGAAGGTACCGAGTGCTGATTGCAGACGCGGTATCTGCCGGTGGCGGCCGCGGCGGGCTGCGCGCGGCGCGGGCGCCGCTCGACCGTAACGCAACGCGCCGCTTGCGCAACCCCGCGTTATGACACCGTGCTATATTATAATAATAACCACCACTACCACCACCAGGGATATTGAACAGAGATCACTGAAATGACTTTGAAATTTTGCCATAACAATACATTGAATGTCTTAAACTAAACGCCAGAAAAATCTATAACTACAGAGCGTTTGTTGCTCACCAAAATTTACGAGAATCGGTTGAGAAATGCAGCCTTAAAGAGGAAAACACAATTAATAATTTTCTGCGAGTTTTTCTTTATTTCAAGCGTTAACATTATAAAACATCTTGTTCCTTCTGCGAATAATAAAGCTAGTGAATATTTTAATCGTGGTTTCTACAAGACGTGCTAGTTCACGTTTTATGTGCGCTACTACTATGCCAAAAGTAACCTGTAAGGACTAAGAACACGCGCCTAAGTATCAGCTTGATGTTAATCTGATTCTATGTTAAATGACTACAGGGTGTCTGGTAGCTACGAGTAAGTGCAAAGACTTTCAGGGATGATGGAGGAGGTAAATTTAGATATTTTAGATAAAACTTGCTTTGGTACATAGTCTTTTAGTTTCCAAGATATGTGCCATTTTATTTTGAAAATTGTACGTTTCCCATACTACCTTACATTCGAAAAATGAAAGTTATGTATACTAAAAGGAATAGCTTGTAGTACGAGTATGCCGGTCTGTGACCATTTGGACTTCTTGATGAACTAAAAGGATATCTTATTTTTTCCCATTGAACAAATGAAGTGCATACGACTCACTGTTTCTAGTCTATAAAAATGTTATACAATTAAAAAGTTTTTTGCTTCGGTGGGTTCAAACAGACGCTGTCCGCGTAACAGGCCAATGATAATAGTAAAGCATGTATCCCAGCTGTTGCAGCTGGAACTTATCCAAATCGATATTAACTATATTGCCTAACCAAAGAACACTGCAAACGCATATAGTAAAACATAATGCGTCTTGCTCTTGATAGGCGCTAGCTCGTATACGGTAGGTTTGACAACACTAAAGATAGTCATTATTTACGATGATCGAACACGAACGTTTGGTGAGTGTTTTTGAACAACAAGCGGACTGAATTAAGTTTTCGCACATGATATCATACAACGTTGGATTTTTAATGAGACAGTGAATCACTTTTTATTAGGGTCCCGTAGCCAAAATAGCTAAAGCGGAACTCTTGTTAGTAAATTTTGTCCGTCCGTTTGTCTCGCTCATTTACTCGGTAACTATAATCACATTCTATGAACCGCTACAGAAAAGAGTGATGTGAAATCACAAAAGAATATTAAATTAGGGGGCACCCCAAACATACAAGTAACCGGAAAATGATAATAAAATCAATGCAAATAGGTTTAAAAATTATATAGAGGTTTCTGAAAACTTTTCGATTTAAGTCAACCGTTGGTGAGAAGTCGTAAAAAGTGGTGTATACATTACTTAAATCGGTTAACGGTTTATGAGTTATCGCTGAACAACTGTCTTGACCAAACAAAAGGAGTTAAGTACCGTGAATACATACATACATACATATCTAGTCTTAGTTCTCTATAAAGATACGAACTTTTTTGATTCAATGTATTGTATAGTGTATGTATTGTATAATGTGGACTAGGAGGTGTTGGTACGGAACCCTTCGTTGTGCCAAGTGCGTACGACTTGGCCGGTTTTCAAAGGCAATGGTTTGCTCAAAAAGTCCAATGTTCCCAAAAATGTACCGTTTATGAAGAAGAATAAAAACCATTGCAGTATATGCAAAGCACACAAAAAAGAACTTAAAGATAAATAATAATAACTCCAAACCACTAGACACACAGAGGTGAAATGGATGGAGGAATAAAAGGCTGAGACTCAGCATGTGGCATTCGCAGGTCCGGCAAACTGCAACGCAGAGAAAGGATCTAATAGTATTTAAAAAACCAGACAAGTGCGTGTTGGACTACGCACAATAAAGGGTTCCACACCTACTTCTACTACTACTAGTAATAATAAAATAATACCTTTAATGACCATGTAAGGCAGGGGGTGCTCTAGCCTGCTATCTGTCCGGTAGTAGGTAACTGAGTGCACGGGCATGCGATCCCGCCCACCCTGAGCTACTATAGACCACAATCCTCTTTCCCGTGGCTATAGGTATCCCGTCCCTCCTTATCCAACATTCCCTCACGGTCCATTATACCTATCCCCTACATGCGATTCCCTCCCGCTTACCACACAAAGTCTATCCTGGCGAGGAAGGCAACACAACGCAGATATGCAACGTGATTTGGCGGACTCGGCAGGCAGCAAGGTGGATGGCCTAGGGCGGCGGTGGAGGGCGTATAGTCACCGTCGGCCAGACACAGCATCCGACCTCTCCTTCAGTCGTAGCGGTTTTCCGTTCCACTGATTCAGGGAGCGGAAGGACGAGTGTGTGCGCCTGCGTTTGCGCGAACGCTTGCGCACCTTAAAATATCCTGCGCATCTGACCACTCCCGTTAATGGACTCCGGAAACGCAAAAGTCCTGTAGCGATGGGTAGAAGTAGAGAGGTCTAGTTTGATGTAAGCTAGACTTTGTCTGATACCTGCACATAGGCGGTCCCGGGGGTGTGACTACACGCCGTGGTCGTTTCTGCGCTGCACGTTAGGGGCGACAGCGCGGGTTCGGCAGCGCCCGGGACGACAGAGCAGCCCTGTTTAGGGAGGCACTGCTTTCCCCGCTCAGTCGGTGGAGGGGGCTAGAAAAGGTGCCCTAAAAAATGCTCGTCCCAACTTAGCAGGTGGTAGTAACCGCGGCTGCCAATGCATCACTCAAATCGTGGTCGACGCTTCAGAAAAAACAAAATGAAAACAGCTATTATGACTTTCGGCGCGTGGAACGTGAGAACGCTGCTTGATCGTGATGGAAATGCCTGCCCTGAGCGCAAGACCGCCATAGTAGCTAGGGAACTTCATCGCTACGATGTGGATGTGGCTGCTCTCAGCGAAACCCATCTTGCCGATGAGGGAGAGCTGGTGGGAGTAGGTGGCGGCTACACTTTCTTCTGGAAAGGTACCGCTGCGTCCGAACCGCGGCGTTCAGGTGTGGGCTTTGCCATCAAGAATAACTTGGTAAAGCGACTTGAGGAGTACCCTGTGCATATCTCGGACCGCGTGACCACACTCCGCCTTCACTTGGACAAGGACAACTACCTTAATGTCATCAGTGTCTATGCTCCAACGCTAGACAAAGCTGATGACATCAAGGAAAAATTCTATGCCGAACTGTCTCTTTGCCTTACAAGCATAAACGCCAACGAGCAGGTTTTATTGCTAGGTGATTTCAATGCCATAGTTGGTCAGGACAATGAGGCTTGGCCTGGAGTTCTGGGTAGACATGGAGTCGGCAAGATGAATAGCAATGGTCAGTTGCTGCTCAGTCTTTGTGCTCAATTCGGTCTGGCAATTACGAACACTATGTTTCGACTCGCCGCCAAGTACAAGACGACATGGATGCACCCGAGATCCAAACACTGGCATCGACTATGTACGATAAAGAGACTTCAGTCAAGTGCAAATCACTCGCGTTATGCTTGGTGCGCACTGTTGGACTGACCACCGACTCATTGTCACGAAGCTGCGACTGCGTCTCCGTCATCCTCGTAGATCTCCAAAAAGAAAGCTTGCGTCTTTGGACGTGGGGAAGCTTAAAGATCCCAAGGTGAGGGAAAAATATGCTGAAGCATTGTCTGAAAAGCTGCCTCCAGTTAATGGGGTGGGTGATTTTGATGCTGTCTGGGGAGCTTTGTCAGCTCATATCATGGATACCGCTTCAACTGCACTGGGCAAAACTAGCCGTCGCAACGAAGATTGGTTTGATAGGAATGATGAAGTGTTGCGGGCGGCACTCAACAATCACCGAGATCTCCTGCGACAGCATAGAAGGCAAAGAGGAAACGTTGCGGCTGTCAAAGCTAGTGACATCGAATTGCGCAAGCTGTCTCGACAAATGAAAGATACGTGGTGGCAGGACAAAGCTAGTTACATGCAGTGGCTCGCTGACACAAACCAGCTCGGGGACTTCTACGGCGAGGTGCGTAAGCTGATTGGTACATCCTACCATGCAAAGGTACCTTTAAGGTCGTCAGACGGCAGGCAGCTGTTGACGAGCAAGGAGGATGTACTAAAGCGCTGGGCGGAGCACTTCAACACTCTGCTGAATGTGGATCGATCCGCTGATCTACAAAGCATCGGCTTAATGCCTCAACTCCCTCTTGCCTTTGAGCTGGATGAGCCACTATTGCGTGATGAGGTTGTTACTGCCATCAGACAGCAACAAAACAAACGGGCAGCTGGCATCGACCTTATACCGGGAGAGCTGATCAAGTACGGCGGAGAGGAGTTGCATACGTCGATATGGGAACTGTTTGTTTTTAAGTAGGAGGAGGAGCGCGTTCCGGATATCTTTAAAGTATCGCGTATAAGTGCTCTCTACAAAAACAAGGGTGATCGCTCTGACTGCAACTCCTACCGCGGTATTTTGCTCCTATCAGCCCCTGGAAAGGTATTTGCTAGAGTTCTTCTAAACCGCCTAAAGGGTTTATCTGAAAAGATCCTGCCTGAAACCCAGTTTGGCTTCCGACCGGACCGAGGCACATGCGAAGCGATCTTCTCTGTGCGTCAACTGCAAGAAAAGAGTAGAGAACAGGGTAGTCAGCTGTACCTCTGCTTTGTTGACCTAGAGAAGGCTTTCGACAGCGTGCCTCGTGAAGCCCTATGGTTGGTGTTGGGAAAGCTCGGATGCACGGAGTTTGTGAGACTTCTTAGACTCCTGCATGACGACATGCAATGCTGCGTCGCCGTAGACGGTGAACAGACGGACTTCTTCCCCGTTTCCTGTGGGGTGAAGCAAGGATGCGTCTTAGCACCTACTCTGTTCGCTTTATACTTTGCGGTCTTACAAACTGTTTCCCAGGGAGTACGCATCCGCTTCCGCACGGATGGCAGCCTTTTTAACCTGGCTCGACTTAAGGCTCGAACCAAGGTTTCGTATGCACTGATTACTGAGATCATGATGCTGATGACTTGTGTTTCGTAGCGGAATCCCCTGTCAGCTAATGTCCGTTTTTCACCAAGCCTGCCGTAAGTTCGGCCTGAAAATCAGCGTCAATAAGACGGAGGTGATGTCTCTGGACACACATAAACGCGAGTCACTGACCGTAAGGCTTGATGAGGATGTGCTGAAGCAGGTGGATAAATTTCGATATTTGGGGAGCACTGTAACATCCAAGTGTGACCTTGATGCCGAGATCAATAGCAGGGTCGGTGCTGCAGCTGCGGCATTCGGCAAGCTGTGTTCCAAGGTCTTCTGCTCACATGACCTTAAGTTGGCCACTAAAATTTCTGTGTACATGGCAATTGTACTGCCAAACCTCCTATACTCCTCTGAGACGTGGTGTGTGTACCGCCACCACATACGCACTCTGGATCGTTTCCACCTCAAATGCCCTGCGATCCATCATGAAGATCAGATGGTCCGACAGAGTGCAAAACACCGAAGTCCTGCGACGAGCCCATGTTCGTGGCATTCAGGCCTATCTAATGCGTCGGCAGCTTCGGTGGTGCGGTCACGTGTCTCGTATGGCGGAGTTGAGAGTGGCGCAACGCATCTTCTACTCTGAAATGGAGGAGGGCAAGCGAAAGCAAGGCTGACAACTACTCCGTTACAAGGATGTCCAAAAGCAACATATGAAGAGATGCAACATTGAGCCCTCTCAATGGGAGTGTTTGGCATCGCAGCGGTCAGAATGGCGCAGGATGGTGAATATCCAAGTTCGCGAGTTCGAAGATCAGCGCAAAGTTGACCTTGATAGTAAACGCGACCATTTAAAGGCCCGCCCACCTGCTGCCATAGTATATAATTACCCAAACGGCGTACTTTCGAGCCCGCAATGTGCACGGAATTTCGCCGCAAGGATAGGCTACATAAGCCACCTTCGAGCGCATGAGCGCCAAAAGGCTGGATAGGAGTCGGAGTGGTCGCCATGGCCGAAAACGGTCGGATCGATCATCAACATACATACATCACACAATAACAACATATTCAATATATTTATTACTTATTTTGTCTAGTCCTTAAAATTCTGTTTTACATTTTTTTGCCTTTAAATTATAAAATTATTTTAATAAGTATAGCGGATTCTTTTCAAGAATACATTTAATTTTGTGTTTAAAGTCCTGCAGTGGTAAACAAATTAATTAATTTGGAAGTAAGTTGTACAATTCGATTTTAATTGGAATACTTTGTTTGAAAAATGTTTTCGTTCTTGACTTTGGCATACACAGTTTTTCTTTATTTCTGCAGTACTCGTCATTTAAAACCACTTTCCTATACTTTGAATTGTCAGTTTTCGTCTCTTTACTTAAAAATACCTTATATTTAACTATCTCATTATTATTTCAAAAAAATTGTGAATATAGTTTGGAAAACTTTTTTTATTTCCTAATTGATCCTACCAAAAGTGGCCCCGGTGTTTAAATTTCATTTATTTACCTTAAACGTCCGTATATGGGTCACCGACTTACATATGGGTTCCAAATTTCTACTCAATCGGTCATAGTTTCGGAGCAAATTGGCTGTATCTTGACGTGTTAATCTTTTTCATAAATTCATTGCATTACTCAAAGACTACTAGCGTTTGTCAAATTAAACCAGCTTGGTATAACTGGTTTCCCACAAAGCCACTTGACCCCTGCGCTGTGATAGATCGACGGACGGACAGACACACGAGTCTTTGGAAGTACGAAACCCTAAAAAAGTAAAACGCGTGCCCGAAATAGACTCAATGCATTGTCTCAGGTATACGGTTTGAATTGAAGTGAGTCGTACGAAAATTTAAGAACTCTTACTAAGAAAGAGATAATTTACGGAATTTTACCAAAGAAAACAATGATGGATAATGAACCAGGCGAATAAAAATGAATGACAAACAATAATAAGAAATAAGATTGAAATGAAAAACTAATGGGGCCAGCTCTGCTCCGAGCAATCCAAGGGGGAAGTACCTCCACCTTACAGAAGACCGCAGTCTTAGATAATAACGCCACTACTTGCTCTGTAATTGTAGATATGTGGTGTGTGTTCCTGGTGGCGGGTTTGGGTCACCTGCATATAATATATCTAACTGTCAACACACCGAATCGTCAATTTAATAAAGGGTCTACAACACGCTCCTGAATCTTCTGGAGGCACCATTGTTATGGACAATGGTAATATGGAGGCTACGGTACCTGCTTACCATCAGGCAGGCCGCAGTTCGTTTTTTCGTCGGCCGGTTTAGCCTACTTGGTAGTGACACTGCCTACGAAGCTGGAGGTCCCTGGTTGGAATCTCGGTAAGGGCATTTGTTTATGTGGCTGGCATAAGCATTTGATCCTGAGACTTGGATGTTTTCTGTGTATTTAATTAAAGTATATATCTATTAAATATACCGTCGTTTAGTACCCATAACACAAGCCTCATTGAGCTGAGCTTACTATGGGACTAGCTCGATTTGTGTAAAAAATGTCCCTAATTATTTTTTTGTTTGCCGCCATCTTGTGTAAAAAAACGGCCAAGAGCATGTCGGGCCATGCTCAGTGTAGGGTTCCGTTTGCTCAATGAACTTACTCTAAAAACTTATACTTTCGCAGCGTTTCATACTTTTTTTACTAAGAAAGGAAGACTTTTACGATACCTAACTCAAACACGGCTTAACTGATCATATCCGGTATACTTTTCGTTGAAAGGCTTTATTAACTTACTTTTTGTGATTTTTTCATATTTTTTGGACCCCTAGTTCAAAAGTTAGAGGAGGTCCACACATTTATTTTTCTTTTGTAGTAAATTTTTCCGAAAATATTCAGTTTATCAAAAAATGTTGAATGTCCTCTATTAATTTTGAAAGACCTATCCAACAACTCCCCACACCATAGGGTTGAAGCAAAAAAAAAATCATCCCCACTTTACGTGTACCCTTAAATTTTTTTTACGATTTTGTCAGTTTTATTGATTTATATATCCATACTAAATTGCAGCTTTCTAGCACTAAGGCGCCTTTCTGACTTATCGATGCGGAGGCGGTACGTTATGAGAAAACTGTCAGCTGTCAGTGTCAACCGATATCAATGCAGTACTGCCCCATTTTTACGCATTATTACTGCGCAAACGTAATACTGACAGTACAAGTGAGGAAATCTCACATCAGTAAGCTTACGTCAAACAACAAAATACCTATGACATATCGATCCCGCGCCGCCAAATCAGGAAGTCGCCTAAGAATCACAGAGCAAAGCCTCGGGGCAGACAGACGGACGGACATGGCGAAACCATAAGGGTTCCTAGTTGACTACGGAACCCAAAAAAGGTAAAATGTGACAGTCGAAAGTTGTATAGGAGTATATGGTTAGTACGGTTTTTTAGATATACTTACTCAACGTTCTTGATGGTGAAGTTGCCCGCGCCAGAGACCTTGACGTCCTTGCCTACCGCGTGGAACTGGATGAGGTTGCCGCTATCTACCACCAACTACAAGTAATCAAGCGCTATTCAATAGGTAGGTACCTATGTAGAATAAGTAGATGCTAAATGGTGCCTCACGTTTGTTATAACGGTTTATGATATACCACCACCACCACCATATCAGCCAAAGGACGTCCACTGCTATAAACATCACACTACACTTTTCTATGAACCAGCAATTAGTAGTTATTTAATCCATTGCAAAAAGAAAACTACCATTTTAAAAGGGGGGTCTCTGGCACCGATTTAAGGCTCAATAAGTCAACTAAATAAAAAATGCAAAATGCACGCAAAACTGTCAAGGGACTCTGACTTGGCAGTGTATTTCTGAAAGTCATTTTTGTATACAGTTGTTTGGAAAAGGTATGGGTGCCTAAATACTTATGAGCGGTAGTGTATCTCCTTAGGTTATACATATATCGGTAACAGCGTAAAATTATAGGCAATGGCATAAATGATGTTGCATCAAGTATACTAAACTTACACTTCGCTGCAGGAGCTAAAGAATTTCAATGTTTTACGCCTTATTTCCAATAACTGGCAGCCTGCCTGTCCCTGTTATTGCTAAGACATTATTGAAGGGTCCAACTATTATATTTACGCAGCAATGTAGGATAAGGGGAACTTTTGCCTTTGTCTAATCTTCCATACACATATTTATGTCGATACTCGGATCAAATTGGGTCAAGCTCACAGAGGGAATAGCGCTTTTCGCGTTAGGTACACAACGTTTTCTAAGTAAACATACGCGCTCATAAAAGCATAGTGTAAATTCGCAAGATACTAAACAAAAGTTGGAGTAGATGTATCTCGGTAATGCATACCTCGGGAATATAGAAGGGCTCGATGGGCGGCACTTCGAACTCCGGGATGCCTTCGGCTAACTTGGGCCTCAGCCTCTCGATGGACTTACGAACACACGCGTTGATTGTGCTCTGCTCACGCTTGCATACTTCGATATAATCAGCTGAAATATACAAAATATACTCTGGACATATGTACATATTATAAACGCAAAAGTACATAGGTATTTGGTACGTTTGGCCTATTATTTTAACTGTTCCCTTATTCTCTACCCAAAAATACTAAAACATCATCACCAAATTTCAAACACTATCTTTTATAGGTAGGAGTAGGAGTTCCAGTGATGAGGGACAAAAACTTTGCTTGCTTTGGAGGATACTTAAATGGATAGGTGAACGCACAACTTACCGAACAATCTGTTTCAATATGTTAGCAGCTCGTTTCGGAATATGCAACATGTACTAGCGTATACTCCATACAATAGCTTATAATCTTGGAGTTGTGGGTAATGAGAGACCAATCGTGATTATGTCAGATGACCCTACAATGTATGAAGTGGTCGACGAGCGGACACAAAGGGAGCGCAAGCTTAATCCCAGCGTTTAGCCGCCGTGACGTGATGTGAGCATGACGGAGCGCTACGCTTTAACATGCGGTTTACAATACATTATAAAACTAATTACCTACTCTTCCTTACCAGCTTAGGAAGTCACTACAATCATTAAATTTAAAGAGTTTTTGCCGTTTTTATATGTGGATAACCGGGTACATAAATAAGCATTACGCAATGCAGACAGTCGCAAACGTCTTCTACGTAAAGGATGGGGTTTTTGCTTCGTCGAAGTCAAAAGTCAAATATAACCGTATAATAAACTATTCCAATGTGAAATACACGCTACCTACTTATAAGTTGATAGTCTATTATAATCGGCGGAAAACTACCAAGCTTGCACGTAAAACGGACATAAAATATGCTTACTTTTTACGAGCAGAGTACCTATATGTACTTGCATAACTAAATTCTTTAACAATGTCTGTAAAAAGTAAATACCCCAGTGCTCGACACTGACCCATACTTGGCACTTTCAGTCTCATGTCTTAATAACAGATGAACAATATGTGTCAACTATTGGTCATTCATCTGAATGCTTGTAATGCTTGACATCGGTGAAGCATTGGGGTAAACCCTCGGCTAGATGCTAGGGTATCAATGGGAGTATTTCTTACGTAGGTACGTTTGGTTTGGATTAGCCTATTTGTTCACCACGTAACAGTAGTCGTGGGTAATTAATATGAAATGCTATAAGTACCTGATTTAAGTTTATAACCCAGTAGGTATACTCATAGTGCGTGTGCCATAATTGAAGTACCTACTAAAGCATTGTATCAGCTGTGTTACATATTTACTCATCTGTTAGAAGTGCATTTATTTTAATAATGATCATGAGTAATGACCATCATCATCGTATCAGCCAATTGACTTTCACTGCTGGACACAGGCCTCCCCCAGAGAGTGCTACAATGACCGGTCCTGCACGGCCTGCACCAGCCGCCGAAGTGTTGCATGAGTAAATTACGCTTAATACAATGCGATAATAAGGTTGAGAATATTAATTAAAAATACTTTAAATAAGCATTACTACCTATCCTCAACAACAATGCAAGAAATATATTCGAGACACAAGCTAAAGCTTGGAGCGCCGTTGATCCCGAATATTGACAGTCGTTAAGCCAAGTTAGAGGCCTGCGGGCGGCTTGAGAACTTCTAACAGTCACATTGCCCACTTACTTGACTAAGCCTAATAAGTAAAAAAGTAAAAGTAAAAGTAGTTTATTCTTCAAATTAGGCATATTACATGCACCTATGAACGTCAATAAACTACCACCGGTTCGGAAAAATAAACCTCTGCCACGAGAAGAACCGGCGTAAGAAACTCGGCGAGGTGTCATTTTTTCAAAACAATATACATTGTATAGTTAAATATAAAATTACAGTCTCAGTTACTACAAAAATAACAAGCTACAGTAGAAAACCTATTTTCGCGATAGATTAGCCGTGCAGGACACTCACTGCCAAACATCCCTGTCCATGATGTAATCGTTTACCTTATAATATGCTTTTGAAATAAGTGTTTGTTTTACTACAGATTTGAATTTAGAATTGCTAAGTTCAGTAACGTGTTTTGGAATTTTATTGTAAAATTTAATACAATTTCCCAAGAACGACTTTTTCGCCTTTACTAGTCTATAGAAGGTTATTTTCAGTTTCCCAGTGTTTCTGGTGGCTATTGGTTTATCAGCGTTCGTTGGGAAATTGCACAAATTCTTCCTAACATACATTATTATTTCAAATACGTATAGGGACGGCATGGTTAGAATATCTATTTCTTTGAAAAATTCTCTTGATGAGTCACGCGACCCCAATTTATAAATTGCCCGGATAGCCCTTTTTTGTAAAATAAAAACAGTTTCAATATCTGCAGCTGATCCCCACAAGATAAGACCATAAGTAATTATACTATTAAAATAAGCAAAGTAAACTAACCGTGCCGTTGCCACATTGGTAAGCTGCCTTATTCTCCTGACTGCAAATGCAGCAGAGCTCAACCTACTTCCTATCGCTGTTATATGGGAACCCCACTGCAATTTTGAGTCCAATGTAATACCTAAGAATACAGTTGACGTAACAAATTCTAATGTTTGGCCATTAAGTTTAATATTTGTATCTAAGTTTCTATTTGATGAGTTCGCTAGAGAGAATTTCATACATTTAGTTTTTTTCGGATTCAACACTAAGTTATTGGCAGCAAACCAGTCAGATATCATGGACAGGGTATTATTTGGTTCAATGAGTTCAGTATCTTTCCTATTTACCTTGAACAGTAATGAGGTATCGTCTGCGAACATTACAATGCCTGATCTTCGGCTTACCATATATGGTAGATCATTTACATAAACAAGGAACAGGAAAGGGCCTAGAATAGACCCCTGAGGTACTCCCATCAGTACCACTGTCTCTGACGAAAGGGCTTTATTTATCGCTACCTTTTGATTTCTCTGTGTTAAATATGATTTCATGAGATCCAATGCATGTCCTCTGATACTATAGAAATTAAACTTACAAATTAAAGTTCCATGATCTACACAATCAAAAGCCTTGGAAAGGTCACAGAACACTCCAATGGCGTCATATGACTCTTCCCAAGACTGCAAAATAAATTTTATTAAACTTGCACCTGCATCAGTAGTTGATCTACCTTTCGTGAAACCGAACTGCTGTGCGTGCAAAATATTGTGTGAATTAAAATGAGAAACCAATTGCGTAAGCATTATTTTTTCGAATATTTTGCTAAACGCTGGTAGGATAGAAACTGGACGATAATCAGAAGGATTATCTCTATGACCTGATTTGAAAATAGGAACTACTTTACTACACTTTATTAAGTCTGGAAAAATGCCATTGTCTACACAACTATTAAAAATGAGTGCTAGAGTGGGTGCAACGACCTCGAGAATAGATTCCAGTACCATGACTGACACGCCCCATAAGTCCTCAGTCCTCTTTATTTTTAACATTTTAAAAGACTTCAGTACATCTAGAGGAGAAACATGATGAAATTTGAAAATGTTTAGTGACTCTAATTTTACATTCTCATTCAGAAGGGATTCTGCTATTGTGGTAGATGATGCCAAACTTTGAGTCGTGACTATAGGAATTTCGGAAAAGAAATTATTAAATTCATCGGCTACTTTTAGTGCATTAGTAATTAAATTAACCTCTATTTTCAAAGAAATTGTGGACTCTTTATTATTTCTCTGCCCAGTCTCTGTGTTTATTATTTTCCAGACAGTCTTGGCTTTGTTACTCGTATCTGAGGACTTTATTTTATTATTCAAGTGCATTGCTTTTGCCTTTGTGCACACTGTTTTGAATAATTTGGAATAATCCCTAACATACTGATGGAAGCGTTCGTCAGTGGTGCAAGATCTCCTTTCATAAAGTTGGTATAAGTTATCTCTACTCTTTCGAATTCCAGTAGTTGCCCAATCATTAAATCTCATTTTATTGTTTATTTTAATACGCTTTTTACTACAAGTCCTATTAAATTCGTTACACACTGTATTCAGAAGCATTTTGAACTGATCATTCGGATCATTTGATTCTACCTGGGTGTTCGGCATGGCGACTAGTAGATTTGACTTTAGTAGTTCTAGTCTACTTTTACTCAGGGGTCTTATTTCTATAACGCGATCTGGAGGTTTTACTTCGCAAGGTAGGCTGACCATCTGAGCTTTATGATCCATATAATCCCAATAAGGTCTACTTTCCCTCTTCGGCTGGAAGAACTGATGGCAGTCGCTTCCATATACTCGTACAACTAGTGCCTACCCTTATAGTTTCATCATATCCGTCTGTCTGTTTGGCCGTATAGTAACAGGAATTTTACTCAAAATCTATATTGAACTAAAAACTGAAATGTAGGTAAATCAGCCGCTACATAGTTATATTATAGGGTGTGGCCTGTGATAGGAGCAATAAATTTAAAGGCCGCTTCCTTAGAGCATCTGCAATAACCTCTTGTGCCAAAAAAAAATTATCTTTTTTCAATTGGTAGAAATTTTGATCTAAAGTTATGACCTCCAAGTAATGGATCTCATACTCACCCAGAGATTATAGCGCGGCAGTCAATGCTGGTTTTGAGGTTGCTTCAAGTCATGACTCATAATCTTTGTCGCATTTTTGGTTTAAAATATTTATTTTTTTGTAAATTTTTAGTGATTTTTATAAATTGTTATTAATATCACTCCAGTAAATTAAAAAAGTACATATAAGCTACATTTGCGAAAAAAATCCAAGAAAAAAAATTTTTTTTTTAATTAAAATCATTTGGAAATAATTGCTGGAGAGCTCAATAGTGTACCGTTTAATTTTTTGTTCCTATTACAGGCCACACCCGTATGTATTAAAATTACTACATTTTATTTAGTGGGGCACTCGATAGTAAGTTAATATCAAAATGGAGTCCCCTTCATCTTTTAACTCCATGGTTCAAAAGTTAGAGGGGTTGCTCTTACTTTTGAACCATGGAATTGAAAGATATGAAAAAAATCGTAGGCATTAGTGCTTATTAAATTCTTTCAACGAAAAATGTTTTGTACAAGATATGTCCATGTTTTTAATTTATCGCTGAAAATCTGCTAAGTCCGAACAAAAGGACCTAAGTGCCGTGATTTTTCTATGAAGATACATTATTTCTAGGTTTCCGTACCAAAATGGCAAAAAGGAACCCTTAAGGTAATTGTCTCTAGAACTACTTATGGTATCGATTTGAAATTTGGAATAGTTAGGTATATTTAAAGGCTAACCTAGATGCATTGAACATGTTTTTTTAATATATATTTGACCCCCCTGTTGTATCGGTAGTTTTGTACGGAAGGCGGGCGCGCACTTGAATCAGCGAATGATAAAAACATGTTTTTTCATTCGCTGACTTAAATGGTTTTTTTAATTTAATTCACGTTATAGGATAGTGTTTTTAAATTAGGATTGGTTGGTAGTAGGTACGGAACGATCATTGTGCATGATCCGAATCGCACTTGGCCGCTTTTATTCAATAATTTTAATGAACTGGAGGGAGGACGGGTTCCACCACACCGTCTGTAATCGTAAACGGTGTTCATTAAATCTATGGTGTATGGAAAGTTTGACAAGTTTGTATGGGATGAGAGGTGGCGGCAAGTAAAAGCAATTATTCTTTGTTCGGCACAAATTATATTTCGTGGTACTCACAGTGGATTAATTGAAATGATAATTTCATTAAACCTTAATCCAAGAATTAATTGCTCACGCAGACGTCCAAGCTAACCATGCTTAAGTAGACTAGTTAGGCCAGGAGTCTCATACCGACCTATACTATATATAGCATTTGCATGTGAACCCAAAGGAGAATGGGCAAATTAGTATGGGCGGTGTCCCATTATATCATTTGAAAGATCTTAACGATAGCTTTAATTTCTTGTATGGCGCCGAAGACCGGCCGCGTGCAGGGAAGATGCTACTCGTATAATTAATTTTTATAACTGCACTGTGGTGCTAACTGGAACTAAATATTCTCATACTCATACTTGTACATAGACAGTGGCAACAATATTTTAGTAAAACATTAATAGGGCTTTCAAAAGAACGAGAATGAGTTCGCAGTTTTTTTTTGTGCATAAATCCCTGTAAACACATCGCATTGGTGGCGGTCTTCGACTGTCCCTTGAAGGTTTTATGATAAGGGTGTTGATGAAAAAAAAATGCCCAACTTACTAATAGTTATTAGCTAACTTAGTTTGAACTGGATTCACACTCACGTAATTCCTTGGGGAAAACACTGCTGACGACTTGCAAGAAAAGGATTAACCAAGCTAGGAATTTAGACATTTTGTCAGATCCGTGGTAATCACCAGTTACGAGGCCATAAGACAATAGGCAGGCAACGATGCTCACGCCACTGAGAGCTAAGGCCGGCCTTGCCGTGTTATATACAGTACAGCACAGCTACTGCTACGTCATTTATAAAAGTTCGACGTTCTTCTTTAAAATTAAATAATATATATATCTAAATATGAAAATAGCATACTTGGCATTCATATTTATAGAGGCAACTGTGGATTTCTGCCATATAAAGCGACTTCGTAATACCTAAGTGTGCCAGCAGGATTTGTCACCGATCATGCTCACGTGTGATGAAGACCGGAAAACCCATTGTACAGTACAAGTATCTCTTTGTTCTCATACCTGCTTTTGATATAAGTGTATTACTTAACAAACTAAGTCAGTATTTTTCAATGAATTACTGAGAATTCAAAGATAAGAAATACTCTGCCATACAAATGGTATCTCTATCTAGTGAGTAAAAACTCCAGGAAACGGACTATTATAACTTATGACCACTAAAACAATTGCATAAATAAGATTACTCACACGTAGGTTACGCTGGGCCTTTTATAGACCCTTTGTCTGTTATACCCTTTGGGACCTTTACTCGTATAGCCTGTTTTAACCCTCTTCCTTGCTACGGTGGCTAGTGGTTCAAGCATGCGGTACAGTCGTAATCGGCAATCATGGATTCGAATCCCGCTGACGGATCAGATAAAAACCACTATCGACGGTCCTCTTCACGAGTCTACCAGGAGGGCGGATGTTCGCGAAGAATGGCGTCGCATTGTGAAGCAAGCCACAAATAATGACGTGACGGCCACGACCACTCTGGCAAGAGTGTGACGCCAAAGAAGAAGAAGAGATGTGAAGTCCCCAACTCGCACTGGACCAGCTCTTATCAATGAGAGGGGGCCTGTGCCTAGCAGTGGGGCGTGTATAAGCTGATAATGATGATGAAGGACGGCAAGGGACAACTGCGACACCCAGCGCGAGGGTCCGTCTTGCTGTTATGATTTGGCAAACTCCTGCCTGACTCATTTTAAACAGACACTGTGTTAGGGTCGCTTGTGACTTAAAAATACGGCCAGTAAGGTAAGTATACAAAAAACCTTTAATGACATTTTTCTCGAAACAGTGCTTTTGGAACTACATACTGCATTCTTCATTGCGAGGGCAGAATTACGAGTATGGAGTATGTGTGATTATACAGACAGACATACGCGGTGGGGGAGTTTATATTATAATATGAAGTGATTAAGGTACATGCACTTAAAATATATAAACTTACCGAAACATTTTTAACTTGAAAAAACCCATGTGTATGTTGTGTTAAATACGAACTGGCAAGTCGGACAAAGTGATAGACTTAAAGTAAAGTAAGAAATATATACCGTTTTCCACAATTGTTTTAATTTCATTATGGTCATAAAAGTCCAACGTTTACGTCACAAAAGAGTTTTTTCCCTAACTTAGATCTAAGTCCTCCATTACCGACCATATAGGTGTGCTAAACGTATTTTGCAACATTGCTATTTTATTTCACTAGGCGCTGCATCGTTAAAATGTTTGATGTGCCGTAAAAAGGTTTGTACGGTCCTTTTTAAAGAAAAAAAAGGGTACATATTTTTCATATACAAACCGTATCTTGAAATTGCGGATATCATCGGATCCGGGCCACCTTCAATGACCTATAACTGGCAAACTATAGAGGTACAATTAATTTCCAACCAGGTACAAAATAGTACATAAAAGGTACTAATTATTCATCGTAATCACAAGCTCATCCAGCGTTATGACCCGGCCAGTAAGTATCACACATTTATAGATCACATGCCAACGCGTTTGCCAACAGTGATCAAATGCGTTTTTGTGACTCTCTGAGTAGTGACACTCTAACCAGCCTCGGCAAAACCTCCCTCGGCAAAACCAGCCTCGAGAAAACGACCCTCGTCATAATCACGTTCGCCAACACCACCTTCGGCAAAATCACCCTCTGCAAAACCACCCTCGAAAATACCACCCTCAGCAAAATCACCCTCTGCAAAACCATCCTCGTCAAAACCACCCTTGGCAAATCCAGCCTCAGCAAAACCAGTCTCGGCAAATAAATTTATAACCGGTGATTAGTTTAAATAAGCAACTAATAGTACTAATTAATTAAACACCATTTCATTTTAGTCACAGATTGAAATAACATCCAATTTGAACCCTGGCTACCTATTAAGTGCTATTAAAGTTGAAGTAGATAGAAACAAAGTGCAGTCGATCTTTATTACAAAATTAATCAAACAAAACTGGTACAAACCTGCAGCCTTCAGGCGCAGGCAGGGGTTTTGAGTAGGTACATATGTATGTATGTATGTATAAATTAACATAGGTAGCGTTTCAATCCTCTGCATACCATACTTACTGCATAATTACTCGTATTATGTGGCCGAAGTATATAAAACAATGTCAGTACCTATTCTATTCCTCTTAACTCAAGAGCCTATTACGTCTTAAAAGCGGGCATGATAACAATTTACTCGTTTGACGTAAAATTTACGTTTTGTGGCATTTTTGCTCTGCGTATATAAGAACCGCTACATGAATTATATATGCGTAAAAAATAATGTCACTTGATAAAATTTGACCTGTGATAATAGTGCGAGTGCAAGCGGCAGGGGCAGGGCCGGGCAGTAGCGCCCGAACCGTCGTCATGTGGGGCCTGCCGCTGCTCGCGCTGCTCGCTGCCGCCGCCGGCGTCGCGCATGGTGCGTACCTGCTTGCACTGCTGGTTAGGTGTCAATACAACTAGGGTTCTACCGGTTTACCAATTATACGGGTGTTTTATTGAATTCCGTTAACTGCGAGGGCACAATCCTGAGATGAAATAAAGTAATCTTCTCTAAGACACTATAGTACCACATTTAGTACCATTTCGAAGAGATTCAAGAATTCATTTTCGTTAATTAAGACCCCTGGTATAGTATAAAATATCATTAACAATTAAACAATGTTGACGTGCGGGCCATTCAAATTCCGAATTGTTATACTTGACATTAACTTTTGCTTAACTCCACGTTAACTCTTAAGGCCGTTTTTCATTCACCCTTGGTGATATAATTAATTATTTTGTTCGAAACGAAGAATTTTTTTTTTCTTGAATTTCAAAAAACTAAATATACGACGTCGTTTCTATGGCTATACAGGGCTATATTATGGAAGGAACGGAAATTAATAAAAACACTCTGTATAAAAAATATTTCGCCATACTATTAGAGCAAAACGTGAACCAAAAACGGTTACGATGTCTACGTAGTTGTACGTTTGACGCCACGCCACTACTAACCATTGAAACTAACTTGACGCTATCGGAAACTAACCGCGTCGCGGCGCCAAGCTCCGTGGAGTATTAGTGGTCGATATTAAATACGTCTGTACGTTATTAAAGGCGGCGTAGAAGACGGCGAGAAGAAGCTGAGCGAAGTGATCCTGGCGACGCTGCAGCACTACCAGCAACCGGAGCCAGTGGGCCTGCCCGGCGCGCAGGTGCCAGACCCCTACCCCGTGCCCGACATGTCGCACTCGATATCGCTCGGGAGCACGCTCCACTTCAAAAACACGCTCGTCTATGGCATCAGCAAGTTTCGCATTCTGCAAATCAATGCAGAAATCGGAGACATGCAGGTGAGGTCATTAGCGGCTGCGAATTTATTATAATGCAACTTAAGGAATATGTTACCTATTGTTTATATTTTTGTCTATGCTGCGGCCCTAGAAAGGTGCTAGAAACGTGTACTATGCAAATAATACCTACTTTTATCCGCTAATAGACTTTGAAAATAAGTATACTTTAATACAAGTCCGTGCACGACGTTGCAGTCACAAGCGAATTTGAAGATGAATGTCGGTACCCGCTATACAACAAGCTGTTGTTTTTATGTGAGGTTCGCGTGGTAGATAACTTAATCAGTCAACATTAAGTTCACAGTAAACAATGCTTCAAGTACATATCATCAGTCAATGTTACGATATGGAGCTAAATGGCACTAAATGGTCTTCAGATTTAATTACATACTATTATAATCGAGTTCGCGGCTGCGTGCGCGTTTTATAAATTAAATAACCCCAATGGGTTAACGAGATACAATACTCTAATGTACACCCATTAATATCTATGGGCACGGCAGCGGCAAAGTCCAAAAGTCACAATATTTGTGTACTCCCATCTTTTAACTGGGAATAAAAAAAATTAAAAAAAAACAAGGATTAATACGTTATTGCTGAAAAACTGCGTAGCCCAAACAAAAAGATGTAAGTGCCGTGAGTATCCTATGAAGACACGATCTTATTTAATTCTCAGTATAGGATATAAGTAGTGGTTTTAAAATAGAACCAGTAGTAGTAGACCTGACCCGACCTGCACTTGGCTGCTTTATATTCCAATCAAGCTATTACGCTAACTACGCTACGTTTATTGTAAATATTGCAAAGCAATCGGAGCCGCGGGATAAAATATAGCCTAAAATTAAAATATGTCCATCCGGGAGGTCTGTTCTTCGTATACTTTCATTCTAAAAATATGTATGCCAACCAAGACTTTATGTGATTTCATGATAGACAATAGAATATAGGTATTTTTTTTAATGTCCGCTTAGAATGAAAGCTACTGTGGAAAAGGATGGAAGCGCCATACTAATATTATCGTTTTATCTATACATTACTTGTTTCTAGAATAAATCTAAAACGAAAACATATCTAAAGATTTCGATCAAATTATACATATTTACGTGTATTTACGTTTATCTCGAGGTAAAATTTCTGGTGATATTAGTTTTCTGTCGGTTTTGAGTTCGACAGTGACCACTATTTATAAACATGGTCGGTTAAAGTTTGTCTACAGACAAACTTAATCTAACCACCAGGTTATATTTTGGAACTAAGTCCGAAGTCTCATAATCGTTCACTCTCCAATTTTGAGCTATTACGAAGATATTCATATGATAAAAACCCAATGGAAATAGACTTTACAACCATTTTATATTAAAAACAATAGTTTGAACCTTACATTTTTTCTTATTCAAAGCTGTCCTAGTTCAGAATCTGATTACTTTATATTTTTTTATACCACGTCGGTAGCAAATAATTGTACGGCCCGCCTGATAGCCAGCGCGGTCACCGCAGCCTATGGATGCCAACAACTCTCATACCTAAAAGGGTAGAAAAACCCCTTACCTTAAGGCGGACCCTTACAGCTGTCCGCAGTAAGCTCGGTTCTCCATACAAAACGTAGTTTCGCTCTCATTTTAAAACGCCATGCTAGAATAATGAAATTTTGTATACACAATGGGATCCGGCCTATTTAGGTCGGAAATAAGTTTATGTTGCTTGAAATTATAATGGAGTAAAAATACAGCGATTATTAAGGTTTTCATACAAGACGTAAAAAACTCAAATTAAAACTCGCTGTATTTTTCTTTTCTATAACAATTTCTAGAAACAGAAACTAATTTCCGATCTAGGTATGGCGGCTCCCATTATGTATACAAAAGTTCATGTTATTTTAGCAAGGCGTTTTAAAATGAGAACAAAACTACGTTTGTATGGAGAATCGGGTTCAACCGAGCGTACTGGGGACTCTTAAATAATCGTAATGGAACATTACTATATTTAACCAACACTGTCAACCATCCGCATCTGTCGCGAAGCCCGGACATCGTTAGTCACATTTCTAATATGTGTAATACCTAGAGCAGACAAACGTACACTCTGTACATAACTTACACTCTGTCATAATCTGTGATTTTTTTTTAATAAATAATATTTCCTTTTATTGAAATTAGCTTTTTAACTAAATGATTTGAAGTAGTTCTACTCCAGATCCCATATTTTTCGCTTTCATCCTGTACATATTCTGTTCTGTGTTGGACTTAAGAACACAGAGCGCGAAGCCGACTCACATTAACTGTCTTATCTTATAATCGTAAACGTGTGCATTTTCAGGTTGACGCAACGTTACTGATAGACCATCTACAAGCCAAAGGAAACTACACATTGTCGACTTGGATGAGCAGAAACCAAGGGCCGTACACTGTGCATGTCACCGGACTGCTGGTCACCGCCAAAGCCAACCTCGGGGTAGAGCGAGATGGAAGGCTAAGAGCTCAAGACATCGCTATAGACATGTCGTTTAACTCAATTAACACAAATTTTCAAAACCTTAATTTTATTGGAAACGTGTTTCAAGGAGTCATCAATTCAGCTGGTACACTTTTATTCGATTCTATCAAGCCATTCGTCTTGAAGGAGGCGTACTCCAAAGCCCGAAATGGAATTAACGAAAAATTGGATCAAGTAGCCGGTGACGTGCAGTTTCCTAATTCTGTTTCGCCATTGGATATGGTGATCGCAGACGCAAGAAAGATTGTACAGGAGAAAAACATGGATCCCTATCAGGTTAAGGATTACAATACTACTGTCAGCATATTTACTGTGTCATTAAGAAACATATGGATTACAGGAATATCGTCTTTCCATCGAGTTGGTAACATAACTTTGAGAATGGAAAACAATACAGCTATAGCCGACTTTGAAATAGGTACTCAGAGAATGTTGGGGACTCTGCAATGGGACTTCACAGCTGTTAGAGGCCTTGTAAAGCGATCAGGAACTGCTTCGTTTTCAGTGGAGTATTTGAATGCGAGAATCGTCTTGGCTCAACCACTAGACGTAAGACTTACTCCCGAATTCAGAGACTTGGATTTAGAATTAGGCAATATACAAGTTCGCTGTGAAGGAGCGGGTACTTTGGACTATCTCATTGAATTATCTGTCAACATATTGCCCAACCTCTTACGATATCAGATTATGGATGCTTCAGAAGGTCTAATAAAAGGAAAAGTGCAGCAGGAATTGGATAAAATAAACGTAGAAGAATTGATTAAACAGGAATTACCAAAAGTGGATGAAATGCAGCAAACAGGCTTTAAGTTGTCATCTTTGAAGGATGTGCAATCTGCGTCTGAAATTAGCGATGATGATGAATTTTTCAATTTTTAATAAGTATAAATTTTATTTTTATTTATTATATTTAACCTATGTTTATTGACAAAATTAAATATACACAAACAAATAGTCAAATACAAGAACACAAAATTAGGTTTTAATATAGGTTTTTGTTATTATTAGGTTTAATTTTAATTAGTTTCTTTTCTTTTATTTTGTTCGTTTTTCTAAGTTACTTATTACACTTATAAAAAAACCTCTATTTATAGGTTTCCTGTAAGGGCGTGTCTCATTAAATACCTTTTAATATTTATAATTATAGGTATAACTATACTGCTATAGCTTCTCGCAATTAAATAGTTAATGGCGGCGCTCGTAGGCTGCATGCATGCTGCGCCACGCACCGCGCGATCATTCAGTCGACTATGACGTTTTCCCTTTTCGCCGTGTGCGAAATAATAATAAAATAATGTTTCCCGCTCCCGCTGGTCACACTTTACATATGTCCACCTCTGCGGAATGCTACGCCCGTAGTCTACGAGTACACACAGTTCATACAAAAGTGCGCACATTATGTCCCAGTACCTAATACTTACCTAGTCTCATTTTTTATAATCCCCTCAAAAACAATTAAAGAAACGTCCGTTTTTGGCATACGAAAATTGCCGGGTATGTTGGCAGCATACTCTTATTGCTGTGACGCACTGACAGCCAGAGAAACAGACACATGAGGCCGCTCAGTTTTTTCATTACACGTGGTAGACCCTAATACTCGTAATATGAAACTGCGCCGCTACCAGGAGATGCTACCGAAAATTTACCTTACGTTAAATTTATTGTGGGAAGAAAATACGAACCAATAATCAATAACACTAACGCCATCTTGCGAGCCTCGTGCACAATTCCAATAATGATTTGTTAAACTTGAATCAAGCTTAGTTTGTAGGTAACGTAACGTAGAACGAGTAGTTAGTAGTTTCCGTAAAATACTATGTAGATGGCGTGTTGCAAACGGTTATATCCACTAATTATCTATAATTTGTTTATTTAAGTAATCTACGATACATAACTCCTCCATTTATGATATTAGTATACCTAATATCATAAAGAGAGGTCTGTAATGTTTGTAGGTACAAAACTTAGCCCTTAGGAGGTAGAATTAATCTGCAACATTATGTTGAGAGTTACGACTCTGTTACGTGATTTACTATTGAAAAAGCGCTGTGTTACAACTTTGTTCATTGGCAATGGGTACCTAAACTTGTGTCTGTAATCTATGTCGGCTCCCGTGTTGTTTGAATGCAAACTACATATTAAAAATTATAACGACATTAACGACATTACTTAAGTACATCTAATGCATAACTATATACAATTGTATGTAACATAGACTTAACCTAAACCTATTTACAAATTAATTAACTCTGTACTGCACTTTGATCACACCTACAGACTGTTCCGACAGTTTTGTGAGACCCTGATAATTGTTATGTTTTTATACCCTGTTTATTAAATAAAATAAATAAGAAATATAAAGGATTTGTGTAAATTGTATTGTAAACTCGTAAACGGAATCGGCATACTTAATTAAAACTGTTCAAGTTCCGTACATTCGATGCGTGTTTTTATTAGGCCGAATTTTATCAAACTAGAATTAAGGGTAGGTAGATTAACCCAAAATTATTTTGCACTAGACTTTCGCATTACTAAACGTTTGTCCTGATTCCTGTTGCTTCGATTCTGATAACTATAAACTTACTAATAATAACATATTAACTTACTTTAATAAAAATGGAAAACTACTTTATATAAAACAAATATTTTTTTTACAAAAACCTACACCGTTGTCCAATATATTACACATACCAATACTCATACTGAGATTTATAAGTAGTATGTGCATATGTAACAAACTAGATAGTTAAGATAACATGAACAGGTTTAATCGATTTTAGTTCAGAGGTTGGATTTGTCAAAGTTATTGAGAAAATATCGCATTTACATCACATCACATGACGTTCCGTAATAACACCTAAGAAGAGACCAAAACCGGCCAAGTGCGTGTCGGGTCACGCGCAATGGGGTTCTGTAGGTGTCCACCCGTTATATTATGTCTAATGTCTACGTACTTGGCTGTAAGAGTTTCGCTTTTAAATTCAATACAGCAACTATACTACATACTACCATGTTTTTTTCACATACCCTGTAGCAACCATCTAGCTGCCGGGAAAGGTGACTGACTCGAACTCAAAAAAAATCACTTTAAAGTAACGCAAACGGATTCCTGGATAAAAAAACCCCATTAACCCCACATTGCTTTTAAACGAGCTATCCAACGATTACTTACTCAACTTTATTTTATGGTGTATATTATTTGGTAAATTTGAAAAAATAAATTGCATGTCCAATTGTCAACTTTACGTGTAAGGATACATTGATACAAAAAATGTTTATTCAAAAGTAGTGCGGGACCCTACATTTTGTGTTAATCGGGTTTTTATAAATAAACATTTCAAAATTATTAATTTCTGTGATATCGAGTAGAATTTGTCTATAACAATAGTCGCACCTGATCGAGCAATATCCGAGTAAATAAGGATCATTAGTCGGGCAATAGGACTATGTATATTACACTCTTATTTATGCTTTACGGTAATACTAACTCATTCAGCACACTAATGTGTTGCTTCTGTGGCTATTAATTTACTTAATGACTACGAGTTTTTTTCTTAACACACATTCATTTCATTGTATTAATTTGTGTTCCATTAGGAGTACTGGTGCTTAATCCCTAATTACTGATCGAGGTAATCCTCGAAAACAGAAAAGAACACCGCGTGGATATTTAATACAGCTTTTCTATTGTCTGCAATTCTATTAACTAATGCATAACAAAATAACCACGAGACGTCATTAGTATTGAGTCCCTACGATAACAAACTAAGGCAAAATATGACGCGGCAGTCTGATAAACTGTGACCCCTCCCGGATGAGCGGTAGTAGAGCGACGCCGACGGCCGGGACGCGAGCATGTGGGCCCGAGCGGTGATCATCGTGGCCTTCGCCAGCCGCTACAGCTGCGACCTCGCTCAAGGTACGCGCGTTTCTTTACTAACTACCTAGTACTTCTGATGTTCTAAATTAACGACATGGTACAAATCAATCACGACATTGAGTTACTTTACTATGACGTTAAGAACACAAGGCGCGTACAAAACTTTACTCCATCGTTTGTCAATTTATTGCAATGAGTGTGGATAAGGTGAAGACACTGATGGAGTGTGTTCGGAGCGAGGTTATGAGACCTGCCTGGTTCGAGAGGAATTAGTTGGACACGGGATTCCTAAATAGTATTCTGTATATTCCTATATCGGATATATAGGAACAGATAGAATATATAGGTAGCTTAAGGATCTAGAGTTTAAGTTTTTCTTTTGTATAATAATTTTTTGGCCTTACAGTACCTACGAGTATGTCAATCTGCGTCTCTTTTGGGCTTTGCGAATACGACACTCGCGCGATTTTTTATTCTACTTGTCTAGTCTATTCCGTTGTATATGGACTGCTTGTAATTTTATTCGAATTTAGATGAAATAGTGTAAATTATTATTTTTATTTACATTTAAATTTATGCTCACTTATTCGTTCACTAACTATTTCACCCCTCACCTTTGATTACGCCACTTAAAATAATTTAGGTAGAGTAGTTAATTGTTTTTTTTTTAGTTTTGAATCCGTATGTTCAGTGTGGAAGTTCTTTATTTTAACTTAAATTTGATTGAACTTAACTAGGTAAAATGTAAATATTCACGTTAGTTATCTAGTGCGACCTATTATTTATAAGTACATACCTAATAAATAAACGACCTATACGAACCTACGACTTGCGTAAATCTTTCACAGTAACGTAATATAATGTCTTCAATCCCTGGCGTTCATACCTGCTATGTACTTTAAACTTACTGCACGTTGCATTTTATATTTTTCATCAATATACGTTCGTTTACTTTGTTCTGAAGTGTAGCTATGTCCATTTATTATGCATGGACACCACCGGGCAACAGGGGAGGGGTACCTATACTACCTATCGATCAAATAAAGAGTTATCTACTATAATATAATTTATTTATTTAATCGTATGGCATTTACTTACGAACCGTGAGATCTTCGAGAAGACAAGTACGGTTGCCAGTTGTTTTCAATATTCACAATTTGGCTAATCAGGTATCATGTTTAAAACTTTTTCGTACTGTATTGACGTTATTATACATATAGGTCAACATTTAACAAAACAATATAAAGTGATTTTATGACTTAGCTATAGTCAACATGGAACAGCAGCTTCATTTAAAAAAAACAGCAGCTTCATGAAAAACTGAAGTTCCGCATTTAGAATTAAAAACAGTGCGGACTTACTCGTACCTAGATGTTTCTTAAATGATTTTCATAAGAACATGACATTACATAAGCAATAAAACATATTATCTAGCCTAGATGAATATGGTTTTTAGATGCGGACACTGACGCTGAAAAAGATTCTTCAGAGTTGCTTGCGAATGGGGAAGCCCGGTTGAGCGACACAATCCTACAAATGCTGGAGCACTTCAAACAGCCGGATCCAATAGGGCTCCCGGGCGCCTCCATCCCCGACCCGTACCCCGTGCCGGGCATGAAGCACAGCCTCTCCTTCAGCACCACGCTCACCTGCAATAACACTGCTGTTTACGGAATCAGTCAATTCAGGATACTCTACGTGAACGCTGAAATTGGAGCTATGGAGGCAAGTTACCGACTATTTACAAAAATCACTCACGAACACAGAATAGTTTAAGTATCAGTGATGAAAGCTTAATAATATGCCTATTTAAAGTGCCGTATTTTACCCCAACTTTAATTAAAATCCTTATGTTACATACCATACAATATAATTTAAATATAAAACTAAAGGTTTTCTTTTCTCTCGCAAAATAGGTGATTTTAATTGTTTTTTTTTTCCTTGGAGTAGGGGAATATTCAGTATCATTATACGCTAAAACACTGTTCTATATTTTTATACACTTCGTTATATTTTAATCCCTGGCGATCCCTGTAGTAAATCAATACCAGTTAAGCTACCATTTATTAAATACGTTAATTTCAGGTGAACGCAGCTATGTGGATAGATAAGCTGCAGGCGCGGGGGGACTACACCATGTCCACGTGGGTGCAGCGCACACAGGGCCCGTTCACGGTAGACGTGACTGGCCTGCGGCTCACGGCCAAAGCCAACCTGGGCGTCGAGCGCGACGGCAAGCTCCGGGCTCAAGATATCCTCATGGATATATCTTTCAATACGATATCCTTGAATTTTCAGAATTTAGGTTTATTCGGTGCCTTTTTCCAAGGATTAGTTAACCATGTCGGAAACTTTTTGTTCGACTCCATCAAGCCTTACATTCTAAAGGAAGCCTACACTAAAGTGAGAGCGGAGATCAATAAGAAATTAGATGAAGTCGCGGGTGATATGCAATTTCCTAATTCCATATCACCGTTAGATATGGTGATAGCTGACGCGAGAAGCAAAGTCCGCGAGCTGGGAATGGATCCGTACAAAGTGCAAGATTACAATGCCACAGTCAGTGTATTTTCCGTGTCTTTATCTAACACCTGGATAACAGGAGCCTCCTCGTTCCATCGCGTTGGAAATATTACTTTAAACATGCAAAACAACACTGTTATAGCAGATTTCGAAATAGGCACTCAGAAATTAGAAGGTGTGACACAATGGGATATAGCAGCTTTAGGAGGTCTGATGTCTCGAGCCGGTACTGCGTCCTTCTCCGTGGAGTACATAAGCGGGAGATTCATCCTCGCCCAGCCGCTCGACACGCGGGAGAAACCTGAGTTTAGAAACGTGGATCTAGAGGTGGGCAACATTCAAGTGCGATGCAATGGCGCAGGCACACTGGACTACCTTATTGAATTCGTAGTGAACATATTGCCTAATCTTTTGAGATATCAGATTATGGATGCATTAGAAGGCCCCATTAAAGAAAAAGTTCAATCAGAGCTAAATAAAATAAACGTCGAGGAAACTATCAAACAGGAACTACCCGAATTAGACAAGATGCAGGAAAAAGGTTTGAAGCTGTCAGCATTAAGAGGCACTCCGACTACCGCCCAATCATACGACGAAGACGATTTCTTTAATTTTTAGTGAGTTCACATGCTTAGTAATTTATATAATTAAGTAGCATTGTAAAGTAGATAATGAGTTGGTAGTAATGTAGGTACTTATCTATTTATTAAACTTGTTAGTAATTAATATAATTCATGAATAACACAAAAATTGCAGCTTTATATAATCTTATTATTTGTGCCAATTTCCCGGACATTGTTTGCATATTGTTTGTCTCCTGAATTAGTTGTGAGATTTTTGGGAGTGTGCGTAAACTATATCTCAATGTCGTTCTCCATAGTAAAAGGACAGATTTACCTGTCGTACGTTTGAAAAGTTACGTGATTATCCTTCCCTTCAGCACTGATGCTTGTAACCACTTCGTGTAATAGGAGTTCATAGGCTTATACGTCAGTGTGGCTAAGTTTGTCTATGGCAAGACCGTCTATCGTCCTAGTCTGCAGCTGGCGGTTCAATCGATAATTTTTTATTTCATCCATTTAGTATCGAAAATTAATATACCTAAATAGAACACTACAGAAGATGTGGACCTCTTTGGGTTTGAACTTGAAATAATAATTGACTATGTCTGTATCTTTTTGTTTTTGATAGATGTGCGATCATAAAAACCGGTCGAAGTGAACCAACGGTACCACTAACTGACGTGCAGTAGCGATCGAAGATACACACTTTACTCTGACCTACTAAGAACTTCCTATAGGTTGGTACTTAAGAGTTTTAGATTTGCATATATTTTCAGTTCAGTAGCTTACGGATCGGTTACTGCAAAATATCATTTTCTGTACTTATCGACCCTTCTGTTACTTCGGACCGATAGCTTGATAGTTACTAGTTAATACACGTCACTATTTTAATATATGTATGATTAACATTAACGTAATAAATACAATACAATATCTAATGAATTTTGAAATTGAATGAATGAAAAAAAATACAGCGGGCAAAAAAAGCCTATTTAAAAACGTAATGTATTTTATTAGTGTAAGTTTTTAACAACTTAAACGGTTTGAAAATGGTCTGCAGCTTTCATTCAACTTTGAATAGTGTCTGAGCAATCAACTATTAAATAATGACACAAAATTGGAGTCCTTCATTTAGAATACCAAGTATAAAAATAGATCCTTAGCGGCCTGTATTTACCCATGTTCTAATTATGAGTTATTGCTTAGTGCCTACCAGGAGGATATTGCGGCGACTAGGTCGATCCCAGTCGAGTCCGCCCTATGCGGGGCCGGAAGAAAGAGATTTTATACTTATTGACCTTTCCATCGTAGATAGTGTATGGCGTTCCTAGTTAGTACCTATCTACCTATCTAAATTAGGCAGGCACAAAGAAAAGAAGTAGCCAGTCTGCTGGGGTGAGAATGCGAACCGGCGCCGGCGCGGAGGGAGCGGCGGAGCTGGGAGCGCGCGCGCACGGCCGTGCGCCGGCGCCGGCATTGCCGCTGCTGCACCACCTCGCGGCGCACGCTCTCTACTCTACTTTCTTTACTCGCCCCATTCATATTACTACGTATATATTATTCACACCACTGAATCAAAACCATGGACAAACTACGAGGTCTTCTCCTTTTTGCTGCTGTTATCGCATCAGGAACTTCTGAAACAAGTAAGTGCTATCCATACTTATTATCATTTTCAAACTCGTAGGTAGGATAAGTAAAAAAGGAAACCCGAATGACTTTCTTTTTGTCTAAGTATGATGCACTGCATATGAATGTGACTTGTATTTTTATTATTTTATATATCCCTTTTAATTATGAATTCAATTTAATGACCCTGACTAAATCTAGTTTCTATTTAAGTGCACAGTAAAAAATCATTAACTGGAGATAACCAGTTCCGTATGTTGTACTTAGGTACGTATATACCTAAGTACAATATACAGGACGGGTTACCTATATATAATACCTACCGGACGGATATACTGACACTTATGAAGTTCTATTAAAATGGTAGAAATACCTATTTTATAAGCTGTTGTAAATATCCGTTGAGTATTACACTATTTAACGAAAGGAAAACTACATGGTTTTCCTTTCCTTAAATAGACGTAATACTTAAAGTAAAGTATTATTATAGACACCTGTCTAAAATAATACTTCCACGAGTAGAGTAAGAAAAAATAACGAATGGTTACAAATTCATCTTTAAAAAGCGCACGGGATCGTCATATGACGATCAGCATTACATATGTGAAATAGGCGACACGATCATAGGTATCACAAGCTAGAATAAGGCGATTTGCTCTGCACTCGCGAGATGCTTCAGCCGCACGCGCACCCATCGGGTTGCAGTTACTCAAGCCACTGAACACAGAAGGTCATCGTTCTCCAGACAAATTATCAGCTCTATTATTTCTTTGTATTTTAAATACCACAATGTAATACTTACGTTCAACATATACACGTATATATACGACGTACGTATACGTTATTCGGAACTTGTCAAAGTATCCTTTATCACTTTGCTTCGTCTCGCGCTTCCGATTTTGTATTACCCTCCCATTGCTAGTAGATACAGTCTGTATCAGAAAAATGTGAGGTAATGGTATTCATCTTCCATAATATCCCTCGGGTAAGGCTTAAATATCCAACAGCAGGTATAATGTTTTCGTTTCTTACCGCCCTTGTCTTGATATGAACATGTTGGTGTGGCGATTTTAAAATAAAATGTAACTTACCCGTAAAATAGTTTTAGATGCTTGCTTGACTTTACTCAAGTACCGAATTGCCATTTTTACGTCCATAGGGACAAGCAAGCAAGCCACCCTCGCATCATTTGGGAAAATAACCATCCCATGGTGATACGAGTATGGCTTGTTCTAGCCCTAGTTAGTTATACAATCTACTAATTAAAATCTATTTTCTACAATTTCGGAGCGCATCGGGTAAAAAGTTAAGTCATTTTATGAATATGATAGCCGAAAGAGCATAATATGCTTATCGATCCTTACGTTACCCAACCCATACCCAACCCGAACCCAACAACACTGCCTTGTTAAATTGTAATGGCATATAGGCATGCAGATCATTTAAAAGACGCAAACATTGTATAATTATGGGTGGATTACGAAATTTTTTACATAGTTAAGGACTTAATTATAAAAATTAGTCATACAATTTATATGGCAAACTTTCATAACACAAAGGAATAAATTAAAATGTAAACATAATTACGAGTAACTCCATTAAGTGCTACGTCATTTCTATTTTCGTAATTCTTCTAAATCTCTTCAATATGTTGATTTCTGGAGCAGATTAAAATAAAATAAAACATACAACTATATTTGAGAACCTCCTCCTTTTATATGGAGTCGGTTAAAAATTATTACAAGTGTTGATTTGGAAATTCGATACAAAGTGTATCCGCTTGCTCTCGAGTTTATTGTCAATTATTACATGAGACGTCACTGGTAGCATCTAATTATATTCGTCCTGATAGTAATTTCTGCACTTACTTACCAACCGAACTGTATTTAGATCACTAGCCGAAGGAGAACCGGCCCAATACCATAGAAAAAATATTTCTTATACGTGCAGTACTGACGGCAAAAAAAAACAAAACAAATTGGGCATTGCATTGAGGAGGCGAACCTCGAGTTTGCCTTTATTTGTATAGTTAGACGAGGCAGCCATTTTAGCATCATCTTAACTAGGATGTGTATAGTATGTCGTCTCTATTTAGTTATCCCGTTTCATAAAACTTAACAAACCACTTTTAACTAAAATGTGTTTTGTCGTTTTCTCACGAACATAAATCAAAGTGACAGATAAGGACAACCGAACATTAGCAGCATTTGAATTAAAATAAGTTTAATAGACGTTTATGAATGAGGTGTTTAGTTTTAAAAATTCTAACGCGTGTACCAAATGTAAAATCCGCAACCACTAATAGCACCAGTTCATCCAGAAGACCATGTTTTGTTCTTCAAACGAGCATACCTCTAAACACCTCGTAGAGTCACGTTCCTGAAAGCTTCCTGCTGCCCGCTTTGCTACGCTATTAGTGTTTTAATGTTGTTTCTCATTTTAGGGTTCCGTGCCAAAAAGTTAAAAAAGGGACCCCTACGTTGCGACTCTTTCTGCCACGACAATATATGTATGTCAGGAACTACTAATGGATATCGATTTAAAAATCGGAGAATTAAAAAGTATTTCACATTTGTGCCTACTACACAGTTTGCCATGATTTTTGCTTAACAGTACAAAAACCGAATAAGTAAATGTATCTTTATGTACGAACAAATTTAGCTCACAAGTGTACCGCGAAAACCCGACAGATACCTTTCACTTCCAATACTGAATTAAATCTTACCACTTTCTTCCACTTTGGCCCCGTTATCGCATTGAAAATGTTTACCTACTCCGTTGGCTTTAGGAATCAAACTAGGCCACGGATGCCTATGAATACCTACAATATTTTTCATATGTTCTGCTGTTCCATCCCCTAAGTATTTTTGCCAACACGTAAACGGTCTTATTATGATCACTTACATACACACGGAACACACACACGGAACTAAGCATAATGAATAAGTGACACTGCAGTGATCGCTAGATCGTTAGATACCTTAGTTACCAACTTAATTATTTAGCAATCTCTCTTGGAAGTAAGGGTACGATCTGAGTTCTTTGAAATTGTTATATTGCATAAACTGAACGCGGAAGAGTAGAAAATGGACAGTAATGCGCATGTGAAAAGTGGTTACCAAGTTGAGTAATGTGGGAAATGGCAACGCCTTGAGCAGATGCCCACAGGTAGCGCACAGCTGCGGATGCCGCTCGCACTCTCTCTCTCTCTCATCCTCCGACCGACACAACTCAACCATGCTTTATATTGCACTACTAAGTATTGAATATCTTGATTTTCCTTGTTTAAAGGACGTTGAGAGGCTCGAGTAGCTCAGGGGTTACTCGTAGAATAGGTATTTTTAATGTTATCAATTACTTCACTATACCTACATAATACTTAGCGCATGTGGAGTTTACCTTTCAGTAGTTGTTACCATTGGCGGCCTTAGGGGGTGGCAAGCAGGGCAACCGCCCGGGGCCTCCTTCTTACAGGGGCCCCGCGCAACCCAGGTGAAGGCCTCGCAAAGATTTGATGCACCGGGGCTGCCCGGAGCCTCGCAATGTCTAAGGCCGCTACTGGTTGTTACATTACTCCCTTTAGCTCCAAAATTGTTCGCATGTATATTTTACCAGATTGAATGATGTAAAGAATGGTTCATAAACCTTACATAAATTAATACGTTTTAAATCAATGAAAAATTAATATTTTTCAAACATTTAACTTTTTCAAAATAATTTCATCATGGTGCGCCATTGTTAAAAGCCTGTATATATCAGAAAATATTGTGTGTACTTATATGTAAGAAGTCTCTTTTATAGAAGTTGTACAATAATATAGGACAATATTGTCAGATGTATTTTTATACGGAGTGTTAACTTGTCTACAGTGTCATATCGTCATATTACGGGCCTCAATTAAGTACACCACGGAAAAGTCCATGCAAAAACAATATTATTGATTTTTATTTTATATTAATAATAGTAATCATCGTATGGCATTTATTTTTCGAACCGTGGGATCTTCTTATTTCTTCATTTTGTTTTATACTAAGAAACTAATGAAGTAGCACATCAAAAGAATCAGATCGAAAAGCTATTAAGGCAAAAGGAGAAACATTATGCTGCCATGGCCTTTATTAAATATTTCAATTGTATCGCATATAGGTACTTATTTAATACATGTTTAACCAATGATAGGAACACTTTAAATTATTTATTTATGTACAACGAAAATATATACAAGAATACTTAACCAAAATAATATAAAGAAAATTAAAACTAACTTAAATCTAAAACGGCCCTTGAGGCATTGTACCGAGAATGCTGGCGGCATTTCCTCGCTGTATCGCAATGCTGATACGTTGAGCGAGGAAACCGCCAGCTCTTCGGTCACCAGTTACGTCAACCAGACGCTTCGCAATTTCTGCAAATAACTTATGCGCGCTGGGACCCCATGGACCTAGAGTTTCGACGCCAAAAGGTACAAACATGTACTCTCTGCCGAGGCCCTTGTATTTATTACGCTTTAGAATTTCGGAGTTTTCCGCCGCTGCACCCGCTTTTACTGTACACTTTAATTTCTAAAAAAAGCTCTTGAGTCTTGCTGAATCGTTGCATGCCGTAGCCCCAATCTTAGGTAGTAGTTGGCCCTGTACACCGATCCAAATACATAAAGTATAAACATACCTGATTAACTGTTATTTTGCTATTAAATTCCTTAATACGCGATACACCAAAGAACTCTATTAAATTGGTATAGCAGAAGATAAACGTAAACTAGTTACACATCAGGATACCGGCACCTATACAGTACCAGCCAACAATATCAAAATCACGAGTATTATTCAAAATAAACTGTTTTGTGTGACCAGATCTTCCTGGCGGTTATACAAAGAGCCCAAATTTTTAAAATTAGAAACTCGTTCAGGAAGTATTAATAATAAGTTTCCGACGGAAATTACTTTTTTTGGTACAAGTTTTATTGCTGGCCGTACTTTTTTCCACAATCAATAACTATTACTCGTTGAGATGGTTATAATGAGCACAAACACGATGGGTTTATCTCGTGTAGTTATGAATTTGCTGTGGCCACCATCTGTTTCCATCATCTGATCGATGGTACCATAATATTGTATTGCCCCGAATTTACATAAGTATGCCAAATTTCAGCTCAATCGGATACCGGAAAGTGTAAATACAAAAGTAAATTATAGTATTTCTTTTAGGATTCCGTAGTCAACTAGGAACCCTTATAGTTTCGCCATGTCCGTCTGTCTGTCAGTCCCCCCCTCTAACGGACATGATCAGTTAAGCTGTTTTTGAGTTATCATCAAAGATGTGTGAAACGCTGTGAAGGCATTTTCCTTTTGCTTGTTATTGATTTTTTTAATTAAGTTCATTACGCTACGGAACCCTACACTGAGCATGGCCCGACATGCTCGTGGCCGATTTTTTCAGTATAGAGGATTTCATCTCAGTGGCCGATATTCAGAAAGTTTAAAAAAATGTTATTCGCGCGTGTGAAACAGAAATAGGCTTTCTGAAATTAGGTTCAGTAAATTTTTATTCCAAAATTTTGCAGTATGGATGGATTGCTACTGAATTATTTTTAGGATTTCATATACAACTAAATATTTAACTCATCGTTACGTCAATTACTTATTTAAGCTTTCCCGGGTATTTTCATAAGTTCTGTTTATTGGTAACGTACTAAAATTTTTTTTTACCGTTGGGTAAATAATGTATTGAAATTATGTCGATAACAATACGAAGTTGTATGCGGACGGCAGCCCTTCAACACCGGGAGCTCAGCTGAGCTGAGACTGAGCACGCGCCGTGAGTTCGCGCAAAGTCTGCTCTTAAAACCTATCCCAGTGTACACACATCATGGCTTCCTGTAAAGACTTATATGTAAATAATTAACTGTATTGATGAACAGTAAACAGTTTTTGCGGGGCGGACGCAGGAGCCCGCGGCAACGCGAGGGTCAACGCTCTCCGCGCGCACTTGCGAGCATGATGCCCCCATCACAAACCAGTTGGTTTCATCACTCTTTATCACACAATTTAAAACTGTATTTTTAGTACCACAACAGGAAGAGTGCGGAGTGCTTCCGTTGTTCCACTCCTTAAATTACATCTGCGAAGGTAATGTTAAAAATGTCTTCCCACGTATTTTACTTTGGCACTAGAATATAAGAGTTAAAAGAATATGAATTTGTTAATTTAAAATTAAACAAATATATATTCCAAACTAAAGGAAGATAAATGATTGCTTGGCTAACTAAGCTATAGATTCAAACCTTCGAGCATACGGGCTCTTAACAGTCTTAACCGACCTGAGCTATCGAAGCCGATGTTCGAATTCAACGCATCTCAACCAGTTCAATCTTATTGAGAGGATTGTGTACTAGATTTTTTTCCATACATAAAGCGCCAACGTTTTTCACAAGGATTAGCGAATCCTGAACCGATTTGCTTGATTTTTGGAAATGTTGTACTTACTTAGATATTAAATATCGTATACTACTTAGATATCGTAATGCAAAATTTCCAGAAAATCAAAACTTATAGGGGAAAGGAAAGTAGTACGAGTTGATCCCTTGAGGTAAGATGATCCTTTGCGATTATAAGCAAACCACTAACGACATCTAGTGGATTTCTATGGCAAGACATAGTACCGTACACCCTTCCCCCTCAGTCAAATTGTAATGACTAATGACGGCGCGAGCGACGCATCGATTTTTACGACATAAAATATAAATTCTGTCCGGCTAATGTAAAGTAAGGTTGAGTTTAAGCTTATATTACTTTTTTTAAAGACTGTTAATCGCAATAACTGTTGTATTTGCGACTTTCCAATGTGCTTAATCTTAGGTTTTGGGCAACGTAAACATAGCCACGTGTCTGTAGGTTATGTTGGGAAACATACTTAGAATAAAAACTTGCAATTGGGGCAAGCCGATTTCTGGGGATTATCTTGTATAGTACGACTCTTCTCAGGTGAATTTTTCGCTTCGAGCCTTAATCTTTCAAACAAAGGCCATTGTCTCTATTATCGCAAAGCCGCTAGCTACCTAGTTAGCACGTGCCAGTACAACATTCATATTGAAAAACAACCGGTATCGTCATAGTATTAAGGTTCAAATTTAATGTCACTGATATTCTAGATATTACGTTTTGGTAGTGTAGGACAATACACCACCCCGAAGCAATACGGCACTCATATTATTTTGATACGTGAAAAAAACATGGTAATAGTATACAGGGTGTGGCCTGTAATAGGAGCAAAAAATTAAACGGTACACTATTGAGCTCTCCAGCAATTATTTCCAAATGATTTTAATTGAAAAAAAGAAGTTTATTTTTATTGGTTTTTTTTTAATGTAGCTTTTATGTACATTGTTACTCTACTGGAGTGATAATTATAAAACAATTTATTCAAAAAACATTAAAAATTTATAAAAACAAATTAAAAAAATCCCAAAAATATTCTTTTAAACCACAAATGCGACAACGATTATGAGAGAGAAACAACTCAACCAACAACCTCAAAATCATTAGCCAAGATCCATTACTTGGAGGTCATAACTTTAGATCAAAATTTCTCCCAATTGAAAAAAGATAAAAAAATTTTTGGACACAAGAGGTTACTGCAGATGCTCTAAGGAAGCGTCCCTTAAATAAATTGCTCCTATTACACGCCACAGCCTGTATAATATGAGTTTCAAATGAAAACTATAACAGCTAAGTAGGTAGACATTATTAGTTAACGAAGAATAATCGAACTTAATAAAATGTACCTGGAAAAGCAAACTTTCGTAAAATTTTCATTGGTTACATAGATAAAACTCGCGCACGAAGGGTTCCGTACCATTATCTATAAAAACGGCAAAGAGTCCGACTCGCACTTGGCCGATTTTTAATATATGTAGTTATAGCGAAAACTGAAATACATCATCTGTGAAAATTTCAACTGTCTAACTATCGCGGTTGTTGAGATACAGCCTGGTGACAGACAGACGGACGGACAGAGGACGGACAGACAGCGCAGTCTTAGTACCTAATAGGGTCCCGTTTTTATCCTTTGGATACGGAACCCTAAAAAATACTTGATGAACCAATTATAATAAAGAACGAACAAAGATAACTATAACTAAACGCAAATAAATTACCCCAGATCGCTGTCAGGCGTTAGTGTACCCAGAAGGATGGCAGCATTGCCACTTTGTATGGCAATGCTGATCAATCCTCTAGGCGAGGTAAAAGCCAGCCTTTCGGTCAAGAAAAGCCTCGACCGCTTGGTCTTGCACAATCCAATGAGGATTCGGTGCGCGCCCCGTCCCCACTGTCGATGGCTCCATACTTGCGCCGTTTGAGATCCTCGGTTGAGTCAGCAGCGGAACGTATCGCACGCGAGATTAGACTATCCGTCTTTTTCTAATTTCTACACACAGAAAGAGACGGATAGTCTATCTATAGCATCATTCCGTCGGGCCTTCTTCCGTCGCCCCATGTCAGATCAGAATGTTCGAGGACTGCAGGAATACCGACGCTGACAAAGGCCCAACGGACCATTGTGGACGAGAAGATCGACAGCGTCCTCGCAACGACGGCAATAAGGGGCGATACACGTCGCTCTCAAACATAAAGATATGGAGAGCCTAAAAGTGTTATTGTCCATTAAAGTGCCCAGGTTTTTAGAGGGATCACCATGCAGCCACATACCAGATTCCAACTCCGCAGACGCAAGGAGACGGGCACGCTCTGCAGGGCTGGTAGACGTTTAGTACAGATTTTTCCGTACCAGCCTGCAGAGCGGCTCATCCCATTGACGCTGGGAGTGTAGGGTTTGTGGATATGTTGCGTTTGGGCAACCTGTGATCTAAGCATTCGTGGCCTGTGGTAGTTTATTAGTGCCATTAGTGGTAGAGCCTAATCGTAGTAAAAGCAAGAGTAGCGAGCAGACTGGCTACAGGATTTTTTAACCTGTACACAACGCAACATAACTAACGCCTTAGTAGAATGTATATAGGTATCACATAAAAAATTAGGAATATAACCGTTCATTGTATTAATCCATTATATTAATCATGATAGGTAAATAAGTAAACAGTAATCCATTATTAGCATAAGAATGTAGAGAGATGTGGCGTTGAGCAAAGATTATCTGTCCCAATCGTTTAAGAGACAAAGGCTATGGTGTATCGAAGGATTAATCATCAGAGGTTATCGCTGGCACACGATGAGTGTTCGAAGCTATTGTGTGGCGCGGTCAATGTCGCGAAAGCGGCGGCGAGCGGCCACCGTTATGAACTCAGGCCACCCTCTGCATACTGATGCCGAGCCATGCAATTTTAATGTACAACGAATCAGCTGTTCCACAGGACACATCTAGTATACAAATACAGTGGGTTAAGTAGTTGGTGAATGAGAAGCATGAACTCAAAACTAACACAGTAGACCATTGTCTAAATCTAGAATTCCTAAACTATCTAAATAATTATTTGTAATTTAGTTTTCAACATAATGTCTACCAACCACGCTGCGATTACACTGCATGTGACGCATGGAGTACTTAGATAAAGTGTTAGACCGGCAGGCGCCATACATTTTGTAGCCTTTCCGTTGAAAAAGCATAATATAAATAGTAATACTCATAATCATAACGGTTCGGTAGAGTACAGTACAGATAATCAAATCAGTCTAAAGACAGTGTATTTTTGCTCGTTCCGTTCGTTTTTTGTTTTTCATCCCATTCTGTATTCGTTGTTCATTTTTTATTCGCCTTTGTCCGATTACGACATATGACCTATGAAAGAGACAAGTTACAGAATTCGATCAAAGAAATAATAACAGAATATGAACAAGACGCGCAAAGTATGAATGACGAATATAGAATGAGCTGAAGAAACAATGCTTATACGAGTACGAAAAACAAATGGGGCAAGCGAAGCGGTTTCTTTGCACTGTTTTGACTATCTCTACTGCACTCTGCCGCACCTGCTACTATAAAATGTACAATATCTGCGAACGACACGACCGCAACAATCATACTCGTGCAACACTCTTGAACATCACTTACAGCATCGAGAGATTTAACCACAGACGGAATCGCAGCGCAATATACATAGATATAAATATATAAGTAATGCGCTCAATAATGAACTTGAAAGACACTTTCCATTCCAACGTAACGTACTCTCGTAAATGTCGACGTTCACTCCATATAGAGAAAAACCGGGCAACCGGGACCTGCCATCACGTACCGCGGGGTTCGTTCATAATAATTTGTTCTTAAGTTCCTCCACCTCGGACAATATCACATTATTTCACTGTATAAATATTAATTATACGTGGAGGTCATCATCTTCCTTGCGTCTCCCCGGTTGTACCCTAAGGAGCCCGGGCTCCAGTTAGACACCGAATCCCAAGATTTGTCGTAGGCACTAGTTTTACAAAAGCGGCTGCCATGCCAAAGGGAAAACCCCCTTGAAACCTTGTTGAAATTAGACCGGTATCCTCACGTGTTTTCCTTCACTAAAAAGCTACTGTTAAATATATGAATATGATATTTCGTACATGTCTTTTAACAAACACTGTGAAGCCGGGGATCAAACCCACGAGTCTCAAGACATCCAGATTTAAAGATGCTTTATGTACAGTAGACTTCTAAAATATGTGCACCGAAAAATTATCAAAAATATGTGAACACGGCTTTATTGTTAAAGGTTGTATAGATATTTTTGAACCTTTGGGAACGTACATATATTTATGAACTCGACTGTACAGTGGTTTCAATAATTTCAACACGTAATTAATGTTATAAAATGTCTGGATCAAATATGGTTGTATTTGTGGCGGCAGACATGTTCGGCGGACGCTGCTCGCGGCGCGACCCGGCCGTGGACGCGTGTCTGCTGCGCAGCTTCAACTCCTTGGCCGAGTACCTGAAGGGCGGCGCGCCGGAGCTCGCCATCGAAGAGGTGAGCTCACCCTCCTTGTTCACATGTGTCCGACGGCCGCTGTTCGCTATATGAATACTTGTTTTGAAGTGTATACCTGTATACAGGGTGTTTGGTAACTAGGTGCAAAGACTTTCAAGGATGATAGAGGAGGTAATTTGAAATATTTTAGACGGTTGTGTCTAAAAGAATAAGTAATAGTACAAACACAACATGCGTTAGTACAAAGTCTTTTAGTTTCCAAGATATGCACCATTTTATTTTGAAAATTCAATGTTTTCTATACTCTACCATACGTTTTGAACTAATAAAATACTACCATAAATATTCGCATCTGAATACCATGTGAATACAAGCAGTATAAAGTCATTAGTTCCAACTCAATTGATTTCAAAAGTTTCCTTAGTTCCTATAGTTATTGAAAAATTTCGATAAACTAGAAAAAAAGCAAACATTGAAAAATTCTAAACATTTTGCAAATATTGTGTCTATAATGATTCAAATTACCTCCTCTATCATCCCTGAAAGTCTTTGCACCTAGTTACCAAACATCCTGTATATACTTGTTTGTTGGCAGCGTGTATGAGTATGAGTTAGCTGCCCTACATTCAACGTCTTGAATTTTAGTTTCGTTACTAACACTAGGTCGTATCGGTGAACAATCACCGATACCATCACTATAATAATCTCATTAAGAAACAGTTTTATTAGGCACACGTCCTTTGTCTCACTCATAGCCCAGCCGTTAGTCCATCATAATTATTATATATTCACCTAAAATCCGGTTCATTTAGATTCCATCAATCACCTATAGGTGTACAGCCTCGCCAGGGTGTACAGGAACTTCCTGTACACCCTGGCGAGGCTGTCTCTGTGTACATCCCATGATACGGGCAGGAACAGCATCCGCTCTGTACCCCTTGCATTTCATTAAATTTTCAAAAGGGGCCCTACGTGTTGGCTGTGTGGTACTCGATTTGTTATTCGGTACCTCATTACTTTAACTCCGCGCACGCCTCCCAAAGGTCCAGGACGCCATTGTCCTGTGAGCGTAAAAAATTCCGTTAATAAATAGGTACTAAAGCATATTACTGTTGAAGAAGAAGAATATATACAAACATAGTAATATTTACACACAGAAAACAAAGACAAAATGCTGGTCTTCCGTCGGGGCCAACTGGTGAAATCACGGCGTACGAGTATTGACACACTTAAAAAAAAACAATAAATAAAGCCAAACAAAAAGCATTAAAATAAATAAAAATACAAAACTTGTAAATAACACAAGCATAAAAAAGACAGAAATACAAAAAACAAGCAATATAAAACCTCACATTCATAAATAAAAATAAAAAGAATTACGCGGTCGAGCCTTAAATAAAACAAAAAGCAATTTTATTCACAAAGAGCTCTTCGGTCACCAGTTACGTCAACCAGACGCTTCGCAATTTCTGCAAATAACTTGTGCGCGCTGGGACCCCATGGACCTAGAGTTTCGACGCCAAAAGGTACAAACATGTACTCTCTGCCGAGGCCCTGGTGTTTATTACGCTTTAGAATTTAGGCGTTTTCCGCCGCTGCACCCGCTTTTACGTTCCGTTGGAGGTGAGACGGTGCCAGTGTGTCTACACAGGTAGCATCCCAATTTATTTTACATTGATGGTAAATAGGAAGGCGACGTTAGAAATATCCAATTACTTAATATAGATCTATTTACTGTTGTATCCCCGATTCTAGCCCCTGCTTTTTATAGTCATTAAGGCGGCATGGTGGAATATATACAAAAATACAGTGTACATAATTAAGCATGACGAAACCCTCCGTAAAGTCCTTACTGTTAGGTATACCGTATTTAATTTGATACGACCAACATAACTCTATGAGCTCTTAGGTTGTTATTATTAATAATCATTTAACTGATTTCCGATAGTTTAAAAAGTACGTATACGAGTAGGTACAAAACATGTGGTGACCGTGAGTCGCGGGAACTCAACCCGGAAGTTTGCCTATAGGGTTCCATGACAAATATCTTAAACACGGAACCTCTAATATACCTATAGTGTACATACGTACCCACGCTTAACAAATATTTACTATTTATTCGGCTTATTGTGTTTTTATTCCACTTCGGGAAAATCAGCAATACCCGTGTACTAATAGCAAATACACTGTTATGTACAAACGCGATATGTTATTACTTAAAAACCGGCCAAGTACGTGAGTTGGTTTCGCGCGCCGATGGTTCCGTTAAAACTAGGTACAAACATATTTATAAAGGATTACTGATGATTTTAAAAAATAACAATATTAAAGGTACCTCTTTATACCTTTCCTGTAATAATTTAATTAATTTTCGCAACACTTAGTATTCTTCGACATGTTATAGATAATTTAAAAAAAAAACTTATTCGGCACCGTAAACACCATCACAATGATTTTGAAGTGTCGTTCTTCAATACGGGACCCTACACAATGTAAAGTAACGTCCCCAACGATAAACAGGGCATTGTTAAATATTGGGATTGTAAACCACACTCAAAGCCACACGATTTGAACAAGAATCAGACCCTAAATAAATGTCTTCAAGTTACGAAGGTCTTGATAAGTAGGTAGTACTTAGTTACGACTTTTGCGTTGGCAGTGATCCCGCAGCAACATGGCTCGCTGCTCGTAGTTAACCAATGTGTAGCTACAATTTTATACTCGTATGTTGTATACATAATATATCGTAATTATCATATAACACTTTCAGGCTGAGCCAATAGTGATTGACGAGCTATCGATCGCGCTGGGCGGCGGGCCGGATGGCTACCGCGCCACCTTCAAAGACATACACGCCACCGGAGTCTCCAACATGACCATCACCAATGTCAGGTGACATATTATTGTATATTTTATGACAAAGCTGGGTCAACTAATAGATACCAAGGGTAAATTGCCTATTGCAGCCACCTCACAATAATTGGCCTCTTTGCAAAAATACACTAAGCAGAGCGTTCTTGCTATTATTTATACCTTTTAAATTAAAATAGGAGTGTGTCTAAATGTCAGAAAAGGTGCGGCAGGCTGTGCATAGAGGAGTGTTGGTGCCGACACTGATGTATGGTAGCGAAAGTTGAGTATAGCAGAAGAAACATCAGAGTCGAGTGAATGCAGTGGAAATGAGAGCGGTGAGAAGTATGTGTGGCGTTGCTTTGAGAGTGAGAAACACCGTTATAAGTGTAGGTGTGGAGTGAATGAAAATATAGTGACGAAAATTGAGAAAGGTATGTTGAGATGGTTTGGTCATGTAGAGAGGATGGATGAAAGAAAGTTGACAAAACTAGTGTATGAAGGAAGAGTGGATGGAGAAGTTAGAAGGAGAAAGCCTCGGCGATCATACTCCGACCAAATCAAGACATTCTGCAGAAATGCCAGGTCAAGAGTACCCTAAATCGACGCGCAATGCATGAAGAATGTTATGAGAGTTCATGAAGCGAAAGTTCATGAAGGATCGTAGCAAATGTAAATCCGTGATCTCTGCCTGCCCTCTGGGAAACAGGCTTGATTATATATATGCACTAGCTTTTGCCCGCGACTCCGTCCGCGTTGGTGTAAACCTCATAACGTAATATTATGAAAGTTTATAGAGACTCAAAAAAAATTAAAATTAAAATTTTAAAACCCGCAAGACGGGAAAAATATGAGTTGGTTATTTTTTCCCCCAACAATATCTAAATATATATAGGGTGTTGTGCGAAAATATTCATCATCATCAATTCAGGCGAAGGACGTCCAGTGCTGGACGTAGGCCCAGCTCACCCGCATCCAGCGAACTACAGCGACTTTCACCAGGTCATCAGTCCATCTTATGTGGGGCCTACCCACGCTGCGCCTTCCGGTAAGTGGGCGCCACTCGAGGACCATTCCGCCCTAACGGCCATCGGTTCTACATGGAATGTGCCCCGCCCACTGCCACTTAAGTTTAGCGATTCGGAGGGCTATGTCAGATAATTGGGTTCTACTGCGGATGGCCTCATTTCTGATGCGATCACGCTGAGATACTCCCAGCATAGCCCTCTCCATTGCTCTTTTGGTGACTTTAATGAGGCCCATAGTAAGCGACCACGTTTCAGTGCCCATATGTCATTACTGGCAACACAGTGGTCAGACTCTCGTTTTGAGACACTATAACAAAATTCTTTTGAGAATATGTAAAATACCAGCTAAGTATGTATATCGCAATAGTAAGAATAAAAACTCCTTAACCTAACCCCAAAACAGTGATTGGATTTACAGCTCAAAAGCCACGAAATAAATAAAAAAAAAAACAATAATAGTAGGTTGTAAAACAATAATAGTACTTTTACGATGTTATACTTCTACGATGTTATAGGTAGTAAAACAAAAATAGTACCTTTACGATGTTATACTTCTTCGTTTACACCAAAAACACTAAACAAAGCGACAATTGCGACAATGGTGCGTAAAACGAAAAAATGTTTAGGAACGATTTTCGGAATAAAAACTATCCTATGTCCTTTCCCGAGCCTCAAACTATCTCTATACCAAATTTCATCTAAATCGGTTTAAGCGTGAAGAGGTAACAGACAGACAGACGGGTGACATTCGCATTTATAATATTAGTATGGATGTATGTATGTAAATAAAAAATATTAAATGCAGAGCGGACTACTAGAGCACTATGTGTTTTGTTAAAGATGCCTGCAAACAAAATTAGTGCCTTATGGGAAAAAATTAAACTACCTAACCGAATTAAATTTTCTAAAGTGGCTAGTTTTTGGCGATTTTAACCTTCTTATTGACAACGGACATGCCATTAGATCAACTGACTGTAAAATAAAATTCCACTCAGTTTTAATTGAAGCTAAATGTTCGCATGCTCTCACTCTCTAGTATAGTACCTATACAACAATTTGAAATTGAATTGTATTGAATATGAATTGGATTGGATTTCGCCGAACGTAGCACTTCTCCTTTTTTGAACGGTTATATTCATATCATTTATAATAAAATAATTAATAATTGAATTGAAGGAAGAAAACCTATGGGATACATTGATTTAAACTTGCACGATTTTTACACATTATCAGTCAGCTCGTGAGCACGGATGTTGTGATACATTCGAAACGTCGTACAAACCTCTCAGTTGTACGCGATTAAGTCCCGTTTACCAATAAAACCTATGGGATGTTCATTATAACAAGTTGAAGATTAAATGTTATGAATGTATGGACCCGGGTATGTCCTAAAACTACGACCACGACCTTCGCGGTGATGGGCAGCAGCATCCCTGGAGTGCGAAGGGTGGCGATTATGGCATTTACCCCCCATGAAATTGTGGGATGCCTTTGTCCAACAGTGGACGTCCTTCGACTGATATGGTGGTGGTGGTTATGAACGTATATGGCGGGGAAATATTGGTTCATCAGAGAGCCAGACGTAACAAGTAACGGTGGCGGTGTGTGCAGGTCGGACCTGGAGTCGCACCAGTTCCAGCTGACGCTGTTCGGGCCGCACATCAGCGCGCGCGCGCGGTACCGCTCCTCGGGCGTGCTGCTGCTGGTGCGCGCCTCCGGCGGCGGCGACTACTGGGGCGAGTATGGTGCGTATGCGTACCTACCCGCGGGCAGCCCGCTCTCTTCTGTGCTTCTACTCGTTCTACTGACTTGCATATAAGCAGTGCGTGCGCAGGTCGACTTAGCACCTCACAATTCTCTACAGTGTGTTTTTATTGAATTCCGTTAATTGTGAGGGTACAATCCTGAGATGAAATAATCTTCTCTAAGACACTAGTACCCCAATTCGTACCATTACGAAGATATCCAAGAATTCATTTTCGTTAATTAATACTCCTAGTATAATAAAAAAGATCCTTTAACAATGTTGACGTGCGTGTCATTCGAATTACGAATTGTCATACTTGACATTATATACCTTTTGATTAATTCCACGTTAACTCTTAAGGCCGTTTTTCATTCATCCTTGGTGATATCATTAACTATTTATATGAAAACTAAAACAAAAACTTTTTTCTTGCATTTTGAAGAACTAAATATGCTACGTCGTTTCTATGGCTATACACGGCTATATGCTTGAAGGAACGAAAATCAATAAAAAAACCCTGTTAAGCCCTGAAATTGAATTAGGGGCTGGACTAGCAACAGTCTCAACGGTGTTCAAGTTGAGAGAACTGGTTTTTACTAGGTAGGTAGATAGGTATTCAGGCCATATCAATTATCATCGCTTACCATCAGGTGATTTGTGGACAAACGCAAACCTATCCAAGTAATAATAAGTTCCAGCTGACGCTGCTCGGGCCGATAAGTCGTCGTTAGAGAGTTTGACGCTGTACCTATTATTATGAAGTGTAAGCAACATGCGATATCTTGCCCATGCTTTTCCATTGGTAGGTATGTATTTATTAGGCGAACAACCGTATACAGCCCACCTGATGATGAGCGGACACCATTAGGTATATGGATTCTGGAGCCGCATGTGATTATTACAAGCTAAGCTAATGGACCATTTCTGAGCATGCGTTGGTAAGGTAACTGTCCCATCTCTTAGCTCGATAGCACTTTCAATCTTGCGTCATAATAATCTAGACGATGAAAAGATGTCATGTTTTCGGCATAAAGGCGTCGAGCATTGGGAAGAGTACCTTATTAACGTATTATGAAAAAAGTATATTACTCGTATGATTATTGTTGGATTGACGCGGTGTATACGTTGGTTGGCAGATGGCGTGAAGGCGAAGGTTTACTTCCGCGGCGCGCCGTACGAGCGCGACGGCCGCACCTACCTGCGCCTGCAACAGCTCAAGCTCGACTTCTCCGTCAAAGACATCCAAATGGGTGTCGAGAATCTGCAGAACGGGAACGCAGTGCTACGTTAGTCGCCTTCTAGCACTTAATATCATTTCGGATGCGGACTGAGTGCACTCCCCACTGACGAGTGGCGACTGGCGAGGCACACTGCAGCACCCACGCTTGAAACCCAAGGAGCAAGCGCGGGGTAGTGCGGGGTGGAGGCGGTTTTGCATTTTGGATCTTTCCGAAACGGTCGACTGTCATTAATGCTTCATATGTCACACACGCCGCCTCTGCTCTACCCTGCTACCGAATACCGAGTTTCATTTTTAATGCGACCTGCCCTGGATTGCGTTCGCTTCACCGCAAAACCTCCTCCACCCCGCAACGACGCTGCGCCGCGCTCTGTGCGTTTCAAGCTTTATAGTTGACGGCTGTGGGAAAAGGTGAAAGCTTGTACCAGAAGAGACATTTTTAACAGAAACGTATTTCATTTCAACTCATGCACTCAGACCGCACACTATATCTAGAACAGTCAGCATCAGAAGTAACTACGTACATGAAGAGGTCAAAGGTTCCCTTGTAATAAAGACTTTTGACCTCTTCATTTGCGTAGCTACTTTTAATGTTGACTGTACGCTCGAAGCGGAGCGGCAGCGACGTTTGCATTATTAGGTAAGATTAATTAATTATTTATGCACTGCATAAATAATTAATTAATCTTTTAACCAGTGGAATTTAGATCTACAAGGTAGCTTGCATTAATAATTGTTGTTCCGTTGCGAGGAAGGCGTATTTGTAGGTATTTTTTTTGTGTTTTCGTCAGTTGTTTAATTGTAAATAATTTTTAAGTTTAGATGTGAATGCTGCTCAAAAGGCTAATTTCAACGCCGCTTTTGTCATACTCGACTCGACATACATTATTTTCGTGACGTCATTGATGAAATGACAAGTATGGCAAAAGTGGTATACACTTACTGCAAGGGGTTGCGCTCAAGAACACAAATATACCTTTGATTTTAAAGAAAAATTATAAATGTTACGGTAGGTTCTTTTTAGCTCCGGGTTGCCCAGCGAAAATTCTTACGCGCCGCCACTGTTAGGTATACTCGTTGAAGGCTTCCAGTGATCTTAAAAGGTTTACCTTCTATCATTTAGGAGTTACTATGGTCATCTTCTGTCTCCATCGTCAGATCAGCTCGGTAGTTCCATAATATCCATTGTCATCGAGCTTATATAACTACCTATGCCAAAATTCAGCTCAATCGGTTGAAAATACCTGGTCAATCAGTTATAAGTACAAGATTTGTTCGTCACATACTAAAGCGACTTCCTAACTTGGCTGGGCGGGAGCGATATGTGGCATTTTGTTCTTCGACTTCGAATAGTATCAGTATTACGTTTGCACAGTAGTACCGCTTCCGTCTGCGTCCGCTTCCGCGCATCCCGCGCCACTCAGGAAGCATAGAGGTGCAATAAAAAGCGGTACTGCTACTGAATAGACTGACAGTTATCACTTACAGCTAACAGTTTTCTAATATCGTGCCGCCTCCGCACCAACAGATCAGGAAGCCGCCTGACTAACGGGGCTAATCAAATAAAAGCTTACTTATAAAATGTGTACTCAGGCCGTGCCCTTCAATTTTGAGCTGGAGTCTTAAAATGGAATCATGAACTAATAATTTCAAGAGATGCTTAGACAATACTTAAAATAGACGGAAAAAGTTAACGACTTCTGAAAATATAAAAGATCGAGATGCTCCGATGTCTGTGCAAAGAAAATCGCGTGTCACTAAATAGAAGGCCTGACGCTGTAGCTGGGGTCTATGAATCTCATTCTTAGATCACTTTTATTTAATTTTTAGATGGCGATTGCACCGTCTAGGTATACCAGTAAAAATATGCTTCCTTTGCGTTTAAAGCATATTTCTTGTGGTATACTAAAGGAATAATAGGTACTTAGATAATTAATTAACATCTCTTAGTAGTTAATCAATCAGTAAGTAGATTGACAGCTCTTATTACGTTCATAGTGAATATTTTGTTTCAATTTCGCAGTAGTCAATGTACCCCAGTATAGTCAAATAAAGTTTGTAAGTTAAGTAAATCATTGAGACGATTTAGACGAAATTTGTACAAACATGCATGTAATATTTGTACGTAGGTAAGAAATAACATGATTTCTTAGAGCATTATCGCGGTACTTTATATAATATAAGCTATCGCGAAAGATGGTGGGTACAGACATCGCAAAAACAAATGGGCAATCTAGTCAAAGATCAATTTTCCGCCAAAATAAATCAACATTAATTATTATGACCAAATTTTGGGGCAGGGAGGCATAAGGTCCGGCCAGACCGCTGCTTAAAATGCCGTACCGTAAACGCCACTACGTGAATCATGCGTGACGTTTTTAACTCATAAGTTTCTCCCTCTCGTTCACTGCGATTCTGTATCGTATCTATGACCGTCACCCTATTTTGAGCACCGCTGTGGCTGGACCCTCAAGCGGAATATCGCTTACGTACCGCTTTTCTTCAAATTATACGTCTGGATTTCATGTCTTGCGTTATAAATGGAATTATTTTCTCGAGCTTTGTGCATTTTATTAAGATGTCTAGTATAAATATCGCAGTCGCGTTAATTAAGCGACCATCTTGGAGTACCTTATAAAAGTAATAAATGATTTTGACTGAAGCAAGTCGGTTTATGTTTGCGACGTGCAGAGGCGGCGTTGAACCTGTTCATCAACACGAACGCGCAGGAGCTGCTGAAGGAGATGAAGCCCGAGCTGAAGCGCGACCTGGCCGACAAGATGGCACGCTTTCTTGCGCGCATCCTCGACCACATCCCCTACGACGAGTGGATCGTCGACTGAGCGGCCGCCTCACTCGCCGCAGTGCTTGCTTAACGCTACAATCATACCAATAACTTGCTGGAAGTATTATGCTTAATACTCGTTTGACTATAAATTATTAAGTATTATTTTGTTTACTATACGTATAGTAAACAAAACCTGCAACATGTGTGTGGTCCGTTCTGTTGCAAATGTAAAACTTACTTAATGAGCTTACCACCGCATGCATTTTATCATGTTGCAGGATATCATGTTAATAATATTTACCTTTAGACACATCTGATTTATTCCAGTATGTGTAAGAATATCATTAACATTATGTTCGTGTAGGTGAGATATTATTTTCAAGCAAAAAACGTAAGCACAAATCAATACATTTTTCATTAGATGTAGGTATAAAAGGTAAAGGCGTGGATAAAGTTTAGGATAGAAGAAATGTTTAGTAATTATGTATTTAAAATGCAGCTGATATTACCTTTATTCTAATAAGAATGGAAAACGTAGGAAACATGGCATCAAATATACTGTGTTAGTTGGTGTAGGTGCTATATTATTATGTATGTAAATTATTAATATTATTATAACTTATAATAGTATTGTAAATATTCGGATACTTACTTCAAAATGTCCAGATATTTTGACGTTTTCTGCATTAAAATATGTAATTTTAATATTTTTGGATTCTACTGTGATCGTACATACATATATTGGAATCATAATCATCAAAATTTTGATTGAAAACTTTTCAATTATGTTTTTATCCGTAAAGACTGACTTACAGACACTGCAGGAAGTATGTACTGGAAAGAAAATAAAGCAGCCCATGTTTTAAAATAAGTACTACAATTTATGCAAAGTAATGATTAATTATTATCTATACCTACTTAATTACCGTATATAATCAATTAATTGATCACTTATCACACCAGGATGGTTTTTTCGACACTGTATCTGTGCTAAGTATGCATGGAATTGTATTTTTAACAACCAAATACTACATTAATGTATAAGTTCATATTTTTAAATACGACATATAATATGAAGCTGTCTATATACTTAATGTAAAACATTAGTTAAGGTTATCCATGAGGGTGGTGTTTCCTTACGCTCCCCAGTTTGAATACCAGCGGCATCCACTGTTCCAGTAATAAATCGACATTGTCGCCTATTTCTAAGTATACAATACAATATACGGTTTCTAACTGACAGTATTTATTTATTTAAAGAAACAGGATATATAAAACAACGAAATGGCGATATTTGTAGATAATTTTAAGGAATTTAATTTCTGTAAACGGCTATTTACTAAAAGTTAATACTTTCCGAGTTTTATGCAAAAATCTAAAAAACAGCAGAAATTCTTTCCTTTTTTTGTGATTTTGTCAATGTTGCGTCACGACTTTTTGTTAGCATACCTCAGATTCGGATTTAGTACCCCAAAATATATAAAGAATAAAAGAAATCAGAACTACCCCAAAACTTTCCCACTAGGGGCGCTTTTGAGTAGGTACAATTTGACTGCATTATAGGAGAAGTGAAAAGAACCGTGTAGGGTGAAGCCACCAGTGTTAGACACTTTAAGCGGACATGCACCAGTAATGGACACTTCAATCCTAATTCAATGATCATATGATTTTAAATTGATTGTTGAATAAAAAATGTATACCTCTTATTTTCTTTTAAATAAGGGTCAAGGTGCATCGTTGGTCCTTGTCCATCACTGGTGCTATCACCCTATGTGATAGCAAAACGGTAGCAAAATTATCATGTGGAGTAGTAGTAGTAGGTACGGTATGGACCCTTCAATGCGCGTGGCTTGACACGCACTTAGCCAGTTTTAATTTTGATTGTTTTATGTCGTAATCAATTTATGATGGTTTACTAATATAGTTATTAGTATATAACGACACCTTTTTATACGTTGCGCCAAAGGTATTACGTATGTGGGTATGGCACTTTATTATTGAACATAAGAAAACATTACAAATAAATAAAATCGCCCAAGAGCATGTCGGGCCTATGCTTAGTGTAGGGTTTGTACTATTACTTGTTCTGTGGTAGGGTTCCGTAGTTGCCCAATGAACTTAGTTTAAAAAAATCAATAACAAGCAAAAGGGTATACTTTCGCAGCGTTTCATACGTCTTTTACTAAGAAGGGAAGACTTTTTACGATATCTCAAAAACGGTTTAACTGATGATCAGGTCTTTACTTTCATGATTTCATTTCATATTTTTTGGACCCATAATAGATCAAAAGTGGGGACACACATTCTTTTTTCTTTTAGAGTGAAAGTTTCCGAAAATATTCAGTAATCAAAAAATTATTGAAGAAGACCTGTATTCGTTTTAATATATCTATCCAATAACACCCCACACTATAGGGTTGAAGCAAAAAACAATTCATCCTCACTTTACGTGTAGGGGAGGTAACCTTAAAAAATTTATTTTAGATTTTATTTTAAGACTTTTTCAATTTTATTGATTTATTTATCCATACCAAATTGCAGCTTTCTAGCACTAGCAATCACAGAGCAAAGCCTCGGACAGAAAGGCGGACAGACAGACAGACAGACAGACGGACATGTCGAAACATAAGGGTTCCTAGTTGACTACGGAACCCTAAAAAGAAGCAAATAGCAAAATATAAAAGTACAAAGGCAAACTGATCCCTACAAGGGATCTCTTTCAGCTAAAATGAGTCAACTACCCAATTTCCCGCCTCTCTTATGTAACTTGTAATTTGACTTCTAGTCACGAATCACGATGTAGTGAGAGACAGGGACAGTGACAGCGCCAAACAAAACAAGTATGGTACACCAGAACGTACCTAGTTGAGGCTGCTGCCTATTTGGCACAGTCATAATCGCTTCTTGTGAAATGCGGTTTATGTATAATGGGTGCCTATTTCAAACCAGCGCCGTAACATTGTGTTATTAATAGCATGGGATAACTACTTCATCAAGAACACTTTAGGTGAGTGTCCCAGTGCTCGACACTGACATAATATACGGCACTTTCAACCTTTTGTCGTAATGAGATCAATAGTTGTCATCTATTGGACATTAAGGGGTCGGCCATTGGGACGCTTACCTTCGTATTATTTAGGTAATTAGGGTAATAAGTACCTACGTGCTTAAGTACTTTACTTAATTGGGTTTCGAGAAGCCAAGCTTCGTAAGTTTAAAATAAAAAAAAGAACATTCATTTATGTACCCAGAAAATATATAAAAGAATACTTAACCAAAATAACGATATAAACTAAAACAGGCCCTTGCCTGCAAGGTGCAATGCCGCACCTAGGATACCGGCGGTATTTCCTTACAATGTCGGCGTTTTATAACAGTAGAGATGGGACGGCTACATAGATAGCATCCCACACCAACATCACCAACTATTACCATCGTCCCTGACCATGCCAGTCGGCTCAAGAAGAGCAGGCTCAGAGACGGTGGCAAGAGAGCGACGGATTATGTCGCATATCTTGAAAAACAGCCTGCACTTTTTTGACAACACAATCCATGGTGCACCAGTCAGTTTACGTCTGTGCCACAAGAGGGTAGTATATGTGGGGTACATAGCGCGACCCCGAGTCGCAGCCCAGTCGCCAGTCTAAGGGAGGTCGGATCCAGGAAAGTACCGGTATATATGTAATCACAAACGGTCGTATCTTCATAGGAAACTAACGACACTTATGCCCTTTTGTTTTGGCAAGACAGTTTTTCAGCAATAACTCAAAAACCCGTTACACCTATCTTGTTCAAACCAAACATCGTTGAATATTAATGTACATCATCATAATTTTTTTCAGGATTTTAATCTTCATAGTTTGTAAATTAGAGGCGGGGGACACATTTTTTACGACTTTGATAGCTAATATCTCGCCAACGGTTAACTTAGTTTTTTTAACCATATATGTCATTTTTGAAGGGATATATATATTGATACCCCACACACCTATGTACATTGAAAAGAATTAATTGACCCCTCTGTTGCATGTAAGGGATGGTGCACCCCCCCCCCCCCCCGTTAAAACAAGCCAAAGCCGTATAGGGTTCCGTAGTCGCCCACCCGTTATATTATATGGGGCCTGACAAGCTCACAAACTTATATATATTACTAACATATCAACTAACAACTTACAATAATCAATAGAAGTTGTGTGAAAGTTGGCAGTTCCATGTTAGTAGCTCGGTTATAATTTTCCTCTTAAATTCATTACATACACCGCGGGCCCTTATTAGAAAGATTTATACCCTTATTAACCACATATTTTTGACGACACTACGAGTAAATAATGTTATATCAACATGGGTCCAATTATTTGTCTTAATTAAACTACTACTTCAGTACAAAATAAATCAATTTATAGGTAATTGACCGCTACTTTGTGAACAAATCTTTCAAATGTGTTCAAGACAAGAAGTGTCAAATCAAATGTTACACCTGAGATTGTTCAACTTGTGATTTATTTTAAATAAATAATTAATACAATCTTTATTAAGTACCAACATACGTACTTTTATATATTTAATGTGTTAGATATTTTAAAGTACATATGGTGCTATATTACCGCACGAGTGCGGTAATCAGCAGATTACGTGCATATGTCGAAACTTTAAAGAGCCATATGTACTGTAAAACGTTGTACGATACACGTGTGAACAGGTAATTCGCAACTCGTGTCTATTTAAAACACTCCCTTCGGTCGTGTTTCAATTTATCACCACTCGTTGCGAATTTCCTGTTCTCTGCACTTGTATCGCAATGTACTATTATAAACCTAGGTGGTGCAAAAAGGTATTGACCGTGTTAGGTATCGATTTTGGCTGTTTTTTGTAAGTAGTAAATTGCACAGAATGAATAGCAACCATAAAAAATAACCTTCGTTACCTGCATGTCCGTCTGTCAAGATTATTTTACTCAAGAACAGGTATCAAGTTGAAATTAAAATCAAATACCTACTCAGATCTGCAATCCCTTGGAGTGGTGAAAAAAATCTAATTAACTTTTTAACAACCACTAATTTAACCGAACCAAGAGATACGACCCGTTAATGCCGCATTTTGCCGAGGGAATCTAAACATTCTAAATCTATGTATAAGATAGGTACTTACCGTTGGCCTGGAATCACAAAATTTAGCAAGAAGTAAAGTCTTGTATTACAAATAAAGAAATAATTTCAAAAACTATGAATTTTTAAAGAGATCCCACATGACGTCAGCTAAAAGTCTATATCCTCCTATAAAGCAAGCTATTTAGAAACTCGTACAGTCGCCATCAGATACATCAGAACGCACGAGGTGTTCACAAACATCTAAACACAATTGCTTATTGCCAAGGCGTCCACATATTCTTAAACACCCGGAAGTGTAGAAACGTATCTGACTATACATCTAATTTAAATTCACCTTACATTCTAATTTAAATTCAACCAGTTTTAGTGTTTTATTAATCTAATGATTAATTTACATTACCTAGCAATTTTCCTACGTTTAATAAGTATATCTATTTAGAAGCTTACTTTATTGCGTTAGGAGTAACGGACATGTTACGAAGGAGCAAAGCCTCGGAAGAAGCCCTCCCACCTGGCACATCGATGTCCCCACATTTACCACATTTTGCAGCGCGCCCGCTGACACGGACCTCATTCACGCTTTGCCAGGTGATCGCTGCGCGCCTAGTCACTTTGAAATTGAATCTGAAGTGTTTAATATATTTCCTAAGAATAACTAATGGTCACATAAATGAGTAACAATTAGAAACATGATGGCAAAATATGTGGTCATTCTAATTGTAGTAATGTTGGTCTGCTTGTTAATGGCGGATAGTAGTAGTGAACTACAGGCCATCGGTAAGTACCAAACCATTCAATTTACCTAACCTCTGTTAACTGCAATGTGTTTTGTCCCTTTCTAGAAAATACAAATGTCAAAGAGACAGATAAAAACAAATGAACTTTAACGGCATTTCAGCTAAATTAGATTTGATAAACGGTTATCATTTTTATAATACAATAAGGCCATAATATACTTCTGATCCTATAATACCTATATCTCTTTTGGACACCTACTGCTGCTATGCCCTATATGGCCTAGTTTTAGTTGGCCTACCATCTTTTTCTAGGTATTCTTCGATAATTTTTAATTTCTCCACAATTAACGAAAATATCGGTGAACGTCCGGTTGAAAATCACTTGGCTAATATAGTAATATAGTTTGATTGATGCAATATTTTAAGTTTCCTCGACATCTTGCAAAGCCAGTATAGCTTTACAATGTTGTCCTATTTATAGTACGAGGATAATAATAATAATAAAATAAGGGCCGGCATAAGCAAAAGGTATACACCCTCAATCTGTTATTCGATAATACATGACAGAAAATGTAATGATCGGTACATCGCACAGAAGTTGTCTAGCTAAAACCTAGATTGCACCTGTTAAATAAACAAAACTAAGGTAAACTTCCGAATGCTCGACACCATAGTGCACAACAGACAACACGTATTGATCAGCTCTGTCAATATGACATAAGACTGAAAGTGCCGTGTAATCGGTCAGTGTCGAGCACTGGGACATTTATCTTACTTATTCACTTTTTGGGTCAATTTCCTTCAAAAATTATTCGTGAATTCAAGTAGAAGTTGAAATAATATGACATAACGAATTGACAACATTTCATTTTTAAGGCGGCTTTTTTCGATTAAATCAAATAGAGGATAAAAATATACATAACCACATTTTTAATATTTCGAAAATATCGCTTCTTCATACTAAAAAATCAATTTCAAAAGTTTCTCATTCTAAAAGAGAGTAAGTGACAAGTATGAAGTAAGGCGTCACAGCGTAAAAAATCGTACAGGAGCACTATGAATAAGGCAGATTTACTAAAGAAAGTGTCCTGCTGTTCTCTTTGTGCGTTGTGACTGAGACGATGGTAGGCTTTCTTCACATTTTCTTGAATATCTGGAAACGAATAGCTGTAAAAATAAAAAATAAATATTATTTCTTGCTGACAAGTTAACGAAATGAGTTAATATTTTATACTACTTGAAAATTTGAAATGTTGTCAATTGGAAAATAGGAGTTGACCTCTGTCAGTCTGGAGATATTCACTTTTTTGGTTCAACTTTCCTCAAATATTATTCGTAAAAAGTAGCTGAAAGAATATGACAAAACGAAAACATGCATGTATTTTGATTACTTTTCTGAAGTGAGATTAATGCCAATTTATTTTAAGAATTCAATAAATTCGAAAAAAAAACAAAATATCCTTGAAAACAAAAAATGCAAAAACAATTATGACTCATAACTTGATACTACCTCCAACACTGCATTGACTGATGCGCTATAATCTCGTGGTGTCAAGTTCCATTACTCGGAGGTCATAACTTTATAAATAAATGTTGGGGGACAATATTACACAAATCGACCAAGCCCCAAACTAAGCAAAGCTTATAGTATGGGTACTACACGACGATAATTATACATACGTATATACACGTATGTAGATAAATGACAAAGTGCGGCAAAGCATCAGTGCTTTGGCGACAGAAGCTAAAAAGGTCGGCCTGAGTATATCACACGAAAAGACCGAGTATCTCCACATGCGACGCTACAAAAATACCCGCGCCCCACCACAAAATCTAAATGTAGGAGATACAGAGTACAAAGGAGTCTCAAAATTTAAATACTTAGACTGCATCGTCATAGACACCAACAATCGTGACGAGGACATTTTTTAATTTATCAAAACTGATTTTTAATGCTTCATGAACGCTTTTTTTAGCATTTTTCCGTATTACCTAATTCGCTATTTTGTGCGCGGGTAGATCGTCGCCAGTGAGGTAGATGTTGCTAGTAATGAAACACGGCGGTTATGACGGCGGTCCGTTTATTACTGTCTTAGGAGCGCGCGCGCAGCGACAGCGCTCCCGCGCCGGTATGCATATACAACACAATGGCATTTGATGATAATGATTTTTGTTAATAAGGAATCTTAGTCCGCCTAAATTATGTAATGGAACTAGATTACAAATAAAAGCTCTCCTTAAACACGTTATCGAAGCTGCAGTAATCACAGGTAGCGCTCGAGGCGACATAGTGTATATTCCTAGAATACAAATAATTCCATCAGACTACCCGTTCGAGTTCAAAAGAACACAATTTCCTCTTAAGTTATGCTTCGCAATGACTATTAATAAATCCCAAGGACAGTCACTGCAAATGGCAGGGATTGATTTAAGAGAAGACTGTTTCTCTCACGGTCAATTTTACGTGGCATGTTCTAGGGTGAGTTTTGCCAGCAGTCTGGTCATCTTATCCCCCAGGAAATGCCGCTAATGTTGTTTATAAAGAGGTGTGACGCTAAGGTGACCAGCTTATGTTTTTATTTCTTTTCCTGTTTTCTGCGCCGTGACTACGTCCACGCGAATTTTTCTCTTTTGTCAAACAGATTTGCATTCCCTGTTTCGCCTTACGAGTATGGTTGACTGGCAACAATGTTTTCTTAGTGTTTTTTTTATGTCACATAATAATTATGTGTGCCAAACTTTCTATAATAATTTAATCTTTCATCGCTCTCATATTAGCCTGTACACTAAAATAAGAATCGCATGAACTCTCTTATGTGCCTTAAGTTTTGGCTGGTCCGCAATTATATATTTTAGGTTGTGTTTTTTTTTGCTATGCCTTTTAAAATGCTGAGGTACCGTCTAGAAAATTTCATTTTGGCCGGTGTCGGGAACTCCACCTGTCTCTTCTTCTAATAGTCTAGCATCAGGCCTTAAAACCGACAGAAAAAAGTTGATCTAATTTATAAAATTTGTTATTACCTAAATTCTTCGCGGACGAAGGCGCGGGCGGCCGCTAGTTAACTTAATAAAATTTTATAAGTGACTATTCAAAAGTGCTTGTCGCAAGGCCTATTGGAATAAGTACTTAAATAATATTTTGACGTTTGAGTTTAACAATAAAAAAAAATGTTATTCTCCTCAAAGTATATTAGTAAAACTAGTAAAGGTATGTATATACTTACATATATAAGTATGTACCTAACAATGATCGATAAATCGCTATTTCTGACGGTGTTTATTAGAAAACTGAAAAAATGTGTAGGTAAGTATGTATTAAAAGCTGGAAGGATGCTGTTACTTTAAAAGTAAAGGTGACTGAGAGACTAAAGAGAAATAAAGTGTGCTTACTTAAAATATTAGTTTCGATCTTGTGAAGCTTATGTAAATGTTCTCACTGACTTAACACCTCAGTCTCCCACATCAAATGTTTCGACGACAATCCTCGCATATGTCCCGATTCATTACTTACATAATAACATTAATAACTCAGAAGCCTCGAGTAAATACCTACCGTTGAGTTCGAATATATTTTCACGGAGAAAGTAGCCAACTTCGAGAAAGAGGTTAATCACGGAATCCGACTCGACTGGGCAGCGTTCCGGAAGCTACGGGACATCTTTTCGTCCAATATTCCGCAGTTTCTCAAGACAAGAGTCTTTGGCCAGTGTGTGTTTCCACTGATGACATATGGCACTGAAACGTGGTCGCTTAGTATAGGCCTCATAAAAAGGCTCAAAGTCATCCAAGAAATGGAGAGGACTATGCCGGGAGTTTCTCTGCGTGATCGCATTAGGAATGAGGTCATCCGCAGCAGAACCAAATTAACCGATATAGCCCTCCTAATCGCTAAACTTAAGTGACAGTGGGCGCGGGCGTGGGCGCCCCAAAAGCACGTGCAACCGATGGCTATTGGGGCGGAAAGGTTCCCGAGTGGTGACCCCATATCGGAATACGTAGCGTGGCTCCAACACGGTGGACTGATGACTAGGTTATTGTGGAAGTCTTTGGGGGAGGCTTATATCCTCAGTGGACGTTCTTCGGCTGACACGATGATAACTTGCTTTTTGGGTTAAGATCCTCCTGGAGGCAATTTGGCGTATTTTACGGTATGAACCACTGTTATTTAAATTTGCCGCTATTTTTAAAGTCAACTTTAATTAGCCAGACTAGACTAACTTACGCTAACTAACACTACCCAAACCAGGTATGTATATTATATACCTACCCAAAAAGTATTTATGTATTAGAGTTAAGGTATCCTATTAAACGAAGTAACACTGCTTATCGTCAGCGTTAAACTTCAAATATGAAAAGGCTTGGACGTATAGGTACTGTTGAGGCAGGTTCTTCTGTGGCTGGGAGTTGTTATTGAAACCAGATTAGGCGTTGTAATGAATATTTATTCGAAAACCTTAGCTACTTATATATACATATGAGCGACATAATAAATACAAAACAGGGTATTTGACAGTAGGCTAATTTAGTCTTACCCTACACAAAAATATCACTCGCGCGAATACAGGATAGGTATAGGTATGCTGCCACAGTCACGTCGGGGTCACCACTGTTGAGGCAGGTTCTTCTGTGGCTGGGAGTTGTTATTGAAACCAGATTAGGCGTTGTAATGAATATTTATTCAAAAACCTTAGCTACTTATATATACATATGAGCGACATAATAAATACAAAACAGGGTATTTGACAGTAGGCTAATTTAGTCTTACCCTACACAAAAATATCACTCGCGCGAATACAGGATAGGTATAGGTATGCTGCCACAGGTACCTAACCTAGGATGCGCGGCGCACGGCATTGCGCAGCATAAGCCCGTGCAACTTGCGCCATCCACACGGGTGCACAGTGAGATGCGGAGATTTTATAACCTAGCTATGTTAGACGATGGGAGTATGGGAGACAGAATAGTAGGTACTGAAAAGAGAATATCACAATACAAAACCGAAAGATCTGCTTCATCAGGCAGGCTGTAAGCTTCTTTTCCACCGTCGATGTAGAAAAAGACTATGGAGACCAGCGTTGTTCCTGGTACGGCCGTTGCCGTACTAAACGGTACCTAATGCAGGAGCAGACGCATCAAAAACACGGCGTATTCCGGTAGCAGTTCCTTCATACATCATGCTCCAACTATGGAAAAGCACTATACGGTATAGTTTACTATACTTACGTACTTAAGTATCGTTTTTAAAGAGAAGGAACCTTATTGGTAAGATATGGTAGTCATATTGGGTGTTCCGTAGTAAACAAGAGACCCTTATATGTAGTTTCACCAGGTCCGTTCGTCCGTCCGTCTGGGGCGTAGTTCAGTAATCGTTACCACTAAATAGCTACAATTGCATGGATATACATATCAATCATGTCGAATAAAGCTAGAGTAAAATCTTAATAAAAGAATTCGGCCCGTAATTTCCGAAAGTCAGTTTTTATTTCATTTGTTCCATTCCATTATTTTCTAGTGCCATTTTTACAATGCTTTATGTTCCTTTCTCACTTTTTACCATTTTTTATCTTAATTTGGTATATTTTCTCAGACTTTTTAATTCTCGATGGATAAAATCTTTAGAACCTCTTTTAGGAGTTCTTTAATTCGTATTAATATCCGCATTTTTAGTTACTCTCTCATTCTTTCGCGATTCATCCCTAAAACTGCATCCATATACGTAATATTATAAATTATAAAAGCGTAAGTAAGTCTGTCTCTGTCATTCCCTTGCGTAGCAGCCAATAACTGGTTAGATTAAAAAAAGTAAAAGTAGTTTGTTCTTCAAATTAGGCATATTACATGCACCTATGAATGTCAATAAACTACCACCGGTTCGGAAAAATATACCTCTGCCACGAGAAGAACCGGCGTAAGAAACTCGGCGAGGTGTCATTTTTTCAAAACAATATACATTGTATAGTTAAATATAAAATTACAGTGTCAGCTACTACAAAATAATTTAAATAACAATGCTACAGTAGAAAACATATTTTCGCGATAGATTACCCGTGCAGGACGCTATCACTGCCAAACATCCCTATCCATGATGTAATCGTTTATCTTATAATATGCTCTTGAAATAAGTGTTTGTTTTACTACAGATTTGAATTTTGAATTGCTAAGTTCAGTAATGTGTTTAGGAATTTTATTGTAGAATTTGATACTTTTCCCAAGAACGACTTTTTCACCTTTACTAGTCTATAGAAGGTTATTTATTTGACTTTCCCAGTATTTCTCGTGGCTATTGGTTTATCAGCGTTCGTTGGAATATTGCCCAAATTCTTCCTAACATACATTATTATTTCAAATATGTATAGGGACGGCAGGGTTAAAATATCTATTTCTTTGAAAAATTCTCTTAATGAGTCACGCGACCCCAAGTTATAAATTGCTCGGAAAGCCCTTTTTTGCAAAATAAAAACAGTTTCAATATCTGCAGCTGATCCCCACAAGATAAGACCATAAGTAATTATACTATTAAAATAAGCAAAGTAAACTAACCGTGCCGTTGCCACATTGGTAAGCTGCCTTATTCTCCTGACTGCAAATGCAGCAGAGCTCAACCTACTTCCTATCGCTGTTATATAGGAACCCCACTGCAATTTTGAGTCCAATGTAATACCTAAGAATACAGTAGAAGTAACAAATTCTAATGTTTGACCATTCAGTTTAATATTTGTATCTAAGTTTCTGTTTGATGAGTTCGCTAGAGAGAATTTCATACATTTCGTTTTTTTCGGGTTCAATACTAAGTTATTGGCAGCAAACCAGTCAGATATCATGGAGAGGGTATTATTTGGTTCAATGAGTTCAGCATCTCTCCTATTTACCTTGAACAGTAATGAGGTGTCGTCTGCGAACATTACAATGCCTGATCTTCGGCTTACCATATATGGCAGATCATTTACATAGACAAGGAACAGGAACGGACCTAGAATAGACCCCTGAGGTACTCCCATCTCTACCACTGTCTCTGACGAAATGGCTTTATTTATCGCTACCTTGTGATTTCTCTGTGTTAAATATGACTTCATGAGATCTAATGCATGCCCTCTGATGCCATAAAACTTAAGTTTACAAATTAGAGTACTATGATCTACACACAATCAAAAGCCTTGGAAAGGTCACAGAACACTCCGATGGCGTCGTGCGACTCTTCCCAAGACTGCAAAATAAATTTTAATAAACTTGCACCTGCATCAGTAGTTGACCTACCCTTCGTGAAGCCGAACTGCTGTGCGTGCAAAATATTGTGAGAATTAAAGTATATAATAACGAATATTTTGCTAAACGCAGGTAGGATAGAAACTGGACGATAATCAGAAGGATTATTATCTCTATGACCAGATTTGAAAATTGGAACTACTTTACTACATTTCATTAAGTCTGGAAAAATGCCATAGTCTATACAGTTATTAAAAATGAGAGCTAGAGTTGGTGCAACAACGTCCAGAATAGATTCCAGTACCTTGACTGACACGCCCCATAAGTCCTCAGAGCTCTTTATTTTTAACATTTCAAAGGACTTCAGTAAATCTAGAGGAGAAACATGATGAAATTTGAAATTAGTTAGTGATTCTAATTTTACGTTGTCATTCAGAAGGGATTCAGCTTTTGTGGTAGACGATGCTAAACTTTGAGTAGTGACTATAGGAATTTTAGAAAAGAAATTATTAAATTCATCAGCTACTTTTACTGCATGAGTTATTAAATTATCCTTTACATTCAAAGAAATTGTGAACTCTTTATTATTTGTGTTCCCAGTCTCTGTGTTTATTATTTTCCAGACTGTCTTGGCTTTATTATCTGAGGACTTAATCTTATTATTCAAGTGCATTGCTTTTGCTTTTGTGCACACTGTTTTAAACAATTTGGAATAATCCCTAAGATACTGATGGAAACATTCGTCAGTGGTGCAAGATCTCCTTTATTTATTTATTAGATTTTATCACAGTCCTTCACACCTACACAAAATATTTCATTATACGTAAGGGTCCTGCCTGACACGGAGGTGTTTGAGAAAAGACTCCAGCAAAATCTTATCGATAAACTCTCTATCCAAACGACTCGTCGAAGTCGGCAACAGCATGTAATTGTATCATTGTAAGTACTCGTACTGGCACCAATTATCGACACTTTAAGGTAGTCATGCAGTTTGATCAGAAATAAAAAATACATGTTTAATCTTACAACAATAATTACGAGTGAATACGTTGAAATATATCTTTAATTAATGATATATTAGCTTTTATTAGCCGTATGGACACAGATTTACATAAAAAGTCGGAAAATCCACAAATATTTGAAATCTTCAGTAATCGACACCCAATTATCGACACTAGGTTAGTTCAAGGATTTGGGTAAGTAAAACATGGGTGGTTAAGTAATACTGCATTAAAAAATGGCTTGCCTACTACGGTATTAAACGAACCAGATAGGATGGTCCCCCCTTTGCAAAGTGAGTGGGCAACTTGACTGTTAGAAGTTCTCGAGCCGCCCGAAGGCCTCTAACTTGGCTTAACGACTGCTGTCATAGACAACAGCCGGGATCAACGGCTTAACGTGCCTTCCAAAGCACGTGAGCGCTCAGTTAGTAACCACTCAAAGCGGTCACCCAGCCAAGAACTGACCTGCGCCCACATTGGTTTACCTCGCATACCGCAACGCGGTTCGCGGGAATCGCGGGCGCCGCTGGGCCACGAGCGCTCCAAATAATATAATAAATAACATGTTATTACTGACGATTCGAAAATGCTTGTTGCTAGGCCTATTTCAATAAAGAATATTTTGACTATGACTTTATATTATTCCTGTAATATTTATTATGATATTAACGTTGTGTAATCATTTCATTTTTTTTATTGGTATATAAGGGACAATCAGCTTTTTTAACATTTTCTTCCTTTATTTGAAATTATTCTACTTTGAAATAAAAACGGTTTTAGAATATGCAATTTGCTTTCATATTCATGACACCCCACCAAACATATTCACTATACTTTTACCGGCGTCGATTAATTTTCACAAAAATAGAATGTAGTAATACAACACTTTCATAAAAAAATATGTTCATGTCTTCTTTATAAGTATTCCAAATTTCAAATCGATAACATAGCGTAAGTAGTTCTTTAAGTAATTAGCAAAGTGACAGATAGTCAGACAGACAGAGCAGCACCATAAGGGTTCCTTTTTTATTATTTTGCCACGGAATCCTAAAAATAGAACAAGTAAATATGGGAATGGAATAAATGACACCAAGAAAAAATGATTATTCAAAATTGGCTCATATTAATTTAAAGTAGTATTGTTTTCTTTACCTCAAATTTTTGTTACCTAAATCATAGATGAGTAACTATATTGGTTCTTCGAATTTAAATAGTTGCTACCTTGCTACTGGTATGTGAAAAAAGTATGGTAGTAGTCATCATTTCAGCCGAATGACGTCCACTGCTGAACATAGGCCTCCCCCAAAGACTTCCACAATGACCGGTCCTGCGCCACCCGCATCCAGCGGACACTATACATTGCTAACAAACTTTTGTAAAATCACCATTGATTTGGTACTTTGAAAAGATTAGTACAACGAAAATATATACAAGAATACTTAACCAAAATAATATACGGAAAATTAAAACTAACTTAAATCTAAAACGGGCCCTTGAGGCATTGTACCGAGGATGCTGGCGGCATTTCCTCGCTGTATCGCTGTAGAGCGAGGAAACCGCCTGCTCTTCGGTCACCAGTTACGTCAACCAGACGCTTCGCAATTTCTGCAAGTAAAGATTAGTTGTATCCAATAATTAGTAAATATAAGTTAATGGCACAGGTGGACAGCTACGGAACCCTACATTTGGCGTAGCCCAACACGCTCTTGGCCTCTTTTAGCTATTATTGAAGTTCTACTACTATAAATAAATGCGGCACTTCACGACATACTTAAAGAGCCGACTGCCTTTTTCTAAAAACAACTCTTTAAAACGTGAAATTGATTTCAGAAAACATATTTTCTAAATGCAAGAAACAATCTCCGAAATTTGACGCTTGCATGAAACGAGCACTGAACAACCTGCGACCTTATTTTAAGCGAGGTAAGTCAAGGATATTCAAGGTAAGCGCACTACTACTGGGCACTGGCCCAATACGGTATACGGCTGGTATGGCGACCAATAACAAAATATCATTGACCGATAATAGATATTCTATTCCCCCATTTCTCCAATTTAATAGTACATCACTACAGAGGCCGGGACGAAAGGGGTTGCCGGTCGAAGACAGACAACCGAGCGAAGCGAGTCCGGATAGGTCTGAGGCGGGCAACCCCATATTTCCCGTCGAGGTATGTATAGTGCTTTTCTCAAACATGCAATGAAATAAACAACAAAAAATTCAATGTTTAATTTTTAATACGCATAGTGGCAGAATGTCATGATGTCTGTACCACAAATTTATGTGGAATGGAAATTAAAAAAGAGGATTAAAAAAGATTTGTATGAAATTTCACTTGTCCTAGCGGCACCTGAAACATACTTCGCAGCCTATTATAAGGAACATAACATAAATATTTCATTGCATGTTTGAGAAAATAAATTGTAATCTAAATTCGAAATTAAATGTCTGGTATTTAGACGACGGCACTCTAGGCGGCGAAGTCCATACCGTTTTGGCTGACCTACAAAAGTTAACTTCAGACCTCCAATCAATCGGCCTCTCTCTTAATTTTTCAAAGTGCGAACTTTTTATTCCTAATTCGTGCATCGATAAAGATTCCGTAGTAAACAATTTCCAAAGGATAGCTCCGGGAATCAAAATTATTGACGAAAAATCACTTCATCTTCTAGGCTGCCCCATTCTGGACCAATCGTTTAACCAATTCATAGACTCCAAAATTCAAAATTTTAATTCTGTTTCGGATCGCCTACTCAAAATTAATATGCACACAGCTTATACAATCATTCGACATTGCTTATTCGTGCCTAAATTCACATACGTTCTACGTGGTAGTCATCTTTGGAAACACCCCAGTTTACTCTCAAAATTAGATATTTTAATACAACAAACACTAACCTCCATTCTTAATATCCCTTTCACTGAAAGATCATGGACGCAAGCCAGCCTTCCGATCAGATTCGGTGGCTTAGGCATTCGCAAAGTATCTAGCGTGTCACTCCCTGCGTTTTTGTCCTCGGTGCATAGCGTTCAGGGTTTGATCGGGGCAATTCTAGCCCCCTCTCTCGGAAACCCAGAGGCTTCGCATTGCTCCGAGGCCAAAAACGTATGGGCCTTAACTTGTCCTAACACAGACCTGCCCCACAATCTACGTTCGCAGAGGCAATGGGACGAGCCGCTTTGCCGACTAGTACGGAATAACCTTCTAGATACGTCAACTAGTCCGGCGGAGCGAGCTCTTCTCCTTGCGACTGCAGAATGGGAGTCGGGTCTGTGGCTGCAAGCGCCTCCATCACCCAATATAGGTACTTTGCTGGATGACCATACTTTCAGGCTGGCTACGAGTCTGCGGCTAGGGACTGTGTCCAATGTCCCACATCGCTGTCAGTGCGGTACTATCCATTCATATATTTATTTTCAGACAACTGGGATCCACTTCTTGTTAGTAAAGGCTTACTTTATGTTAGACATTTCACATTATTATACTTAAAATGGAGTATTAAAAAACAAAAACTATCAATAATTACATAAATAAAATCAAATTAATTAAAAATTGTCAAAGTTATTTAAATTATTAATACATTATTTATAATTATTTAGATACCCCATTACGTATATGCGGCACTGGTGCATGAAGCGACAACCAGTGCCTCACAAAAGGACCATCAATCCTGTTCCCGATCACTGCCAGGAGGCTGTTGCCGCTGTCCCGCGCTCTGCACGCCATGGACGCGGTGCGCTTACGCATGATGGCGTGAAAACCGTCCATGCGCGCCTGACAGAACATACCCGATGCGCTGCAGTAGCGGGGCAGCAGCAGCAGCGCCCGAAACGCATTGTTGAACTGGATGCGTAGAGCGTTGTACGATTTCTGAGTATAACTAACCCACAGGCTGCTCGTGTAGAATGTTGTGCAATAGGCTCTAAATAAGGTAAATTTAACGCTATTTGAGCATCGAACAAACCTGCGGGCTATCATATTGGCTCTAACTGACAACGCTCTTCGCTCCCGCTCAACATCAGCATCATCCTTCAAGTCCTCTGTCACTATGTGGCCCAAGTATTTAAACTGACTCACTCGCCTCAAGGGTACGCCGCATAGCTTTACTGGTGGGACACTTTTCGGACACTTAGTTCCTGATTTGAACACCATAAGTTCGCTCTTCTTCGCGTTGTATTTTAGACCGTGAGTCAGTGCAAAGTTTTCACAAATACTTATGAGTTCCCTTAGGCCACTGACCGAGGCGCTCAGCAGCACCATGTCATCAGCGTAGCTAATGTTGTTAAAACATGCCCCGTCAACGTGACAACCCACATGGCGGCTGCTGAGCTCCTCGATCAGTTCATTCACATACAGGTTGAAGAGTGTTGGCGAGGTTAACCCCGGTGTCTCACCCCACACTCCAACCTGTACGCGTCCGACAGTACGCCTGCCCATCTCACGCAGTTGACCTGGTTTCCATACCAATATCTAAATATACTAATAAGTTCTTGGGGTAGCTGACATTTTTCTAGCTTTCTCCACAAGATTTTGTAAGAAACCAGGTCAAAAGCTTTTGAGAGATCAAGAAAGCAGGCATAAACAGGGGTATCGCGTTTAGTGTAATATGAGACGGCATGCTTCAGGCACAGTATTGCACTTTCAGTGGAAAGTCTTGGTCTGAACCCAAATTGGTTATCGTGTAAGCTAATGTGTTCGTTAAGGTGTACATTAAGCATGCCGTCAAATACCTTCGCAATGACTGTTGCTAAAGAGATAGGCCTGTAGTTTCCCCTGTCCGAAATGTCCCCCGTCTTATCTTTGACAATCGGTACTACCACCGTTCTCATCAGCCCCTGTGGCAGGTAGGAGTGACCTACGCAAAAGGTAAATAACATGGCCAGAACGCGCGAAAGATGTGGGCCAGCGTGCTGAAGGTGCTCGATGCTGAGGCCGTCGTGTCCTGGGGACTTGCCTTTAGACATTGTCTTTATTATTTTAGCAATTTCTACGGCAGTAAATCTAACACCCAGGACTTCACGACTCGCCTCAACATCGTTCACCCCACACATGTCAGAAATGGGCGAAGTGACCATAAAATGTTGCCTGAACATATTTGCCACATCTTTTGGCATACTCATACCGGACACACTCACTGGTAGACTAGGCTTAATATTGTTCAATTTATTGGTATTTTTCCAAAACCCTCGGAAGTCATGTTTGGCATGTTTCTCCGCCAGAATATCCATTTTTATTTGTTCCTCATGATTTTGGCACCATTTTAATTTTCCTTTAAATATCCTTTTAGACTTGCACATGTCTTCATACACTATGCCAGAGGTCGGTTTACCAGCGTCCAGCCACATACAAAACCTAAGCCTAGCCTCCCCGTGAGCCCGCCCGACATGTCTGTTCCACCCTTTCACGCACTTGCTTCCACCCCTTCGCCTTCCTGTACGACTCTCCACTGCTGACTCCCCTAAAGCGACTACGACTTCATTATAAAGTCTATCAATGATAATCCTGTGGTCAATGTTATTACAGATTTTATCGCTACAGACTAAAAACTCTTGCGGAAAATCAATGTTACGCAATCTCTTATGACATTCCGTAGAGTATAGTTCTATTTCAACAGGACTCCTTTCCCCCCAGATAACATTATTATGACTCACACTCTGGGTGCTTTTCTTTGGTCTTATTAAATCTAAGTTACACTCCACTATTAGGGGAAAGTGATCCGAACTTGTTACACTACAGTCAACATAAACATTAGTGACAGAACCTAAAGCCGAGGCAGTTACGACACAGTGATCCAGCCATCTAGTAGACCCATGTGCGTCACTCAGAACGGTAAACGTATCAGAGTCTAAACCTAACCTCATAGTATCCACACAGGTCCAATTACGTTCTTCACAGAAAGAAACCAGTTCCTTATAAAATAGTTGACCAGGGTGCGCGTTAAAGTCACCCAAAATAAAACAAGGTTCAACGTCACAATCGTCTATAGTAGCGCTTACCGTACCGAGGCAGTCCGTGAAGTCCGGTAAGCTATTCACTGCATCCGTGGGCATATAAACGCTTAAAACTAACATCGGACGCTCACTCGTCATTATACGTATGGCACACACTCGTGGATTGTGGCACGGCACCACCGTAACATCACTAAACGCATCGCTACGCCACAGCAGCGCCACTCCTCCGTGGGGCCGACCGCGCAGCATCCCCATACTCGTATCAATCGCTGAGGTCCCCGTGCAACTGAAGTCTTGGTGAATGGTTTGCAGGAACGTCAGATCATCCGGCATTAGCCATGTTTCTTGTAGGGCAATTAAATCATACATTCTACACAGGTCCCTGATGCTATCCACCGAACGCTTGACATTTTTACAATTATGGCTAATAAACTTGTAATTCATTTTTGTTTGAAAGGGCCATCTTCGGAGACCGAGTCGCCGTTCGTTTGTCTTTGTTTAAAATGCACAAAGCGCTTAAATATAATGCCCTTAGGCCATAATTTTTCATCTAAGTAGACGTCCACCTTAGATTGCGAAACAAAGAATTTAAATGCGTTATGGTCGCTATGATTCTTTATATTTATTTTCCGCAAATACACCACATCCTGAGTTTCGGGTTAAAGACATTTATTCCTCAAAAGAAATATTACATTTCACTTGATGAGATAAAATATTTAAAAACATGTTTTTTGAGCGTTAACAAGTAGGTAGGTACAAGAGTTAAATCAACTAGCAACAACAAAAACAATTCACAAACAAGTTAACAGCTAAACCAATTTGTAACCAAACAGATAGTATAAATCGGTAATGAATCACTTAAACTAAATGTGCAATACTAAAAAATATGCGGCGGGTAGTTTCGCTGTATTATCGGGACGTACAGCGATAACTCGTTGCAGTGGCCAGGGCTGCATTTAGATGACGGGGGTTTTATTTAATATGTGCGCTTTCAATTTATTTTTGAATGACGACAAAGACGGCGCGTCTCTAATATTTAAAGGTAGGTCGTTATATATGCGCGCTCCCTGGTATGTAATATTTTTATTTCCAAAATTCTTGGTTCGCGGAAATGGCAAAAATAATCTATTTGCATTTCGAAGATTTCTTTTGCCCGTCTCTTTGTTTGTTTTAAATGTGGTTCGACAGTGTATGGAATTGTAAACGATTTTTCTTATTAGTATGTTCGTGTTGTAAGTATAAAGTTGATTTAAGCTCATTAGTTTGGTTTTAGTATATATTGTCCTGGTGGGTGTTAAGTAATCGAAATTAAAAAGTAATTTGACTATTTTATTTTGGGTAATTTGTAGGGCTTTTAGGTTAGTTTTTGGGGCGTTACCCCATATTTCAATTAGATAGTTTAGGTGAGATTTGACTAATGAATTGTATAAATTATAACGAACATGCATTGGAAAGCACTTAACGACGCTCCGTAAGGAACCCAGAATAGAAGATAATTTTGATTTAATTTTGTTTATGTGCTCCTTCCACGTCAGACCGCTATCAATGATCAGACCTAAATACTTCTCGTGTGATGATTGGTTGATGATAATATTATTGATGGATAATGGAGTGTGGTTATGTATTTTTTTATTTTTAGGTTTGAAAATTATGTATGAGGTTTTAGATGTGTTAATAGTAAGGAGATTATATTGAAACCATTTATTTAAAATGTCTAGATCATCTTGTGCTACTTGAACAATATTAGTTATTGAGCTCCCATAGTAAAATATACATGTGTCGTCAGCGTAGAGCGATAATTCGCCATGTAGGTTAAGTGTGCTTATGTTATTTATATAAATTAAAAACAGGAGGGGCCCCAATATGGATCCCTGAGGAACCCCACATGTTACAGGCTGTGCTGCACTTTGATATTCTCCTATTCTAACTACCTGGTACCGGCTAGATAGATACGACGAAAACATTTTAATTGCATTGCCAGTTACACCAATGCTAGTAAGTTTTTTTAGAAGTATTGAGTGGCTCACTGTATCAAATGCCTTCTTTAGGTCAATAAAAACACCCAAGACTATGTTTTTTGCATCAATATTTGATCTAATTTTAGTTATCAAATCTATAGTTGCGGATAGTGTATTGGACTTAGCACGGAAACCGTATTGGCGTTCGAAAAGGAAATTAATTTTATCCAAATAACTGTTTAGGCGGTTGTACAAGACCCTTTCAAAGACTTTGGAAATTACCGGTAACACAGATATTGGTCGGTAATTACTAGGGTCGGTCTTTGAGCCTGACTTGTAAATAGGGCTGACTTTTGCAAGTTTTAGTTCATCAGGAAAAACACCTGTAGCCAAGCAGTTATTGATGCATTTGGTAAGTTCTTTGATGATATGAGTATTTAGACATTTTATGCACTTTGTGCTAATACCATCAACCCCTGTGCTAGAATTACAATCTAAAGAAACTATTATTTTTGATATTTCCTCTTCAGAACACGATGAAAAGTCCGAAAGTTCATGCGTTGTTGGTGTTGTATAACTTACAGTGCACGTTAAGTTATTATGATATTTTGTAGGTATTTCATTTGCTAGTTCAGGTCCTATATTTACAAAGAAATTATTGAAGATTTCACATACTTTTACACCCTCGGTAAAAGTTTGAGAATCTTTTATAAGTTTAGGTGGGGTACAGTCATGTCGAACTTTATTGCACGATAACTCGTTAATCAGTGCCCATGTTTTTTTTGGATCATTAATAACTAAAGAAAATTTTTCGGAGTAGTATTTCTTTTTTGTATTAGCAATTAGTTGTGTTGTCAGATTTCTTTTTCTTGTGAAGTTTTCTTGGAGGTTTATATTATTTGGATCCTTTTTTAATGATTGCCATATTTGGTTCCTACTGTTTATTTCATTAATTATGTTTTTATTAATCCAATCACTACGAGGTAAGTTTAATATTTTAGTTTTTGTAATAGTGCTTTTTGAAATGCAGCTTTTGATCGAAGATTCTAAGTCTCTGTAGTCATTGTTTTCAGAATCGAAATTATAAACTTGGGCTAAGTCATTCATGGTTTTATAGTTAATTGCTTTATAATGTATACTTTGTTTTTTTTCTGTTTTCAGTTTGTTAATACTCACAAATATTTGCACATGATCAGATAATGCAGAGTCTATTAGAGAGATATCAGATTTACTATCTGTCAGGTTGGTAAGAACATGATCTATAATACTATTAGTTGTAAGGGACCTTCGAGTCGGATGGTCATTGTCAATCCTGTTTAGAATGGAGTATCCACAGTCTTGCAACACTTCTCTGTATTTGATTGTATTTCTATCAGATGATAATAAATTCAAATTGAAGTCTCCGAAAACCAGGGCCCGCTTACTTTTTTGCAGTTGCAACTCAAAGTCTTCGAGGAACCTGTTGATGTTTGTGTCACCTGGTTTATATACTGCGCCGATATCCAATTGAAGCTTGTTGATGTGTATCCATAAATAATTGTTACCATTCACGTACGATTCATGTAAAACACTATGGTTTAGATCATTATGGACAAAAATGGAGACTCCACCCCCTCTGGCATCAGTTCTGAAGTTAGAGTAGTGAGTGTAATTAGTTATTTGCAAGTTGACAATTTCTTGTTCTGATTTTATCCATGTCTCCGTGAGTATTATTAAGTGTATCTTATTCTGGACAGAATTAATTATACATTTTAGTTCATCCAGTTTCCCTGGCTTAACAATACTACGTACATTGGTATAGAGAGTATTAAGTGAAGTCTCTTTCATCTTTAGGTGTTGGTATGTAAGAGGAAGTTGATCCGATATCTTAGTATCATCATCAGTACGAGTTTGATCGACGTGAATAGTTAGAAGTTTTTTGTAAGGTGGGTTGAAACTATTTTGGGCAAGCCTTTAACGTATTTTATAGTTAGGTCACTTTCGCCATTTTGCTGTCTGGTACGAAGTTCTTCACGAAGTGACTTGAGGTAGCTTTGTTGGAAAGGTGTCAGATCCGCATACAGTTTTGGATCGAATGTACTTAATTACGTCCTCTTTATTCGTTTCCTTGTGGACATTCGTGATAAATATAGGAACTTTCTTTTCAGCTGCTTTAAATTTCGAATCGTGTTCATTTGCAACTCCCGGTTTTCCCAAAAACCTATATTTCATACGTTTTTTCTTTCTTGACACCACCTCCTGATATTCGTCGTCCTTATCTGCGGTGCCATCGACGTTATCATTATTATTATCAGTCAGCTGACGCGCTGGGCTCGGTGCATTTGCCGGCTAGCTCGCTCCAAACCAGTTTCGCACGGCGGCAGACTGACCGTATGACTCATCGCTATGCGGCCGCTCGCCTGCGATGTCTGCGGCGACGGTTGCTTTTCAGATTTATTGTTTTTCAAAACTACCTGTTTATTACTTATATTCCTAAATTGCATCTGATTTGATGTCGACTGTCGATCGCTAATATTAATATTTCTGGTCGACTCATTTATAGTTGAATTAAGCAATAATCCCGTCGGTCCACTGTCAAGGGTATCCACTGTCCATGCACCTCTTTTCATGTTAACATTACAATGGGGCCCGGGTAGCAATGAGTCATTTTTTAATTGCATACAGTGAGACTTCAGTTCATTTAGCTGACTAAGTGTTGCATACGAAGTTTTAATCTCATCAATTTGCGACTGTACAAGCAAGAGGTCCTTTAGTAGTTTGGTACAGTCCAAATGATCGAAGGTAATCGGAGGTAATTTTTCCAATTGCCTAGCGACAAACACAGGAATTACATCCGGTTCAGTTGATTTAAACAGATTGACTATATCAGCCAAATCTCTCTCTTCCTTGCCTTGATTTTTACGTTTATTTTTCCGTAAATTCGTCGGAACGGAGTCAAACAGTAGTGATTTTGACTTTTTAATATCATCACTCGAGAACGATGATTTACATAATCGCACCAAAGTCTCTTCGTCCATAACCGACACTTTATTTTGCACAAACGAAAGTAACTCGTCGATTACTATGTTACAAACATTGCATTTGATCACACACGACATATTTACGACACTAAGTTAGCACCGCAAGCGAATACATCACCCGTCGCCGATGATTGCGCGAGCGAGACTCACTATGGTGGATTGTCTTGGTCACCATGGTCTCTCCTGCGGCCGAAGCGCAGGCCGCATTCCACGGCACGCGGGCATAAATGATATTATCCGACGAGCCCTAGGAAGTATCAAGGTGCCCGCTGTCCTGGAACCTGTTGGTCTATCGAGAGACGACGGCAAGAGGCCTGACGGCATGACGCTGGTGCCCTGGAAGATGGGCCGTCCCCTTGTATGGGATGCTACGTGTGTAGACACGCTTGCTCCGACCTATCTTGCAGACACCAGAATCAATGCCGGCTCTGCTGCATCCTCAGCCGAAGACCTCAAACGCCGCAAGTATGCCTCCCTGGGGAGTGGATATTTATTTGAGGCGTTTGGGGTCGAAACACTTGGACCATGGGACCAAGTGCGCGTCGACTTTTCAAAGATTTGTCGGCGCGCTTAATAGAGACCACAGGTGACCAGAGGGCTGGCCAATATTTCGCACAAAGAATAAGCATTGCCATCCAGCGTGGCAATGCGGCCAGCCTTCTGGGCACTCTACCCGCTGATGGCGACTTGGGACAAATTTTTTATCTTTAAGTTTGCTTATTTTATTTTTATAGGTTATTTTATTATGTCTGATTATATTGAATAAAAGTTCTTTATTTTGCTCATTGTAATCTTCATTTCAGAATAATGTACTTCTTCTCTGTTTCTTCTTTGTCTGAATTGGCAAAAAACATGTATTTGCGTATTTGCAGTCAGTTCTTTATTTTGCGCTTAGTGGCCTCGAATTTATGTAGCACTGATTTTGTAACTAGATTTACCCGATTACGAACATTAGTTTTCTGAAGAGAACGCGAAGTCTTTAGTTTGAGCACTTAAAACTTTATGATGTGATGTTATATGAAAACCTAAAATGTTTTTACAAGCTTGTACAAGCTTACAAGCAATGTATTATTGTACGTAACGATGTTTGTTCAGGTGGAGTCTTGCAAGTCTTTAATGCACTACACTAATGCATATGGGTACCAAATGAAAGGGAATAATAACTCGAAAAATAAAGTGACGCCATTCTAAATCTGATATGGCGGACTTCTAAAGATGGAGGACTAAGTTTTTTATGCTTTCCTGCAATATGGATGCCAAAATTACCAAATGAAAGGGAATAAGTCGTAAAATAAAGTAGCGTCACTCTAAATCTCCCTAATGAGGCGTCTTCTAAAAATGGCGGACTAATGTTTTTATGCTTTCTTACAATATGGATATCAAAAAAAGTTCTTTCTGAGAATACGAATGCGGGCTAAAAAATTTTATAATATAAAATACAGCTTATGTTTTTAAATTTTCGTTATTTTGTTAACATATATTTGTAAATCGTTCTTTTATTTCCCATATTTTAAAAGTAAGCTTTACTAAGATAGTTTTTCATTTTCTCAGTACTGGTGACTTATCCTATACTATTAAACGAACAAAATTTGTACATATATTTATTCGTTTGTTTGTAACTTAGAATCTCGAATTTTAATGAAATTTGCAATATAGTTCTACGAGGGTGAAAATCGATCTAGCTTGGTCTTTTCTTCGGTAAAACGTTGTCTCCGAGAAAACACGAGCAAAGCTCGGTTGCCCTGGTATTAAGATTAGATAATTATAAGAGATAAGAGTAGATTAAAGTTCATAGTTATTTGTAGTCAAACCTAACGAAACATTTCATTATTTTAATTTAAAAAATATAGCTAGTTCTTTATCTTGTTTCCATTTAATCTCATAATCTAAAAATGTTTTAAAAATATACATCATGCTTTGTCTTGAGGACGCCCGTTGACGCGTAGTGTAGGCTCATGTGTGGCATCCTTTCTGAGACACACCACTAAAGCAGTTGGGGCGGCGCTGGGGAAAGACTGAAGGAGTGTGACTGACCCTACTCTGGGCCATGGCTGGTCCAACAAGGTACTCCATTCAATGTGGTAATGCCGTGAGCATTTCGGGTACCTTTGGATCAGTCACGTTGCAGAGTGGGGTTTTGAAATGTGTACCCATTTTATTAGTTAGGTACATTGAATTTTAGAATGGTTATTTTTTTTATATGAGACAATTTTAAAAACGTGACTGACACTTATAATTTAACACAGTGTCGCACCTGTACATGACACTTGTAAAAATAAAGCGTTTAGTTTGTTGCAATTTTAAAAGTAAAAATAACGAAGGAACACTTCAAACGTTCTAGCATTTTGACTGTTTGCAAGGACGTTTCAACTAACTAACTAACTAACTAGGCTGGCACGACGACCCAAAATGAGTCCTGGCCTCCGAGACAAGAGCACGCCACTTTTCTCGATCCTGCGCTATTTCTCGCCAGCTTGCACCGGCTCCGAGCTCACGCAGGTCCGCGTCCACCATATCCTTCCAGCGATACTTGGGGCGACCCACAGGACGCCGTCCGGTCGGTCGGCCCAAGTATGCTCTCTTCACCTGTCGATCTTCTCCCATCCTCTCGAGGTGGCCAAGCCAGCGAAGACGATGCGCTTTGGTTTCACCAATAATATTTGGTTCGGCCACCAGCTCTTCTATTTCTGCATTTTTACGGATCCTCCAACTCCCATCGCCTCTTTTCACTGGTCCCAGGATTTTCTGAAGCACCTTACGTTCTGCTACTAACAGGCCGCGCTCCTCCTTAAGTGTTAGCGTCCAGGCCTCACACCCATACATTAAGATAGGGCGGATTACGGTCTTATATATCCGAAGTTTAGAACGTTTACTGAGGAGCTTGGACGCCAACACTTTGTGCAGGGCAGCACTGCAACGCAAGGTGTTCTGGATACGGGTGTTAATTTCCTCCTCTCTAGCATGCGTATCAGTGACAGTGCATCCGAGGTATTTAAATTTGGACACTCCCTTGTAAAAGGTTTCTCCTACAAGTAGGTCTTCTCGTTTCTCACGGCTACTTTTGCGGCTTCTCGTTCCAATGTTCTCGCCGACATTTCCACCCCTTCTCGGTTTTCGCTTAGCAAAGCTAAGTCGTCTGCGTACCCTATCAGCCTATGCCTTCCGTTTAGTTCAATTCCGGACTCATGTGAAAGTAGTTTCTGAACGACGAATTCCAACACCAAATTGAAGAGCATAGGAGACAATTGGTTTCTCATTTTAATTCACACAATATTTTGCACGCACAGCAGTTCGGTTTCACGAAAGGTAGATCAACTACTGATGCAGGTGCAAGTTTAATAAAATTTATTTTGCAGTCTTGGGAAGAGTCATATGACGCCATTGGAGTGTTCTGTGACCTTTCCAAGGCTTTTGATTGTGTAGATCATGGAACTTTAATTTGTAAGCTTAATTTCTATGGTATCAGAGGACATTCATTGGATCTTATGAAATCATATTTAACACAGAGAAATCAAAAGGTAGCGATAAATAAAGCCCTTTCGTCAGAGACAGTGGTAGAGATAGGAGTACCTCAGGGGTCTATTCTAGGCCCTTTCCTGTTCCTTGTTTATGTAAATGATCTACCATATATGGTAAGCCGAAGATCAGGCATTGTAATGTTCGCAGACGACACCTCATTACTGTTCAAGGTAAATAGGAAAGATACTGAACTCATTGAACCAAATAATACCCTGTCCATGATATCTGACTGGTTTGCTGCCAATAACTTAGTGTTGAATCCGAAAAAAACTAAATGTATGAAATTCTCTCTAGCGAACTCGTCAAATAGAAACTTAGATACAAATATTAAACTTAATGGCCAAACATTAGAATTTGTTACGTCAACTGTATTCTTAGGTATTACATTGGACTCAAAATTGCAGTGGGGTTCCCATATAACAGCGATAGGAAGTAGGTTGAGCTCTGCTGCATTTGCAGTCAGGAGAATAAGGCAGCTTACCAATGTGGCAACGGCACGGTTAGTTTACTTTGCTTATTTTAATAGTATAATTACTTATGGTCTAATCTTGTGGGGATCAGCTGCAGATATTGAAACTGTTTTTATTTTGCAAAAAAGGGCTATCCGGGCAATTTATAACTTGGGGTCGCGTGACTCATTAAGAGAATTTTTCAAAGAAATAGATATTCTAACCCTGCCGTCCCTATACGTATTTGAAATAATAATGTATGTTAGGAAGAATTTGTGCAATTTCCCAACGAACGCTGATAAACCAATAGCCACCAGAAACACTGGGAAACTGAAAATAACCTTCTATAGACTAGTAAAGGCGAAAAAGTCGTTCTTGGGAAATTGTATTAAATTCTACAATAAAATTCCAAAACACATTACTGAACTTAGCAATTCTAAATTCAAATCTGTAGTAAAACAAACACTTATTTCAAAAGCATATTATAAGGTAAACGATTACATCATGGACAGGGATGTTTGGCAGTGATAGTGTCCTGCACGGCTAATCTATCGCGAAAATAGGTTTTCTACTGTAGCTTGTTATTTTTGTAGTAACTGAGACTGTAATTTTATATTTAACTATACAATGTATATTGTTTTGAAAAAATGACACCTCGCCGAGTTTCTTACGCCGGTTCTTCTCGTGGCAGAGGTTTATTTTTCCGAACCGGTGGTAGTTTATTGACGTTCATAGGTGCATGTAATATGCCTAATTTGAAGAATAAACTACTTTTACTTTTTACTTTTTTTTACTATAGCATCGCCTTGCTTTAGTCCGGTGCTCACCGTGAAGTTCGATGTCAGCTCATTGCCCACTTTGACCCGCATGCAGCTTTCACTGGTGGCCACTTGGATCATGTCGACGAGTTTCTTGGGGATGTTGAATTTTTTACGTTTCTTAGTCAATAATTACTATAGAGGCCGGGAAACGCAGGGTTGCAGGCCAAGTAGATATAGACTGCAGCCCAACGTTTCTCGCCGAGATTTGTATATTGCTTTTCTCAAACATATGCAATGAAATAAAAAAATACACCATTCAAAAAACAAATTTAAATAAATTAAATAAAAATACGTGTACTTCCCGGCGTACGCCTTCCTTTTTTGTATGACAATCCTTTACAGTTCTCCCGAGTTGTTCCGTTTGCAACGTGATACTTTGAAGCGTTATACGCACGTAATGACGAAAAGGAAAATAAAGCCGGTCACAAACTGGGGTGTTGGCGGCTGACCGCTAGCCGTTTGACAGGCCGTAATACCAACACACTGCGGTGGCGGCCTACGTCGATTTTCCCACCAAACCAAACGTCCTTAACGTCAACAAACATGAAATAAAAGTTAACGCTTTCTGAAGATGATAATAAAGTGAAATTAGGGTTTTTAGTTACATATTTATGGTTATTTAACCAAGAAAACTTACTTTTGAACACTCGAAAGGTAAACCTCTGCCTGCAGTTTGACTACTAGCTGATAAATGTAAGATCAATAATTTTTAATTATACATTTATTACATTGGATGTAGATGTCATATAATATAATAATACTTTTTTTCTTGCCGTAATGGCGGTCAGTTGTAAATTGTGAACATTGCAATAATTATTCCTGAAACCGTAGTCGCCGTGTTTAAGAATCCGTATACCTTCTCCGCTACTTTCACAGATCTGCTTTACTTATACCAGTTTTAATATTGTATTATAATGATAGATTAGTTTTATTGTAATCAATGTAGTCCCAGACTAGGCACCTTTTCGGATAATCTACGGAACTTGGCACCCATATAGATCAATTTCTTTTGTCGGTGAAGATAACAACCACGCCGCATCGCATATTCTTAATAATGAACTTGGCTCCCATTTTCATATTTATGTTTTTGATGGGATTTGAATTTTCTTCTTGCGTCTTCTTAACAATAACAAGAGCAGAATACCTACGTGTGATGGGATCCACGTTTGGTTAAAGACTCTTCGCGAAATTTGAAGACGCTGCGGCCTAGATAAAACGGTAGTGAGGTGCGACACCGCTAATTTCTGCGGCGGCTGTGATGTAGCCGGGCTCTAAGGTCTAACTAAGTCTTAGTCGCCAGCAGCGCAGGCGCTTATTATTTATTTATAATTTATAAGGCCATAAATGATAAATCAATACTAGGGGACAATTTATTACACAAATCGAACTAGTCCCATAGTAAACTCAATAGGCCTTATCACACTTGCGAGCGTTTACGAGTTCGCCCCCATACAAAACTCGCTCGCTATAATCGCTATTGTGATGTGATAAGGCCCTAAGGTATTAGTGTAAGAATTGAATATTATTATTCTAAAAAAATCAATTTCATTTCCGCGCTTATAGTACAGTGAAATTAGCTGAAAATTTGGCAAAATTAATGGAGAACTATTATCAATAAGGGAATGTAGGTTATAGAGCAAAGTTAAAAGAAAACCGTACACGACACATAAAAATAAATATATGTATAAATATATAAATAAATAAATTTACTACAAACCTCTGATACATACAAAATCGATATCAGTTAGTATAGTTTTAGGGCAATCTGCCAATTAATTTATTCTTTTTTTTGCTGTAAGAATAGTTTTCTCAAAAACTTCACTCTTTATCGCTAAGATATGTATGACTGAAGTAAAGAATAGAATATGTTTTTATGAAGAGGTATAATATATTTCTAAACTCTTTCATTATCGTTGCTGTGCTATTTATTTAATTTAAATCTTTCGGCCATTCACCGAAATATAAATTCGTACCGGTTAAATGGTGTTACTTTAAATACCATAGACTTCTTATAGGTTTTCCTGTAATCTATAGGTATACTCGTAGAACTATTTTCTGTATTTTTTATTTATTTTTAGGCCTAATCTATAGGGGGGGGGGGAGAGAAAATGGTAAATTTTCGCCTATTTCCTTAAATACCTTCAAAACTGTTTATCTTACAATTATGAGAAAAATATATTTGAGATCTTCATAATGTACCCTTTCATTTAATATGTAACACGATATACAGACACACGAGTGATCTTATAATGTTTCCGTTTTTCCTTTTGAGGTACGGAAAAATAAAAAAGCTCTAAAACTTTATCCCGAAACGGAACTAATTATCACACGAGGTGAATGGTGTGTCCAAGTGTGGTCTGGGGAGTTCTTTTGATGTATTTTTTTTTACAATAGGTTCCTTCTATTGAGAATTGCTACAGGTACAGGGCATATTTTCTGCCTGACAGAGTTTACAAATAAAACCACCTAACTTATGTTTCTATAAACTTACCTTTATTTATTCTTAGGTATTTATTTTTACTGTTATTGTTTTCAGTGAACTATTACACACATATCATAAATCATCATTATTCTTCTTCAATGTCTAATTCGACTACGTTCACGCAACTCTGGCCTCTACAATTTATGCACATAGTACATCGTAAATCGGCTTTCACACATCCACATCGTTTACCACTGCTTTGTTTGCAAGCACACGTAATTAGTTTTAATATAGAGGCTGGTGCTGGCGGCTCCGTATTTAAAACGGAAGTTAGGCAGTTGACAGTTTTTACTCCTCCAAAGGAGTAACGTATTACCGCCGGAAGAATGGGGCTGGAAAAAAACTGTCAACTGCCATCATTTTCGGCGAATCTTTTATCAGGTGCAAAGTTGGCTTTGCACCTGATAAAAGATTCGCCGAAAATGATGGCGAGCAGCTGGCGCTGTAGGTGGCAATTTCGTCAAAATAACAGCATTCTTAGCTTGTCCCACTAATTTGTTAAAGCAAACAAATCTGTGCTGGTTCAAATCCACTTCTTCGAGTCGAGCTTTGTATAGCGCAAGAATAATGCGTTCGCCAGCCTTTTCAATCTCTTCATGACGGTGAATTTTCAAAATAGCATAGCAGCGTAAAATAAACGAATGTATAAATAAATTATACCTCTTTTTGAAGAGCATATTCTATTCTTTACTTTAATGATACATATCATGGCGGCAAAGTGTGAAGTTTTTGAGAAAACTAAACTTACAGCAAAATAAATCGATAAATTATTAAAAACGTTCGTCTTTGGTGGCTGATTGTGGTGAAACTATAAGTGATATCGCTTTTGTATTTATTAAAGATTAATAGTAAATTTATCAAGGACTATTTTATTCCTACACAGTTTTTATGTGTCATGTACGGTTTTCTATTAATATGGAAAATACCGCGGTCCGGGACACTTTCGTTAGCGCAGGGGGTGAAGCTCGCCTCGGGGGGGGGGGGGGGGGGAGATATCCTGATGAATAAAAGTTCTCCATTAATTTAGCCAAATTTTCCATACATTTGTATCTAGTTTTCTTGGGCTATTATACCTACTATTGTATTTGCTGTTCTAGGAAAAAATCGATTCTTAGTGAACATTTAATAAAAATAGTTAGGTACTCGTATTGCTACTTAGGTCTGGCTCACAAACCTATTTAATAACATCATCTCTTCAAGTAAAATTCCTGACTCCTGGAGACATAGCTTCCTTGTCCCTATTTACAAAAATAAAGGTGATGTCCAATCCTGTCAAAACTACAGAGGGATAATATTATTAGGGTCCACACTTCATGAAACTGCATCATGTGACTCCGATATTGTGCGGAGAATAAATGCTGGCTGGATGAAGTGGCGATACCTGACGGGAGTGCTTTGTGACCGCAGAATTCCCATCAAAACCAAAGGGAACATACACAAAATGTGCGTCAGACCTGTTCTACTCTATGGGGCAGAGTGCTGGACAGCTAAGCAGGATCATGCAGCCATGCTCCACGCCGCCGAGATGAAGATGCTAAGGTGGGCAGGGGGTGTTACCAAACTGGATAGGATAAGAAATGAGCACGTCAGAGGCAGCTTTAAAGTAGCACCTATCCCAGAGAAGATCCATGAAACCCAGCTTCGATGGTATGGACATGTAATGCGCCGAGAAGATGATCACCCGGTTAAAATCGCCATACAAATTGACACAGGCAAACAACCCCGAGGACGCCCCAAAGCTACTTGGTGGAGAAACCTAGAAAAACTAGCTAAAACTGTACCAGCAAGTTATAATGACAGAGCCATGTGGCGCAAACATATTCAGAGGGCCGACCCCAAATGAAATGAGAACGGGCACGGAAGAAAAAAAAGTTAGGTATTGCTAAAAAATATACATATATAATATACAGGATGGGCCCTGTAACAGGAGCAAAAAAATTAAACGGTGGACTATTTAGCGGGCCAAGTTTTTTTTTTTTCTAACAAGCTTTGTGATACTTGCTACTTTTCTGAAGTGACAATAATGTCAATTTGTTTTAAAAAGTCAATAAAATTGAAAAAATACAAAAAATATTTTTTAAAACACAAAATGCAAAAACAATTAAGACTCATAACTTGATACTATCTCAAACACTGCATTGACTGATGTGCTATAATCTCGTGGTGTCAAGATGCATTACTCGGAGGTCATAACTTTAGAACAAAATTTCTCCTAAACGAAATTTTTTTAACAAAAATTGTACAGCCTACAGCTTTGCTCCAGTTACAGGGCCCACCTTGTATATAATAGTTTTGTTAAATACACCAAATAAATCCAATTATAGAAATAAAAATAACCTTCCAAATCGCTGCCTATGGGCAGTGTGTCCAAAAGTCTGGCCGCATTGCCACGTTGAATGGCAATGTTACCCTCTGCGCCAAGTATTAGCCAGCTCTTTGATCACCTGTAGCATCTATTAAACGGGGCTATAAATCTTTATATGTATGTATATGCGGCGCGCACTTGGCCCCCACGGACCCAGCGTTTCGACCCCAAACGCCTCAAATATGTATCTACTGCCATATTTACGACGTTTGAGATCCTCAGCTGATGTTGCTTCATGACCGGAATTAGCGCTGGTGCCCGGAAGGTGAGACGCCGCGAAAGTACCCACACACGTTGCATCCTAAACCAAACTAAGGGCCGCCCCAGCCTCCAAGGCACCAGTGCCATGCCATCAGGTATCTTTACATCGTCCCTCGCCAGCACAACCGGCTCCAAGACAGCCGGCATCGGCACTTTCACGCTGACAAGAGCCCTACGGAGCACGTCATTAATACTGTCGTGACGAGGTATACGCCCTGCGCTCCTGCTGCAAGAGATCTGTGCCACTTTTGCAGCGATGCGGAACGTTTGTCACTGCCCCGACACGCAAACTAGCGGCTAGTCGGAAGTTCACATTATCTAAAAGCGTCCCTATCGAAGGCGATGGTAGAGCCTGCAACCACAGACCAGACTCCCATTCTGCAGTGGCAAGGAGACGAATACGATCTGCCGAACTAGTTGACATATCAATAAAATTATTCTGTACTGACAAAGCGGCTCTTCCCACTGCCTCTGTGAGCAAGGATTAGAAGGGGCATTGGGGCAGGATAATGCCCAGCATTCTTAGCCTCCGAGGGAAGAGGCCTTAATGCTCCCTATTAAACCCTGAGTGCTATGCCCCGAGGACAAGAAAGCAGGCAATGCCACGCTGGAGATCTTGCGAAGTCCTTCCAGCCGAATCGGCAAACTGGCCTGCTTCCAAGACCTTACGTCAAAAGAGGTGGTGAAAATTGATCTTAGAGACTCTTCAATCAAACCAACAAACCTCAAAAAGAGATTGGGTACACCTTTTTACCAAATTTATTAATTGTATTGCTTATAGTCTCTGAGTAAGTTTTCGCCATTTTGGCTATGGAACTCTAAAACGACCGATACTAGGTTACTTATGGATGGGGGGGGGGGAGCACCAGGCGTGGATTGCTTAGGGCATCAAGTAGGCTTAATCCGGCACTGACGAAAAGACAGGGGCGAATAATGGTGTACGCAATGTGAACATCAATTCCCAATAGGCGGTCTGAAATTGATTTCAAATTCTGATTTTTGTCATTAACATAACCTTCGAAGGATTGGTCGAAAACCGGACAACTGAGGAGATGAAGCGATTTCTCTTCCACGTTTTTAATTCCAGGGGCCACCCCTCTTGATCTTTCCACTATACTTTCCCTGTAAGGAAAAGTACTGGAAAAAACAAGTTCACACTTAGAAAAATTCAGATTCAGGGTAAGACCGATGGAACCGAAATCTGACGATAGCTTTTGCAAGTCAACCAATTATATATTTCATATTGCTGGAATTTACATTATTATTTCGATTTCTGCACGTTGTAATTGCACGAGCCGGCATTTTCCACAAAAACTGACTTGTATTGGTAATGCGCAACCGATGTCCGGTGGCTAATTTAAAAAAAAACAATGGTGACACGGGCCACACCCACAACTTCCATCTCTTGTATTCGCATAGGTAATGATGTTTGCAATTGGCCGCGCGGTAGGCCACGCGGCCGTTCAACACACGCGGTGGCGGAGGAGCTTGCGGCCACGGACAGCCGCGCTACCACCGCGTCAAGGCAGCTTGTGTCTGAATCATTGTTAGGGTACTTAGGATTATCATAGCGTACAACTGACCGCTACCGCAGGTCGATCCAGTGAGTGCTACGCTTAATAATTGTAATTATATAAATTGTTAATTATATATATCCATGTTACGGATTTTTAGTGGTACTATTTTTTTATTTAAACATAAGATTTCACTAATTATTTTTGGGACAGTAAGGCGAATTTCCTTGAATATTGGAGAAAAATAATGAACGTAGTTTTAATTTTAGGTATACCGGAGATAGGTGTGGCACCCTTCGATCCTCACTCGGCAAAGGAAGTAAATCAAACGTATACAATTCTGGGAACTGAATACACTCTCATTCTACGCGATGTTTACGAGTATGGTTGGACTCAATCGACGGTTACCAAATTCAAGCAAGTATCACACGATAAAAAATAATTTATTATTCACAGAAAGCGACAATATAAAATTAAGCTGCTATCTTTTTATTTACATTTATACAACCACGGTGACAAACAAGCATACCGGCATTCCGCCTGCCTGCTGGTAAGCAATCAGAGCCTATATGGAAGCCCGCAACTGACTAACAACTGCCACTGCGCTGCCGAACCTTTATTTTAGGATTCGATGTACAAGTACTGACAGCTAGAAATAATTATAGATTCCTCACTATTCAGTCTTCACTGAGACTTGAAAGAGCAAAGTAGTGGTGTGGTATTATTTGGTAACTATGGCGGCGTTTGGTTTGGTCTTCTGCAAGGTATTTTGCCAGTTGGGTTGAGCTGCTCCACATATAGGTTATATAAATTACAGTAAAAATAGTGATTTTTTTTAACCATTTTATGCATTATCATTTCGCCCTACCCGTAACGTGATACGTTGCAGCCTATAAATAACGAACATAACGCAATATTTCATTGTACGTTTGAGAAAACCAACCATAATCTGCAGGACATAGCATGGTTTCCGCAGAATTTAACCGACTTCACAAAAAAGGTGGAGGTTCTAAATTCGGTTGTATGTTCTTTTTTTATGTGTATTGCCTCAGAACTTCGTCATTTATAATCTGATTCGGTAAAATATTTTTTTGTTTAGAAAGCATCTGCTTCCAGGTTGTTCCCTTTGTTACCAGAATCTAGTTCTGATGATGGGATTAATGAGGAATTAAGGGGACCTCCCAAAAAATCAAGGTAAACATACAGCGATTTGAGTATTTTCGGTAACAAACTAAGCATTTACATTCAGAAAGTAACGTTTGGTGAATGCTAGAACTGATGAATAAGACCCCGGATGGTCATTTAAAACTCCAAGTGTTTCATATGGGGCTCTAAGATATTTCAATCGAGATAGGGAAGCGACTATGACGAAGTCAATTTAAACGGCCTCGATGTAATGTTACCATCATTCTGGCCTGATGATTGAAGCCGGAAGGTAAGCAAATAATTATTTTTGTTTTAATTACAAAAAATGGCTTAAATGTAATGATGTGGTATATTTTTAGAATCGCCTAAAACTAAAGCCTTTCATATAATACCACACACGATAAGTTTCTGGTGACAGTCGTTCCACTACTTAAGCCAAAGTAGCTATTCCAATCGTAAACTAATCGCGGTCTTATAATACCTCGCATCTCATCTTGGGGTAAATACCAGAGTGTTATTTGAACGTTTATTTTCATTCTGTCCCAGTTCTAGTTAAATAACAGCCTGCCATTATTTCAGGACTGACTGGGCAAACGAGACAATCATCTATTCCCAGTATTTCCCAGAAAAGTTCTTAGAGGGACAATATGAGTTCAAGGTAATATAACAAAAGTAAAATGTATACGTTTCTAAGATATATAGCTCTGGGCAAACAATTCCTTCATAACTGAGGAATGTAGGCAGATAGGTAAGTACTAAGAAATCAGATTTTATATATTTGCAAAAATAGTGATAGATACAGTTGGAGTTTTGTGTGATAGGTATGTGCGTACATTTTACTTACAGAAGCAAAAGTTGCCCTGAAACTGAAACTTAACATAGCCACACGTTCTTAGTATGGACGGGTATCCTTATTCTTTTGCCTTTTACTTGCAGTCTCATTACCTCCAAAACTCTCCACATTTGGTTTTGCCTGGTTTTACTTTCATATTATAACAAAAGTTTGGTTCCGGAATACTTGGCTGGAGACTTGTGGTTTCTTGGTTGGATGAGACACTTTGTTGTACAATCTTGGTACTGTGTGTGTAGCTCATGGCTCTGTGTAGGGTTTCGTAGTTGCCCAATGAACTTACTTAAAAAAAACATTAACAAAGCATTTAAGGGAATACTTTCGCAGCGTTTCATACGTCTTACACTAATAAGGAAAGATTTTACGATAACTCAAAAACGGCTTAACTGATCATGTTCGCTATAGTTTTCGTTAAGCCTTTATTAGGCTTTACTTTCATGATTTATTTCATTTGTTCTGGAGCCCTAGTTTAAAAGTTAGAGAGGACGACACATTTTTTTTTCTTTTGAAGTGAATATTTCCGAAAATATTCACTTTATCTAAAACTGTTTGTCTTTATTTTCAAAGACCTATCTAACAACACCCCACATCATAGGATTGAAGCAAAAAAAATATCTCCCCACTTTAAGTGGAGGGGTGGTACCCTTAAAACTATATATATTTTTATTTTTTTTACGCCTTTGTCAGTTTTATTGATTTTTGAAATTGCAGCTTTCTAGCACTAATAATCACAGAGCAAAGCCTAGGACAGACAGACGGACAGTAAGACAGACAGACGGACATGGCAAACTATAATGAACTACGGAACCCTAAAAATGCCTATCCATATTAACATTTAGCAGGGCTCGAACTTTTCGTGCCGATGACGTAAAATTGACGTCACTCCGCATATAGGTGATTCCAATTGGTGTTATAGTAACTATCAATCTTTAATCATCAATCATTCAATTATGATGGTATTTCTTCAAAGGTTATAAGTATGTTGAATCTAAATATGAACGTAAACTCTCTATAAGACGACGAGGTTTGTTTAATCGTTGGTAATATATGGAGCTTGACGTCACACGGCACGAAAAGTTCGAGCCCTGTACTGATCAATAGGCTCGTACGTCTAAGAGAGTTTACGTTCATATTTAGATTCAACATTCCTATAACCTGTTATAAAACTTGAAAGAATATGAATTCCCTCAGATCATGAATTCCTCACCTGCTTATAAATTGAAATTCTAAATAAGAAGTGAAATCCTTTATAATCTTCGGATGCAATAGGCCGTATTTGAAAAAATACTATTAAAAATGCATGATTAAATGATTGATGATTAAAGATTGATAATTGCTATACCACCACCAATTCGAATCATTGCAATTTTACGTCACCGGCACGAAAAGTTCGAGCCCTGCATATTAGTATTTTCATCACACTTGCTCGTAAAGGGTCTTATACGCCTGCGTATAGAGCAGTTATAGCCGATTTACCTCCCGCAGGATTTATGGATTGGTTAGGTATACCTGCCTACTACGCCGACATTAATATGTATGTTTGTTCGACGATAGCTTGTCTTCTACGTACGGAGTATTGTTGATCTGAATGCGACATAGATAGGTGATTAATGCGACAAAGATTATTTTTATGTCGAACGTAAACAAAAACGGTCAAGCAGGGGTTGCCGAGATATAGGTACATGGATTCACTTAACACCACTACTAGGTAGCGCAGGACGGCTCCACGAGCGACATAACGCGTTTAGTGGAAGGTGTACGCAAAAAAACCGCAAATCGATGTAAGTAAAAGCCGTTTGGCACACCCATACAAAACAAAATTCAGTACCCATTTCTAAAGAAGTAAAACAGTGTTAAGTACTTTGTAATTTTAGAAAAATTAAAAAAAAAGCCGTTTTATATAAAATACCACACACGATAGGTATCTGGATAAAAAACCATACAAATAGGTAAAATAATGACTCAACGGGGAGTGTTGGGTCATTATTATAAAAGGGGATTTTTTTAAGCACTGCGGGTTATTATTTTGTTTTGACCTCTAATATGCATGTGCTAAATGGCTAAAATGTACCTACGTCGACTTGCGATTTTTCTTCGGAATTGGGTTCGTACGCCGTTCACTAGTTTTATGTCCTTGTTGTACCTACAATGTACATTATAGGTATCTTAAGTAATTTAATAGTTGACTTACTGAATACCTATGTGGGCAGAGCGATGTATTCGGCGAGAGGTCGCATGCCGGCCGGTGGAACCTCACGCTGCGCGACTACTCGCAAACGACGCGCGTCGCACGCGCAGGCGTCGGCCTAGCCGTGCGCGTGGACATAGACCGCATTGGTGACATGGAACTGCATATCACTAACCTACTCACCGCAAGAACTGCGCTACGTAAGTACCGACGCAAAAATACGAATCATGCGCAAGCGACAAATTTTACGAGAATTCCGTACAAATCTTATACCTATGATTTATAAAAACAGCAGGTTGTATCAGGAGTACAATCGTAAATTATTGGCATGCGGGTTAGCGATCGCAGTATTTCCATGCACTCCATGGATGCTGCTTCCCATCCCCCATAGAGAGTGCCATAAAAAAGATAGTAGATTCTGGAAAGGGGGTTTAAAAATTATGGAAAAAAAATATATTAGGTTCTAGCCCTATGTTTGACTGGTAGAGAATGCCTCACGGCATTAAGTCTGCCTTTTGTATTCATATGGCAATAAAGTTTAAATAAATAAATGATATAGCCGCTTTTTCAGAAAATCCAACGCAACACATTATTTAGATCAAAAAATAGACAAGTAACAAATTCACCTCAAATAAAAAATACTCCAATTGAACAGGTCAAAAGTTTTAAATATTTAGGCAGCATTGTTACCAGTGACTCCAGATGCACTTCAGATATAATCAATGGCCTAAAAAGCATTAATTGCCAAAAAAAAAACAAATTTTCAAATCTAAGATTTCCTGCAACATTAGTTAGAAAACGTTTTATTAAGACCTAGGTCACATCTCATCATAGGACATCTGGAGGATAGCGTTGTATGGAAGCGAGACATGGATGTTAACTCAAAGAGACATAGTGCGTTTGGAATGTGGTGTTGGAGGAGGATGGAAGGTATTAGTTGGACGGAAAGAAAAACAGACGAAGAAGTATTGAGGCTAAGAAGCACCAATAACCTTGGCTATGTCTGTCCGCGTCTAGCTGCGCCGGAGTGGAAAAACAAAAATTTAATCAGAAATAAAATATTATTAACCACATGTGTAATATAAATCGTCTATGCTTTAAGTTTAATTATGTTGGAACTGTGTTTTTAAATATACTTAAGTGTTTCAGTTGAAAAAAGACACTATGATTATTTTAAGATGATTTTAAGACGTAACTTTGCGATTTTTTTCGTTCTAGCCGATTTTCTTAAATCGTGTTTTGGAATCGTCCACGCCCTTTGAAATATAATAAATATTAACGTGTAATTGTATTTTTTACCAAAACAAATGGTTTTTATTGAATCACCGTTTAAAAATGGCAATTTAGCTCTATTCAGCTTCTTAAACCTTTCCTTTGTTTCAGAACGTCTACTCGATGGCGCGATCAACGCATTTTGGAAGCCGGGGTTTATTCTAGTCAGACCTATGATCAATAATCTTGTAAGCTCTACCTTTTCAATTATCTGGAGCGAATCATTTAAACATTTCCGTATTCAAGACTTTATAAAAAACTAGCTTTTTCGGAATTCCCACAAAAGTAATAGTACAGGAGACCGCTAATGTAATGACCAGGGAGCGAAACTTTGGTGCCGGTGACATCATTATGACGCAAATTCATATATAGGATGATTTTATTATAAGTAACATTGCTATAGACCAATGATTATTAATAATGCAATAATGGTAATATAATATTGATTGTTTATAAAAAAATATTTCTATTAAAAAAAATGTTAAATGAAAATAATTATAAAGACGATAAGAAAAAAAAGTATTTTACTAATATACTTTTCACAATTACTTGTAAAAAGTAAAATATTACCACGGATAAATGAAACACAACAATTTAAGTTTCGTGTGTTGTCGAAAAATTGCACAACGCTTAAAATTCAATCATAACATCGCACCTTCTTATTTAAATACATACATAATTATACTGTACATTCTAAACAATTGATATCATTCTCGCATCTCCCGCCAGTTATAAAAATTATCGTTGTACTGATCATATGCCTATACCATAACTAGAACAAAATATTGTCGTACCTTTCATCATCAAAATAGATTTCTTCAATAATCTAGATAAAAACACTCTGTATACATGTAGCTTGACGTCATACGTCTGTCATCGGCACAAAAGTTTCGCTCCCTGGTAATGACCAGGCATCGGAGTATTTGTAGCACGGTAAGACTAAAGTGGGCTATGGAGTCGTTGTTACCATTAACATTAAATGTATACTCATACTCATCCTCATTGATTAAGTTTGCGCGGATCGTCTGATAAATACTCTGACTACTTATATGTAATACTATTTACATATATGTAATTAAATTTTACCGTATAAAAATATAAACAATTTAAAAATTTAAAAGAATTTTAAAAAAATGTGGAATACAGAAAAAAGAACAATAGTTAGTTACAATTAGAGTACACTAGCGCATTTTACAATTTAAATGTTTTACAAGCATTCAGTATGAGTAGACTTATGATTAAAGAATTGCTTTTAATTCAGATATAAACTTGTTAAGGTTTAATTGGAACATACATATCTAAATGTGAATTATTTTTATTATAGATATTGCATGCTCTTGCTAAATATTTTTACTTAACGTATCTTTTACGACTGTAGAAACAGGAGCAACTCGTAGATATCGGGCGGTGGACAAAGGTGAGAAATAATGAAGAAGTTCTTGAAAATTGACTCCCTTTACTTGATTAAGGTGCTGTGAGGTCAGCCAATAGAGTTTTCGAAAATTCATAAGTTTTAGATGATTAATAATATAACGTGCGTATGCGTTCTGTAGCTGTTGTACCGAGAGTGGGGGCGCGGTCCCATCCGCGCTGGCTGGTCGCTGATGCATGTGAGTGTGTGTGTGCCTATGTATGCAAAGCACACATACGCTGGGCGTTAACAACGACTAAACCTGTGGACTAAACGGAATAGAAAATAAATCAGCAGACCGAGTCCGGAAGCTCGGACAACGGAACGACACTTTATCTACAAGATTAGGGATGTCACGAATATTCGTATTCGCATTCGCATATGCGAATGGTTCGCATCATTTTAAACATTGGTATCAACATTCGCATCAAACAATGCGAATATTTTACGAATGCGAATGTGTGCAAGTCGTGGCGTGTTTCGAAGAAGAAGCCGACTCGCGCATGCCTCGAGCGTGCCAACCAGTGTCACGTGATTTATGATGGCCAATAGAGGAGTCTCAATTCGGTTTTATGTTCTTTATTGATTTTTAATGTGTGTTACCTCAGAACTCTATCAGTTGTGAACCGCCTTGGAAAATTATATTTTTTTAAAGCATCTGAAATTAAGGGAACTGCTCAAAAATTCAAGCAAAACATATAGCGAATTAAGTATTTTCCGTAACAAACCAACCATTTTCATTCAAGAAGTGAACTGGATTTTTTTTTAATAATATTGGGGGACAATCTTACACAAATCGACCTAGTCCCAAACTAAGCAAAGCTTGTACTATGGGTACTAGACGACGATATACATACTTATATAGATAAATACTTATATAGATAAATACATACTTAAATACATAGAAACATCCAAGACCCAAGAACAAATATCCGTGAAAAACGCACAAATAAATGCCCTGGCCGGGATTCGAACCCGGGACCTCTAGCTTCGGAGGCAGAGTCACTACCAACTAGGCTAAACAGGTCGTCGATTGATGAAGAAGATCATGGATGGTCATCCAAAACTATCAAGTGTTTATTGGGTGGCGCTAAGATATTTAGATCAAGATGAATGAATGATCTTTATTCGAAGAATAATACATACATACATACATACATACATATAATCACGCCTGTTTCCCATAGGGGTAGGCAGAGATCACGGATTTCCACTTGCTACGATCCTGACATACAACTTTCGCCTCATGAACTTTCATAACATTCTTCATGCATGCGCGCCGATTTAGGGTACTCCTGACCTGGCCTTTCTGCAGAATGTCTCCGATTTGGTCGGAGTACGTTCGCCGAGGTCTTCCCCTTCCAACTTTTCCATCCACTCTTCCTTCATACACTCGTTTTGTCAATCTTCTTTCATCCATCCTCTCTACATGTCCAAACCATCTTAGCATACCTTTCTCAATTTTCGTCACTATATCTTCATTCACTCCACACCTCCGTCTTATAACGGTGTTTCTCACTCTATCTCTCAAAGTAACGCTACACATACTTCTCAGCGCTCTCATTTCCACTGCATTCACTCGACTCTGATGTTTCTTCTGCCACACCCAACTTTCACTACCATACATTAGTGTCGGCACCAACACTCCTCTATGCACGGCCAGCCGCGCCTTTTCTGACACTTTCTGGCTACTCATAAAGGCGTGAAGTGCCCCATTCACTCGATTCCCAGCTATCACTCTCCTTTCAATATCTCCTTCATGCTTACCGTCTCTCGTGAACAAAGTCCCCAAATACACAAACCCATCCACTTGCTCCAACCTCTCTCCATCTACAGCAATTTCACAAACTGTCATACACTCATCTCTTTCAAATACCATCACTTCAATTGCAATGGTTCTGATGTAATGTTACCAGCAACCTGACCCAAGAGGTGATAAAAATGTAAGAAATTGTTGACCGACCTAGTGGAACGAAGGTCTCCTTTTCAGCTTCGACATAAGGCCCTCTAGTCCTGCGAGAGTAGGTATTTAGCGCTGTCCTGGCGGTGCGTGAGCAAGCCCGCGCGGACGAAGCGACTGTGAACTCGGATGACCCCGCTAGCTTCATACTGGTCACAGTATAGAAATATAACTGTATTTTGACTTAAGAAATGCATTAATTATGATTAAACTTTAGTATGTAATTGATATCCCATCAAAAACATAAATGTGAAAATGGCAGCCAAGTTCACCGACAAAAGAATTGAGATCTAAATGGGCGCCAAGTTCCGTAGATTACCTATCTGAAAAGTTGCCAAGTTTGGCACTAGATTGATTACAGTAAAACTAATTTACCGTGGCTTAATGCATTTTGAGCTTTAACTTGGCAGTTTTCTTAAATATCCAACAGCTTTTATGGTATTATAACATACTGTATAGAAAACTACCAAGTTATGGGACCACCCCAAAAGTATACCCGTTTCAAACAAAAAAAGAATCTTCGAAATCGGTTAATAAATGACGGAGTTCTGAGATAACTATCATAAATAATAATAATAATAATAAAACTAATAAAAAATCACTATTTCCTGATTTTTTCTGGTGTACACACACAATTACCAAGCTACCAAATACCAAATTTCAGCTTTCTAGGTCACCTGGAAGTGGGTTAGGTTTTTGATTACTAGTCAGTCAGTCAGTCAGTCAGTCAGTGGTAAAAATGCCGTTTTTTGGAATTTAATATCTCGATATTCTCGATAACTACTAAACCTATATTTATAAAATTTTGGGTTCTAGTTGTTCTAAAGGATCTTATATGTACCAAATTTCATATTTTTATGTTAGATAGATTTTGAGTTATTGGGGGAAAAGTGGCTCCAAACGGTTCGTGTAAAATAACACACGGCTGCTGTCCGCCAGTTCCTGGGGTGAACTTGGCTGGACACGCTGCCGCGTGTCTAGATCATTTTTTAATAAATAGGTAGTAAATAAATAATTGAAAGTCGAACTTACGGTAGGATCCATTATAATGAAAAAAAAAACAGAATTCATAGTACAAACCTAAGAACCTAAGAAATATGTCTTATACCTCTCTACCTACTCGATTTGTTTAATAAGTCATGCAATTTTTTTTCTATTTGTGTTATATTTATACAGGTTGTTATATTTATTTGTCGTGTGCGTGTCATCGTCATCATCATCATATCAGCTGATGGACGTCCACTGCTGGACATAGGCCTCCCCTAAAGTGTGCCACATAAAATACAGACAGACTTATTCGTCAAAAGTTATTAGCTCTCAAAGCATAAAAAACATTGCGACGTTTTGACTTTTTTACTATTTATGCGAAAGATTACCGTATTTTTTAAAAATAAATACCAGAAATGATTTTTACACAAAGATGATAAAAGAATCAATATGGTATATGAAATGATACCAAACCTGCCACGGTAGCTACCTAGAAATGGGTAGATCTTTTAAAAGAAGATTAGCTAGAAAGATAGATAGTGTATAAATTTTAAAAGGGTCGGCAACGCGCATGTGACACCTCTGGACTTGCAGGCGTCCATAGGCTGCGGTGACCGCTTACCATCAGGCGGGCCGTACGATTGTTTGCCACTGACGTGGTATAAAAAAAAGACGGCCGTAATTAATATGTTGAAGCTCAAAGCTTAAAAAATATATTCAAGTGCAAAGCAGTAGATCTCTTACTATATCTACAATTTCTGGTAATAAACATTTCATTTATAATTTTACCAACTTTGGTTCCATTTCTGGAGGGGTTCAGTTCAGTTGTTATACTGTCATTTTTATTCTGTGGCACTATGACCATAATTTATTTGTTAATAATTATGACTTTTTTCTTTCGGGTTTTTATTGTCCTTCTTAAATAATTTGCAACAATTATATAAATTCGTCAAAAACTGCTTGTTTGGTGCACGAAACTGTCGCGGATAAAACTGACACAGGGGGTCTACTCCGAAATTCGAAATCCGTACTTCGTATGGTGCCGTCCCTTTCACTCATGTAGTGTATCACAGGAGAGTGAAAGGGACGGCACCATACGAAGTTCGGATTTCGAATTTCGGAGTAGACCCCCAGGTCCGTTGTCTGTAAGCGCCAGCGCGCGACTTTATTTATGGCGCGACTGATCGGGCCTGCCGAGCCTCCGCGCTCGCGCATTTTGTAGGTATTTAAACATATTAATTAATACAATCATTTTATCTTTTTAAATTCTGCAAAAATGTCTAGAAATACTGAATAACTTTAGTTCAAAATTTTTATTTAAAACATCAATAGTTTAGACGTCAGATTGTAAATGCTTTCCAAAAAGGAGTAACTTTGGGGTCTCTTTCTATCGAGTGAAGTTCATTAGATCGTGTATCTGAGTGCGACTAGACTAGATCCTTAAGTAAAACATAGAATTTTTTCAAATTTTTAAAACCCTTGTTCTACGTTTCAGATTTGTTCAGAATCGTTTAAAAACTTAAACGTTTTCAATCCTTTTTCTTCAAACAAATTGTATACTCGATTCATATTATAAACCTTACTCATTTAATTTCATTGTATACAATTAAATTAAATCAGCAAATAATTATTCCAATCTAAATTGCATATTTTTTAAATAAAATATTCAATGTATAATATAATATGAAATTAATAATAAGTCAAACAAATTACTATGCACAATTTTCATATGGCAATGTGTAGCTTTCAAAATTGACTTACGTTAAAATTTACCGTTGTTCAGCGATTCCCAGCGACTGTAACACTCACATTTTTGTACATTTTTCTATTTTGGATTATACCAGCTCCTAAATTTACAGTCCACTTATTTATTTACCATCTACGGACCTGCGAAGATTTTACAGATTGTTTTCAGAAAACTCGAAAACGCTAACTCGCTTGACGACCTCCCCATAAATGCTTTCTCCTTTCGTATGTCCGGATTTCCGGCTGTTCCTGGGCGTCTACTCCGAAATGCGAAATCCGAACTTCGTATGGTGCCGTCCCTTTCACTCATATAGGGTATGACAGAAGAGTGAAAGGGACGGCACCATACGAAGTTCGGATTTCGAACTTCGGAGTAGACCCCCTGATGGTCTACAGGTTGCATTTCCTTAACCGAATCTCGTAAAATGTTGTGAGCAGATTTGATAATTACAGTCGAGTTCATAAATATATGAGCAAATCCAAGCCTTCAAAAATAAATGTACATAGTAACGTACAAATACATCGAAACAGATTTATCATTCGAAAATATATACACGTGTCATCCGTCATATTCATCTGCGCAAGCCTCTCAATAATATTTAAGCAACTGAAACATAATAAATATCGGTACTACGATTTTTACGACTTTATTTAAGCGAGTGGAAGCACATGACTATTGAGAGAAGGGTTATTATCAAATATTTACAAACAGGTAGTGGCACGTAAATATATGTAGTAACGTTTTCCAATTTGTTGTGAACAAGTAAATGCTCATAAATATCTGCACAGATAAAACATTTCACTTAAATATCCAATTCTGCAATAAAGTTTACCAAAATCGTGTGAACAAGTAGAAACTCATAAACATCTAAACAAAACTGACAGAAAAAAGAAAAATATTCAGAAACCAGTAATAAATGTTCATATCAAACCTCTTTTAAACCGAGTATAAATCACAAAAAAGTAAAAGAAGCAGCACGCAGATTAATAACAGTTCTATGACGTGCTACTCAAACTGAAAGAGACAAATGTATCATATGACAGTATGGTACTCTTTTCGGTGATTGTCATTTGTGAAAATTCAAAATGTTTTATCTGTACAGATATTTATGAGCTCCTACTTGTTCACAACAAATTGGAAAACGTGAAGTACCTACAAATATTTATGTGCCACTACCTGTTTACAAATATTTGAAAATAACCCTTATGTCAATAGTTATGTGCTTCCACTTGTTTAAATAGTTTTGTAAAAATCATAGAACCTACAGATATTTATTATTTTTCAGTTGCTTAAATATTATTGAGAGACTTGCTCAGATGAATATGACGGATGACACGTGTATATATTTTCGAATGATAGATCTGTTCAGATGTATTTGTACGTTACTATGTACATTTATTTTTGAAGGCTTGGATTTGCTCGTATATTTATGAACGCGACTGTACATAGAAATTTTTGTTTAGTAAATTTTTGCAAATTATGAAATTTGAAAAAGAAATCGTGAGTTCCACAGCACACAGAAACAGAAGCTAGTGGCTTTAAATCATTGTTTAATTAAAATTGTATTATGTTTAGTTGATTTCATGTCATGAAATCGCAGGTTTAAATTTTTATCTGAAGATTGGGTTGGAAAACTCTGTTTATTTTTTGCTTTTTAGTATTTAAAGGCGGTATTTTTTGAAAATGTGATTTTATACTAATAACGTAGGTTGCCTTAACATTCGCATTCGCATTCGGATTCGCACATTCGCATTCTAAATATTCGCATTCGAATTCGTACCTATTCGCGAATGTAATGGAGATGACATTCGTGACATCCTTATTCAAGATATTGGGAATCGACTAAATTACGTACCAATTTGAATAAAAACGTGACAACTCTTTTTTTCTCTTCGCACCTGAAGACTTTCGATATTCTCACAGACAAAGGAATTGAATCTGTTTGACCTATCAAATCTATACTAATATTATAAAGCTGAAGAGTTTGTTTGAACGCGCTAATCTCAAAAACTACTGGTTCGAATTGAAAAATTATTTTTGTGTTGGATAGTCCATTTATTGAGGAAGGCTTTATAGCATCACGCTGCGACCAATAGGAGATAAGACGCGGATGAAGTCGCGGGAAACAGCTAAGTAGTGCATTATAAAGAAGCAACATTGTGTTGGGATTTATACCAACCTTATACCAACTTTCGATTGTTAAGTGTTGCCTAACTTATCTTCGTTGAAACTGTCATGCCTATAAAATCGATCCTCTGATTAATCGAATTGCCGTTAGAATAGTCAGGAACAGTTTTATGATATTGGAAGTGCTGAGGACAGTTCGTAACCAAGGTGTTTATTATACCTAAACTAGAGGAATAATAAATAGTGTCCGACCGAAACATGTTTTTTTGCCGAAACCGAAACCGAAGGTTCGCTTTTGCCTCTAGTTTCGGCCGAAACCGAAACCGAAACTTTTACTGACATGTTAAAATCGTTGAATAAAATGTCAGTAGGCCGTTCTTTTTAGACATATGAATCATATGATCAATGGAACACCTATAATCCGTGTAGGTGGTATGAATTAAACAAGTTTTTTTTAAATACCACGTCGATGGCAAACAAGCGTACGGCCCGCCTGATGGTAAACGGTCACCGCAGCCTATGGACGTCTGCAACTCTAAGGGTGATACATGCGCGTTGCGGACCCTTTATAATTTTATTCACACCTTTCTTGAAGAACCCCATACTTTAGTCCCTCGGGAAAACCTCGGCAGGGAGCTTATTCCACAACCGGAGCGTCCTAGGGAGGAAATTCCTCTGAAGCCGTAGCGTACGTGACCATTTAGGTTCTAAGGTGTGAAGGTGAATGCCCTGCGGACGGCGAGCGGTGCGATGGTAGAAAGGGGCCGTGGGCATCATGTTGAAAAGTTCTTAGGAGCACAACCCATTATACAAGCCATAGGACACTCACAAGGAGGCAAAGTTTCTTCTTAAACTTAACGGTTTAATATCGCTCGTGAGTTTGGGATCGTCCACGATTCGCACAGCACGTCTCTGAAGCAATTCAAAAGGCCCAAGCGGGTATCCAGGTGCTCCCGCCCAGAGGTGACAGAAAACTCAGTGGGGACGGACTTGTGACTTATATCATAGAAGTCTCTGTCCAGGGGTGACGTATCGCTTCGCTCAATTGAGCACAGCTTTTTAGATGCCAGCCTGGCTTTGTCTTCTACGTAGCTCCGAAACTAGACGTCGCTGGAAATGTCGACACCCAAGGATCCCAATAACTCTCTGAGATGGAAAGGGATGTGTCTTGGAATAGGCAAAAGTGAATGGGTTTTTTTCGTAGTGCACGCGTATACTTGTGTCTTGGTGGGGTTGAACTGGACCAGATTATCCTGGCTCTTATTCACGCCTTTTTTGAAGACTCCCATGCTATAGACCTTTGGTAATACCTCGACAGGCTCAGCTACGAGATCGCAATGGCTCCTAGATGTGGGGATGTGCTCGAAAGCGAGAGGTGCGATGATGATAGGTAGCCGCGGGCATTATGTCATACATAGGCCCCACCCAGGGAATGCCAAAACAATCAATTAGGAGCTACCCGCATCCAGCGGACCCACGCGACCTTAATCAGGTCATCAGCCCACCTCAAGCCTCAGCAACCTTGTGCGGGCATTACTTCGCTACGTCATCCGGTACGTGGTAGCCACTCGAGAACTCGCTTGCCCCACCGATCATCGGTTCTCCAGGCAACATAGCCCGCATCTGCCACTTTAGTTTGGCAAGCTTTCAGGCTATATCGGTTACTTTGATTCCGCTGCGGGTGTCGTCATTTTTTAGATCTCGTAGAGTAACTTGGAGCATAGGCCATACCCTCTCCATCGCTCGTTGAGTGACTTTGACCCTCTTTTTTTGGAGCCATAGGTCATAAATGGCAACACGCACTGGTCGAAGACTAAGTATTGACGACAGGATAATCGATACATGACGAAAAGATATTGCGTCTCCCGAACGCCACCCAGCCAAGTCATTTTTGACAATTGATCTCCTTCTCGAAACTGCACCTGCCCAACTGAACCGTTTGTCCTAGACTCAGGGACAGTACACAAATTTGTCGACGACGTACTAGATACATGGACGTTAGTTATGATCTTCGTTTGGTCCATGTTCATCTTAAGATCAACTTCTTCAGAGGCCCACCTTAGAATCCTTAGATCATCGAGTACTTAAGTTCTCCATGGTCTCAGTTTTGAAGAAGAACAACCAAACTCCTGTCCCATGCCTTTCAGAATGACTAAATCGAACAGCTTCTAAACTAGATATAAAATTAACTAAAATAATATTTTGATCTTTAATTTTAACAGATCACAATCAGCTTCGAAAGACTAATTAGAATTCACGATCCGAAAGTAGGTACAATTTTGTAAGTTTCGGCACGACCACTTCACTCACTTCACTTCGGCACTTTTTTGGCCGAAACCGAACCTTCGGCCGAAACATGACTTTTAGGCCAAAACCGGCCGAAACCGAAACTTCGATCGGACACTAATAATAAAACAAGTGTTTAAATTACATATTTCAATTTAATTGTTATTTATTAAAAATATAACCTAACTATATATATGACTTTAAATTTAATTTCAATTATATTTAACTCAAACAACAAATAACTCGTTCGTTTGTCGAAACTGGAATAGTAAAACCTCAGTCTTCCAACACAAATAATACAAATCAAACAGTCTTCACACCCAGAACAGTGGTGCTAATTAGCGCATATTTCAATACAAAAGAGCCTTCTTCGTCAGCCCAGAGACGCCGCAACACCCTCGTTACATATAAATACCTACTTACGTATCTATAACATTGCACCTTAATTTCTTATCGTTTACCCTTATATTAAACCAGAATTATATCGCCAAGGATGGGTGATGGGAATGGTATGGGTGCGAATTGAATAATAATTCCAATATTTATAAATAATAGGGAGTTCCATTGTTTTGAAATATTAACAACAATTATGTACAGATGTAGTGCAAAACATTTTCTTTCGGGGAAACTCGGATCTCAATCGGAATACGATGGCACCCGAATTGTTAAAGCTGGGTTGCACCAATCCGTCTGTAATCGTAACCTGTGTTCGTTAAAATTACAATGTATGGAAAGTTTTATAAGTTTCTATGTGTTCGTTAAAATTTGAATGTATGGAAAGTTTGACAAGTTTCTATGGGATGACAGCTGCCGGCGCCATATTTAACGTTGATCAGTCTGTGATCGTAAGTCGGTGCAACCCAGCCTATGTGTCCAATGTCAAAATGAAAAATGTTTCTCTTTGACATTTGACACTAAACAATAAGGTTCCATAATAATGGATATGAAAACGTCACTCATTTAGGTAATACAATCATTGATTGACAGTTCGGGTGCCATCGTATTCCGATTGACATCAGAGTTTTCCCGAAAGTAAATAATTTTGCACTGCATCTGTAGCCGTGGTTTGATTGAAGGGAGTTACGTACCTGACATATAACAGCGGCGTGTTTTCAATCGTGTCAATACTTTTATCTAACCCAAACCATATCTTGTACACTCACAGAGTTTAATTGTTGAGCCATTTAGAGCCCACTTTATACTGGGCATCATAGTTAGCTATAAACTGTCAAATATAAACAGACCTCTAGATGGCTCAACTATTAAAGTCCGTAACCGTATGTAGTTAGTAGCTAGTATCTGACTGTACATCATAAATAGCAACATGATTCTTGTTAGAGATAACAATACGAGTAGAATAATAGTCAACTAGAAATGCGGTTCTCTCATTTTTTTCATTATTTTAATCATTAATGAAAGCTCAACTTAAAAAGTCATTCTTAAACCCGGGGGCGCATACACGAGAAAAAAGTTGTTAAGTCATGCACGAATCATGAAGTGTACTTACTAGACGAATCGTACGTGTATGTCCATTTAATGCATTTATTTCACTTTCCTACGCTACATAGAGATAACATATCCGAGCAGCTTAACCCTGTGAACGCCATTCTTCGAGTACGGCAGAACGCTTACACGCCAACTCATCTTCCATAAGAATTTAAAATGAAACATAGTGTAAAGCACGGAGGTGACTTTGACAACGTACGTCATAACAACTAGTCGTACTTGGCGCCGTTGGCACGACAACACGTGATACCTACAGGCGTTCTTGGCGTGCAAAGGGTTAAAGTACTAGAACATCAAACTCGAGCACTTGAAAATTTATAATAATATATTAATCTCATGTCTCCAAACCAAAATGCACTCAACCGCCTGTAATGCAGATATTCGTATAAGTATGTATAAGGTCAGCGGCGTAACTCAACGGATTTTCAAGAATTTTTATTTTTTAAGTGAAATATATGTGTATAAAAGCATATTAAATAAAAATTAAAAAATTGAGAAGCAAACTCAGAGAAGATTATATCCACGATAGGATGAACTGTTTTAATAAAATATACATTTATCGCAAAAAGCTCGACAAGTCCACGTCTTTATATCATATGATCCCTCGTGCAAATATATACCTATGATTTATAATTATTTTGATATGCACTTACTTATTTAGGTTAATTACAAAGATATTTGTGCCGTAAACTATAAAGCTGACAAAACTTAATGGCGTATAAGTTCCGTAGCGAGGCGTCGGCACGGCCGAGTCAGGCGACGTTGCGCCGTCCCCTCACCCACGCCGACAATAAAATTGCCCTGTGGCCACGTGGTCTGGGGGTCTACTCCGAAATTAGAAATCCGAACTTCGTATGGTGCCGTCCCTTTCACTCATATAGTGTATGACAGAAGAGAGAAAGGGACCATACGAAGCTCGAATGTCGGAGTAGACCCCCAGACCGTTTTGTCCAAATAATCGAACGACGTGGATATTTTTTTCTTGTTAGTCCGGCTAGTCGGACTACAAGTAATCGCCTCTTCACCCGACTCGTCGGTCTATCTGGACTTTTTCATTACTGTTCGATAATCGTACTACAAGGAATCCTAATTCCACTTCGTACTACTTGGTCCGAGTGATCGGTCTAGGTGGACTTCTTTTTCGTGTTAGTCCGATTAATCGGTTTACAGGAGATAGCAATTCCGTCTTGTCGGTGTGATAGGAAACCTACCTGTATGTTGACTGAATTATAAAAAAACAACATGGTTGGGCCTACATATCTAATGATCTGCCAGATGATGATACAGGGTTGGCAAAGTTGAGCCGTATATGAAGAGTCAATGATTGAAAACTCTATAACAGACAGGTCCATTTTTGAAGAACTCATCCGAACAACGAATTATCTTGAAGGTTGAAACTCTAAAATGAACATAATGGTAATTCTGCTCAGTATTTCAAAATACAGCCATGTCGAGTCGGACTCGCGCACCGAGGGTTCCGTACGACTAAAAAACTGATGTGATTTTTCAATAGATTTGTAGGTAAAATATATATAATAATAAACATTATCATCAAATTTCAAGTTCCCTAGGAACTTCTATGGGAAATTAAAAAAATCTTCGGTATAAAATGTGTGACACATAGGTACCCACGGCATCGGCAGACTGACACGCGAGTGACAACAATAGGGCTTTGTTCGGACTCTTCGGGTACGGAACCCTAAAAAGAATTCGGAGTGTAATTAAATCAAAATGAAAGTTGGAAAAAAGAAAAAGGGAAATCATACGGCGTGGCATACCAGCCCGTAGCACGGTAATCGCGAACACGTCATAATTATACTAATTGCCAAATAAGATGTCAATAGCGAACATTGACGCCTCCTACTACAAAACATGATTTCTAATAACGATACCTGTTTTTTGTTCGCCGCATTACGTATTTTTACTTTTATTGTCATATCGTGGTACCGGGTGACGGCGTCAAGAGATCGCAAACCTTTTCAGTCGAGATTCATTTTTATCAGTGAAGTAAATAATAATGGAAGTGTTACAGATACTAATATAGACAATTTATGATTGAATGAATGACTAATTTTAACACACAATTATATGCTCCATTCACCTAAATTATTCTGCCTCTATTCCATATACACCTAAATTGTTTAACGTTAGATTATGTTATGACGTAAAATTATTATTATTGTATGTCTTTTCCGCTCACGGGACAACGGTGTCCCGGACCTTTGGAAGGCGTGCGCGGAGCTGAAGTACCGAGGTACCGAAGTACTAACCAAATCCCACAGCCAAAACGTAGAGACCCTTTTGACAATTTAATAAAATGCAAGGGGTATACCGAGCAGATGCTGTCCCTGCCCGTGTCATGGGACGCACACAGAGACAGCACCCGCCAGGGTGTACAGGGGCTATTGCTGGTTGATGGAATCTAAATGAACCGGATTATTGAGTGAATACTCGTATGATGGACTAATGACATATACACGGATTTCTCTAATAGGTAGACCATTGTATACTTTGTCGTAAACGTGCTTTATATGGTATCGGTATATTTTTTACACAAATCGAACTAATCCCATAAGCACAATAAGGCTGTGTTACGGGTAATAGACGACGATATATCGGTATTTTTTTCAAATACTGCATCAATATCGCATCCGAAGATTATACAGGATTTCTTTATCTATTTAGAATTTTAATTTATAAGCAGGTGAGGAACTCATAATCTTTCAAGTTGTATAATAGGTTATAGGAATGTTGAATCTAAATATGTACTTAAATTCTATGACAACGAGGTTTGTTTAATTGTTGGTAATAACTGGTATTACACGTGAACCAGTCACAAAAACTTGCAGTATTACCGGCAAATTGCGGTTGTAACAGGGGCATAATTGTAAAATTGGCATTGTTTAAACTCTACGACCAAGAACACCGGGGGATAGGCAGAGGCTTCCCTGGAGTGCGGTGGACATACTGCGATCGCCAACCCGCATGCCAAGCGTGGCGATCATAGAATTTACCCCCTATGAAGACGACAAAAAAGCCACGGCCCAGAGGTTCCGGCGGCCCCCGGTACACTGGTTTTGGTAGCGGCCAGGGTACTAGCGGGGCCAGGGGTGCTAACAATCTCCAGCGAAGATCTGGCTACCACCACCGACGACCCCTGGCCCTGGCAACTTACAGCGTGCGTACACTGTGGACCGACGAAAAGATAGCGGAACTAGAGGAAGGATTAAGCAAGTTGCGTTGGGATGTTGTGGTGTTATCTGAAGTCCGAAGAGAGGGGGAGGACATGATAACCCTAAAGTCCGGCAACTTGCTCTATTTCCAGAAGGGCGACCAAAAGTCCCAGGGAGGTATCGGGTTCATCGTCCACAAATACCTCGTAAACAAAGTGGTGAAGATCGAGTGTGTCGGCTAGGGTGGCGTACCTTATCTTCCAGAGATACTCGTTGAAGGTCATACGGGTGTACGCGCCGACCTAGGCACACTTCGACGACGAGGTGGAGGCTATGTATAAGGATATAACTAAGGCCATGCATAGTTCCAAAACCTACTTCACCGTTGTTATGGGGGACTTTAACGTGAAACTAGGCAAGAGTGGGGAAATTTGGAGTTGGGAGTCGGAACCATCGGGGCCAACTACTGGCTGGTTTCTTGGAGAAGGAAGGGCGCTATATGATGAACTTCTTTTTCAAGAAACGTGAGCACAGGAAGCGTACCTGGATGAGTCCCAACGGTGCAACTAAAAACGAGATCGACTTCATCATGTCGACGAAGAGGCATGTCTCTGTGATAAATACGGTTAAACCCGGAAGTGATCACCGTCAGGTAAGAGGCATATTGAATATATATGTCAAGCTAGAGCGCTCTCGACTGATGAAATCTACGCTCCGATCAGCAGCAGCCCAAATCCAAAACCCTGAGAACTTTCAGCTGGAAATCCAAAACCCGTTTCGCTTGCCTAGGCGGCGATGTGGACGAATTCAACAACGGGATTGTGGAAGCTGTCCATAGCACAGGGTCTAAGTTCTTCAAGGCCCAACGGAAACACTCGGAGGCTCATCGAGGATAGCAGTCAAATGATTCTACAGTCTTCGGCCGATGTGATGTTATACTGGCAGCTCAATAAATGGATCTCCAAGTCCCTTACCCGTGATCTGCGCCAATTTATTACAAAGCTTATTGAAGAGGCCATCGAGCAGAATAAGAGCTCGAAAGTTCTCTCAAGAGATCTGTCCATTGGGCAAAGCCAGCTTGCCAAATTAAAAACTGAGGACGGTAGAGTTCGTTTCCTACAGACCTGAGTTTTCACGTCAACTAGAAGCCCCGAAGTTGACCTGGCGGAAGACCCTAGAGCTAGACTAACTCGGCACTATACCGAAAACATCCCGGACATCAGCCTGTACGAGATTGGAATGGCTCTTAAACAGCTCAAAAACAACAAGGCACCCGGTGAAGACGGAATTACAGCCGAACTCCTGAAGCTCGGTGGAAAAACCGGTCCTTACGGCCCTTCAGAAGTTGTTCAACTTCTTCTTACTGGAAGGAAGAACGCCAAAGGCATTGAGCGGAGGTGTGGTGGTGGTGTTCTTCAAAAAGGGCGACAACGCTCTGCTGAAGAACTAGCGGCCCATCTCACTTTTGAGCCATGTCTATAAGCTGTTTTCGAGAGTCATTACAAACCGTCTCGCACGCAAGCTAGACGACTTCCAGCCTTCCGAACAAGCCGGTTTCCGTAGAGGCTTTAGTACCGTAGACGACACCCATACTAGTATAGTCCAAAAAAAATTTTTTTTATTTCCGGTTTGAAAAATTCAGTCTGTTGCTTATGCCTAGTGATTTAACGTCTTCAAACATTGTCTCACTAATCGTAGTGATAATATGTTGTTAAATACAAGAACTGTGTGATTTGGTGTCTCTGTTACTCGCAACTAGTCTTTTAGTGATAATTGTCCCATATAAATAAAATTGGTGAGGTGTCTTTTTGGGTGCAGTTGACGGAAAGTCGTTTTGTTGACCGAAAAATGCTCATCTGTCCTTTAAAAAGAGGTCTTTGGGGCGGAAAAGTCTTGCATTCTTTCTGTTGGATTTCAGAATCTGGAGCTTTTTCAGTTATCAACTGTCAAGTGTCAATATACGTCAATTAATATTAGATTTTCTGCTCTACGTCTTAAAGTGGGACGAGTAATTGGACGAATGTTTTGGTACTTTTAGGTACTGATGATAATTTTGTAGGTTTTTTCTAGACGTATATTGACTGTTGATAACTGAAAAAACTCCAGATTCTGAAATCCAACAGAAAGAATGCAAGACTTTTCCGCCCCAAAGACCTCTTTTCTGACTGAAAAAGCTCCAGGTTCTGAAATCCAATAGGAAGAAAGCAGGACTTTTCCGCCTCAATGACCTCTTTTCAAAGGACTGATAGAGCAACTGCACCCGAAAAGACACCTCACCAACTTTAATTTCTATGAGACAAGTCTAGTTGTTTGTGAGTAACAGAGACACCAAAACACACAGTTCAACAACAAGACAACCTAAGTATTATCACCAAGTTCTACTACGATTAGTGAGACAATATTCGAGGAAGTTAAATCACTAGGCATAAGCAACAGTTTGGATGTTTACAAACCAGAAACCGAAAAAAATTTTTTAGGGTCCACCCTAACCCTTACGCGTCGTCCGGTTATACAGAAGACGGAGGAGTCTAACCTCCCCCTCTGTTTAGCGTTCGTGGACTACGAGTCATAAAGAGGCTCAAAGTCACCCAAAGAGCAATGGAGAGGGCTATGCTAGGAGTATCTCTGCGCGACCGCATCAGAAATGAGGCCAACCTAAGTGACCCTCCGAATCACTCAGTGGGCGGGCAGATTGCACCTAGAATCGATGGCTGTTGGGGCGGAAAGGTTCTAGAGTGGCGACTACGTACTGGAAGAGGCAGCGTGGGTAGTAAACTGATGACCTGGAAAAGGTAGCAGGAGTTCACTCGATGCGGGTGGCGCAAGATCGGTAATTGTGGCACTCTTTGGAGGAGGCCTATGTCCAGCAGTGGACGTCTTTCGGCTGATATGATGATGAAGATATATTATTATTGATTACTGAATGATGATTGATTGATTACAATAAGACCAATTAAAATCATCCTATATTAAGCGTGATGTCACACGGCACGAAAAGTACGAAGATACTGTGTATATTAGAAAAAATACCAGTTTGACGATAAAACGTGATCGTAAAAGTTATCATTTTACTATCATCATACTAGCCGGGCAGTTCACTTTAAATACGAATACCATGCTTACTGATTTAGATATAGAAGCCGGTTTTTTTTTTAATGATTGGCGTGTAAGGGCCCTCTTTTTAATAAATAATTGAATATTGGAATAATATTGAACAGTGGTGGTCAAATGTATTGTATGTAGACTTCTAAGACTCGTCTTGCTCAATTTGTAGTTGTTTATTTAAGTCGGACTTTAGTGATTGATTCTAATATAATTACTTTTAATCACCTAATATAAAGTTGTTTTTAATAGACACATACACCCACATATACGTAGGTTTCCGAAGACCCCTGTAAGTCAATTATAATAATAAGTTATTATTAGTACGATTATCGAACTAACAGGAATAAAAACAGTCCAGGTATACCGACCTCCGACTAATCGGAAGAGAAATTGCGATTACTTGTAGTCCGACTGGACGGAATAAGAGAAAAAAATATCCAAGTCGTCCAATTAGTAGGACAAAGCAGACCCCATGGCCACAAGGGACAATTATACTTCAACACGAAGTCCGACGCCCAGCCGTTTAGTCAGACGCTATGTACAAAGCTAACTAAACAAACTAGTGATATATTTATTATTGCCATTATACTTATACTCTGGAGCTCTAAGATATTTGGCAATCGTCAGTTACCTATGTCACAGTCTGACAGTAACAGTACTCATAATTTGCAACATAAACTATTTATAAGCATGGTGATCCCAGCAATGGTGATTACATCTTCAGACATCACGAAACATCACACACAAATGGCGAAAATTATCCAGACAGAGTATAATAGTCGCGATTATCACAATGGACTCCTAATAAAGTATAGGTCAGTCTTTTGCAAACAATTTATTTTTACAGGTTGCGTTTTACGATAATCGTCCAGTAATTCTAAGATGTTAGGTTGGCACATATAGCCTTCGTTCCTTAAATACAAAGATAATACCAGCCACTGTTACTGCATCATGTCCTATTTGCATCACGTTCATTTCTAGCATTAGTTAATTCGTACAAGGTCTAACCATTAACTAAAATGTATTTAATACTTACATGTAATTACTGATTGAAACCGAAATTAAGGAGACAAATGAATAAAGATTACTCGTGAACACGGTTTCTTAGGTTCGCCAAGCTTGTATGTCAGTAAGTAAATATTACATAAAATGTATCTAGTAGTATTCATAGGATCTGACTCAAGTCTAACGGATTTTTAGAAAACTGAGCTTACGAGTTGCATTATTTTTTAACGTTATATTATTTCTAAGAATGTAATGACGAAAAGAACGCGAGTACCGCTGTTTCGCGCTTAGAGATTAAAACCAGATTGGATAATTCTCGTTAAGACCTACAAATGAAAAATTGTATGAATATTGAAACCATTATGATTATATATTATGTATGTATAAGGTAGTATTCATTGTTGTACAGTCAGCGTCATATAGTACGTAGCAGCCAAAGTGGCAATAGTTCGGCACACCATATTATTTTGTATGGTGTACCGAACTATATGTACGCTTTGGCAGCTACGTACACTACCGTCAGAAAGTTTAGGACCAAACACAATTTTTAGTTTAATTTTCATAAATTATTACGCAAACCAAACAAGGCAAAGATTGCAATGGGGTATTTCTCACAAGGATTGGACTTTTGCAAACTGGTTGAGAGTACTACGAACGGATGAATCAAAATTGAGTGGATAATCAATCAATGTTGATTATTTGCATATTTTGTGTTTGTTCTTGAACTTTCTGATGGTAGTGTGTAATGACGCTGACAGTACATCGTCTCACTTGAACCAGACCAGCCATTGCTGGGATCACAGTGCAATACCTACTTAGATTTGCACGCTGGCACGAGTTTACACTAGTGGGAACATTAGGGCTAGCTTTACATATAAAATCGAAGGCCGCTAAGATATCACCGTTCATTAATAGTAATATGTACATGTTGGCAGCGCGTCCGCGGCACCAGCGAGTCTTATGTACAAAGCGGCCACGGGCGCAGCATACAATCCGCTTGATTAAACATTATTGTTCCATCTGTTCATACCATCTGCACCCAACTCGCAATGTCAGCCAATATAAAACAAAGTACGCTGACATTACGTTGTTTTACAAACACCATCGCCAACACAGTTAGCTGACCATTCGTGCAGCTCATTGTATTAAGGGTCACGAATGGTCAGCTCATTGCGTTGGCGTTTGTACATGTTGGCTTGCAATAGCGAAATCCGTATCTTCAGTTTTGCATATCTCCGGTTTAAGCGTAATATCACTATATTTAATTGATCAAACTAATCTGGTGATTATTAAAAAACTGGTTCAATCCAGACTTTTCGTGGAGAAACTAGATTAGTGGAATGACGAATTGAACACGTGAACAGCCGTAAGGCATTCATTTCACGCCTTCCTGCTGACACACATTTGCGCGAACAATTACAAATATATTACACTGCAAACTGGAATTTCGCCACAACACTGATTTCGCTATCCTACGCCAAATATCAAATACGCAAATTAGATTGGCAAACGGATCAACATAATTACTAAATTAACATCTGATAAGGGAACACTTAAAATTCAACAGCTTACAAGGTCTTACATGGAAACCTGGCATCTTCTCTGAGATGAAATAAAAACAATCAATTTGAAATATTACCATTGAAATAAGTGCAATAACATAAATACATAAGCACATTAGATCGAACTCTCGTGTAGACTTTCAGGCAATACTGATACTGTCGGTACAGTGTCCAACTGATAACTAGTGGCGCTGCACTGTAACTCGTATTACTGAAAATTTAGGTCTATACTAAAAAAAACCACGGCAGCGCCCAATCTAAATTAGCTCACATTTTTACGCCATGAATAAAAAAAGGTATCTTTACAACGAGCTCGCCAAAACAACAGGATTCATAAACTTCAAATAATGCTAACTTATCCGTCAAGCCTCTAAATATGGCTCACAAATCAACTGATATATTTAGTCTTTCACTCTACTTTAAGAAACCAGCAAAAGCAATTTATTCAGTTCTAGTCGTAAATTAAGTCATCAATGCTATTCAGCACTTGTCAAACTTTGCTGTTGTGCTTTGAGGCTGAATTTTTAATGACAAAGTAGTTAAAAGTTTTATAATTCAATCTTGTCAGATTATCATATCAAAATTTAGTCAAGCGGCAACATATTAGTTTACAGTTGGGTATTTTAATTGGCAGAGCGGTTCATAGAAGGTTAACGAACCATGTTTTTTAACACACACAAGAATGTCTTAAAACTGTCCGGAGTGTCACAATATTTAATCAGGGTGAGAAATAGTATGTGGAAAATTATTTATTAATGGCGGGATGCACATACATATACATAAGCACATCTTTTCTTTGCATAATCCCGTGTGGTCTATCCACACTCAGTGGAATTACTACCGTTTACCTGATAACGTGATAACCAAACACAGCTACCAATACTTAAGTCCCGCAATTTTTTAAATAGGATTTTATTATTATTATTGCTGTGCATATATTGCGATATATTGTATTTCATATCGTTGGCATTCACGTTGACCGCATAATGAATAAAATAATGAAATTAATGAACCACAGAGGACATAGAGTAAAACCCATTATAAACTGAACTCGCCCCTAATGTTTACAAGGGTGATCCATAATGATATTATTCTTATGCGTACTGTATCATGGTACTAATCAACATTAAATTGGAGAATATATATTCTAAAATTCCGGATACGCTAATAAAAAATATTAAAACTAAACCTGGGTTTGTTTTCAATTACAATATTTTAGGGATTTACGGAAATAGCTCTAAGTACCTGTTAGTGGATATTTTTTGTCTTCAGCTCTGGCATCATAATTAGTGTTTTTTTTCCTCCGCTTGCAGGATTATTGTGGCCTACCAATAAAAACAGCGACATTTGCGTTCACTAATTGATATGATGAACCCAAATATTCCACAAGAGTTGTAAAACCTTATTCTATCATAGTCATAAAAATATTATAAATAAATAAGCTGAAGGAAAAAAACACTACTTTGCGGCAGGAACTATTCAAGAGTTTTCTACTTAGATGCTGCTCAATGACAAGTTCAGAACTGTTAACCGCTCCCCTTGTTATTCAGCCCTAGCTATCGACTGCTACTTTTCATTCATAGATATTCAAAAACACCTACGTACACGTGCATACTTGTACATAAAATTTATGAGGTATAAGAAATATCAAAGGTATAATATTTGACCTCCAAATGTAAAATTAATTTTAAAGGGGCTTAATAAAACAAATTAATGAAGTTAATAAGCACTTGCAAATATAAAAAGCATACATATTCTAATAAAAATTTAAGGATTTACATATCTCTTATTATTAGAACTGATTAAACTTATGGATCACCCCTCATACATCAATTTCAATCCTGGACACCTGGATGTTACAATCATACTACAGATTCATTATAAATAAATAAAAATAACATATCAACTTTGATTAAGTATCAATTAAGAATTACTTAAAAACATCGGAAGCGCGTTTATTTTCAAGTTTTAGTCGTATTACATTTGTTGACGGATGGTGTCTCATGTCATACATAACATAACACAGGTACAGTACCGGCCAATAATGAATCACCATCTTGTTGTTTTTAATTCTCTTTTTAATACTTATACAATGATTTTTACATTTTAACTCTAGCTTGTACAGTCAGCATCATAAATATGTATACATCGGAACTAATGTCCGGGGAACAAGGTTCAAAATTGTATACATATTCATGATGCTGACTGTACGAAAAATTAAGACTCCTTGTGAGACCTGTATCTGGTAGCATACGATATTCATTTCAGAAAATTTTAATGATTTCTCTGACCCACAGCCCACAGGTGATATAGTATTGTATTGACCGGTACTGTATATCACTTTTGTACCCATTTTATAGTTTAACTACAATATATACACACTAAATAACAGTACCGGCCAATAATATATTACATTCAACACTTTTAAGTATGTCACAGTAACTACCAAAGATACTTAGTTTTAATTGAATGTCCACCCTTTCTACAGGTAAATTACTTTAAGTATGAGACTGACATATGCTCGTATTTCATTGGATATTCTACTTTAAGACCAATGTAATAGTTTCTATTACATAGACACTGTCTTAAATTCGTATGTTTGGAATAGAAACTCTATTACATAAGCGTTAAAGTAGACTATCCAATGGAATAAGAATATATGTCAGTGGTAAACTTAAAGTAATCGTACTGTAAATAGGCTTAAATTCTACCTACCTACCTTTTAAATAATAAATACAAAAAAGAAACTGACTCCCAATTTTGTACTTCGCTATGCCACAATTTGTCGTTTCCGTGAGCCTTGGTTACCTACAGAAAATACCGAAATCGGCATATGCGTGTCTATCAAATTCGAGGAGTTCCCTCGATTCCCCCTAGATCCCATCATTAGACCTACACCAAATTTATATGGGACCACCTTGGGGATATCTGCTTTGATACAAAAAAAAATATTATCAAAATTGGCCTACGTGGTCAAGAGTTAAAACAAACATGCCGACGAACTGAGAACCTCCTTCCTTCTATTGAAGTCGGTTAAAAAGCTAATTGGAATGGAATTCTGTAAATTACACATTTACCCGCGAAACATAAATCCAGAAAAATACCGACCTTTAAAATAAATACCAGTCATATCTTTTTCGCACGGTCTTTGGTAGTAAATTTAATGATCTACAACTATTGTGTAATAGGGTGGTCTAAAAAAACCTTTATCGATTTCCGGTTTGAAACCTCATCCAATCTGTTGCTTATGCCTACTGATTTAACGTCCTCAAATATTGTCTCACTAATCCTAGTAGAACTTAGTGGTAATAGGTTGTTAAATATCAGAACTTATGATTTTGTGTCTCTGGCACTCACAAACAACTAGTATTTTAGTGATAATTGTCTGATCGAAATAAAATCTTCTAGTGTATTATACTCGCCGGTGGGCTTCAGCCATTGGGAGTCATGGTGAGGCTTTAGCGGTCAGCTTGGACATAGCAAAGGCGTTCGATCGGGTCTGGCACCGACGTCTTCTGTGGAAGCTACTATTCTATGGACTGCCCGAGGATTTGTGCAGATGGATTGCCAGCTTTCTGTCCGGCAGATGCATAAGAGCCGTAGTAGATAGCAGTTGCTCCGAAAGCATGGACATTAACGCTGGCGTCCCACAAGGCTCCGTGCAATCCCCGACGCAGTTTTTGCTGCATATCAATGACATGCTGTCTATTGACGGCATCCATTGTTATGCGGATGACAGCATCGGGGATGCTTATTACACGGGCCGTGCCAACATTCCTCGTTCCTATGTGTTAGAAAGTCGGGAGACTACTCTAGTCAGTCTCTGAGTAGGGCCAAGATACTCTGGTCCAGTTTGACCCCACCAAGACACAAGTATGTGCGATCACTGCTAAAAAAACCCCACCCCGGATACTTCACCTTGGGACAGAGACTTTTATTATATAAGTCACAAGTCCGTCTCCACATGGAGTACCTCACCTCCTCATGGTGTCACCTCTGGGCGGGAGCACCTGGATACCAGCATAAGCCTTTTGACTCGCTTCAGAGACGTGCTTGTTTGAATCGTGTACGATCCCAAACTTACGAGCGATATTGAACCGTTTAGTTTAAGAAGAAACTTTGCCTCCTCGTGCGTTCTATCGCTTATATAATGGGTTGTGCTCCGAAGAACTATTCGACATGATACCCACGGCCGCTTTCTACAATCGCACCGCTCGCCGTCGGCAGGGCATTCATCCTCACACCTCACACTTTAGAACCTAAATGGTCGCGTACGGTACGGTTTCAGAGGAATTTCCTCCCTCGGACGCTCGATTGTGGAATGAACTCCCCTGCCGAACTACAGTACCGAGTTCTTCAAGAAAGAAGTGTATAAATTCTTAAAGGATCGGCAACGCGCATGTGATTCCCTAGGAGTTGCAGGCGTCCATAGGCTGCGGTGACCGCTTACCATCAGGCGGGCCGTACGCCTGATTGCCACCGACGTGGTAAAAAAAAATTGGTGAGTTCTTTTCAGGTGCAGTTGATGGAAAGTCGTTTAGTTGACCGAAAAATGCTATAAAAGTATGGCATGTACATAATAAAAAATTAGGGGGTCGGGCGACGATTTCCTACAAAAACTTTTTGCTTCCATACAAAATGTATGGTACAACTTTTTTGTCACTAATTTGTCGACCCACCACTCATTTTTTTGTTTATCTACTATTACACATTTTGGTCTAGGTCAACCAAGTCTCTCTGTAGGAAGGGTATGCTCAACGGCTTCGAAAACTATTTTTATCGATTTTTTGCTTTACGTCTTAAAGTGGGACGATTAATTGGAAGCATTTTTTGCAATTTTAGGTGCTGATGATAATGTTGTAGGTTTTGTCTAGACGTATATTAAAAGTTGATTACTGAAAAAGGTCTAAATTCTGAAATCCAACAAAAAAAAGTAGGACTTTTCCGCCTCAAAGGCTTCTTTTCAAAGGACTGATAGAGCATTTTTCGGCCAACTAAACGACTTTCCATCAACTGCCCCTGAAAAGACACCTCACCAATTTTATTTCGATTAGACAATTATCACCAAAAGACTAGTTATTTTTGAGTGACAGAGACACTAAATCATACAGTTCTGATATTTAACAACCTATTATCACCAATTTCTACTTCGATTAGTGAGACAATATTTAAGATCGTTAAATCAGTAGGCATAAGCAACGGATTGGATAAGGTTTAAACCGGAAATCAAAAAATGATTTTTTTGGACCACCCCATTGTGTAAACCGCTTCAGATATTTTATAACTGTGGATGAATTAATAACATTTTACTATTTCTCAGTACATCAGTATGTAGGTACTTAAAAGTTTTAATATTGTACAGGAATTCTGCAAAACACTGCGTAAGGTGATATATTATTGGCCGGTACTGTATTACAATTTCAATATCAGAAAAAAATTAAGTATTATTAATCTGCAAGAAATAAGAATAATGATTAACTCAAAACTCAAATAAAAGAAATTAGAGAACGAATCTCTTAAGTCACCCTTATTTACCACTTGTAATCATTTACTTATATCGCAAAAATATGAACGTTATACATATCGTGGCCAGACATGAACCCTAGGACACCGACAGTTATTCCCGCAACACAACCTTGTAGTGGCGTCACCGTTACTTTAGAATCGGATTGGAGGCGTCTAAAAATGCCATTTATTAATTTTAGGTAGAAATATGCCATTTAAATGATATTCCGTTGGTATTATAACAATTCTTAACACTAACAAATTATCTCGATCAGACTTTACTTTTACGTCCTGCAGAACTTACTTCGTTTGGAAGATATCGACTAGTGCGGGCTTCGTTTGGAAGTATCGATAAACAAACGTCAACAATGGAAACGAGTGTACAAAATACATTAACATAGTACGCTTTCAGTGTCCGATTTATAATCATTTAAGTAGTCTGCGTTAATAAAATAAAGAAGATGGAATTTTTATTCTTAAATTCGTCGAGCGTGACGTAAAATGCTTATAGGTGCTAAATGTTAAAAAAAAATACATTAAATTGTTTTTATTTTACTCAAATTATGGATATTTCTGAGGACACCAGTTTTTGTTTTATTTAAGATTAGGTTTTATAAGTATAAAGCCCTTACAGCCATTTTCGGTCGCAGATTTTTTTAACTGTTACGATGCACTGCGACTGTGTTGGGATTGGTATCTATGTGTCGTAACAGTTTACACACTTAATTTTAGTAATTAAGTGCAGACATTGCGTCCACATGTTACTTAAACATTTGCGTCGAAACATTTTATACATATTGTGTATTATATTGTGACTAGTGTACAATTTAGTCAGTGTCATAGGACTCATGTCTGGCCGCGCCGGGTATAGTAACTGTGTTGACACATTGTTACTAATTTTTTTTAGAAGTGTCGTAATGTTAAGTAACTGTTCGTACACTAAACTAAAGTAAAGAAAAAAGTACATGCCACCTTTTTGGAAATTTAGTAGATTTGTTACTAAGTTACATGTCGACATGGTGTCGACATAATCTACTAATTTTGTAACAGAATAAGACGGGCGAGAAATAGAAGTATCGAAACTTGCACAACACTATCAAAAATATCACTGTCAGTGTCATAGGGTTCATGTCTGGCCGCGATACGTATAGTAATCTTCATTTCAAAATAATGTACTCACAAAACTTTGGTTCCATCTCATCTCTTTGAAATCCGATTTGATCCCTTATGCCAAAAAAACTTGTTTGATACCTATTTTTTTTATTTCCGTGGACGTGCGACGGGCACACCAGACCCAACTAAGCATACCTCAGAAGAATCCTTGATATTGTTAAACTTGTCACAGTTACGGGAATAGATATATTTTAATTTCACTGATATTTAGGAACGAGATGTTCAATCTAAAATAACTTGAGGTAAGACCGCGTTTAAGCACCGGTGCCACGCTGCGCGCCACGCCGAGCAAGCTTGTCAGACGCGTTATATTTCCATACATTCTGTCGTTTTATGTCGCGTGATCGCAGTCTAATAACGATTTGGTGTCAAGCCCAAAGATTGTAAGGTTTAGGTAGGCATAATGTAAGTACTTATTATGCCCATAACTAATTGGCAAAACGGAACACGTATTTATACTGTTTATTTATATCGTGTTATAAAGTTATCGTTATCGTACTAGTCTTCTCGAAAATCTCACGGTTCGAAAATAAATGCCATACAATTATTATTATATCGTGTTAGACGAACTTGGGCAACATCGGCCTCTATGCCTTATATATTCCTAAATCAAAAACATAAAATATTCTGGTATAATTAAATAACATAAATAACCTAATGTTATGAAACCCATTGTTTAAACTCTTAAGCAATTGGTTAATTTTACTTCCATGCCTTAAATTGCCATAGACTACACGCATTTTAATGTGATTATTTTTAACGAACTCGAAAAAATTACTTACAGCATTTTACAAAATTTAGTTCAGTATCAAAACGAGCAAATATACAAAATGACCGGTTCTGCATGAGAACTAGATCGCAAAATGAACACAGACAGCCTATATCTCACAATGTCATGGTAGCAAAACGACCACCGAGCTGTGGTTTTCACCCCAATATATAATGAAAACGATAAGTTCGCAAAATGGCCACCTCGTGGAACGTGTGCATCTTTTAATGACTTATTTTATTAGTAAAATGCGATCTAGTTCTTATGGTGGACAGGGCATTTTGTAGATTCACTCTTTATGATCCCAACCCCAAAATATAAGGCCGCATTTTCTTGTGTCGTGGCCAGGGTAAAATACAATCACATCGGTCTCTCCGGTAGTCTAAGGCCAGCATAAAGGCATCTGCACATACATACGAGACTCATCTCACTTGCACACACATTTCATCACACTGCGGGTTACTGAGGTATAATGAGTTCTTCCTATCTGTCGACGCGCGCTATGTAATGAAACTTGCATACGAGTCCCGTACGTGTGTAAACAATATCATACAAATATAACCAGGTGACTCCCCGAAATCACTCTATAATCTGTCATTACACTCATTACTCATAGAAAGCTCGTATCTCAGTACTGAAGCGATGGTGAGTTTTATTTTAAGTAGGTATTTGTTACTTGGCGAGTTGTGGTTCTCAACTGACGACAATTATGATCATAGATGTGGGAGTAAATTAAGTATAGAAACCTATGTCGGTGTGACAACATTAGACACGTATATGATGATAATTATTATACGCTGTCAAAGAGGATCCGATGAAATAATATTCATAGGACAAATGGACGATAACGTAGTTCCGGCCTAAGAGTGAACCGTCATAAAGATTAAGCCAATTAGTTAATCTATTTTATATGGATATAAATAGAAATCTAACGTCATAATTTGCACTAAAGTTCAATGCCAAAATGACACCCGGCGATATTGTAAATGCAACCAAAAATATTCGATGGTAAGGTAGGTATAGTTGTTGAGACAGTTTGGTTTGTGGAAAATAAAAGGTATTTTATGTTTTATGAAAGCTACGCTTAGGTTGTAATTCTCTCGTTCGTATTTTGACGTGCTATTTTAGCACTTTTTGTTTAATTGCTTAAGTTTTATGGCTGTTCAGTCTCAAGCTACCGGACTTATACCAAATAGTTGATAAGATATGGTTTAGGAAATCCGAACTCATTACGAGCACTCTCATCTGCCAATAACAAAAGCTACAAAAATGAATTGTACCCTCACCTTTAACTGCAACTGGAACCGTAAAAAAATACAGATGAGTAAGTATTAACTATAAAGCAGTCAACTAATCATTAACAATATCCATCACATGATCAGTAGCATAGAGCTTTCGGTAGTCGCTCATACATACACCCCCTCTTCAAATAAACGTAACGACTCATACATGCAAACCTCTTACAAAAATCTATTACAAAAACCTACCGCAGGGCATTGAACCCTTTGTCAAACACCATAAACAGAATGCCACAGAATTAATGATTTGAACCAAATGAGCATGTAGGACATTCCGGACAATGGTGACCAAACTTATTATTATTGGTTATGTTTTCCTCATGAATGTACCATAAACAATAAAATTTTTAGTCACCACATCCGTCTGTATATCACTTTTTTGTGAACAACATACAAGATTCGATTGTACTAGTAACCGTTCCTATACTTTACTACAAACAAAAACACAAATGAATCCTACTAACATCTAATTAACATTATAACGAAAATCAATATTACAATTCAATCAATCACATTTCATGCATGTTCAATTTATAAAAAATCAATGTATATCCAATTCTGAATTACGAATTTCTGTATAGGTAAAAAACTTATAAGAAGATCGACCTGTTGTATGTAGTTGTGACATGTTCGAATAGGCGTTTGTTTTGTTTATGTTGCACACTTTAAATATGTAATGTATATTCGAATACGCTACAACTACATACAACAGGTCATCTTCTTAAGTTTTTTACCTATAGTCCCTACCTACTAAAAGTTCCAATCTTAAGTGCTTCGTGTAATGGTGGAACCACACTTCGGGTTGCGTGTTCGCCTCCCTTTCTTTTGCGATATTGAAGAAAAAGATGCGTCACGAATATTTACACAAATACCCGAAGTGTGGTACCACCATAAAACAACATTTAAATCTTCCCACTTAAAACTAAAAGCTTTGCTGTATTTGGTCGTTAATTTCTCATTTTATTAGTGAAACTGTCGATTTGCATGTAAAACATATGAAGACTATGTCTTTAGTTGACCAAAGGCAGCAATGTTTCACCTTTATCATTATCACCGATAGATCGTACACGAGTTCTAGTTTGACAGGACAGGACAGCCTATAGAACATCGTAAAGTTAGAAACTCGCGCGTCACTCGGGCAGCTTGAGATCGAAGTCGAACAGCTCGGCCAGCCCCTCGTCGTGGTCGAGGCAGAAGCCGTAGTCGGTGGCCGACATGGGCGGCTCCAGCGCCAGGAACGGCTCCAGCTCCAGCGGCTCTGCAACGTACACGTTCCATACCGATTATTCAATGGTACTTTTCTTAAGAGGAAACACTAGGGCCGTTTTTCCATACAAACGTAGTCCCCTGTTTCCTCCTTGGATAATGCCACTAGAATATTTTTTTTTTCATAAAATCTATGACCACTTTTGCCATGTCTTTATGTTTTCCTTTTTTCATAAATTAATTTTTAAAAGAGATATAACCGTTCAAAACCAAAAAAAAGGCCAGGTTTTCCGCGGTGTTCAAACATCCAACAAACAAATATGAAGAGATTATATAAAAAAGAAAAACATAGGAACACAACAAAAAAACTTCCTCTAATTATTAATGAAATCGTAATGAAATCGGTCCAGTTTTGGAGAAGGAAATAGGGGACTACGAAACGTTGATTTTGTCTACTTTTCGTAGGTAATTTCGGTCTGAGCTGCAGTTGTCCCTATCGCTCTCTATGGGCATATGATTCGGGTATAGCGTGACGGCAATAGATTTTATAAATACCTATTTTTGAATTCTCTTGCCCTTGGTGTTTCCTCTTAACGAAAGGCGTAAGCGGAAAATTACTAACGAGAGTCTAGCAGCACAAACCGTATGCGGAGGGCTTTTGATGACTCAAGTTTGCAATTTTCTTACGCCGCAGTTAATCACAATGATTTTCATCACATTAGCGTAAAACTCGAGCTATTTTCTACTTACGTCCCTCGTTAAACCATGTACTATTACTTTGTCACGCCTCTTTTCGCAGTCATCGCATTTTCCTTTTTGTATTCCCCGATTAGCAGCGTCTTGAAATTTATTTTGTAACCCAGAAAAGTATTGCGTTTGGTGCAATGGCAACGGTAGGTACGGATGTAGTGAATAATGCTTTCGCATCGGCTTAACTCGGAAAACGACTACACCCGAAGTGGATTTCAATTATCGTATTAAACGTGGTGTCTTGGAATTCCAGTGCCAATTAAAACTGCATGAGAACACAATATTTACAAGGACAAATTCATGGTCTTGTGAAGCTCTGCTGTTTTTTTTTGAACACGTATCGTATATTTGTATCATCTCAATTGTCACAACTTTGACGATCATAATATGCAATCTTATAGATTGATGTAATTTATAATGTAATGTAATAATACTAATAATATGAAATAAAATAAAGTCAATATCAACATCATGATTGACAAGTTCATGTCTGTTGATGTGAAACTTCATTAGTCAATATCAAATGTCAGAATGAAAACTGGTAGTTTTTAGAATTAGCCATTTGACACGACGGATGTCAAATAATACGGCAGTGATTGACACTTCTTCGGGTCTAGTTGTGTTCCGGGTTCAGCCGCTGGGAAAGCATTATTCTCTACCAATGTCTGTACTAGATGTAGTTCAGCTGTACAGTCACCAGCATTAATATCTGCCAAACAAAAGGCGGCAAAAATATTTGACACGTCCTAACGGCCCTAGAAATAGAGTCGTGTCAGATATTTATGCGCGCTTTATTGTATCAGATATTGATGCTGGTGACTGTACACTCAGGACATGAAACATGATTACATTTAGTACTATTATTAGACTCCAACATATGATACATGATATGATTAATTTGTCTATGGTAGCCTGGCTACGAGTTACGGACAGAAAAATAATAAATCCTAATTTTTTTTATAGGAGTCAATGTGCATCATTGGTCCTTGACCATGACTAGTGGTCATAGCCTACGAGTGATGTAATTTAACATCCTGCCAATATCAATTGGGCGTTTTCCCTTTTTGTTGCATTTTTACTTATTTCTCTAGATTAGAAATAATTTTGAAAAAATATATAAAGTACAACAAAAAGCGAAATGCAGAATTATTTACAATAAGTAAATGAGAATTACTATCGTATTAATCCCTAAAGTAAACTTTCCACGGTAATGTATTTTCCCTAGACTAGAATGTAGTTATAAAAAGAAACTGATTTACAAAAAATAAAGTTCTTGAAAGAGGATGCTGGAAATTAAACAGGGTGATTTAATTGTTTTCCGTTCCTTCCAGCACATAGCCATGTAAAACCATAGAAACGATGTAGCATATTTAGTTTTTAAAAAGTTCAAGGATATTTTTTTTCGTTCATATTCATACAATTTAATTAATTTATATCACCGTTATTTCACTCACCATCAGGGTGAATGAAAAGGTAAATGAAAAACGGGCTTAACAGTTAACGTGGAGTTAAGCAAAAGTTAATAATGTCAAGTATGACAATTCGGAATTCGACTGACACGCACGTCAACATAGTTTAATTGTTAAGGATCTTTTATACTATACCAGGGGTGTAAATTAAAGAAAATGAATTCTTGAATACTTAGTGTCTTAGAGAAGTTTACTTTATTTCATCTCAGGATCGTACCCCAGCAATTAACGAAATTCAATAAGCCTGTACACAGTACCGAAAAACGTGCTTATTTTGTAACTAAATTAGAAATCACAGACACTGTTTAAATATTTTCTTACTATTAGATGTTAATTCTTATAGTAGGTACACAGTGCCTACTGAGCAAGATATTTGCTAATCTAGTGAGTTACGGTGGTAAATTGGAGAACTGTTTTGAAGCACTCACGTTGTGATAGATAATATTATACAATTAAGACAATTTTAGCTTCATTTATTGTTCGACGCACTTTCTTTATTGTTTTTGCATACGTATATTTGGCTTACGCCATAAGGATGGGGTACGATTACCAACTGCAATTTCACTATCGATATTTTTATGAAATTATTTATATTGTCTCTAAATGTTACTGCGTTTAAACACATGTTACAATTAAATTAAATACAACAAACTTAAGAATAGGACTTGGCTAGCAACTTGTCACTACAATATCACCTTTTCTCCATCTATAAACCTGCAATTGCTGTCTACTGACTTTCCCTTTGGGAATATAGGCGTAAAGAACTACCCATTGAAAATAGTGTAATAGTGTAATTTTATAATACGTTATTTGTTTGTATTACCTACTTTTTATATAGTCTTTTTAAGGGAGAGGCCTCAGCAAAGTCATGAGGTGAGTGATTTATAAAACACTAAGATCATTCAAGATATTAGTAGTGCCATATTCGGAATTTGGCCAGTATGCATATATACTACATAAAACATATTTCCATACAATTTAGGAATATAATATCACGAATCTCTCGATAAATTTGCATAATTAAGGCGCTATTTATACATAAGAGGCATACTAATAGACAACGCGTCGCTTTCAAACTTTATGTATGAAAAAAATTCAAGCTGCGCCGTTTCCCCACGGCGCGCTAAATAGCGCCTTAAATATACAAATATTATTATATTGAGATGTTTACAATAACAGACAAGTATTAGGATCATGGTCATTAAATAGCACCCTGTCAAACATTGTTAAGATGAGCACTGTTAGAGATGAGAGCGCTGTTACCGAAGTATTAGTGGATGAGTCTGCTGTTAGTAGGGCCGCCGTGAGCTGAATCCCATGGTGCTACACGAACCACTGCAGCCGCACGAGATGCAGCGCGCGGCGCGCCCCGCCCGAGCCCCGCTACGTACCGCGACAACTCCAAGCTATGTTGTCTCTTGCGCCAACTCACATCGTCGTATATATATACCTGTCCCTACCATATACACACCGTAAGCGGTTTGTTTTCGAGAGGAATTCTAATTCTGTCATCATTTTCAAAAATAAATAATACAAGATTTACAAATACGTTACAATACGTTATTTTTTCTGTTTGGAACGTTTTTCTTTTTTAACAAAATTCCGCCGCTTGTAAAATCGAGTACGTATACTTTTTTCTTCGACAAGTGTGCTGCATAAGAATTATTGATATGGTGAGCACTGGTTTAGACAAAAGAATAAACGTTTATACGTATCTTCTTTATTATCGATCGTGGTCGCTTAAATATATAATGGCAAGAGTGATGAGTCAGCGGTGAAAATTGTGTTAACCTTCTCAGAAAAAGTTGAAAGCATTGAGTGGCATGAGTTCCGTTATTCATATGCCCAACCCCGCTTCACCCGATACCGATGAGGTAACCGAGAATGATACAGGTTAGTAAGGCAGGTGGGGTGAGTGAACCAGTCAGTGAGCATGCCGGGTTACTGGTCGCGCCCTGCAGGCGGACGCGTGGCGGCGGCGGCGGCGGTGCAGCTACGCCGTATAGCTAGAACTCCGACTGTGATGTGAATGAAGCACACAGGTCACAGTCTGAGCACTAGCCACAAAACGTGCTTCGTATCATCTCGTCCCGACGATGCATCAACGTACGACGATACTGAAAGCTAATGTACTACTTCTAACACAAATCCCAGTAAGTACAGTTTCTCAGTAGATAACCATTGCGCAATTAGTTCGATGTTGGGCTCGGAAACCGGTCTCTCCGCATAAAAAACCGGTTATGTTTTTCGTTCTTTCCATTACTATTTCATGTTAAATCAGGCGATCTAGTAATACGTAGTAATAACCTAAATACATTAGTGAGTCCTAATATAAAGAGCATAAACAATACATAATATTTGGCTATTTTGAGTTTAACCTATTCCGAGCCCTGGTTCGATAAAATACAATTAACGTAATATGCAGTGCCCAAAATTTTAATCTTTTTGTACTACGTGTGAGTGTTGTACTCGTACTCTCTTATTACCAAGCGAATAAAGTTTATCTATTTTGAGGATCGCTTCCGGTGTAGCTACTAGAGTGTACTAGATGCAAATAAGTATACTACTCGACGTGATTGGGAGCGACAGCGGTGCGCGGACCCCGAGTGCAGCTTCTCGCTTTCTAATACGGTGAACCGCTGCCGCTGTACGTCCATGTCGTGGCCGGCTTGTGAGAACAAACAACAGGTACCTGAGTCTTGGTTTTGGTCTTCCGTTTGCATCTGGAAGCGGCCGCCGCCCATGATGGGCGCGAAGTCGTCGCTGTCAGCTATTAGTGCATTCCGGAGACGACCCCGCGCGCTGCCGTCTGTCACAACACACAAAATATACGTATAGGTACATCAATTGCGAAGAAACGAACATTTTCTTGCGAATAAGTCAAACAACTTATAATGACTCTGGCAATGCCTAATCTAGCTGAGTAAAGGATAATTTCCACCAAACGGCTCGCACCGCATCCAGGCCTTTAAAACGTTATGAGAATAAGCGATATTATACACGTAGCGATGTATTTCGTTAGTGTTTAAAATTTCGTTATAATCATAATCGATATTCCTCATAACGATATTTCATATCATAACAAAATGAAAATCATAACCTTATATTATAATGTTATTATAACGTTATAATATTTTTTTAAATGGTGGCGAAGGCGACAATGACGTGCTCGAGTTTGACGTAAATGTCACAGCGCACGTAAGAGTGAGACTGTGGGCGAGACAGAGATAGCCTATAACGTTATTATAGCTCTTCACAAAATATCGCTATATATATATTGCTTTTTATTTATAACGATATAATGGATACCGCTATAAATGCGCGCCAAACATCGATTTAGGTAAAGCGTTTTATTGACAAAGTAGCGTTATGAATCATAACGATATGCGAAAATAGCGCTATTTCAAGACCTGACCGCATCGTATCGGAAAGGATTTTATGTGCTGCTGTGAGCGGATTGCTAATATAGACTTTAAATACTGTGTACATGATTTAATACCGTTAAAAGATTGTAAAATCCGTGCCGATCCGATGCGATGCGAGCCGTTTGGTGGAAATTATCCGTAATTCATCTTGAGGGTATAATAACATACTACATACAGAGGTGAGAAACGAAACCTGGTGATAAGTCTATGATTATCAAATTATCATTTGACTGAAAAATTCGGTATTCAGGGCATGTTGTTCAAATAGCACAGATTACTTTAAATTTAAATCCTTGGTACGGACTCCTTTATACTGAAAACTATTAGACGAGAAATATCATTTACATAAATGTCCCTTCAACGGATGCATGGATGATTACGGATGGCATAGAATAAAAAATAGTACCTATAGTTACAGTCAAGGGCACCAATATGTATATACAGGGCGTCCCACGGCTTTGCCAAATGGAGGGGAAGTACCTTAGGTCTTCCTTTTATTTCCGACACTATGTTATTTAGAAAAAAATAATCCTTATGATGAAGCCTTTCGATCGGCATGATAAAGCTACAGCGTAATTTTTTTTTCTCGTGTAGCGGGTTAGATTCTCAGTTCTAACAGGCAATTTTTTTAAATTCCTTGAATGTAGTTCGTAATGTTTTACAAATAAAAATGAAGTCCTCTTTCAGTATAAACTTTCCTATTTGCAGTATTTAAGGTACTTTTGCCCTCCATGTGGCAAAGCCGTGGGACGCCCTGTATATTTACACCTTATTCCATCGAAATAAGGTCCATAAAGCTATAAATTAAATGCTCTTGACTATATAGACGCCCATCTGCTTGTGTGATGATACTGATGACATTAGCTGACAAATTTTAGCCATAACAATATAGGTTCGATGATGTAAGTTTTTATTATAGGTAATAATGGCCATTTATCTACACATAGTATGTTTCTAAGGGTTTTTAAATACTATTTCACACTTATCTTACATTGAAAATTCAATTAATGATTTTAATTAATATAACAGAATAAAATGAAATATTCGTCTGTCATATTTCATATTGCCCATGAATTTATCAATGCGAGGTGTCCCTTCTGTCTTGAACATAGCCTATTGGCGATTGGCATTGTCTATTGGATTCTGTAGTGTTGGGTTGTTATTGAAATGCAGATTTTGAATATTGTTCTATGAAACCAAGATAAAATATATTTAAAATAATTTAATGTTACCAGGCCAACAATTACATAAGTCATCGTCTCGAACGAATAAAGCACGAACTGTCTAGAGTATTCTGTTAAAGATGGCGCTAGAGTTACAACCAGAGGTTATGTACTACACGAAAGTTTCGAGTTTAGTTTTTTGATTACATATCAAGAAATCGGTCATAGGAAATTTTGTTATACTTACTCAAAGATCCCATTGGGTCGAAGTGCATCCGCAAGGGCCCTCATATAAATAAGATAATACCTACTACTTATACACCATGAAAGCTGACAAACATCTCGATAACTCTTTCTATACACTTCTGCCTATCCCCAATCGCTCCGAAAACAGACTATTATCGTTATCACCTCACAGTGGCAGATCTGAGAATTTTGGAATTAGATGCCATAGCGGCCCACGGGCTCCTTAAAATTTCCACACCGGCAAAACGCTAGGAGAATGGCGTCCGTCCGTGAAGTGAAGAATACTTACTGTCAGGCGTGGAGAGAGGAGTGAGTGACGGTGAGGAGCGGTCGGAGGGGTCGGAGGGGTCGCTGCGCGCGCGCGCCGCCGCCGCGGCCGTGTTCAGCGGCAGCGTGGGGTCCGTCACGCACGGCGAGCACACCACCAGCCCGCGCGACCCACCCGCGCGCTCCTCGCCCGGCTCGCGCTTGATGGGCGTCCTGACATACATACGTATATACATCACAAGCTGTATTCCCACAAGCGGCAGGCTGACGTCACCGTTACTTTTTAACATATATGTATCTTGTACTCGTACTTATTATTATTAAATCCATACTTCCATACTATACTATATATACTTATATACTATACTATATACTATACTATACTTACTATACTATATTATAAATACGAAAGTCACCCGTCTGTCTGTCTGTTACCTCTTCACGCTTAAACCGCTAAACCGATTTAGATGAAATTTGGTATAGAGATAGTTTGAGTCCCGGGAAAGGACATAGGATAGTTTTTATTCCGGAAATCGTTCCTTAGGGAATGAAAAGGGGAGTATAAGTTTGTATGGGCGCCTACAACAATATAATAGCAATTATTTCTATAATATCGTTTGCTAAGAGTGTAAACCCGCTAAATCCATTTCTTAACATTTTTTCGTTTTACCCACAATTATGTAGCAAAAAAAAGATGCATCGCCTGATAAAGACAGCTACTGCCAGTTATTTTAACCACCACCACCACCACCATATCAGCCAAAGGACGTCCACTGCTGGACATAGGCCTCCCCCAAACTCACACGGGGTTTAACAAATTGCTTAAATCACATTATAAGTAAAATACTCAACTCCGGCTAACTCCAATATACTTACCCGACATTTTCGTAAGAATTTTGATCGCATTGATGAGTGTTCTCGCTTCGGATGACCTCATTCCTGACGCGATCACGCAGAGATACTCCCAGCATAGCCCTCTCTATTGCTCTTTGGGTTACTTAGAGCTTTCTTATGAGGCTCATAGCAAATGACCACGTTCAGTGCCATAAGACATCACTGGCAACACACACTGGTCAAAGACTCTCGTCTTGAGACACTGCTGAACAATATTGAGCAATGAACGAAAAGATGCGCCGTAGCTTCCCGAACGCTGCCCAGCTGAGTCGGTTTCGACCATTGATCTCTTTCTCAAAGTTGGACCTACCTAACTGGACAGTCTGTCCTAGGTATATGTAATCGTCTACAATTTCGAGTGTAAAACAAAAGTAGTGTTTTTTTTGTATATGTATAAAACCACATTTTTAAATCCTCGAAAATATCCCAATTTCATAATAAATAAAAATTCAAAAGTTTCTCATTTTAAAAGAGAATAAGTGGCAACTAACGCGGCACAGAGTAAAAAAATCATATAGAAGTACTATTAGTAAGGCGGATTTACTAAAGAAAGTGTACTGCTGTTCTTTTTGTGCGCTGTGACTGTAACAATTCAGCCTTGTGACGTCATATAGACGACGATAGGCTTTCTTCACATTATCGTGAATATCTTGAAAACTAATAGCTATAAAAATACAAAAAAATGGGTTTGTTGTAAACAAGTTACCCAAAATTTGAAATGTTGTCAATTGAAATGAAACATCCGTAAACACAACAATGACGAAATTTCAAATTAAAGGGGAAAAGATCCCTTTCAAAATTTTGACTTTTCGTTAGCAGCGTTACCTGCTTAATATAAGATTAGTTTAGTTTGGGATGCCGCATCGTTACTGACGATTGCTCAGTTTAATTTGAGACGTTGGTGCCGTTAAAATAGGTCTAAGCCTTCTAAGGTAGAGATCCCTGTACGCATTCCTAAGGCATTGTAAGAAGTGGCTAAAGCGATTGGCCGCGTATGCCAGATGTCGCAGGTTCAAATCCTGCTTGGAGGCCTAAAATTTAACCTTAAATTTGAAATTTATATTTTGAATTTTAGAACTTGATTCTAATAAAAAAACATATTGTCCCCAATTTTACATATTTTTTTTTAGGTTTCCATCATGTTACGGTCCATACAAAATGTATGAGCCACGCACAATGTAGGGTTGCGAAGGTGCCCACACATTTCCTATATATATGTTTGACATAAATAACAACGTTATCGAAGTAATCAATGGAAATACATTATTTTTTATTCTATACCGTTTTGTCAACGTGACTGATATACATATCCAATTATCCATGCCAAATTACAGCTTCCTAGTAGTAACGGTTACTGTTTAACACAAAATTAGTTTACGAGAATGACTACCGTGACTTGACAGAATTTATTGCGCGAAATAATTGCAGGCCCGACTTCACTTCAAATGTGTTGCCGCGACGGCGAAGTTGTCTTCAACTGGGAAGGGCGGAGACCGGCCTACACGTCGTTTAGCGCCTAGCACAGGCGGCCGCGCACACCCCGCGTGTATGTGTGCGTGAGCCGCGGATGTACCTTTATAAAGACTTTCCTTACTCATTTACCCTGCTTCGTATTTATTAACTGTGCTGCCAAGGTCATCCTTTTAAATACTTATACTCAGCCCGCAATTGCCTCCTTCCATGCTTCGATAATAATGTAACATTTATTCTTTTTGCAACCATTTTTGAGAGAACAACTATCAATCTATCAGCTTTGGCTGGTGTCTCAATCTCAGGCTTCGTATTAACTAAAACTAATATTCGTACTCAGCTCAGCATTGTATGTTGTCCATGGCAATACGCTTAGCAGCTAAGTAATAAGTGGCTATAATGTTAATAGTAAATTACGTGAAGTTGGCAGCGAAGTGCGCGGGTGGTGCAGGCAAGATCGCGGACGGGGGTGCGGGCGCGGGCCCGGCCGCCGCCGCCGCCGCCGCTGCCTGCAACTGCGCCACCAACGGCGCCAGCAGCGCCTTGTTATCCTCCAGTAGCGGGTCGGCCGGCAGCAGCCCCAGCGCTGCAACCAAACCCACACACTTACACACCGACTGCTTACACACACACTGCACATCAAACAACTCGAACTTACCTGGCGGTGGAGATAAAGGACGTTCTTTAGGACATAGATAAACTTCAATCTCGCCCGACAACGACTTCAAATGAATCATATATCCCTTTTCATCAGGATGGGGAACCTGTAAAAAATAATTTCTATAAAACATGCGCACCAAGCAGGAAGCACGTATGGTGTAAATAATAAAATAAAATATCAACTAACGCTTAATCTCGTGTCCGGAGGGGCCTTAATCGGGATAACAGTTTGGTTGCGGAAATCTTTAATGGAGCGCAAGTCGGCGTAGGTGATGTAGGCGAGCGCGCCGCGATCGGCGGAGAGCCGGCTGAGCGCGAGCTCGGCGCCGGCGACGGCGCGGCCCACGCGCGCCTCGCGCGCCGCCAGCGCGCGCACCTCGCGCCGCAGCCGCCGCGCGCGCGCCTGCTCGCCGCCGCACGCCGCCGACCCTGTCGCACACCAAACACACCTTACGCTCGCGACTACTTTACAAACCACCACCATATCAGCCAAAGGTCGTTCACTGCTGGACATAGGCCTCCCCCAAATTCACGGGAGGTATATGACATAATAGCCACGCATGGCATGCGGGTTGGCGATCGCAGTATCTCCACCGCACTCCAGTGATGCTGTTGCCCATCCCCCGGTGGTCTTGGTCGTAGTTTTAGGACATACCCGGGTCCACTTTACAACCTGCTTCACAATTATTCATTTCATTTAACCTGAGTCTGGTCGTGTTGGAATTTGGTACATTTACATATGTATATAGTATATATTTGCGCGTTCCTAGACGAACGGTAAATAAATGAAATAGCATAAAACCATGTATTTTTTTACATATACTGAAATTAACCCCGGCTGCTTTTTAACCGACATCAAATAAAAGGAGGAGGTTGTCAATTCTGTTGTATGTTGTTTTTTAATGTGTGCTACCTCAGAACTCCACCATTTATGAACCGGTTTAAAAAAATATTGTTCATGTAGAAAGCACCTGCTTCGGGGTTGGTCCAGTTGTTACTAAAATCTAGCTCTGATGATGAGATCCATGAGGAATTGAGGGAAATCCTCAAAAATTCAAAGGAAACATATAGCGATTTTAGGGTTTGGTAACATACTAAGCATTTACATTCAGAAAGTAGCATTTGGTGAACTGGATCTGATGAATAAGATCCAGTTCACCAAATGCTATCCAAAACTCCAAGTGTTTCATGCGTAGCAATAACGATCAAGATAGTGAAGCGACTATTACAAAGTAAATTTTAATGGTACTGATGTTACCATCAACCTGACCTGATGATTGAAGCCAGAAAGTAGGAAATGGAACTCCGTAATAAAATAGTGTAGTTTATAGCTATGTTTGGGCTTATTAGAACTGTTATGAACTCATGAGTTGCACTCAGGCAATGATTCACTAAAAAGTGTGAACAAAGAATAATTGTAACAAAAGAAAACCTTCAAAAAAAGTAAAAAGCAAACAATAATCTGAGATTTCCAATCTCTAATCATGGATTGAAATTAATAACCACGATTTCATTACACAAAATGTCTAAACATACTCCAATCCTTAATTAAGGCGAAGGGGTAGGCAAGCTCTTTCCATACAAACTGTGTATGGAAAGAGCTTGCCTTTCCTTTCTTCGTTTGTGTTTGCGCTGCAGTTATTATTTTTAGTCAATATGCTATTTTTTTTGTTAGCTATTTCTTCTAGATATTTTTTATCGTCTTTATTAACCCTTTGAACGCCAAGAGCCTATAAAGTGGTCATATGTCGTCGTGCCCACCACGCCAACAGCCACTAAAAAGGTCGGAATTAAGGTGTACTTTGATCATGAAATAAATCAATTATGAATGGTTTTATTGGTTTAAACGTTACATTAATTTTTGATACCTTGTCGTCTGAGTGATCACTTCATTCAAATATGAAGGCGTTCAAATGGTAAAATTTGTTTGGATTGGAGTATGTTTATGTTTAGTACATTTTGTGTAAAAAACACTGCAATATTCATTCGTTATGTTCAAAAAACAAAAAGAATACGAATTTAACAAAAAGCAGTTGCATTTTAACCTATTTTTGGAAATATACCAGGTAGAGCTTCCGTTAATATACCAAGCAACGCGTCGGATTTACCGAAAATCGAAAATCCGGTCAGATTTAACTGAAATCGAAATCGGTTTTGAAGACCATTTTGGCTTCGTAGGCTGCCTACGAGAAGTCGGGAGTTCTCGGGTTCAAGTCCCGGTAAGGGCATTATTTGTGTATATTTGGCACGAATATTTGTTCTTGAGTCTTGGATGTTTTGTATGTAATTAAGTATGTATTTATCTATATAAGAATGTATATTTTCGTCTAGTACCCCTAGTGCAAGCTTTTTTTTTTAATTTCAGACTAGGTCCATTTGTGTAAGATTGTCCCCCAATTAAAAAAATACGGTGTGGACAAAATATTTCTACAAGCTCTGACAAATCGATAGACATCTCAAAGCATACGGAATTGTACCGTACTAACCTAATTCGAATTTATTGAACCTTCTAATTTTTAAATTTGTAAGGCCTCAATCTTGATGTAGGCCTCCACATCAAGATCAGAACCAAATTACTTAGTTTCGATTTGCAGGCTTTAAGGACAATAGATATTTTTTTATATACAATTTATAAATGGGCACCTCTTCGCGGAAAACAGTATTTCGCAGGGCAGAGTATAATTATTCGCTTTTGCGTTGCGTCCAATTTGCTGTGTTTTTTGGCTTGTACCTACTTCACTAATGCGATATAAGAGTAGCTCGTTCAATCGACGACGACACGCCCCGTTCTTCAAGGCGAGACAAGGGAGCAAATGTAGATGATCATTTTAGCACTTTGACGTACTAACTTTCTCTTGAAATAGTGCCTTTTTTTTAAATATTGAGACTTTTGGGATGCTTCAAAGTAGGGAAAGCGACAAAGTACTAAAATAATCAATGATCTACTTTTGCTGTTGACTATAAGAGGGGAAAAGAAGGAGAAATTATAGATTAAATAATAATGTATGATAACGGGGTGGCTACGATCGCAAGGCGTATCAACTGCATGTAGTTGACTTTCGTGAATGTGTTAATGTTGAATTATAAAAATATACATGAACAACCTGCGGGGCAAACATGTCTGAAGACGTGTTCACACTGCCACAAGATCGCTGGCACCCGCTCCGAAATCCGAACGGAAACGCCTCGTGGCAGTGCGCACAGGCATATTATCGTATCATACAACATATTTAAAAAAAGCATTGCTTATTAACCCTTTGGTACAAATGGTACAATCAAGCTCCATAATTCATAAGATGCTGGAATATACAATACCATTATTCAGCAACGAAATGACCTATTGGTATATAATCAATTAGGTCTTCTTCTTCTGAAGATCTTATTATTTTGAAGATCAGCGTTAGCACAAGTACAACTAATTCAGAAAAAATTAACAAACTAGCTAATATAAGAAGAATAAGTTTTTGGCCAAAAATTTCTGTTTTGGTACAAGCTTTTATTGCCGATTGTACTTTTTTCCAAAATCATAAACTACTTGTTGAGTCCGTTCGAATGAGCCCAAACACAATCTTGTGTAGTTTAGGAATTGCTATGACCACCTTCTGTCTCCATCACCAGATCAGCTCTATGTCATAATAATATTGCATTGTCATCCGATTTATACATGCATGCAAAATTTCAGCTGAATCGGAAACCGGGAAGTGGATCAAATTTAACTGTGCAAGATTTGATTACAGACAGACAACGGGACAGGTGAAAGTAAATAAAAGCTTGTAAGATGAGGCAAAATCATCGACAATAAAGTTAACACCCGCAGACGACAGTGCTTTGAAAAGGTCTTATCCGCATAAATAGTTTTTAGGTATAAAATACAGTGTAAACTCTATATATCGAACATCTATTTAACGAAAAACTCCTTAAAATGTAGAAATTGACAAGGTTTGTTTGGTTTACATTGTTACCCTTGTATTAAATCACTCTTTACAGCGTTGCAACAATTCTGAATAACGAAACAATACATCGTTATTTAAAATCCAAAAAAAAACATTAGTTTCACTGACGTTCAAACACAATACTGACACAGAGCCGTAAATATTTCGTACATACCATGAAATTCTTAGAAATGTGCTCATTTGTTTGTTGTAATTGCATAGCACGTGTTTACTTACTGTACTTCCTACTGTCGTCTTATTGCTAAGGGTTATCTTTATTATTCTTAGTTGCTTTCAAATGTTCGACTGGGCTCTGTAACAGGAGCAAACAAATTAAACAGTGGACAAAATTTCTCTGAAACGAAAATTTTTGGACAAAAATTGTACACCAGGTGTTACTGCAGATGCCCTAAGGAAGCGTCCTTTTAAATATTTGCTCCAGTTACAGGGCCCACCTTGTATATAGCATAGTGAAATTAGAAAAAAAACAGTACTAAGTTTAAAATTAAAATTTACTATTACTAGTAGTAGTAGAAGTGAGCCTCGGGATTGGTTATGTTATGTAGGATGACAATGATCACAACCACTGGATTAGTCGAAGCGGGCCGATTCCTTGGCCGGCACGGTGCCCTGACATAACACCTTTTAATTTTTATCTTTGGGATCATGAAAGTTGAAGAGTACGCGACGCCCATAAACACAGTGGGCGAACTTGGGCATAGAATGATAAACGCTGCTCGTTATATCAGAGAAACATTTAACATGCCGCAACAGAAAAACCGAACAAAGATTGAGATTTTTGATTGCATTCCTGCATAAAAAAGCGCGAGGCCCACTTCACATAAGACGTTTTAAATATAAACATTTTTTGATACTAATTTTTCTCGAATAGTAGTAATAAGCAGTAATTAATCAACAATAACTCTTAAACACTTAAATGTGATTTCAAGTGTAAGAGATGTACTTACTCACTAGTTTTCAAAAACATATCGTTATTTTAATATCCTATTCTCTTTTGTATTCTTTTTAGCCTCATTAGAAAGCTAATTAAATCAAGAATGTTTTTTCAGTAAGTTTTACACTGGGTGATATTATTATTTTTTTATTTAATTTCATCACACATGCTTGTAATGAAGTAAAGCCTGTCCAGTGCCTATTTGGACCTGAGATAATGTCGCTGCAAACAACATGTTATACGGCAATAATATACATACGTCACGTATAGTCGGGACAGTGTGTATTGGCTTTCTTAGTCATTTACTTTTTTTTAATTTTGTGTATATATATATGTCGGCGGCCGATCGTAAAATCAGCCAGATCACGAAAGATTCCTAGGCATATCGTGAAACGCCGCCATTTCATGATTTGGCTTAGGGACTTCCGCCATATCATTCAAAACTCACCGTTTAACGATTTGCCTAGTGGCGTTTAGGCAGATCATGAAATTCCTAGGCTTATCATGAAACGCCGCCATTTCATGATTAGGCCAAGTAACATTTAACCTCCTCTATCATCCCTGAAAGTCTTTGCGTCCTGTTACCAAACACCCTGTACCTGTATAAATGAGGAGTGTCTTTTCAAAAGGGCTTATTTTTATCTCAGCGGCACTTCTAAAGATAACCTTGCCTAAGAAAACTTAAGGTCCAATTTAGAAGTACAGTTACAGAAAAAATAAACCCTTTTGAAAAGATACTCCTCAAATGTGCTATATGTTAGCTGTAATCAAACGACAATTGAAGTCTTCGACACTTCACTTTGATTTTAATTGTATTAATTAACAGCTCGCAAGCAATGTACTCTCTACTTAGAGCATACATAACTGGAGTAGCCAATTAGTACACTTACCCCTCTGCCAAACAATGTGCATCATTTATTAAAAACTACTTCATTAATCGATTATAAGTCAGTCTCGAAATCATTTTCGGCGTGTGAAGAGCTCCGTGAAAATACCTTTAGCTGCTGTTTAGGTTAATAAAACGTTGTACTTTATCTTTACAAAAATATTGATGATAATTTCACATACTGTAAGCATATTTTTGCTTTATTTATTATTTTATGCGCAATTCAAGTTTTACTTCAAATCGTAAATCAAGCATCGATTACAAAATCGATTTAAAAACATTCGTGCTTGACCATTAGGGCTAGCTGTGAAACGTAACTTTGACGTCATCGTATTTAAAGAAACAAGGCCTACTGTTTATGAGAATTTCTTTGAAACATGGTCCTTATCGACTTTGGTCAATTTGGCCATCCTATAGTAACCCAATAATGGATCTAACGTTAACAAAAATTAAGTCGACTTTTATTGCTCAACTTTAGTAGTTTGAATGTGCGTGAGTTGATTGTTGCGCCTCCCGCAAGAATTGGCATAATATTTTGTTTGGTAAGATGCGCTGATGGCCACTCCAGTTATCTATGCTCTAAGACTCTCTAATTTTCATAAACATTATATATTTTTATAACCTAGTCTATTTTGTACGAGTCCCGAGGTGCCTTGGCCTGAGCCGCATGGCGAGGGTCATGACCGGGACGAGTGAAAACAACACTTCCGCACGTATATCGAACGATGTTTTTTAATACGTTTGCGAAAAAATTACATTGTAATAAAAATTAAACAGAAATAAAGAGACAAATTTAGTGACTTGACTAGTAGTGTCAACAACCCTATTCCCCCCTATTATCCCAGCGGTGGTCTCTAAGGGGCCCTTTACACGATTAATTTCAATATTATCGCGGTTTTCAAAATTGTATAGGGTTTGCTTCAATACTCATCAATATTCAAGTGACACGGATCGTGATATGAGTGTGTCGTGTGATAATAATACCTGTCTAAGAGGTATTATAATATTCAAAATATATTAAATATATACTTTCAATGCCAAACGACGTAATCAAAAAATGAATAAAGTGATTGAACTTGTTTGGATGTATAGCTTGGTACAAAAGAAAATTTTAAAAATTTTGGAAAAGTAAAAAGCACTAGTGCAAGAAATCCAACTTTCCGCACGCTAAACAGCTACGTTAAGTAGCACTTTTTGAGCAACTGTATTAAAGAAATAATTTGACGGCTTTTTCTTCAACGGTAATTTGCAATACGGGGAAAATTTTAAAATCGTCATCGTATCTCGGAAACTAATAATTTTCAGAGATTACCTTTTTCGCTGCAAATGCGTTCTACAGTCGAGTTCAGAAATAATAGCCTTTAAAACTAAATGTACATAGTAAGTAACGTACAAATACATCTAAACATATTTATCATTCGAAAATATATACACGTGTCATCCGTCATATTTATCTGAGCAAGCCTCTCAATAATATTTAAGCAACTTAAACATAATAAATATCTGTAGGTACTACGATTTTTACGAAATTATTTAAACGCGTGTAAGCACATGACATGACTATTGAGACAAGGGTTATTTTCAAATATTTATAAACAGGTAGTGGCATATAAAGATATGAAGAAACGTTTTCCAATTTGTTGTGAACAAGTAGCTCATAAACATCTGCACGGTTAAAACATTTCACTTAAATATCAAATTCTGCAATAAAGTTTGCCAAATTTATGTTAACAAGTAGAAACTGATAAACATCTTAACAAAACTGACAGAAAAAAGAAACATTAAGTAGCCAGTAATAAATGTTGATATCAAACCTCTTTTAAACCCAGATTAATGACAGTCCTATGACGTGCCACTCAATATCAAAAAGACAAATGTATCATGCCAGTTTGGTACTCTTTTCGGTAATTGTCATTTGTGAAAATTCAAAATGTTTTTATCTGTACAGATATTTGAGCTCTTACTTGTTCACAACAAATTGGAAAACGTGAGCACACATATTTATGTGCCACTACCTGTTTACAAATATTTGAAAAGAACCCTTGTGTCAATATTTATGTGCTTCCACTTGTTTAAATAATTTTGTAAAAATTATAGTAGAGATATTTATTATTTTTCAGTTGCTTAATTATTGAGAAGCTTGCTCAGATGAATATGACGGATGAAACGTGTATATATTTTCGAATGATAAATCTGTTTAGATGTATTTGTACGTTATTATGTACATTTGTTTTTGAAGGCTTGGATTTGCTCATATATTTATGAACTCAATTGTAGTCACCGGCAATAGTATCTTCCTACACGAAGACCGCTTAAATATGTGACACGCTTTTAAAACCCTACAAATAAGAGCGTGTCACATATTTTTGCGGCCTTCGTGTAGGAAGATACTATTGCCGGTGACTGTACTATACGCTCTTAAAAAGAAGGTATTCAATAATCAATCAGCCTGTACATAAATAGCATTTAAAAAAAAAAACACTCACCACACTTCCATTGAATATTATTTTTTGATCTCTTCTCTAAAATTCCTATACCCTCTAAAACATTTGTGATGTCGTATATGCGGCGTTTTTGGACTGAAAGATGCTCTGCTGCTATATTCAAGTCGAGAACGCCATTTGGGGAAGACTTCAGCAATGCAACAAATTTTTTAGTCAGTAATCCTAATGATGTGTCGAACCTGGAAACATTCATTCCCCAATGACCGATAGATTCAATAAATATTGTACTACAATTAACCTATTATTAATGTATGTGAAATCATACCTGGATCTTTCGCTGTACTTTTTCATAGAAGTGGACGGTCGGCTGTAAGGGGTGAGGACTTTGACGCGTTTTTGCTTAGGCGTCTTGAAATCTGCTTTCATAGGTACTACATGGCCTTGACTACCGGAACTACTCTCACTCAAATTCAGTCTTCTTTTCACCGCCTGCACAAATGGAAAATCATTTTAGTTTAACGATATACCCACTATATACACCCGTATAAATTATGTACGTGTCACCATTGCGTTTATTAAACTTAAAAAAGGCCTCTTCTTCCAAACACTGGCATTATTAACTGGCAGGCATAAATAAAGAAAATCCTCTTAACGCTTTTTAGTAAAGTGCTTTAATTTTGACAAGACGTCTATATGAATAAAAAGTTAACAGATTTAAGTAAGTACAATATATTACAATGGCAAAAATTGCATTATTTAAAAAAAGCATACATATTAATATTAGATGCTACTTCGAAAAAACAAACAGAAAATGACTAGTCCTTAACGTAAATTACCATGCAAAACCATTAATAGGAAGGCGAAATCACAATTTTTCAAATCGTTTACTAGGATTGATAGGTCGATTAGCGACCAGCTAATTTGATGTGCCGGTTTGCGACCACTTAGGTGAGTTGATGAACTGAAAGAATATTTTCTCGTTTTTAATGGACTTCCATTCAGTACCTATCAAATATAATTCATACGACTCGCTGTTTCTTAGGTTAGGACCTACAAAAATGTTAATATCTGTAATTAAAAAAACTACTTTGTTCCAACGGTCGCAAACTGACGCCGGTCGCGTAACCCGCCTAGCGACAATTTTTTTTTATTTAGGTATTCAGATAGCCGGTTTCATATTTCACCATTTCAAAGTTAATTATATTATACATATACGTTTTAAAATCTCACTCTTTCTAAAATATAATCCCTGTCATTAAGCGGCTTTTCTCACATTAAAAATACTGATACTACAAATATGAAGTCACTAGTGTCACTACAAACAAACCAATGCAATTTCAGAGAAAATAACATCTTAACTATACTTGAACAAAATTCCTTACTTTCAACACGAATATTGTCATCTTTATTCCACTTTAGATTTCAGCAAAGACATTTTTATAAACAAAAGAACAATCACATCATCTAATCACTTGTATCAGAAACACACAAAACATAGTAAGCGAAGTGTTGCAAGAAATGCAACCAGTACCTGCACTGGTTGCATTTGTCGCGGGCTCCCTGGAGCGAGCCCGAGGCCTGGGCCCGAGCGAGTGGGGAGGGACTCGCCAACAATGCGCCACATAAATTACGTTCACACAAAAGGTACCGAACTCTCGGAAGGGACTTCGACCGAAAGAATGGCAACTTTTAGTCTCTAAATTCGTATTATTATTAAATAGATAGCTATTGTCAATGAGTGGTTCGCAAGTTAGTTCTGCGCATGTGTGCGGCGCGTAATCAGAGCAGATGTGCCTCCGCGCGACCGCTCCAAGATAAACACAATAAGGGCACCCCCCTCTCGGTGCTCGGTTTATTTTATTAATTACCATAAACGGGTGAACGCTCAAGATCGAAGCCGGCAGCAAACAAGAAACTAATTTAATTTTCTAAGCAATGTAGTCATGTATCATCAGCGTATCATCGGTAACTAGTATTCCACATAATTTTCATAAATTTCTCATTATTAGATTTCGGAAGACAACTTTAGGCGTTGCCCAAAACAAAAAACGGCCAAGTGCGTGTCGCATTGTTTAGACATACATATTTTAAATACAGTTACATAATATGTAGTTAATAATAGAAACTGTAGGTCTATTGTAAGGTCATGACACATGAATATTTTATTAATTTTAGTAAGCAAAAAAGACCTACTGGAAATTTTACTGAAATAAATAAGAAAATAAATAAATACAAACGAAACGAATCGTACAAAACCTATAGGTAGGACACGTCAAAGTCAATTTGACAGATGTCCCCGGTAGCTACACATTTCTGCCATGGTGTGCGCCGCGATTGCTTAGCTTACCCCCACCGCCTACTTCGCACATAGCCCATAGTTAAGAGAAGAAAATGTTATTAGTGACCATTTGTTTCATATTAAATTAAATAAATACAATATTTATTATGCCACAGTTGGAAAGTTATAGGAGGGGTGGGGGGTGGCACAATTCTTGTGACTTTTCGAGCAATTATTTCCAAATATTTTATCTTAGACAAATTTTTTTTGAGAACCTTTCAGTTACATGGAGTGCCCCCGTCCCCGGCCTAAATTGCGAATTTTAATTACTTTAATACACCCTAAAAAAAATTTTTATGTAAAATGCCCGTGGCATATTGGCAGACAAACTGACATGACGAAACTCTTCTTCTGCCATTTTGGCTACGGAAGTACGGAACCCTAAAAAACAAAATGAAAGAAATCCCTCGGATAAATTGATAGTCGTCATCACGTCATTGAATACGAACATTTGGCCGAATATTCGGTCCCGTTGTTACCGAACCAAATATTGGAGCGAATTCTGAAATAGACTAATTCATTGGTAAGCATTTCGTACATGATCAAAGCAAAATATTACAAACTAAATAAGTTAAATAGAAATATAATTGGTTGAGAATATTAATTTCCCAATGCAGCTACATTAAATTGTTGTAGCTTGTAACAAAAAAGTCTCCAAATTGTGCGGTAAATATTCGGCCGCTGAACCGAATAATTCGCCCGAATGCCGAACATTCAAAAACATGCCGAATGCCGAATAATAACCGAATATTCGGGACATCCCTATTCTCAATTATCTATATTCGCTTAATTACGTAATCATAAAGGTTTTTTAACCCCCGACGCAAAAAGGGAGGGGTGTTATAAGTTTAACGTGTCTATCTGTCTGTGGTATCGTAGATTCGTAGCTCCCAAACGGATGAACCGATTTTCGTTTAGTTTTTTTTATGTCACAGATTATTATATCCCGAGTGTTATTAGCCATGTTTCATGAAAATCTGTTCAGCCGTTTTTGAGATATTTAGCTTTGAAATGAAAATGTCGGGGGTTTTTCAACTTTTCTAAGTTGTAGTTATATACACATCATCATATCACAAGCTACGTACATCACTAGTTTCGAGTGATAAATCTATCAATATATTCATTATTCAGCATCTGTTGTCGAGCGGCTGGACTACTTAATTTTTGGTGATGCGTCATAGTCCGGTTACTAAAATCAAAAAATTTAAAAAAGTAAAAGTAATTTATTCTACAGTTTAGGCATATTATATGCACCTATGAATATCAATAAACTAACACCGGTTCGGAAAAATAAACCTCTGCCATGAGAAAAACCAGCGTAACAAACTCGGCGAGGTCTCATTTTTTTTAAACAATATACATCATATAGTTTAATATAATATAAAATTACAGTGTCATGTAGGGTACTACAAATAAATAAATAAATAAATATTGGGGGACAATCTTACAAAAATCGACCTAGTCTCAAACTAAGCGAAGCTTGTACCTACTATGGGTACTAGACGACGATATACATACTTATATAGATAAATACATACTTAAATACATAGAAAACATGCAAGACCCAAGAACAAATATCCGTGATAAATGCACAATGCTACAGTAGAAAACCTATTTTTGCGATACATTACCCGTCCAGGGCGCTATCATTGCCAAATATCCCTATCCACGACGTAATCGTTTAATGCTTTACAAATAAGTGTTTGTTTTACTACAGATTTTAATTTCGAATTGGTAAGATCAGTGATGTGATGTGTTTAGGAATTTTATTGTAAGTTAACCACTTTTTCGCATTTAGTAGTCTACAAAACGTTATTTTGAGTTTCCCAGGGTTTCTGGTAGCTATTGGTTTATCAGCGTTGGTTGGGACACTGCACAAATTCTTCCTAACATACATTATTATTTCAAATACGTACAGGGACCGATATTATAATATCTATTTCCTTGAAGAATTCTCTTAGTGACTCACGCCCCTCACGCCACTCAAAGTTATAAATTGCTGGGATAGCCCTTTTCTGCAAGATAAAGAAGTTTTAAATCCCTTTGCAATAAAAGGCGCTTAATTGAATGTCACTGGATTCTCTAATTAACTACGTTGAAATAAGACTTTTACTAGGTCCTTAAAATGACAGTTTCTACTTTTTAACCTTGGTCTAGTCATGCATTTATCAGATTCAAAGTCATTTCAAAGAAGCAATACCTTCTAGGGTTGTTTTTATTCCCAGGTCGCACCTACTTGCGAACTTTGAAGTTGGGTATTTGCCTCATGTTGAAATTAACCTCTCGGTGTCACTCCATGGATAGTAATACATTAAAATATCAGAATAATTTCTAAATTACAAAATTTACTAAAATAATAAAAACCTATGCAAAATCTAAAAAAATGACTGTTTTTTTCTTTATCATCAAAAAGCAAAATAAAGGGAATCCTTATTGAAAAATAGAGAATAAAATGTATTACAACTATACAGTGTGGAAAAATAAGTCAGGCCCTGGAGGGAAACTACCTTAAAACATTAAGATACCTCAATTTGCTGAAATGAAACATTATTTTATTTCTCCTAATCATTAAAACTGCATTCACAGATTTTTGAAAAAATGTACAGGCTTTTTATAGTCATTTTTGTCAAAAAAATTTTTGATGCCAATCGATCCTATTTATATCAAGGAACAAAACTTATTAGAGGCCGACCTCGTCTAGGATACAAGAGAGGCCACAAATAAAAAATAAAACGAATTTTTGTACGATTAGTATTGAAAAAGGTTTATTTTTCAAAAATTAGTGAATGCATTTTTACTGTTTAGGTGAAATTAAACAATGTTTCCTTTCAGCAAATTCAGCTATCCTAACGTTTTAAGGTAGTTTCCCTCCAGGGCCCGTATATTTTTTTACCCTGTATACTTTAATATAACACAGTATTTCACGACTAAAACAGCAAAATACTTATTTTAATCTCCCATACGAGGGGTGTTCAATAAATTCTCGGTATTGACATCTTTTAAACCTATTTGGTAAACTTTTGAATACTGGCCGGCAAAAGTCATTCATTAATATAAAAAAAAATTAAAAACGGCGATGTTCTTTTGTTTTTTTGCAAGCACCGAACCACTATGAGCGATTTTTCAATGTTGGTTAAATTAGAGCACCGAGCGGTAATAAAATTCTTGACCAAACAGGTAAAAAATCAATATGCTACGAGGCTTGCACTGAAAGTGGCGGGAATCGAATACTTATTAATTTATTTTTAACATGTATTATACCTTTTTATAATCTCTGAAGTTTCCTTATCTCAACACAGTGGCCACTTAGAAAAAAAAAAGTATGGTTCGGTTTCAATTGTTTATTGAAGTCGTCGAGTCACTGCTTAAAATGGAATTGTGCCGTGAAAATTTCAGAGCTATGATTTATTATGACTTTAAAAGTGGACTAACACAAAAACAATGTGAAGAGCGGATGGTTGCTGCTTTTAATATTGAAGCTCCTTCAAAGACTACAATATACAGGTGGTATTCAGAATTTCAACGTGGCCGTGTATCCCTCACCGACGAAGTGCGTGAAGGTCGACCAAAATCGGCAGTCACGCAAGAAAACGTCGATGTTGTGCGTCGTCTGATAAATGAAGACCGACATGTGACATATCGGGAAATTCAAGAGCACCTGGGTATTGGAATGAGTCAAATACAAATTATTTTAAAAGAAGAATTAGGCGTGAAAAAGTTATTTTCCCGTTGGATACCTCACCTATTGTCTGACGAGCAGAAAATAGTCCGTGTCAATTGGTGCCGCAAAACTTTGAAAAGATTTAACAAGGGACGCTCAAATGCTGTTTTTAGCATAGTATCAGGTGACGAGTCGTGGATATACGCTTATGAGCCTGAAACTAAAAACCAATCCCGAGTATGGGTCTTCGAAGACGAGCTCAAACCCACAAAAGTTGTTCGTTCTCGCAGTACGGCTAAGAAGATGGTGGCTACGTTTATCTCTAAATCTGGTCACGTAGCTACTGTGGCTCTTGAGGATCGTAGAACAGTCAATGCTGATTGGTACACCACTATTTGTTTGCCGAACGTCTTTGCTGAACTCCGAAAAACAAACCCTAGTCGTCGCATCATCCTTCACCACGACAACGCCAGCCCACACACCGCTCGGACAACAACTGAGTACCTGGACGGTGAAAAAGTCGAAATATTGGACCACCCTCCATATAGCCCTGACTTAAGTCCCAACGACTTTTTTACATTCCCCAGAATCAAGGACAAACTGCGTGGTCAGCGGTTTCAGACGCCAGAAGAAGCAGTGGAGGCCTATAAAATAGCCATTTTGTCGACCCCTACTTCAGAGTTCAAAAAGTGCTTTATGGACTGGTTTGAACGCATGCATAAGTGCATGAAATACAAAGGAGAATATTTTGAAAAACAATAAAAATAAATAAACTCACTTATACTGCATATTTTCTTCTATTCCCGAAACTTTCAGTTTTACCCTCGTATAAAAAAGAAATGGATTATGATTACCGTGAGTCTGCTTCTTCTTTATCAATAATTCAGAAGTGGTCAAGTCAATTTAAGTATGGGGGAGAGAGTATCGAAGACGACCATAGAGCTGATCGGCCAGTCGAAGCTACTTCATCAGAAATTTTAAAAAAAGTGGAGAAAATTATGTCTGAAGATGGTTGAGTAAAGGTGAAAGATATAGCTCAAAGAACCAACCTTTCTATTGGTACTAGACACGATATAATTGATGACCATCTTAATATGCCAAATGTCAGTGCGAGATGGGTACCGCGAATGCTGACACCGCTTCAGAAGAATACGCGTGTTGCTTGTAGTTCCGAATTTCTTGAGGTTTGCGTTGAAATTCCTGATAAGATACTACAAAATTTTGTTAGTAAAGATGAAACGTGCGTTCATTATTATGACCCTGAGAGCAAACAAGAGTCCGTGCAGTGGCACATTAAAGGAACTCCTCGTCCCAAGAAGTTCAAGGTGTTGCCTTCAGCTGGAAAGGTCATGGTCACAATATTCTGGGATTGTGATGGAATATTGCTGATCGATTATAAAGGAAAGGGTGTAAGTATTAAAGGAGAGCACTACGCTAATTTTCTATGCCAAATAAGGGAAGCAATAAAACAAAATAGAAGGGGAAAATTAGCCAAAAGTTGTTCTGCTTCTTCACAACAACGCCCCTGTGCACACTGCTCATATTGCCAAGGCTGCTGCTCTTGCATCTGGACTCGAAACTATTACATACCCACCGTATAGTCGAGACTTGACCCTGAGTGACTTCTATTTGTTTACCAATCTCAAAAAGGATCTATGTGGAAATTAATTTTCTAACGATAAAGCATCGAAGACAGTAGTTTAGGAGCATTTTGACACCAAAGACAAAAAATATTTTTATGAGGGGTTAAAAAACTAACTGACCGGTCTTATAAGTGCATACCCACAGGAGAGGAGTATAAGTATATTGAAAAATAAAAAATAAAATACCTATAATATTCTTTTGTTTTTATTCTAATACCGAGAATTTATTGAACGCCCCTCGTACAATGGTTGATTCGATAAGCGGCGAGTGAAGTCAAAAGCAACTGTCAATTTGTAGGCTTTTTCGGGGCCGCTAGCGTCGAACTAGATTTATCTCTAATTTTTGCCCTTTATTGTGCTCTTAAAGTAAGGCGCTTCTAGCTCCCAATGACCTTAAATCGTAACTCTCCATTTTACTTTATCCTCCGTTGTATAATCGAATTCTTCATATATAAGTAATTCGCGACCATATTACCCGAATAAATATAAAAATATTGCGCATTTATCTTGCTTGGCGCTTTCTGATCACGTCCTGATGCCATTAAATGGAATTCAAATGCCGTTTTCTATTCGTTCCAATTCATGACAACATATTAGATTGCCATCACTCGACAATGGAGCCGGCTGCTGTACTGTGGCGAAATCATTACGATGTTCACGGGAGACGAAATATCTGTCGTTACTAATTCGCTCTCCATCGCCGGATCTAAGCACTTTTCACACTTAAAGCACTGCAATCCTTGGAAAGCTACGACTGACACTATGAAGTATATAGTTCTAAATGAATAGGGAGCAAATAAGAAAAACTTCTTATCCGAAATGCAACAGACTATATTTATTTACCTTCAATCAATTGTCTACCCTCGTTTATAAACATTACTGCACAAACTGCCTTTTTAGGGTTCCGTAGTCAACTAGGAACCCTAATAGTTTCGCCATGTCCGTCTGTCTGTCTGTCCGAGGCTTTGCTGCGAGATGAGATGAGATTAGTGCTAGAAAGCTGCAATTAGGTACGGATATATAAATCAGTAAAACTGAAGTTCTAAATCAGTAAAATTCATTTGTAAAAATCATAGTACAGATATTTTTTACTTTTCATTAGATTATATATTATTGAGAGGCTTACGCATATAAATATGAAGGATGAGACGTGTATATATTTTCCAATGATAAATCTGTTAAGATGTATTTATACGTTACTATGTACCTTTATTTTTGAAGGCTGGGATTTGCTCATATATTTATGAACTCGACTATACCTCCCCTACAAGTGGGGATGTTTTTTTTTGCTTCTACCCAGGTGTGGGGTGTTGTTGGATAGGTCTTTCAAAATTAATAGAAGTCTATAACCATTTTTTTTAGATTAATTGAATAATTTCGGAAATATTAAATACAAAGAAAAAAAACTTGAACTATGGGTCCAAAAAATATTTACAAAATCATGAAAGTAAAACGTATAAAACGCTGCGAAAGTATTCCCTTTTGCTTGTTATTTTTAAATTAAGTTCATTGGGCGACTACGGATCCCTGACACTGAGCATGGCCCGACATGCTCTTGGCCGATTTTGTTTTTTCAATATTAGTGTAGATGTAGATAATAAGTGTCGTTCTCAGAGAAAAGTCCTAAGTGTGTTCAGCGCCCAGGTACCTTACAGTAAAGTTCAAAAATATATCAACCTTTCTAAAGGTTCAAACATTATCTCAGCAATCTTATGCACTTAACTCGACAGTTCGTCAAAATAGCTTACCTAGTTGGTTACTAAGTTATGTTACTGTAATAATCCTTATCTACATAAAATATACTAACGAAAGTTAAATAAATTATATATTAAAATGAAGTACACACAATCAGGATTTACATTTGTCAATTTCATTCAAAATGGCCTCCTTGGGCCTGAACACAGGCCTTCAGACGACGAGGCCAGTCATCAATAGCGGCACGCACGGTTGTCACATCTAATTCCGTCACTGTCTTGACTATGGCCCGCTTGAGGGAGTCAAGATTTGTGTGGGGTTTAGAACAGGCTTTCTCCTCAATAACCTGCCATATAGCATAATCCAGGGGGTTGAGGTCCGGGCTGGAGGAGGGCCAGTCTTCGTGGGCAATGAAGTCAATTTTGTTGCTTCGAAACCAGGCTTGAGTTGTTTTTGCCTTATGTGCAGGGGCTGAGTCTTGTTGAAAGACCCAGGGCTGGTTTTGAAATAGAGAGTGGCTTCAAGGCTTCACTATTGGTTCCAGAACGGTTTCCTGGTAAACTTTAGCCCCAGTTTTGACACCTTTTTCACAGAAATGGACCTGTGTTAACCCTGAGTATGACACGCCTAACCAAATCATGACATAAGAGGGACGATGGCCACGTTGCACTCTCGGAACAGCTACACTCGCTTCTTGACTGTTTTTTGCATACACTCTGTCATTCTGGCGGTTACAACATTCTTCAATGGTAAAAATTTTTTCGTCTGTAAATAATATATTTCGGTGGCCATTTTGTGCGTACCGCTTCAGTAGCACGCGACTTCTATTCAGCCTCATAGTCTTCAATCGTCCATTAAGCAAATGACCTTTCCGTCTACGATAAGCGTGTAGTCTAAGGTCTTGATTGATAACTTTTTTAAGGGAGCTTCTCTTCACAGACATCTGAATTGCCAACAACTTTTGCTTCCGAACGGGGTTTCTTGCGATTCTCGCCTTCACTGCCTTTATTAGAGCTGGGGTCCGAACGGTGCGTGGTCTTCCAGACCTCTTGCGGTCATCAAATCTCAGGGTACTATTGTACCTATTAATGGTACGATAAACGAATTGTTTGTTGATTTTCAGATTTTGAAGCAACTTCCAAATCACGTTTGGTGGATGCCCGCATTTGTGCAACGCAATTACAGCGACACGATTTTCTTCTAGACCCCAATCCATTATAAATATGACGAGATAAGTGTTGTGTGTGCTATAAAATTATAACTGACAACCCGCCATTATATGTCATTTTTTATTTTTTCGGTAGCATTTGTTTTAACGCAAGAAAAGAGTTTGCAAATCGAGTAACAGAACTTAGTAACCAACTAGGTATAAAACACACTCAACAAACGCTTTTACGTTTTTTGATTCTTCCAAATCAATAAACTCTCGCATTATCTCAGCACTAACTGCAAATAATAAGGCGGCAAGAATTATTTGCTCAATTACAGTTTTCACACTTCTTTCCATTGGGATCTTTTACACAGTTATTATTATCACACGATACACTCGTATCACGATCCGTATCACTTCAACATATTACATGTAGAATAATGTAAAATACACGATAAAACAAACAAAATTCGTCATCTGAAGTAGGAGGGTGAAGATGGAAAAAGACGCAACATCTTATCAATTTTGAAAACCGCGATAATATTGACACCCCAGTATTGTGATAATCATCTATATGCAAGTGATGCGGCTCGAGATAAGAGTGTATCGCGTGATAATAATATCCGTGTAAAAGGCCCCTTCGATTGTCAGATCGTCACTACTCGGTAGATATTGTTTAATAAATAATAATTTAATGAATTTTTCACCGCAACGCAACAATTTGGTTAGTTTTGTCAAATAGGTAATTAGTTTCCTGCGACATATTTTTTTTAATTTTCTGTCTCTCTAAATATCAGATATACAGAAATCGTTCAACTTAAATGAGCAGATCCGCTTTCCTGTGATATCTGTGGGTCAGATCCTCATTGCCAAGTTATAAAGTATTTGCATTTTTTTTGTGTTTTACGTAGGTAAATGCTGGAGATGCACCGAATATGCGGTTACTATCCGGTATCCGGCCTTTATTTTAATATCCGGGCGGATACCGGATAGCAACGTACTATCCGGCCGGATACCGGATAGTAAACTTGCTTGATTTTGGGGTAAAAAATGGAATCTAAAGAATAGTAAGTCATAAAACTAGTATATTCTTTTGAAACAATTTGAAGTAAGTTTGGTGATCAGTAAAAAGGCGAGGTTTTTCTATTTATTATTGGAAATCCACCCAAGGCTAATTTGTGATGTATATAACGAACGTTCACTACGAAACAGGTCAAAACCTGCACCACGCGTACCTGCAAAACTCAAAATGTAGGTATAGTTCCGCCGGCCGTATATTCGGCAGCCGGATACCGAATATTCGGCAGGTGGTCAGGCCGAATATCTGGTATCCGGTATCCGGCCAAACAACTATCCGTTGCATCTCTAGTAAATGCACTTAATTAGTTTCCTGCGACATTTTTTTTAACCATGTCTCTCAAACTTACTGATGCATTATAGAAAATATATCAGATATACAGAAATCGTTCAACTTAAATCAGCGGATCCGCTTTCCTTTGATATCTGTGGTCAGATACTTACTCCCAAGTTATAAAGTATTTGCGTTTTTTTGTTTTATACGTAAATGCACTAAATCGAATAGATCTATCAAATGCATAGAGATAGTAGATACCACGTGTAAGTAGAGTGCTGCCCGGGTACTATGATAGCAAAATTACAACTTTTACGGTCACATTATATTATAACGCCAAATTCGGCTAAAAATTTTACGCGAATTGTCTAATATGATACACAGTCATATAAACCGTCGTATGTTAAAACGTGACCATTTATTTATACGTTATGTAATTTTTTTACGTTATGTGCTAACACAGTAACCGTCATGGACATAAATATATGTACGTCACTCGGGATGCCACTTACAATTGACAACATTCATTTTTATAAACAAGCTTTTTTTCCGATGAAATCAAATAGAGGATAAAAAGTTAATTAAACCCCCTTTTTAAATTCTCGAAAATATCCCTATTTCATATAATAAAAATCAATTTCAAAAGTTCCTCATTCTAAAAGAGAGTAAGTGACAAGTAAGACGTCACAGCGTAACAAATCATACAGAAGTACTGTAACTAAGACAAATTCACTAAAGAAAGTGAACTGCTGTTCTTTTTGTGCGCTGTGACTGTCACAATTTCATACTAGTTACGTCATTACTACGATGTAGGCTTTCTTCACATTTTCGTGAATATTTAGATAACTAATAGCTATAAAAATATAAAATAAATATTATGGGGTTTCTTGTCAACAAATTAACGAAATGAGTTAAGATTTCATACTACTTAAAAATTTGAAATGTTGTCAATTGAACACAATGGAGAATATTGACAGTTGGTTCGGAATCTGCACATAAAAGATCTGAAACGAATTTCGGTTTATCATATTTTTGCATTGGGGCATGAATATGACAATTACGTTCGATATAACTAGAAAATGAACGAATTTAAATAATTTGTCAACTTTTTTAAATTGGCAACATTTTACATACATTTTGTGTATGGAGATATACTATTTACGTTGCAACATCTGCATGTTAGCTAATTGAGATAAAATCTCCGCTGGACATATAATTGGTCAGATTGCACAAATAGCCAACAGCTTTCATGGTTTTATAACATATTGCATAGAAAACTGCCAAGTTAAGGCTCAAACTGCATTAAGCCGCAATAAATTAGTTTTACTGTAAACAATCTAGTGCCAGACTTGGCACCTTTTCAGATAATCTACGGAACTTGGCACCCATTTAGATCTCAATTCTTTTGTCAGTGAAGACGACAACCATGCATCATCGCATATTGAACTTGGCTGCCATTTTCACATGTATGTTTTTGATGGGATATCATTACTTTTTGTCAAACTTCATCAAATGGTGCTTTTCAAGAGTGAATGCACTCGTTACTATACAAAATACCCATATCGTTATAAGTGTACAAATATTTGAAGAGTTCCCTCGATTTCTCCAGGATCCTGTGATCAGATTCTGACCTAATGAGAATGGGAAAACCCGGAAGCATACCGTTAATAAATGACTGAGTTCTGAGGTAACAACCATAAATAATAGTAAAACTAAAAAAATCCGAGCTTTCTGTTTTTTTTACACACAATTACCTGGATGCCAATTTTCATCTTTCTAGGTCACCTGGAAGTGGGTTGGGTTTTTGATTACTAGTCAGTCAGTAAGTCAGTCAGTCAGTGGTAAGAATGCCGTTTTTGAACTTTAACATCTCAATAACTATTTCACCTATATTTCTGAAATTTGGGGTTCAAGTTGTTCTAATGGATATTAGTGCATGTACCAAATTTCATTTTCTTGTGTTAAATAGATTTTGAGTCATTGGGGGGTCAAAAGTGGCTCCAATCGGTTCGTGTAAAATAACACACGGCTGCTGTTCGCCAGTTCCTGTGGTGAACTTGGCTGGACACGCTGCCGCGTGTCTAGATATATATATATGAGGGGCCAATCTTACACAAATCGACCTAGTCACAAACTAAACAAAGCTTGTACTACGACGATATATATATATACTTATATAAAGATAAAAACATGCTTAAATACATATATAGGAAACATCCAAGCCCAGGAACAATATTCATGATAAATGCACAAATATAAGAGATCGTTCACTGTGCGGGCCGCCAAGTTGTGGAATGAGTTACCAATGTCCGTGAGGCAATCCCAATCTGTAGTGTCCTTCAAGGCTACATTGAAAAGATTATGGCTGTCAGAGTCCTGACTTTTTTTTAACACGCGTAGGTATAATATATACCTAATTATCGCATATATAAACAATTTTTTATTTTCTCCCAGTCACACATTTATATCTTGAACTATAAGTAATATAGAATAAAAGTGTATTCAAAATTATTTTGTTTTCTCTTATATTTGGTTCAGTGTATAATTCACAGGTTGTTTACCCTCATTTGCTATTTGATGATTTAATGAACTCATTTGCTCAAAGGTTAGCTGGAAGCACGGCTGTTTATCTACGTAGAACGAAACGTGTATGATAGCGGCCATATTGTGTCAAAAAGATTTTGACGACATACTTAGCTCTCATTAGCTACTGCCTTGTCTGCCAAAGGACGTCAAACGTCAAAATAAAGTGACAAATAAAAATAAAATGGCGTCTCCTCGGAATTTCGTCTAGCCGTCTCTGAACATTTTTTTCATTTCTGTAAATGTTGTTATTTAATTTGTAGTATTGATAGATTACTATGCAATAAACAAACGGAACAGTGGGTAGCTAATCGAAAATTATCTGGAAACGCGTAATAACCATTGTTTGGTCAAAAAATGGAAGATAGTGAAGTGCGTCGTATGTGGCATGCCATGCAAGTTCTCATTTTGCAAAATGTACGAGTGTTGTGGTTGTGAAACGTAGTACTCTGTGAAAGGACGAAGATATATCGTTTTCCCGGATATGAAATGAGATACATTAAAAAATAAATCTGTTGATAAGTAAATTGTTTGTTTAAATTCATATAATACGGCACAACATAGTTCACGGTATTTCAATTGAACGCCAGTTTCATCTTACGTCGGACGTTGGTGTTCAATTGGAAATACCGTGAGCTTCTACACAAAGTTAAATTTAAATGAGCTATATAGCTAAATTTAACTTTATATATATATATAGTTGGATGTTCACAGTAAGTTCCATTGCCACAGTGTCATTAAATAATTAAAAAAAAATAAACGTCAAAAATCTACCAGCGGGTACAGATTAAATATGGTTGCTTACGGTCTATATTCTTGGTTCGTGAGTTGGCGGTCTGAACCCTTACTAGTCTGTGGCTGGAAGAGATCCCTCGAAGGGATGAGCTCGCCTTTGTACGTCTACTTTTTGGTCTTTTCTTATTTTGTCGTGTTATATGTACGATAAAGCAATACATACAAATAATCCGCTGACCGGTCTTCCAACCCGGGACCTCTTGTCTTCTTCTGTAAGGCCTAGTTGCCTTAGTCTAAGAAGTATTTTAAGTAGAAATTACTTTATGCACAAGAGCTTAAAAATCCATTTTATATAGCCTTCTATCGACACAAAGAACAATTTTACAAACTATGCGCTAAATCACACTAGGCAATGTGTCAGGCGCATAGTGAAGGGTTCCATAGTTGTCAGTCAAGCCCAGTACAATTAATTGGACACATTGAGCAACGCGGCTGCTAGCTTTGTTACCCACAACCTAATATTTTTGAACAAGCTCGAAATTATTGTACTCACTAATCAGAATCACACCATTAACAACGAGGAAATACTCCCATTTTACGTCCTTCAACTACAGCTTTTTAGTGGCTACAGTTTTTTTTTGTTGGTGGTAGTTGTGGCTCTTGACCTTTTGAATACTTATTGACTGATCTGAATTTATATGTCAAAATTCAAGTGGCAACTTGCCACATTTTCATTTAGTATCTATGTATCTAAGGTCAATGAACCCTCATGACCTCTTTATGGGTACATATATCTTTATTAGTTACAACCAATATGCATGATTTAATTCACTGACACCAAATAAACTAATCGAAATATACAACAATGTATTAGCAAGAAAATGTTTTCTCGGCACAGCAATTTACAATTAAGGAGAGAAGATTTTATGCCTTATTTTCGAGATTCATGAAGTCATGACAACCATCTTAATGTTGCAAGTCAGAGGACTGGATACATTAACTAACGATTCACACCGATCGGCTGGAGTCGGCGCGCACCCCACTAGAGTCTAAGGAATTCGAACCCTCCATACAGGAGTTAAGATTTCATATTTGAATGGGTTGCGGGCAGCCGGTCGGCTGGCGCCGGCTCTGCCGCTGGCTTTTGGATACGAAGTTTAGCTTCTGTATGCTGAAGTGCTACCGCGAACTGACAACGAAATATATGCCTCTCTGTCGCACTTGCATATTCGAGCGTCAGAGAGGGAAATACTTCGTTATCAGATCGCGGTAGGCCCTAGGGTTGGAAGTCCTTTGACTCTGGTGGTGTGCGCGCCGACTCCATAAAACGGTTGTAAATTTGTTATTTTATGAGATAAATGAATAGGATTTTAACCATGCTCCTTTTTTGGCTTGTTTTGTCTTGTCAACTACCCTATCCTCGTGGCGCCCACACGCCTTTTGAGAACCCAAAATAAACATGGTGACTCCAGCTCAGAACTTTTTTTAACTAACTTTCAATTACTGCCCATGCGCCTTCCAGAAGGCCATATTAATAAAAACTGTATAGATTTTTGGGAACAGCTTCCGGTATGCTACCATTGGCTATCACAGTTGACAGATGTTATTTTTTGAAAAATGGAATGCGGTATAGCTGGCTCACGAACACGTGGAAAGTAAATCGCATTTTTTTTCTGTGCTGTCTCTGTGTGCGTCCCATGACATGGGCAGAGACAGCATCCGCTCGGTGTACCCCTTGCATTTCATTAAATTGTCAAAAGGGCCTCTACGTGTTGGCTATGTGGTACTCGGTTGGTACTTCGGTACCTCGGTACTTCGGCTCCGCGCACGCCTTCCAAAGGTCCGGGACACCATTGTCCCGTGTGCGGAAAAGACATACAATAATAATAATAATATTGGGGGACAATCTTACACAAATCGACCTAGTCCCAAACTAAGCAAAGCTTGTACTATGGGTACTAGACGACGCTATACATACTTATATAAACCGTGATGATAATGCGTAACTGTCGAGTATGTATTTATGCTAAAAGTTGCTAATGAATAGGTAATTCTTAAATGGAGATAATTAGTTCGCATTTTTAGAGCTGAAATTCTGCGAAATATTGGGTTGAAATAATATGTACTTTGTGAAGTCGCTTGGGTAGAAGCTAGTACTAAAAATATCTTAATGTTTTTAGTTTGTGGCTTTATTATGCTGGTTTATGAAATATTACTAATATAAAAAATGGGCCAAGTGCATGTCGGGCCATGCTCAGTGTAGGGTTCGTAGTTAACCAATGAAATTACTCTAAAAAAATCAATAATAAGCAAAAGGAAATACTTTCGCTGTGTTTCATACGTCTTTTACTAAGGAAAGACTTTTTATGATAACTCAAAAACGGCTTCACTGATCATGTCTGCTATAGTTTTCGTTGAAAGTCTTTACTAAGTTTTACTTTCATGATTTTTTTTTCATATTTTTTTGGACCGATAGTTCAAAAGTTAGAGGGTTAAATATTCACTTTATCAAAAAAATTATGATGTTGACCTCTATTCATTTTGAAACACCTATCCAACACCCCGCAACATAGGGTGCAGGCAAAAACTAAATTTCATCCCCACTTTTATGTGTAGGGGGGTACCCTTAATTTTACTTAATTTTTTAACTTTTATTTCAGAGCTTCGTCAGTTTTATTGGTTTATATATCCATACCAAATTGCAGCTTTCTAGCACTAACAGCCACAGAGCAAAGCCTCTGCCAGACAGACGGACAGACAAACAAAACAGACGGACATGGCGAAACTAAAGGGTTCCTAGTTAACTACGGAACCATAAAAATGATACATAACGTTCACAAATAATTTAATACTCTTTACACTACTAAGTTTTTGTATCTAGTCTGTTACATCACTTAATAATTCCTTTTAATCTAGTAATTGCGGACCAGTGGCCTTTGTAAAGAACAAAAGGTAGACAAATAATTGAAATTAAATACACATGCTAACATAACCATAATTATACCCTGAAAGTTTCCGTTCAAAGCGGTAACTCTAACACATACAAATTGCAACTCAAAATCTTGGGCGGATGACTATAACTATTATGTCCTATAAGAAGGACAGTCGGGTCATAGTTAAAGAGGACCCAAAAATTCTTTGGGCGCCACGAGGCTATTCTGATTTTACTACCAACAATTATTTTCAGCAGCAGATTGATAATATATTTTGAAAAAAAATTCGTAAAAGGGTTGGCCTTAATTTACTTGAAGAGATGGCCTATATAATATTATAGTCTCATTTTCTCAGTTTCAACTTAATTCGTCAAACCAGGAAGAGGTCCCTAATAAGCATAGCATAAGTTCATTTTATTACTTTAATCTTGTGTGATATGTTCATTGATTAAAACTGTTATTGTGAACAATAAAGTGCTTACATACATGTATGTATACTGTTCCATCAATTCAATGTTCTAGTTCTTACATTAATGTAACCATGTGAAGCAGAGATAATGCTCCGAGCAGGATTCGAAGCTCACCTCATCCTTTTGTGTAGTTTTGAAAGACATGATTTTAATGTTTTTTATCTTAATGAACAAAACGATCCATATTCAAGAATGATCACAAACTAATGATCAAAAGCCTTAGATAACTATTTAGTGAAAACTCAGTATTTACCTACCACAATTAGTATGCAAGTAGATTCAATAACCATACATTACATATCTACTTATTTTCTTTAGTTTCAGGGTTGTGAATAGACCATAACAGCCGGGTTGGACCCAGGTACATACAACTACGACCAAGACCACTGAAGGATGGGCAGCAGCATCCTTGGAATGTGGTAGAGATATTGCGATCGCCAACCCGCATGCCAAGCATGGCGATTACGGCATTTACACCCCATAAAATTGGGGGAGGCCAATGTCCAGCAGTGGGTGTCCTTCAGCTGATATGGTGGGATGTTAAATTATTACTTATTTAGTATTAGATACTATGAGAGTCATATTACTACTTTTAGGCCACATTTTAACTACGTGTCTTAAGGCTCATACTGTTCAACTGTGTTAAGCAGGAAGTGGCATAAATCAACTTGAATAGTGAGAGAGGGTTACCTTTGGTTGCTTAAAACCAAACATTATTTTGAACCATCGTTAAGGTATTTAATTGCACTACAATTGCACTAAAATTGGTCCCGCTGTGTCTTGAAAATCTGTATAATTGATATGGGTAACCTGCGTATCACAATGAAATAAATTAAATGAAAGAAGAATTAAATGCCTTAACACTGGTTGTGTATAAAATATACATATAAGGCTATATAATACACTAAAGACACTAATGACACTAAAGGGAAACTTACCTTATTATTAAGATATTTTATTAGCATGATACTTAATACTACCTTAGTTTTATCAGGTCAAATAATTTTAGTCTGACTTGCAAACAAATATAATTGTCGGATAGCAAACATTTTAGTGCATATACTTTATTAGTAATGAGGAATTAGAAGTGCTTGTTAGTAGGAACTTAAAACACAGAAGCTACTTTATAAACACACTTACTTCTGAAGTCTTTGGTGGTGCAGAAGGTGCCTCCCTTCTGATCTGATGTTGTGGTGTGGCGCCATAGCCATGGTCGAGCAGGTGGTAGCTGATAGGCTGGCTTGGGCTGTCATCCAAAAGCGTAGTTTGCGACGGAGACGCCCCAACGCGTACCACCACCTCGCCCTCACCCTCCGCCGACCCTCGCTTCACCCCCCTCGGCATCGCTATTTAGACGTAAATAATAATAAAATAAAATAACATGCCAATTCAAATCCTGAGCCTACTATATTATGAACAATGTTGTAATCGTGACAATTTGATTAGAGTAGAGGTTAGAGGCGCCGTGCGCGCGGAAATAACTGACAAGAACCTCCGAAGCGGAGTGGGTCGATATCAACTAAATTAGCTTTATGTAATAACGAAAGTTTTACACCAAGAGATAAACTGACTACATACGTAAGTTTGAACGAACCATTTTTATTAAAAATGTCGACATCTTTCGGGCAATACGTCTGCAAAACCGCTTTTTCTCTAACGGTAGACTCATTAAGTAATCGCACAAAAAGAAAACCTTTAGAAAAGCACTATACTTACGAAAGGTGTAAGCGAAAGATATCTTAAGTTATAACCATATAACGACATGAATGTTTTCGACCCAACGCTACATTATCGAATGTACTCAAAATAAAATGTCCGCCGCTTTGTTAGTCTCGAACGAACTCGTGGACATTAAGACGCCAAATAATTTTCAGTTGCACAGCTCACAGAGTACACATTGTTTTAACTATTCTTTGGACCTTTGACTTCGAATTAATAACGTTAAAGAAGTCCAAATACACATTTTACTTTAATAATTGTAAGAGCGTTGAAGTATCGACGGAAAGCTTCTCTGAACATCTGGCTAGCTAGCTAGTGCTGCGACTGGCAAGCAAGCGACGTAGCCGAGTGGCGCGAAGTACGCGCGCAGGCGCGTAGCAGCTAACAAGCAACCCCTAACGGACGCGCTCTCTCCTCTCCACTCGAAACCAAATTCCACCCCTTAGACGACGCCGCGTCCATCGTTCGAAGCCATATATTAAACACATTCAACTATATTTTATCCGATCCGATAACTTATGAACGAATAAGTAGCCGACTTATTTGGTAACTGAGAAGTAATGGGTAATTTTGTACGTAGGATCACGATTTTCCCATATAAATTTATGAAATTAGTTAAATGAACACTGAGACCTTGGGATCAATTTACAGAATGCTAAGTACTTTAGAATTAACCTGTAACGAATTACATCAGGGGTCATTTCAACCAGGCATCGAGTACTACCTAAGTACCTGCAATAACATCAATACCATATACCTAGTTACCTTTTTTTTTCACTTAGTATCACTTTGTGTGTATTATACATTACCTACCTACCCATGTAGTTAATACACTGAGTAATGTAGCTTTGCCTAGAACTCGATAATCGCATTCCCAAACGGGAAAAACCTCGTACCCACGATTAATCCTCTGAGCATATAAAAATATGTGACCTTATTCGGGCTCATTGTATCTTCATCCCACAATTTCATCTAGGCGTCTTACGTGAAATTGATGTTTTTAATTTCGTTTTATATACGCAATAAGTAAGTATAGGTAGTTGCGATTTTTTGTAAAACTTAAATTGATGATAAAAATTAAGGGGACACGTCTCGAACTGGACAGTGAACACCTTTGTAACTTAACGGATGACATAACAAATTAATTTGTATGAGATTTTACCGTATTCATTTGGTGGCATTACTATAGTTACACGATAATATGTACCAAAATGGTGTAAAAAATCGGCCAAGAGCTGTCGCGCCATGCTCAGTGTAGGGTTCCGTAGTTGGCCAATGAACTTACTGTAAAATAATCAATAACAAGCAAAAGGGAATACTAACGCAGCGTTTCGTACGTCTTTTACTAAAAAGGAAAGACTTTTACTATAACTCAAAAACGGCTTAGCTGATCATATCCGCTATTAGTTTTCGTTGAGTCTTTATTAAGCTTTAGGTACCTTCATGATTTGTTTCATATTTTTAGACCATAGTTCAAATTATTTTCTTTCGGAGTGAATATTTCCGAAAATATTCACTTTATCAAAACATATTGGATGAAGACCTGTATTCATTTTGAAAGACCAATACAGCAACACCCCATACCATAGGGTTGAAACAAAAAAAAAACATCCCCACTTTATGTGTAAGGTACCCTTCAAAAATATATTTTTAGGTTTTTTTACGACTGTCACTTTTATTAGTTTATATGTACATACCAAATTGCAGCTTTCTAGCACTAACTGTCACAAAGCCTCGGACAGACAGACTGACGGACATGGCGAAACTATAACCGCGTAGCGTGCGGTAAAAGCCACTTTTTGGCCAGGTGTGGCATTATAGTACATTACGATACAAGTGCACAAAGAACAGGAATTTCGCAACGAGTGGTTATAAATTGAAACACGACCGAAGGGAGTGTTTTAAATCGACACGAGTTGCGAATTACTTGTTCGCACGGGTATCGTACAACGCTTTACAGTACATATGGCTCTTTAAAGTTTCGACATATGCACGTAATCTGATGATTACCGCACTCGTGCGGTAAAGTAGCACCATATGTACTGTAATAGTACATTACGATACCAGTGCAGAGAACAGGAGATTCGCAACTAGTGGTGATAAATTAAATCACGACCGAAGGGAGTGGTTTAAATCAACACGAGTTGCGAATTACCTATTCGCACGTGTATCGTACAACGTTTTACAGTACATAAGGCTCTTTTAAGTTTCGAGATATGCACGTAATCTGCTGATTACCGCACTCGTGTAGCACGTAAGTAGCACCATATGTACTGCAAAAACTTTTTACTTAACTCATTTTACCCGAAGAACCTATCGTCATTTATGTAACCGAACTGACCCTTTATTTTTGCTCGTCAGTGAAGCTCATCGAAATGCACATCACGAACTGTAACTGATGATATAGTACTGTAAAATGGGGTGAGTTGGGTCGAAATTAAAGTTCAAACCTGGATAAAAGTTTATTTTTATATGTGGCACATTGATTTATATACAAAAAAGTGTTCGGGAGGTACTTATGAATTTTAGTTTGTCAATGATAGTTTGTTGCTTCATTGCATAGTTTCAACGAAAAATACATAATAATAGGCAAACCCAGCTCACCCCGTAGTAGGGGTTATAAGGGCTAGCAATGGGGTGAGATGGGAAAATTGCTAGGGTTGACACTTTCGGATTAAGACAATAGCTTGACTTGTCAAGAGAATTTTTTATTAATGTACTTAGTAAAATTATGTTTGAGTAGGAGCATAAGCTTTAGCGATATAATGTTTTCTGTAAGTTGTGACCGTTATATTTATGACGTATACATAGTTTTTTTGATCAATAAAAAAACTTTGATCTATATGGAATTAGTAAGGTTAACCTTCCCATCAAAAACATTAATATGAAATTAATGACCTGCATGACAAATTATGACATGTAGACAGATAGAAACGTCTATCGACGTAGTGTCACAATTTTGTGTGCAAACACATGACTAGCATGACACTGCGACTGCGTCATCAAAAGGGACGTCTTTCGACGTAGTGTCGTATTTAGGTATGCAAATGCATGATCAGCACAACACATTGTACATTGACATTTAAGCATGGTTAAATATGTTCAAATACGTCGATATAATTCCACGCCTGTCGAAAAAAAACCTCACGAGTTGAATAAAAGTCGCTTAAACACTCAGTAGGTTAATACTGTATGAAATAAATAAAATGCACAGTTTAATATAACATATTTATTTAATTTGCAATTTCTGTAATTCCTCCGCTACTTCAATATTTTGTTTAATAATATTTACCAATTTATCATAATGTAAGACACTTTTGACTACTTATGTAAATCGACAACCCTGAATTACGAACACCAACTCCCCCTCTACCATCCCGGTACACCCCGTTCGTAACACCAACTCTCCCCACTCATGACCCAACTGTCCCCGTTGTCGCCCCAACTCACCCCTCAGTACATCCCTGCTCTCCCCATAAAAATCCTCAAATGCGGTTGAATCGTTATCTATAAAAAAACCATTATAAATAAAGAAAATATAACTTATGTCTTTCTGTTTCCAATAAGCCATGTAAGTATATAAACGATATCCGAAAGGTGGATGAACACTTACTTAGGCAAACTTTTTAAATTCAACTAAAAATTCGCCGCTTTCGAGCATCAACTTTGACAGGGAATTTGTGTTTCAAAATTGTATGATTAGGCGGCTTCGTGTTGCGAAAACAAGAAAAAAGTATGTCTAAGTATATAATCAAATTACTTTGAGAGCAACCTGAGCCCGAAAAATGAAATAGCTACTGAAAAAAGAAATTCTGGATTCACAACCCAACTCCCCCCGCGAACCCTACTCACCCCATTTTACGGTACATACATACATACATACATATAATCACGCCTGTAGGCAGAGATCACGGATTTCCACTTGCTACGATCCTGACATACAACTTTCGCTTCATGAACTTTCATAACATTCTTCATGCATGCGCGCCGATTTAGGTTACTCCTGACCTGGCCTTTCTGCAGAATGTCTCCGATTTGGTCGGAGTACGTTCGCCGAGGTCTTCCCCTTCCAACTGTTCCATCCACTCTTCCTTCATACACTCGTTTTGTCAATCTTCTTTCATCCATCCTCTCTACATGTCCAAACCATCTTAGCATACCTTTCTCAGTTTTCGTCACTAGGTATATCTTCATTCACTCCACACCTCCGTCTTATAACGGTGTTTCTCACTCTATCTCTCAAAGTAACGCCACAAATACTTCTCAGCGCTCTCATTTCCACTGCATTCATTCGACTCTGATGTTTCTTCTGCCACACCCAACTTTCGCTACCATACATTAGTGTCAGCACCAACACTCCTCTATGCACAGCCAGCCGCGCCTTTTCTGACACTTTCTGTCTGCTCATAAAGGCGTGAAGTGCCCCATTCACTCGATTCCCAGCTATCACTCTCCTTCAATATCTCCTTCATGCTTACCGTCTCTCGTGAACAAAGTCCCCAAATACACAAACTCATCCACTTGCTCCAACCTCTCTCCATTTACAGCAATTTCACAAACTGTCATACACTCATCTCTTTCAAATACCATCACTTTCGTCTTGCTTACATTCATTATCATTCCTTTTCTCGCGAACAATCCGTGCATGATAGTTACCATCTTCTGTAGCTTCTCAGCCGATGACGTTAATAAAACCTGGTCAACGGCGTAGAGTAGACATTTGATAAGCAACCCATTCATTTCCAACCCACATTCATCGTCTTTCAAATCTTGCAAACAACTGTCCAGAAATAGATTAAACAGCCACGGTGACGCTACACATCCCTGTCTAACACCCTTTTCGATACTAAACCATTCAGTGTAGGACCCGTTTACTCTCACGCAAGCAGAGGAATCCTCGTAGAGATTTCAGAGCTTGGAACGAGATGGTCACTCACTCCATACCCGGACAGTACCGACCAAAGTTCATTCCTCACCACTCTGTAGGGAATGCAGTACCGGTATCATTTCCAGAACTGAGACTCGGTAGTTTTCGGTACTGAGTAAATTATTTTTATTTTTTCATAGTGGTTAATTTGTTGAATAAATTACCAGTTTACTGATACTTATGGATTATATAGGCTAGAACAATCAACAAAGGGCAAAATAAATCAACAAATGACAAAATAGGCTCCTTAGCGATAAGACTGTCCTGTTGTTACCTCTGTCTCTCTACCTTTGTTTATTCTTTTGTTTTTGCTGTTTTATTATGTATTAAGAATAGCAACACATAGTCCATAGTAAGAAGACGGGACGAAATTTTGAATTTTTTAAAATGCCTATTTGTCTAGTTACACACACTCAGTACCGTAGGAACCGAAGAACCGGGATTTTTTTCCGCCAGAACCGGTACCAGTCCGCTTGAAAATGCCCGGGATTTCCCGCTACTTTCAGTACAAAGAAGAAGAATTCAAAAGTATCTGACACGCTCTCTTGGACGAAGAGGAGGGTAACTTCTTCCGCTCTGACGGTATTGCCACCGCCACCCACTGCGCCAACCGCCCGCAAGTCCCGTGCTCTTGTTCGAAGTTTACGGCGCGGTATGACTTCGGACACGCGCTCTTGACAAAGGGTTGCGTACCAACCCGAAACATAGTAATAACTACAATAATATACTATAATAACGTGAGGAACCCGCTTATAATACATTCTAATACGGTCCCTTGGTTCTACGAATAATCATTAATCACACAAGGCGTTATATTTTTTTATTTATTACTTAGAAACAAACAGTCGTAAATAAATAAAGGTTCTTAGCCAATAGTTCTACAATAACAATATAACTAGACCTACAGTCTACAGTTTCCTATAATTTAAAATTAATTACATATAACAAAATCACTAGTCGTTCACGGATACTTTGTCAGATTTTAAATTTAGGTACATATTTTAAAACTTTTATTTATGTATACTTAATATGGTATCATAACTACCTATACCAATAATTTATTGAAACCTTAATAACCGTATTAAATCTTGAAATATATTATCACGTACAGCCTGCTGACAGCCTGCGTGCGCGTTTATGTATGAATTTGAAGCATGTTTCGTTCTGCTATTTGGAACGCTAAACAATGATTTACTGCAGCGTTCACGCGGTACACGGAAGCCTACATTGGACAACGTTTTGGATGATGCCCATCTATCAGATTATTAATAATTTTAAACAGGATAATTTTTAAGAAAAAAAAAACCGACTTCAATGGGGGGGCCGGTGAAAGATTATTATACTTAGATGGTGCACTCTTAGATTCCATACAATAAAATAAAAATGGCTATAAGTATTTTTATAATGGTAGAAGACTAAGTACCCTCAAATCCTCATGGAATCATGGAAAAACCTTGTTTGCTTGACAAACAAAACGAAGAGAACCAAACGCCAAACGTGAACTACGCGTCGTTGAAGAGTTCCGTTCTGATCATCATCAGCAGTTCCACTTCATCAAATGTCACATTTTTGTATGATAATGCTCGATTAGTTGATAAAAACACAAAAATCACTATATGTTTGCCTTTAAGATTTGAGGAGTTCCCTCAATTCCTCAAGGATCCCATTATCAGAAATCAAGCATGACAAAAATTAATCGTGAAAATAGAAATTGCTTAACAAACACAGCTAGGAGGACAAATCGCCAAACGTGAACTTTTCGTCGTTGAAGAGTTCTGTTCTGATCATCATCAGCAGTTCCACTTCATCCAATACCACATTTTTGGATGAAAATGCTTGACTTGTTGATAAAAACACAAAAATCATTATATGTTTGCCTTAAAGATTTGAGGAGTTCCCTCAATTCCTCATGGATTCCATCATCAGAACTGCGTTTTGACAAAAACGGGACCAACTTGGATATATATACTTACAATCAAAAAAAGAATTTTCCAAATCGGTTAAGAAATGACGGAGTTATGGAGTAACAAACATTAAAAAAAAAAAAAAAAAAAAAACATACAACCGAATTGATAACCTCCTCTTTTGAAATCTTGAAGTCGGTTAAAAAGTAGATTGGTGCACGAGCGTCTGAGTGAAAGAGCATGAAGATTGTGTCTTTCAGTCGAGGAAGCATGGTTTATGTAATTTCCACGTACTCTAAATTCAAGTGATTTAAGGTCGGTCAATAGTAAATATGACAGCTACTGAAAAGTGTACTAGAGTCAGACATATCTCTTCCAAGCAAATGAACTGTCAACCATTTAAAAATTACGTATGGCAATGTTTTATATTTGACGCAGATGTCAAATGTGAATGTGTCATACGAATTAAATTGAATTAATTTATTTACGATTGTTAGCACTAATTATGGGCAAACCGTATAAAAGTGGCGAGCGAGAATTATTATTAATGCTCAACAGTTAGGACACCGTGAGAGAACAACGAGAGGTGATTATCGCAGAAAAGCGGCAATGTTTACATCTCATCAAGTCTTTGACCGGTAAGTTTAACAAACAATGTTGGTACTTTTTCAATGTTTGTATGAAATTCCATTAAAAACCTCTCGTCTACCAAACCCGCAACGAGAATTATGTAGCAACTAAGCTAACAGTTATACAGGGTGTAATCCCTTTTTTGTAAAAGTTACTAAAATTGATTTTTACAACATAGGTATACAGGATGTTTGGTAACTAGGTGCAAATACGTTCAGAGATGATAGAGGAGGTAATTTGAAATATTTTATACACAACATGCGTTAGTACAAAGTCTCTTAGTTTCCAAGATATGCACCATTTTATTTTGAAAATTGTACCTATGTTTTCCATACTTACCATACATTTGGAAAATGTTTAGATTTTTTTAATTGGCTATGTGCGATGTAGGTGGTGGGGGTAAGCTAGGTGATCGTAGCGCACACCATGGCAGAAATTTACTTTCACGTTTTCTATTGGTTTATTAACGGTTTCCTACGATTAGTTTCGTTTGTATGTATAAGTATTTACTTATTCTCTTATTTATATCAGTAAAATTTCCAATACGGGGTCTTTCTCGTTTACTAAAGAAAATAAAATATTCATGTGTCATTATTTGACATCTCTGAGTTTTGACATTGTCTCGGGACCTTTGACGTTTCAGACGTGCACATAGCCAATATGTTGAATTAACTTACTCAAAGTAAATACTAAGTATTATTTTTGTTGAAATTTCCAGTGTTTTACTGCTTGTACGTGAATTGACAGATAAGGTCTCGAAAATATTAAGCAAGTACTTACTTCAAACTATCTTCACCCCCTACGGAAAAAAAACTCAATATCTTTGGTCACAGGAAAACAATTTTCTTCTGGGAAAACCTGGTGTGTATAAAAGTAATAAAAGTAGTGGCGTGTAAGTTGAGTATAATTATGGTAGTTTTGACATAGGGCAAACAAAACGCAAAATAAAATGAAAATTATTTTTAACTATTATTTTCACTTGTTTAAATATTAAAGATCATACACAAGTATCAAGAATAATTAGTGCCCTATGTTCAGTGTTATCATATACCGATTTACAGACAATAAATTAAAATTGCTGGTGCAGACTTATGCTAGTCAAACTCTACATTATGGAGAATGTATGGAGAATGTATGAAACTAACATTATTGTCCGCTGCTAACTTTTTAAATTTGCTTACCAAAATCAACTGATAAAGGAAAGATTACATAGAGCCACCCGCCACGATTTTGTATATATGTTTTTTTAATTTGTTATGTAAATGAAAACTTTTATTTAACACAAACAAAATATTAAATATAAACCAACATTTGACTTAAACCAAGCACTTAACTAAAATGTAAATTGGTATTATTTTAGGTTTTTCCGGTTTTTTTATCGTTCTTGTATTTTGTTGTTTTTTTTTCGAATTTTTCGAGTATTTAAATGTATTGTTTTTAGTTTTTTCGTGTTATTATGTAGCGTTTTTATTGTTTTTTGATATTTTTGGACTTTTTAAAAGTTATTTCGTGCTTTTTTTGTACTTTTCGACATTTTTTTTGCTTTTCCATGTTTTTTGGTATTTTTTTAGTTTTTACGTGTTTTTTGGTATTTTTTAGTTCTTTCGTGTTTTTTTAAAAGATGCTTGTATTTTGTAGCATTTTTCGTGTTTTTATTTAATTTCCGTTATTTGTCGTGATGCTTTGCTATTTTTGGACGTTTTGTATTCTCTCTCAGTCTCTGTTTGAGAAAAGTACTATACAATCCTCGGCCGGAACAGGGATTGCAGGACTCGCTTTATCCGGCCTCGTGTACTACTCGGCCGTTTATCCTAAACTAATAACTATGAAAAGAACAACAAATAATATATTTCTCTCTGTCGCTCTTACTCAATTTAGTATATGACCGTCTCGCTGGGTAATGGTATTATTATTTGACGTCTACTCTGGTACTCTGAGAACCACACACATCACACACACGCTGCGTTATGACTTATGACCATTGATGTACTATTATAGAAGATTCACAATCAGCCCACAAAAAATGGCCCCCGTGAAAGTACCGCCCGCACGACTCGGGCGGTACATTCCTGTTTAATCGTGTTTGGACCACAGACAGTGACAGTTGTCCAACAATGACGAAATGTGCTGTGAAAAACTGCTTTAATAGATACAAAAAATCGTGGAAAAGGATAGAATATATTTCTTTAGGTTAGTTAATTTGATTACGTTAAAATATTTATGTAAAGTCCTGGTAATTTCATGGTTTTGAATAAATATTTTGATTAGTTCATATTAAAGGTTATCAAGAACAAAAATGTAAGGAGTCGCTATTAGGTCAATATTTTTTTAAATGAAATTAGTAAGAAATAAATTTATGTTACAAATCAAGATTTCCACAACATCCTCAGCGACGTTCAGAATGGACCGCTATTATAGCGCAAAATAGACGTGATGCACTCTATAAACCAAGCCACACGAGTATTGTGTATTCGGTCCATTTCCCTAATTCCGAAATATATAGGACCAATAAAGGCTTAAATCGACTAACTGCAACTGCTAAACCTGTCTTGAACGTAAGTCCGTTCGTTCCCGACTCAAACAACATTATTCAAATTCTGTTTTAACATATAATTTTAGCGTGCGAAATTATGCCGAGGAAAACATATTCACATACTTACATAAAATAATGTAATAAAAATCAATTTAACGTTAATATGTTTAATTAATTTATCTTTCAATTTCATAGTCGGTATCTTTGTTTCATAGATGTCAGAGATAGATGACGATGACTTGCAAGGCAAAAGTTGTGAAAGTACAAATGCTGCTCCAATGGCAGCAGTCAGTACTTTTGAAATAACTACCTATAGACTTGCTAAAGAATTTCATGAAAGTAAACATCTTTATCTCTAACACAGAAAAAGAACAGTAACTATCACAGAATGGTGCGCGAATGTGTGTTACTATTGAAGTGGAATGTTTTATTTATATTTTATTTGTTTAAAAATAAAATTAATATAAAAATAATTTAAATAACCAAAGCGACTCCATTACTTTCACGGTTCACTTTTGACGTTTATAAAGAAAACATTGGTAGCCAGCCAGTATACGATAGTGCCATTTTACTAAAAAGTTTTAATCATGTTGTTTGTTATGTTTGCAAAATTGACACTTGACGCTAATGCCTGTAAGTTCTTTTTTGTACGCAGTTTTTATCTTAACTCGGACTATAAGGAAGCGTTATTGTCAGCTATTGGAGTGTAACTGTCAGTGTCATCTTGCGCCACATTTTTAGTTATTTATGTTCGGCATTGTGTGTCTATTTCTATATCTTAAGTCAATGGTTATGACAGGTAAACACACAGGGTAAACAGAGGTAAGTACTACCGCGAAACTAAAAAGAAATATCTGCCTCTCTGTCGCACTAGCGTATTCGGCCGACACAGAGGGACGGGAAATACTTCATTTTCGGTTCGTGTAAGAAGGTGTATAAGGCTGGCCACACACACACGGTTTCCTAATTAGGTTTCCGAATTCGGAATTCAGATTCAGAAACCCGAAAAATTTGCGGGCACGTTAGTTTTTTAGCATTAGGTTTTTTTTCTGCCATTTCTAGAGCGGCGGTTCTTGAGAGAGCACGTATAGACATGGACGACGAGGTATTGCTTTTAATTGCGCTTTTACTGGCGTTAAACAACAAGAAGAAGAAGAACGACGTTATTGGGTACACCCATTAAATACTCGAAGATTACAGAGAGTCAAATTTATCTTAAAAGAGCTGAGTTACCCATGTTGATTTAATACAGTCAGTGTATGTATATACAGTCAGTATCACAAAAATCACGTATACGTCCACTCCGTACGGCGCTCGCGCATTTCTGACTTGAAATGTTGAAATTTCCGTTCGTGTGCGGCTAGTGAAACAAAATGTATGCAGGGACTGCGTTCGGGATGACGTCATTAGGTTTGGAAATTTTAATGACGCGCGCGCCTTCATCTAACTTTACTATGAAAAGATGCGCCATTAGGTTTCCGATTCTGAATTCCGAATTCGAAAACCTAATTAGGAAGCCGTGTGTGTGCGGTCAGCCTAACTAGAGTCTGGCTAGTCGAAATTTGTTTAAAGATATTTTCATGCGGTATCACCAATTAATGATTTTAAAAAAAATTGTAGGTTGGTGCTCTATAAATATTTTGATACTTTATGTACTAGTTCTAACATTTGCCTTTAACTTTGATTAGTTACGTGAATTTATTAAAAGCTGAATCTCATAAACCGAACAATTGTGTATAGAAACGGATAAACTAGAAGTTCTGGAAAATATCAATAAAATCAAAACATTAAAGCGTAAGGAGCTACTTACTGAAAACCAATATTTAGAGGAAATCTGTGGAGAGACTGGTCTGTAGTAATTTGATATAAAAATATAAAATATTGTCTACTTATTCGATTGCGCCGGTGCAACATTAACCTAACCCATGTTTATTACCTACTTAACCTAACCACAGTCATAACCACACTGTTAGAGCTCAACCACCGAACCCTATTCGTTTCTCTTCTAAAGAAGTCGCGAAAGTGGTTAGGAGCATGAAACGTGGCAAATCGCCCGGTCACGATGACCTGAGCCTTGAGCATATACTTTTCGCCGGTGACGCAATATATAATAGGCTTAGTGCTCTATTTAATTTATGTACGCGATACGCATATCTCCCTCCGGACATGATCCGAACCATTGTCGTCCCGATAGTCAAAAATAGGACAGGAGATCTTTCATCGTCATCTAATTATCGACCTATTTCATTAGGTACGGTAATAGGCAAGATATTTGAGCGACTGCTGCAGCCCGAGCTGCTTAAGGCCATCAGCATAGACGACGCGCAGTTTGGTTTCCGTCCCGGTCTCTCGACCGGTTCGGCTATCCTTAGTCTCAAGCATTGTGTTAACCACTATGTGACTAACGGCACTTCGGTGTACGCATGTTTTCTCGACTTGAGTCGAGCATTTGACCTTGTGAATTATGAAATTCTGTGTGGTAAAATGCGCGGCTCGGGAGTTCCGGAAGGCCTGATACGGATCTTCGAGTATTGGTACGGAAACCAAACAAACTGTGTGAAATGGGGCGACACGACTTCTAATAATTATATATTAGAATGCGGGGTACGCCAGGGCGGGCTTACTTCTCCGGACCTCTTTAACCTTTACGTGAACGACTTGATGGGGAGGCTCAGGGGCACTGGAGTCGGTTGTCACGTGGGTGACGTCTGTGTGAACAGCCTCAGCTACGCTGACGATATGGTGCTGCTGAGCCCCTCCATTAAGGGTCTACGGAAGTTGGTATCAGTTTGTGAAGGTTATGTAAACTCACACGGGCTGATATACAATGTAGCAAAGACCGAACTTATGGTTTTCAAGGCGGGAAGGGGTCCGGATAATGTGCCGGAGGTAAGGCTGAATGGCGAAGTAGTGCGTGTTGTGCAGCGGTTCAAATATCTAGGCCATATATTGACGGAAGACCTAAGGGACGACCAAGATATGGAGCGCGAGAGAAGGGCGCTGGCGGTTCGAGGGAACATGATTGCCCGAAGATTTGCTAGGTGTAGCAGGCAAGTCAAGTGCACGTTATTCAACGCATACTGCCTTTCCTTCTACACTTGTCAACTTTGGGTGAGGCACAGCAGGAAAGCGTACGGCTCCATCAGGGTCCAGTATAATAATATATTTCGGGCTCTGATGGGGCCGGGGGGATACCGCGCTCGTGTAGCGCTTCTGCCATGTTCGCAGAAGCCAGAATCCCCGACTTCATCGCCGTTGTGCGCGCTTGCATTGCCTCCTTCTGGGAGGGCATGCGCCGCTCACGGAACACTATCGTAGAGAACGTGTATCGCGATATGAACAACCCTGTTTTTGGGTACTGGCTGTCTGTGCACCACAGCGAAAACAAGAAATAGTAGTTTTACTATTTTAAACGAACTGCATTTTAGTATATATTTCTTTTTAATTTTAATCTTTAATTTTTTTTACGTGTTTTTTATGCAAGTTATGTGTTTTTGTGTGTTTTTTTTGATATGGGTGATATGCCTGAAAATAAAAATTATTATTATTATCTCTGTATTTATTTTCGTACTTATTATTATTATTATTATAACCCTAACCTAAAGTAACGTAACCCAATGGTCACATAAATAGACGTTTGAAACTCACTGAATGTCAAATACCACCATTGATTGGCCAATTTTGTAATTCTACCATTATTTATTTATTAGGCTTCGATCAATAATAAACCTAGATACACTATCACCTGCAAATTCAAGTCGAAAAAGTGTCCGAATTTCATTGCGACTGTGTGCGTGTATAGGAGACACACAAAAAAAAGTAATGCGATTTGTACCATTTCCTTTTATTCGATATTAAGCCTTACATCACAAACATAACGTTTTATTTTGAATGATAGTGTTTGGCGGTTATAACATTACAAAATGCACGTATCGATTGTGGAAAATTTCCACAAAGGTCCGCATTATGTTAACAGATTGTACACCGTAAATCAAGTGCAGTTAGGTTCAGTTTCGTTTCTGTTGATTTTCCACTGATTAGATGTCAACATTGGAACAGAGGCCGTATCGTGTGCCGTGGAGTCGAAATTGTTTTTTTTTTAATAGGCATCGGTGGAATGCAAGCATACGACTTGTCAGGTGGTAACGTCGATTTATACCAACACGACCACTTTGGGTTAGTTGATAGCGACCCTGTCTGTCTATTAAGCAGGAGGTCTCGGATTCGATTCCCGGTCAGGGCATTTATTGGTGTAGTCTTGGATGTTTTTTATGTATTTAAGTATGTATTTATTTATATTTAAATATAAGTAGTATATATTATGTAGTAGCCATATTACAAGCTTTATTAAGTTTGGGACTATGTCGATTTGTGTAAGATTGTACCCTCATTTTTTTTTTATTTTCATACCATATAAATCATCACGAACAATTTGCTTTAACTAAATGTTACAAGGGCATTTTCAGAAATAAGTGTACCCAATTAGCGTGAGTTGTTAAAAAAAGTTAATCAATGTCAGTTTAGTGGCAATAATTAAGAAATAAATTTAAATGAAAACTGAATACATAGTTTATTTTTATCAGTTATATGCGTTGTCTTAAAACAAAATTCTGAAAAATGACAGGAACAAACCACGCTAGAATCATTTGGTTTTAAATATTCTTCGCCTCTTTCTTTAGCTATAATTTGCCTCCATTTATCTCTCTCAATTTCATTTTTTGGTAAACTGTAATAAGGTTAATAGTAAGTTAGGTTAGTAAGCTACATGTAAGTGAAAACCGTATCATAATGAGTAAAAAAGTTTTTGATTTAAACAACGTATACTGAGCAGAGCGACATGTCAGACAAACAAACTGTTACCACCCGATTTTGATATATGAATAAATAATAATAATAATATTGTTTATTTCAAGTCCAGAAACTCATACATTAAAATTAAGACTAAAATTAAAATTAAGACTAAAATTAAAACCTTTTGGACCATTTAATTTTTCATTGGTGCACCATTGGTTCAATATTCGTCACGGCGTGCAGTGCAATATCAACCTAAATGCATTTCAATAAGGTTCTTCGCGTTTGACATATGAAAAATGGATGTCAATAAAATGTAAATATGTAAATCAGAAAGTTCATTTCCATTAATACGACATCAAAATATAAAAATATTTGGTACATCCTATTACACACATACACTGGTCACAACTCTCAATTGTAAACTAAATTGATACCTAACATATATAGGTAGGTACAAGTTATATGCCGTTTGTGTTCAGGTGCACGGAAGTCCAGTGCCTTAGGATCTTGTTACTCGGGTTGACAGTAAACAATGCCAGAATATCATTCCTCAGAGGGTTCTGCCATGCGTTAGCCCAGACCGAAGCTATGCGGGACCTTATGATTGCATAAAAATCCGGTACTCCCGCATCAGCGAACATGGCCTTGGCGCTGCAGTATGCAGTATTAAGTAAAATACAAATACACTCCATACATAATTATGTGTGTACAATAAAAACAATACATGTAAACTTTCGTAAAAAAGTTTTCAGACTGCGACTCCTTTCATTCGAAATTTTACTATAGTCCAATTCGTCCGTTCTCCGTTTCGTTTCAATATACGACTAACTCAACGTGAGGGAAAGAGACAGCAGCGTAGCTAGTTGGCTGTTTGAGTATTTCAAATAATTACATAAAATATTTTTTATAAGCGTGTTATAGCCTGATATAACTACAAATTCAATAAATTATGAAACTTTAAATAAATACTCATCGAAAATACGAAATTCCATCCTTTTTTAACGTCGTTAACGTGTTGTTTTTGCACTTTTTCACGGAGCACTTAGGCATGTTGACTCGCCGATGGCTAGCGCGCGACTGTGAACGCAAGAGTGCTTAAACGGAATTTAAGCACTCTTGAGCGTGGACGCCGTTGACAGGCAAATAGTGTATCTAGGTTTATTATTGATCGAAGTTATTAGGTTTATCACTTATTGTTACACTGAGAGTATGCATAATATATGTAGAAATCACTATAAACTAAACCTTAGTGTAATAAAAGGGCCCCTGTACAAATGTAATAATGTCAATATTATCACGGGACTATTGTATGGATTGTGCTTGAATATTAATCAATATTGACGTGAGACGGATCGTGATATGAGTATCCCATCATAAACATAAATGTGAAAATGGCAGCCAAGTTCACCGACAAAAGAATTGAGATCTAAATGGGCGCCAAGTTCCGTAGATTATCTTAAAAGTTGCCAAGTTTGGCACTAGATTGTTTACAGTAAAACTTATTTACTGCGGCTTAATGCATTTTGAGCCTTAACTTGGCAGTTTTCTATGCAGTATGTTATAATACCATAAAAGCTGTTAAATATTATAAAAATGCCAAGTTAAAGCTCAAAATGCATTAAGCCGCAGTAAATTAGTTTTACTGTAAACAATCTAGTGCCAAACTTGGCAACTTTTCAGATAATCTACGGAACTTGGCTCCCTTTTAGATCTCAACTCTTTTGTCGGTGAACTTGGCTGCCATTTTCACATTCATGTTTTTGATGGGATATCATTACTTTTTGACAAACTTCATCCAATGGTGCTGTCCCAGAACGAATGCACGACTTACTATAAAAAATACCCAAACCGCTATAGGTGCACCTAATATTTCTGAAGAGTTCCTTCAATTTCCCCAGGACCCTATGATCAGTATCTGACCCGTTGACAATGGGACTACCCCGGAAGTATACCGTTTCAAACAAAAAAAGATTTTTCCAAATCGGTTAATAAATGACGGAGTTCTGAGGTAACTAGCATAAATAATAATAATAATAATTCTCGAAAATGGTCGTGCAACGCTCTATTGGGATCGATCTGTCATCACGGACAGGACTATTGTAGCCAACAAGCCTGATATCGTGCTGACAGATCGATTGAAGCACCAGGCAGTGCTCGTTGACATCACCATCCCCCATGACGAGAACCTCGTGAAAGCTGAGAAGGACAAAGTCAGCAAGTACCTAGACTTGGCACATGAGGTAACCGCCATGTGGGATGTTGATTCAACGATTATTGTCCCGATAGTCGTCTCTGTGAACGGTCTAATAGCGAAGAGTCTCGACCAACATCTCAAGAGACTCTCGTTAGATGGCTGGGTCAAGGGTCAAATACAGAAGGCGGTACTCCTGGACACGGCGCGGATAGTCCGGAGGTTCCTCTCTCTGTCGCCCTAACCACCGATAGCTTAGGCCCGCCTCGCTGCCGGCGGCACGTTAGGTTAGGTTTTTTATAATGATTTTATACTTTGTACGTGTATTTTTATATTTTACATTTGATAAATTTATTGTAAAAAATCTAACCTAAGAAAAATAAATAAATAAGATATAATAATAAAACTGATTATAAAATCACTGTTTTCTGATTTTTTACCACTGACTGACGTCAGTCTGTAAAAATGCCGTTTTATGGAATTTATTATCTCAATAACTATTAAACCTATCTTTATGAAATTTGGGGTTCTAGTTGTTCTAACGGATCTTAATACATGTACCAAATTTCATGTTTTAATGTTAGATAGATTTGGAGTTATTTGGGGGTCAAAAGTGGCTCCAAACGGTTCGTGTAATATAACACACGGCTGCTGTCCGCCAGTTCCTGGGGTGAACTTGGCTGGACACGCTGCCGCGTGTCTAGATATCGCATGATCACAATTACCGTGCAAATGGCCTCATACAACACGAACCATTATTATTTTGAAATTGTATTGTATTGAAGTATCGCGGCTTCCGATTTAGTTGAAATTTGGCATAGTACAGCCAACAGCAAAAATAGATGATCACATTAGTACCTTGTCATTTTCACTACTTTGACGCATCCCAACTGTCGCAGTATTGTTACGCTAGCGCGACAAAGTACTAGAATAGTCATCTATATTTGCTGTTGACTGTAATTTCTTTGGTGATGGATATTATGGTATTATCGATCTAGGTCTTATTTACACTACATATAATTTTTCGCTTTCTTACAATGGCATATGGTGAGAAAGTGTAAACATACCTAGGTGTTTTTCGTTGACTATACTGTACGCAGTTATAGAAATTATGTGGGATGACTTTGTGCACGTCGACGTATATTTAACTTATTTCCTTAGGGCGGTAAAATAAAAATAAAATTCTAGTATCAATACTATAGTTCCTACTACACAAAGTGTGACCAGCCCAATATTTTATGAATTTCCCGCCAAAATATGGGTAATATTTCAGTAGCCAGACTCTAATAAGATATTAGACGGGCACTGAACCTTTGTTCGTGTAGCTGGCCACTTAAGAAATTAGAACTTTATGCCATAACAGGAGTTTATAAAAATCAACATTGTTTAATTGTTAAGGATTTTTTATACTTTACTGGGGCTGTTAATTTTAATGAAAACGAATTCTTGAATATCTTCGGAATTGTAAAAATTAGGAAACTAGTGTCTTAGTGGGTTACTTTATTTGATCTCGGGAACGTGCCCTTGCAATTAACGGAATTCAATAAAAACATCCTATATAAAAAAAAAACACTGTTAGGCGAAGGGTAGGGCAAGGCATTCTCCATACAAAGGTTGTACAAGTTTTATGCGTTAGTTTTGGCACTACAGCATTTAATTTTATTTTTTACCTGTAAATATTGGATATACGCAGAACTTGATGTTGAAATTTTGCTTTATTTCATAAAAAAAAAGATATACATAAAATATTTAAAATTAAAAAAGTAAAACATTAAGTCATCGATAACAGAAAAATAAGCATATTCAAAATAATAACTGTAGCGCAAACACAAACAAAGAAAAACGTGCACAAAGTTTGTATGGAAAGAGCTTGCCTACCCCTTCGCCTTACGAGGGTAAAACTGAAAGTTTCGGGAATAGAAGAAAATATGCAGTATAAGTGAGTTTATTTATTTTTATTGTTTTTCAAAATATTCTCCTTTGTATTTCATGCACTTATGCATGCGTTCAAACCAGTCCATAAAGCACTTTTTGAACTCTGAAGTAGGGGTCGACAAAATGGCTATTTTATAGGCCTCCACTGCTTCTTCTGGCGTCTGAAACCGCTGACCACGCAGTTTGTCCTTGATTCTGGGGAATGTAAAAAAGTCGTTGGGACTTAAGTCAGGGCTATATGGAGGGTGGTCCAATATTTCGGCTTTTTCACCGTCCAGGTACTCAGTTGTTGTCCGAGCGGTGTGTGGGCTGGCGTTGTCGTGGTGAAGGATGATGCGACGACTAGGGTTTGTTTTTCGGAGTTCAGCAAAGACGTTCGGCAAACAAATAGTGGTGTACCAATCAGCATTGACTGTTCTACGATCCTCAAGAGCCACAGTAGCTACGTGACCAGATTTAGAGATAAACGTAGCCACCATCTTCTTAGCCGTACTGCGAGAACGAACAACTTTTGTGGGTTTGAGCTCGTCTTCGAAGACCCATACTCGGGATTGGTTTTTAGTTTCAGGCTCATAAGCGTATATCCACGACTCGTCACCTGATACTATGCTAAAAACAGCATTTGAGCGTCCCTTGTTAAATCTTTTCAAAGTTTTGCGGCACCAATTGACACGGACTATTTTCTGCTCGTCAGACAATAGGTGAGGTATCCAACGGGAAAATAACTTTTTCACGCCTAATTCTTCTTTTAAAATAATTTGTATTTGACTCATTCCAATACCCAGGTGCTCTTGAATTTCCCGATATGTCACATGTCGGTCTTCATTTATCAGACGACGCACAACATCGACGTTTTCTTGCGTGACTGCCGATTTTGGTCGACCTTCACGCACTTCGTCGGTGAGGGATACACGGCCACGTTGAAATTCTGAATACCACCTGTATATTGTAGTCTTTGAAGGAGCTTCAATATTAAAAGCAGCAACCATCCGCTCTTCACATTGTTTTTGTGTTAGTCCACTTTTAAAGTCATAATAAATCATAGCTCTGAAATTTTCACGGCACAATTCCATTTTAAGCAGTGACTCGACGACTTCAATAAACAATTGAAACCGAACCATACTTTTTTTTTTTCTAAGTGGCCAGTGTGTTGAGATAAGGAAACTTCAGAGATTATAAAAAGGTATAATACATGTTAAAAATAAATTAATAAGTATTCGATTCCCGCCACTTTCAGTGCAAGCCTCGTAACACCGTTGTGTTGTACCTACTGTTGACGTGCGTGTCATTCGAATTTCGAATTGGCATATTTGACATTAACTTTTGCTTAACTCCACATTAACTCTTATGCCCGGAATACACGAGGCTAGTTTTTAAAGCCAGTATAGTAAGCTAGTGCTAGTAAGCTAGCAAGCTAGTGCGACTATTTTCGTGTATACAAAACTAGCTTAACTTTCAGGCTAGTAAGCTAGTGCTGAAGCCAGGATAGTTGTAATAGCTTGCCGTTCTATTTTTTGAGCTAGTAGCGCCCCCCCCACCACCGATTTCGCTAGCCTGGCTTGTGTACTATCTTCGTGTGGCCGGCGAAGCTAGTATCCCGGCTAGTGCGCAGTGACCACGTGCTTTTGTTTATGTTTTGCTTTTGGTTATGTTTACGCATTTTCTGCTACAAAATGCCGAAACTTACTAGCGAGATTAATTTAAAGTTTGTACAATTGTACCGTGAGGAGGAATGTTTATGGAACGCTAGTATTCCATCTTATAAGGATAAGTCTATGCGAGATTCCGCATTACAAAAAATATGTGGCGAATTATTGGAAATGGGTGTTCAAATGAATATCAAAGATGTTAAAATAAGTGCCGGACGAAAGGAAATCTAAAGTGATCTCCAATTTTATTATTGCTGGTAACGCCTGTCTCATAAAGTTATCCATTCGTTGTATTTTCGGCGTTACAAGACTCAACAGCATATCGAACATATCAGGCGTCATTCGCAGAATACTTTTGTACTCGCCTAGATCTTCATTTCAGAGTTCAGAGTTCAAGCAAAGGAGATGATCCACGTTCACTCCTCGTTAACCCTTTCTGTACGGGTGACAACCAGAGTTGCCAATTAGGCAATATCACTGTAGTACGGGTGTCAACTATAGTTGATCGAAACAAGGACGAAGTTTGATAAAATTTTTCAACAAACTTAGATCTTATGTCTTGGTAATAACGATAATATTTAGTAGTAGCATTAGTACAGATACAAAGAAAAAAATGCCAGGACATTGCGGTAGATGGCGTAGAATAAATACTTATTTAAAAATCCCGCATTTTTTCTGTCAACTGGGGTTGACACCCGTACTCCACAAGTGCAGAAAAAGTAACTCAATATGGCGGCAAATAGTGTTGTTTTATATTACGTCGAGTTTTAGTAGTGGGGCCAGTTGCAAGTGTTATGGTCGTAAATTTCGTTATTTAAAGAATATTAATAATTATTATCATTTCAAGTCCTTACTCTACTCAAAATATCATAAACTAATATTTACAAAACTAACAATACCTAGTTAAAATCTCTTGTTGTATCTTAAATTTTTATTTATTTTTAGTGAGAGATATTACGCGTGAAATATATAGTATTAGTGATTATAAGTGCAATAAGTGAATAGTTATCAAACGTGCATAATGTTTTTAATGTGTGTATAAAATTTCAAGCACATAGCTGTTATATTTCAGAAAATACAGGTAAGTGAAAATATGTCTAACCGCCGACTCTCGCAAAAACATGCCCGTATTGAGGCGGTGCTAGGCGTTCAAGTCCCCGTACAGAAAGGGTTAAAATCCAAGGTCTTGTCCATACACGTTTTTCTAATATATCTTCAAGTAATTCATCTAATACAAATTTACATAGTTTCCGAAGTAATTGTTTCAATCGTAGTATGTTCTTTTTACGAATGACGTTCATATTACGCGACGATTTTTGTGCAATGGCACTGGCACTGTCGAACTGACTTAAAATTACTGGCATCATGTAGACAGCACTAGTCAGTGTTCAAGCGAGGACAGTTTTACTAGCTTACTAGGTTACTAACTAGCTTACTATACTGGCTTAAAAAACTAGCCTCGTGTATTCCGGGCATTATGGCCAGTTTTCATTCACCCTTGGTGATATAATTGACGACCTGTTTAGCCTAGTTGGTAGTGACCACAAAGTACAATATATATACTGAGATAGAGATACCAGTGAAATACTCCACATAGATCGTAGCGCCGTTGTGTATTTAGTAAGAACTAACCGCACGAACGCTGCATCTCTGTCACTTCAATATGCAAGTGCGATAGAGATAGCACCTAGTGCCATCTGGTGCAAACAAGTTAAACTAACATTTCCATAGAAAAAATCGTACTTCGAGCTGAAAGGCCCCTGGTAGTGACTCTGCCTCCGAAGCTAGAGGTCCCGGGTTCGAATCCCGGCCAGGGCATTTATTTGTGCATTTTTCACGGATATTTGTTCTTGGGTCTTGGATGTTTTCTATGTATTTAAGTATGTATTTATCTATATTAGTATGTATATCGTCGTCTAGTACCCATAGTACAAGCTTTGCTTAGTTTGGGACTAGGTCGATTTGTGTAAGATTGTCCCCCAATATTATTATTATTAATAATTAATTATATTGTATAAAAATTTAAAAAAAATCTTGAATTTTGAAAAATTTAACATGCTACGTCGTTTCTATGGTACTGTGTAGACACGACTATATCTAGAAGGAACGGAAAGAAATAAATCAGCCTGTATAATAAGCGACGTTGATTAAACTCTGAGTAGTTCTAAAGGCCGTAGCAGGATAAAGAGCAGCAACCTACTATTTTTTTAAAAATCATAGACAATTGGTGATACCACAAGAAAATATCTGTCAACAAAGAACCCCGTACCAAAAGTATGGAAAATGTGGTTTCTGTTAAATATTCTGAGATTTGGATATAATATAGATTTTAACGTCCTGAACAAAAGTCTCTATGGGGGCTACCACTGTTGCAGTCCCTTTCAGAGTTAAGAATGATTTTGTATCAGATAACAAATCATTAATTAGATGCAATTACCAACTAATTTATTTAAACAATTGACATTAGATTGAAACTATATTGCGTTATTTGCGATAAGCTGGCCATTTGACGAAAGATAAAATGACTGCTATGTCAACTTCAAACGTGCGTAATGTGCACTTCGTAAATTATTAATAAACAACATAATATTTATTGATAATAATGTGAATATATACCGAATAAGAATATTTAAGTAAGGTTTTGATGTAAGATTTACAAATAGGTAAAAGTAAAGTAGAATGGCGTTACTATTAGTTAGAATAGTTACAGGACATTGCTTTGCCTGCAATAATGCCTATGTTCCTCGTGCTTTGCGGCGGATACCGGAAAATAACGACAAAAAAATTCAGATGGCGATTTCATACAGAGAAAGTATGAACAACATCCTGGCTGAGTTTAACAATGAGTCCCGTGTATGTATTAACTGTGACCGATTGCTAAATACAGAGTTGGAGGAGCCGCGTCGCGATGATTGTATTGTTTTAAACGTTCTGAGGCAAAGGTCGAGCAATACTTGCATGATTTGCAACTCATCAGAAAACCATCCCCGGTTGAACCTCAATGCAAGAACAAACGAGTAACACTATTTTTCTTTCATTTTATCCGTTATTAATAGTTTGTTTTGTTTGGTACAGTCTACTGTAAAAATATGTTTGCATTAAAATGCACAAAAATATGTTCCAATGATCTGTGTCTCGTTGTAATAAGAACTTCATAAAATATTTATGAAACGATTATTGATTCAAATAAGTGATGTAAAATAAAAATTACTGTAAAAAGGTTTTATTTGTGTTCGTGAAAAATAAAGTGTACGTTGATTCTTTTAATAATGCTCGAAGAAGAAAAGCACTGCACTTTCGAAGAAATTACGTAAGTATAATAAACTAGGAAAAACACATGGTGCGTGAAAAGTCTAACAAACAATATTGATCTAAAATGAGTCTTAGAAAAAATATTGTATGCAACGGCGTATAAGTGGTCTAAAAACGGTCGTGGCATCTTTACTTGCGATTGCGATAGTTGTGGTACGAGCTCGGCGAGCCCACGCCTCTCGCGTTTTTAGACCCTTCTTATACAACAGTTGCATTATGGTACATTACACAACTAGGGTGGTAAAGCAAAGAAAGGCTGAGTACGCAGATTTTGCGGCCCGAGCTGTAGGCGAGGGACGTATATATTATGGGATCGAGGGCTTTATTTATTACCTCCCGTGTTGTGTACATCATTTTATTACTACACTTGGCCAGAAAGCGGATTTTTCCGTACGCATAGCGTGCGGTAAAAGCCACTTTTTGGCCAGGTGTCGCATAAAATATTATTACAGTACATATGGTGCTACTATACCGCGCGAGTACGGTAATCAGCAGATTACGTGCATATGTCGAAACTTTAAAGAGCCATATGTACTGTAAAACGTTGTACAATACACGTGTGATCAGGTAATTCGCAACTCATGTCGATTCAAAACCCTCCCTTCGGTCGTGTTTCAATTTATCAACACTCGTTGTGAATTTCCTGTTCTCTGCACTTGTATCGTAGTGTACTACGAGTCCTCCCGATGTGTTCCGCCTGCAACGTAATACTTTGAAAATAATACTTTTCGTCATAACGCACGTAATGGCGAAATTTCATTGCATGTTTGAGAAAAGAGGATTTACTATGAGGGTGAAGATAAAGGTTAATAATCTACCGTTTAATATTTGCTCCTGTTACAGGACTCTTATCATGTGCTGTGCTGTGATATGAGAGCACGCACATGCCGAAATTGGGTCCCGATTCTCTAAATATTGGAAGTGCGTGGATTACTAAAACGATATATTTACAAAATAATTTAATGCATCAATTTGTATATGTATCCGGAGTTCACACAATTATAGAATTTTTCGATTAGGGCAACCAATTATAAAATGTAATAATCCGGAAACCGGAAGTTGTCCCCGTCCGACAAGAGAAAAGCAAAGTATCTAGTTACAGAGAAGAATACAGTGCCAATGCAGTAGAGGCGATTGCAGCACAGCGAGTCTAGTCCAGGCCATTTCTGCGCTGCGGGAACAGCTTGTGCTCCACCTGTTCCACCTTGCGCGCCGCGCCCGCCAATTGCTCAGACGCGTCCGCCGCCGCCAGCCCACAACTCTCCGCTACCTCTTGGATCCCGAGCGACACCTGAGAAAAAAACAATATCTTGTTTACTCGCCATCATATATAGCGGAACAACCAAACTGCTCGTGGACATGATAACAAATATCTGATTCTGACTTATTTTGCAACACCCTGAGTGATCACAAGTGCAGATAATATTTGAAAGCGACTGTACCAACGCTAACCATAATTACCGCTGCTCTAATGCTGAGTACATGGTTCTTTATTAAAGCTTTGAAGAATGTCGTTATGAGATATTTTGAAAGCATATGCTATGATTATTGGCTTTTTCCTCGTGGTCAAACTGATTTGCCAAACTGGTTTGGCCACGAGGAAATGCGATTCCTCGTGGCCAAACACAGTATTGTCATCCTCCTGTATATGTCTAGATTGTCTAGTGTTTACACGCAGAAACTCTTTTGAAGAGTTTTAGCACTTAAACATAATGACACTTAAATATAAATGAAATAACTATTAAAGTTTTGCTACATGATGGTCGACAGGAGTTCCATGGCGGAACTAGTGAAACTTTTTTTCCCAATAGTTCCGTTCCCAATGTTCAGTTGTGGCGCTTCGCCGGCCGCTGCCGCGGCACGCTCGCTTCGCTCGCTCGGCTCGCGCGTTGTAGGGTCACAGTTCTACTAACACTCCTCCTCGCTTCGCTCGTCGTCGTACCTAACTACCACTCTGTACCGTTGACGGAACTATTGGGAAAAAAAGTCTCACTAGTTCCACCACGGAACTACTTCCACGGGACTATTGACAATATAAATAATCTGGCATGGAATTGTCTGCGACTCACAATGTCTGTTTTGACTATGTATACTAAAAAGTTTCAATATGGACTATTAAGTGATGTTTGTTCTATTTTTTTTCTATTTATTCAACGTTTGATATAGGGTGTGGACATTTGTTACAATTACGTGAAATAATACGCAGTTTGACCACTAGGAATCGCATTCCCTCGTGGCCAAACCAGTTTGGCAAATCAGTTTGACCACGAGGAAAAAGCTTGATTATTGGGGAGTGGGCGCGAAGCGGGGTAACTGTTTTTGCGAAGCGGGGTAATTGTTATTTCATTATGACAGATAATAGTGATGATCAAGCACGATTTTTTATAAAAAAAAGATTCAAAACCGTTTTTGTGGCAGGAGCGTGTCTTAGGTTACAACCATAACAACCATATTAGTTTACGTGTTCTGGTCATGATGACATCTGTGTGAACGTGCCATGTTAAATGTTTGGTCAATCATAATACCGAGGTATTTAGTGGACTCTACTTTTTGTAGAAAGGGGCAGGCACAGTTAGGGCTGATTGCACTGTTACATTACAGGTATGTATTTTTACAGTACATATGGTGCTACTTTACCGCACGAGTGCGGTAATCAGCAGATAACGTGCATATATCGAAACTTTAAAGAGCCAGATGTACTGTAAAATGTTGTACGATACACGTGCGAACAGGTAATTCGCATCTCGTGTCGATTAAAAACACTCCCTTCGGTCGTGTTTCAATTTATCACCACTCGTTGCGAATTTCCCGTTCTCTGTACTTGTATCGAAACGTAATGTACTATTATCAATATTATCATAAATGTTGTGTCGGGTGCGGTCCTATTGTATTTTGTAAAACACATGAATTTAGTGTTATTACTGCTTAGGGATCATCCATTAATTACATCACACCTCAAGGGGGGGGGGGGGGGGGGTCCACAAAATGTGACATATCGTGACAGGGGGGAGGGAGGAGTTCCATGTTTGTGACCTCACAACTCACAATCCTCACATACAATTTAATTTTACAAAATCTAAGTTTAAAAAATAATAATTTCAATGGTTAACAAATATTGTACAAAACTAATTTTCTACATACTCGGATTAGTTTGAATTTGAATACTTTCGTTCCCTATAATTTGATACTATTTTTCTGGCCGAGTTTAACGATTTATTGTTTTCGAAATACTTAGCGAATGTATTACTAAGGCGATAAGGCTCATTTTACAACGCCGTAAGCGCGCTGGATACTTGTGTCGGTGCCCTTTGTGACATAGCCGCCGCACGCGCTAAACCTTTGACTAAGCCGACAAGTGCCGATGCCGTGATTTTATTTGCGATTCTAGTCTTCATTTAGCAATTGACTTTCGTTTGTGTGACGTAGTTTACGAATTATTCTAATTTGTGTGATGATATTAAAGCAAAATGAGCAAAAAGGTGGATTTAGGTAATCTTTACCGTAACTTATATGATGCGTACTGTGCAGCGTATGCTGATTCAAAAAATAAACAAACTTTACAAGAAGAAGTTAATAAATTATGGAAAAGTTTTAAAACATCCGGGAGTGTCGAAGACAAAGTAAATTCTAAAATTCAAGAATTGAAAGTTATTTTGATGAAAAAGAAAGGTGCGTTAACCTGTCGTTACCCAGTTTGTCGCGAAATTTAACCCGCCGCATGAACCGGATCGCGAATTCCTGGCAAAAATTATGCGCATGATTCGCTCCCGATCCCCGCCATGCGCGCGCGCCCCGGTACTCCCGTCACCCGCTGTAATTTGAGCTGACGCGAGCAGACCACTTGACCCGATGTTATCGCTCGTATTACTCAAGTGTTTATACTTAGTAATATGAATGCGTATACTGTTTTAAAGAGCATAAAACACACTTCACGTTTTTTACATTAGTAATACTATACTCAGCATATTACACTACACAAAACGTGTCTCTTTTACATCAAGGAAAAAATGCGACATTGTCGGAAGAATCGCAAAAAAATAAAGTTTCTCAATTATAATTACAAGATCTTTTATTTATTCTGAGTCTCTGAGCTATAGGCTACCAATATTTGTAAATAAAATGTGTATCAACCTGTAAAAATTTTTTTTTTTTCGTGTGCGAAAACTGTGACGTACAGAGCGCTGATCATTTTTTGCACAAGTATAGACCATAATTTCAAAATTTTGTCGTGAAGTTATTATGAGATATATCTGGTTTGTTTCTTATTCCTAACGCAAATAAACTAATCGAAATCAAGAATCAAATACCAAAATTGCATATAAATAGTAAAAACAATATTTAAATACAAAAAATCACTCGATGAAAATTTTGTAACGGATATTCAAATTTAAACTCCAATTTTTTGTTTGGCAAATTTACTAACGAAACTAATCTAAAATAGTACTCAACATTGTATATTTGTCATAAAAATAGTATTAGTTACATTAAAAACAATCATTACGTACGTTTTTATGACGAAAACACACTTTTTAGATCACTTGGAAATTATCCGCGACGTCACAAGAACTTTGTTCGGCAACGGTTTTTCAACTGAGCAAAACTTCTCGTATCTGTGAAGTGTAGCGTTGAGGTTTACACCAATTTGTTGCTAATTTCGTTGTGTTCGAATAAGCAAACGCCCAAGATAATATTGTACGTATTTATTTTACAATAAAGTCTTCTTTCACTTGTCGCCGCGATTCCACGAATTCGTGGACCGTCAAACTTAGGGATACAAAATAATTACCACGAATTCGTGATCCGGGAGAGAACAGAGTATTCTAGAATGCGGGGAATGGGAGACGCAGGGGGCACCATTTTGCACCTCGAATTCAAGATCAGGGTAATGACAGGTTAATGGGTTTCTTCTCGAAAATTCAGTCCAAACCATTACCAGGACAACTGAAAGTACCTAAGGAAATTAAAGTAAGTTTGATTTATTTTACAGCTACGGTTTTATTTTATTTTTTGGATTCTTAGGCATCTTTTTGTGAAAAGTTAGGTAAACACGATACATCCGAGTTACGTTACTAATTTAAGACTTAATTTTATAAAACGCGGGCGCGGGCTTGTTTGAATTTACCTTAAAATGCCAACTGCACTACAAACATATATGTACATACTTAATCACCGCTCAGTGCTCTGTAGTACCTATCCATTTGTGCACGTCGCCCGTATTTACAATATATTACGAAAAAAATACACGTTATTTGATTTATTAGAATATACACCATTTTTTGTTTGAAATCTGGATTCCCTAAACAAATTGATTGATTTTCAATTGCCAGGCATCCAGAACATGAAAGAGTGGATCCAAAATCCTTGGACGGAGGAAGAATAAGTTTTAAATATTTTTTTTGTATTGTTGATTTTCTCTTCGTTAATTTTATAAATCATTTTAAGCAATCCTAATAAAAAGTTAGTTTCAAAGTTACGTTGTAATTTTTACCATCCTAAACTAAAAATCTAAATGTGACGTCACACTAAGGGGGGAGGGTGTAGTTAATTGTGACGAAGTGTGACAAGGGGGGAGGGAGGGGTCAAAAAATCATGAAATTGGTGTGACGTAATTAATGGATGACCCCTTAGGGTAAGCAGGTTGTAACGGGCGATTTTGAAAAGTCCCAATTCAGCGGATTCTGCTGTACCATCAGCATAAGAGAAGATGCATTCTACGCATTTTCAATGTGTAGATTACAGGTGGTCTACTCCGAAATTCGAAATCCGAACTTCGTATGGTGCCGTCTCTTTCATTCATATAGTGTATGACAGGAGAGTGAAAGGGACGGCACCATACGAAGTTCGTATTTCGAATTTCGGAGTAGACCCCCAGAGCTGTTTGATATACACTAGGAAGGGGGTTGGACCTAGCACGCTTCCCTGTGGAATACCATATCCAATCACCAATGTAGTACCTAGCAGCTGGAGCGGAATTCCTCTTATGCTAATGTCCTCTACAGATTTTATAAGAATAGGGACAGAAACGGTGTCATAGGCTTTCATAAGGTCCAGGAAAACAGTTACGCATTTTTTTATTGTTGCCTACAATTTAAACTATTTCAGAGGAAAGTGCGGCAACAGCATCCTCGGGCGAAAGGCCGCGTCGAAAAAACCATACTCATTTTTTGGTATGAATAATGAACATATTGAATTTATTTAGGTAATTTATCAGATGGTCGTTTATCAGTTTTTCTATAACTAAAGATATGGCCGGTAGGATGGATATGGGACGATAATTTGAGACACCGTTTCTGTCTCCACTCTTATAAACCGGAGTGACTATGGCTTGCTTCAAAGAGTCTGGAAAGGTTCCAAACTTGAAACAGGAATTAGCCAGGTCGGTAAGTAAAGGAGCCACAATAGCACCAGCTTGTTTTAAGAACATAGTGGGGATGCTATCAGGGCCAGGAGCACTAGATGATTTTAGATAAATTAGTAAGGAGACTATAGACTTTGTTTGGGTCTGTGTCATCGAGTACAGTTGAGTTCATAAATATATGAGCAAATCCAAGTCTTCAAAAATAAATGTACATAGTAACGTACAAATACATCTAGGTACACAGATTTATCATTCGAAAAAATATACACGTCAAATCCGTCATATTCATCTGAGCAAGCCTCTCAATAATACTTAAGCAACTGAAAAATTATAAATATTGTACTATAATTTTTACAATATTATTTGAACTAGTGGAAGCAGATAACTATTGACACAAGGGTTATTTTTAAATATTTGTTAACACATTCGGCGCCGACAAGGCAATTATACATACAAAAATGACACGGTTTCGTGTCACCGGCACCGAATGTGTTAACAGGTAGTGGCACATAAATATATGTACTCACGTTTTACAATTTGTTGTGAACAAATAGGAGCTCATAAATATCTGTACAAATAAAAAAAATTCAATTTTCACAAATGACAATTACCGAAAAGAGTACCATACATATGATACATTTGTCTCTTTCAGTTTGAGTGGCACGAAATAGAACTGTCATTAATCTGTGTGCTGCATCTTTTACTATTTTGTGATTTATACTCGGTTTAAAAGAGGTTTTTTGATATCAACATTTATTACTGGCCTCTTAATATTTTTCTTTTTTCAGTCAGTTTTGTTCAGATGTTCACAGCGAATGTTCGAAGCACAACTAGCGTCGCCAAATGACACCACCAAATCTGTGTCCAAGAAGGCAGGGCGTCAAAACTGTGTCCAATGGCTGTCTAGTTTGCACATGGCGGCGCAGCGTAACAGTTGTATTACCTAGTTGGTTACTAAGTTCTGTTACTCGATTTGCAAACTCTTTTCTTGCGTTAAAACAAATGCTACCGAAAAAATAAAAAATGACATATATTGGCGGGTTGTCAGTTATAATTTTATAGCACACACAACACTTATCTCGTCATATTTATAATGGATTGGGGTCTAAAAGAAAATCGTGTCGCTGTAATTGCGTTGCACAAATGCGGGCATCCGCCAAACGTGATTTTGAAGTTGCTTCAAAATCTGAAAATCAACAAACAATTCGTTTATCGTACCATTAATAGGTACAATAGTACCCTGAGCTTTGATGACCGCAAGAGGTCTGGAAGACCACGCACCATTCGGACCCCAGCTCTAATAAAGGCAGTGAAGGCGAGAATCGCAAGAAACCCCGTTCGGAAGCAAAAGTTGTTGGCAATTCAGATGTCTGTGAAGAGAAGCTCCCTTAAAAAAGTTATCAATCAAGACCTTAGACTACACGCTTATCGTAGACGGAAAGGTAATTTGCTTAATGGACGATTGAAGACTATGAGGCTGAATAGAAGTCGCGTGCTACTGAAGCGGTACGCACAAAATGGCCACCGAAATATATTATTTACAGACGAAAAAATTTTTACCATTGAAGAATGTTGTAACCGCCAGAATGACAGAGTGTATGCAAAAAACAGTCAAGAAGCGAGTGTAGCTGTTCCGAAAGTGCAACGAGGCCATCATCCCTCTTATGTCATGATTTGGTTAGGTGTGTCATACTCAGGGTTAACACAGGTCCATTTCTGTGAAAAAGGTGTCAAAACTGGGTCTAAAGTTTACCAGGAAACCGTTCTGGAACCAATAGTGAAGCCTTTAAGCCACTCTCTGTTTCAAAACCAGCCCTGGGTCTTTCAACAAGACTCAGCCCCTGCACATAAGGCAAAAACAACTCAAGCCTGGTTTCGAAGCAACAAAATTGACTTCATTGCCCACGAAGACTGGCCCTCCTCCAACCCGGACCTCAACCCCCTGGATTATGCTATATGGCAGGTTATTGAGGAGAAAGCCTGTGCTAAACCCCACACAAATCTTGACTCCCTCAAGCGGGCCATAGTCAAGACAGTGACGGAATTAGATATGACAACCGTGCGTGCCGCTATTGATGACTGGCCTCGTCGTCTGAAGGCCTGTGTTCAGGCCCAAGGAGGCCATTTTAATGAAATTGACAAATGTAAATCCTGATTGTGTGTACTTCATTTTAATATATAATTTATTTAACTTTCGTTAGTATATTTTATGTAGATAAGGATTATTACAGTAACAGAACTTAGTAACCAACTAGGTAAGTGAATTCTCAAAAATAAGAAATATGGCATATTGGTCGCGGGTCGGTGAAATGGTGTGTTAATCACTCGTTAAAACATAAAAAATATATGCAATTACTTTTCATACATAAATAAAGCGGTAAACATAGTGTTTAATTTGATTAGTCGGAACCGATTTTGTATAGGGATGGTGTTATGCCACCTTACATCATCGAAATGTTAAGAGGTGAATGAAAAGGTACCTAATTATACCTATTAAACATTTTAATTTGTTGAGATACATGCTTTCATGCACATAACTAATTTGTGTACAGTGTTCGAAAAAGGTAGACGAATTCCATAATAAATATATTAATAATAAATAAATATTAGGGGACATTTAGTACAATTACAACTAGACTATTGATTCTAATTAGAGTATATAAGTATACGAGAGAAGCAAGAAATAAATATATTTTTAATAAGAATTATGACCGAAATAAAAATCAAAGAATAAGTGTCATACAATATATACAATTATTATCAACTACTCAAAGAGTGGTTTTAAAGAGCCCAAACTCGGTATGATTGTGTTAACTTATTACAGAGTTCCTATGACCACTTTCCGGTTCCATCATCAGATCAGCTCGATAATAATATTATCATAATATTGCATTGTCACTGAACTTACATATATGTCGTTAATGTCAAATATTAGCTCAATTGGAAATCGAGAAATGGGTCTAATTTAGCTTCTAAGATTTGTCACACACAAACAAGAAATACTCAAGTTCTGACACGGCAAGTTAAATAAACTCTTGTAAAAAAGTAGTTAACGTACGTATGTTAAATGTTTGCGTTGTCTGAATATACTGTAAAAGTTTCGATTACGAGTGTTTGCTGTTCTCTATGTCTAACAGTGTTTAGCAAGGTATAATCGGACCATGCAACCTAAGGGTAAATTATGTACATGGTCGTCCAATATGCATAGTATAAGTCTGGTACAGCTTAATTAGCGACTAGTTAGATTTTCGTAAGGTTATCCTACGATATTTAAAAATAAAATAAAACTAAAATCAAATTTAAATAATACGGCGGTTTTGCGTACGAAGATGACTTTGTTGCATACAACTATCCACCCGCTAAGCGTTGTCGTTGTCACCGCCATTTTTACACATAAAACGTCAGCGCTAGGATACCAAACACAACCAGTCATTTTGAAATTTACCAATCACGTTTATTTGTTTTGGGTAATAGAAAATCGGCTGATATTTTGGGCAATTCTTATTGGTTGTTATTTCAGCGAAATGTTTTAACTTTACAGATATTTATGAGCTCCTATTTGTTCACAACAAATTGGAAAACGTTACTACATATATTTATGTGCCACTACCTGTTTATAAACATTTCAAAATAACCCTTGTGTCAATTCTCATGTGCTTCCGCTCGTTTAAATAACTTTGTAAAAATCATAGTACAGATATTTATAATTTTTCAGTTGCTTAAATATTATTGAGAGGCTTGCTCAGATGACTATGACGGATGAGACGTGAATATATTTTCGAATGATAAACCTGGTTAGATGTATTTGTACGTTACTATGTACATTTATTTTTGAAGGCTTGGATTTGCTCATATATTTATGAACTCGACTGTACAAAAGAAGACGATGCGTAAGTAGAGGAGTGTGGGAAAGAATGAGGAGATAATTATATTTTATTGCCAAGAGCTTTTCCAATTTCTGAGAAATAACAATTAACACTATTAATGGCTAGCTCCTCTGGAGTTGCATCACTCTCCAATTGATCATTACGTTGCTACTCCTGGCAGGTTTTCTATGTGTTATTTTATTTCCTTTACAGCTCTCCAAAGTGTTTTTGAATTTATACTTGCTTTCGTTAACTTTTCTTTATCAAATTTTCGTTTTAGCTTTTTGAATCTTTTATAGGTTATTTTGAGTGTTATATTATCGGGGTCTGAGCGAAGCTTCCTCTGCATGAGTGACTTGTAATGTAACTATCTTCGACTCTGCCTTACCTGGATCTTTCTTGCCTTGCCTGCCATATATTTTAAAATATTTTCTACGTTATTCGGGAAGCCATCTACGTTGATTGAACATTAGCAGAGTATATACTTACTGCATCTGCTTCAGCTTTCACTTCTGCTGCAGCTTTGTGCATATTATCAACAGTTGCTTGCATTTCCGGAACCTGTTGTATCGGCTCCGACTCTAATACTGGAACAGCCTGAAATAAAACATTTAGTCATTGAATAAAGTATTATTGACATAATAATGTCTTTGTCGATTTTCGGGGCACAAATGTGATTAATTTGGTCGTTACTACTATTGTCCTATTACAAAATGCCATATATATTCATACTTACTCTATTTAGATAGCTATTCAGCCAAATGTAACCTAACCAATCCACGTAAATGTTGGCGGATTATTCGCGGTAGTTCCTTTGGCTGTTACTTCGTAGGAACTATTGCTTTTTTCGCATTAGTTCCATCAGAAGAGAAGAACTGCGAGCTGCTGTTAATTTGCCTTTGTAAGAAATGAATGCGACTTTTCCTTCGCTGTTGTTCATTTACATGCTCTGAAGGAACAACAGAAACCTGTATTTCTCCTTGTTCCATTGAGCGGAAACCGGATTTCTCTTCGGTATTTTTTTCTCGTTCATCAGGCAATCTAGTAATACGAAGTAATAACCTAAATATATATTAAAATTATTTATTTATCGTATGGCAATTATTTCGAACCGGGAGATCTTCAAGAAGACAGTGCGGTCGCCGGTTTAGTTAAATATATTAATGAGACCTACATAAAAAGCATAAACGAATTCTAAATATTTTTCTATTTAAAAAAATGAAGGTGCTATTGTGATTTTTCCTTTGTTTTTGTTCGCTTGTAAGAGCTGTAGGAATAGCCGAGAAGTGTTTTCACATACTAGTTCCTTCAAATGATCCGAAGGATCTAATGCTAGATTTTATTTGTCCTATTAAGCCTTTAAATGAAACTATAAGCTAACATCCATGACTAGATTCAGTCAACCAATCGCTACTTTAGGAGCACCCATGCACATGTGTCATAGCCTAGAAATAGTCACTTGTTTTGAAAAAATACAAATACTCTTTGTTGCACACCTCACACAAATGAAACGTTACAAACAGAGACAAAATATATGCAGTAAAGTAAGCACCAGTTGAAAACGAAAAAAATTTAAACAAACAATGTATTGAATTTGACATTTAATACGTCACATTCAATACATTGTTTGTTTACATTTTTTTCGTTCTCAACTAGTGCTTACTTTAGGTGGTGCAGAGTTTAATATGAAACAGATACTACATAATTTAACATCCAAAAAGACAAGATTCTAGATTCTCCGAGATTTCTAGATTTTAAGTATCTGGGAAAAGGTTTTCCGGAACAGAATTTGACTCGTCAGTTGTCCTCGCGAGAAAACTAGAACAAAAATCTGACATGTCGACAACATAAGGGTGGAAACCCATGTCCGCGCCATGCCCCGAGCTAATGAAATGGAGAGGGAGGGATTTATTTATTTATTCGTAGGAGAACCAACAGCAATAAAACTAACAACAGAGCCAATTATAGGATCTCACATATAGCGTTTGAGTAATATACTTAAACAAAGTACTAAAACAAAATGCGTACTCGGAACACAATTACTCATCCAACAGCATAAATTCAAAAATAATTGCGTGAATGATAGGTTGCTATCATTCACGCAATTATTCATGTAATCCTGGCGCACAATCTCCGAAATGTAGAACTCGGACAAGCGGGCAAATCCTACGATGTACAAGGCCTTTCATTGCATCTTAGTTTCAATCAAGTCCAAGCTTCAGCCAAGCACTTATCAAGCAGTTCCAAGGCGGCTAACTGATATTTAGCAGATATCAGGAGTGGCAAGAGCGAACCTGACGCTTCATGCAGTGCCTGACTGACCTGAGATGCCGGACCTGGGCTTCGTGGATTTTGGAGAGATTTGTTATTGCTCTGTATGACAAGTGAGGTTACAAGATGCCGTTTAGCTTTTAAAAATTATTATAATTATTATTGCACTGATTTTCTAATAATTGTGTTATATTTTTTTATTTTAGATCGAGTACATGCACTGATATCAACCGGTGTAGAAAATCACGGTTTACGAAAAAAGACAGCTGGAAAAACTGCCAGCAACTAAAGACGCCCTTGCGAATTCAAATCACGTATTGCGCGTTGGTTATCAGGGAGGACATATAATGAGATCAAGTAATAAAACAAACACCAGACCAACCATGTCCTGCCGACTAGGGTCTGGGTGAAGTGATGGCACATGGGAGACTGTGTGGACCAGCCTACCAGCGGCAACCGCTGCTTGCATGGAGTTAATCAGGTGTAAGATGTAGATGCACTCAAACATGCGCAGGAAGGTTTAATTGTTTGACAAGAGAAACCCATGACATGACAGGCTGCAGCGAAAACTTAACAAATGTCGTTCCTAGTTACACTATTTTATTTAGTTCTTTTATTATTAATGAAAATTTCGCTAAAAGTGTAACCTAAACTATGGTTTCCAAGTAAAATGATTGGAATACTTTACTATTTTCACCACATACACAAAATTCCGAAACTATAGCTGTGTCAAACAATTTTACTGTTCAGAATATTATAAAATATTACATTTATTATTATAATATTGATTTCATTTATTATTTTTCATTTCATTAAAATGCAGGATTCTAAACTTCCCGCCAGTAAGCAAGTCACGCCATACCGTAAAATGGGGTGAGTAGGGTCAAAACTGAAATTCAAACCTCGATAACATTTTATTTTTACATATGAAAACTGGTGTATATAATAAGTATTCCGGACGTTTGTAATTTAGTTTTTATTTTATTTTGGGTATTTCCATTTCATAACTTTGACGATAAAGAGGAAAACCCGCCTCACCCTGTAGTGCCTCGTATTTGGGGTGAGAGGGGTTTTCATAATTATAGGTTTTCATTTTGGAAGATTGTTGGATCGGATTTTTTTTTATTATGCGTTTTACTATAGCTCCATTTTAAATTGAAATACATTATTTTTGTAGCAGTAGCCTTAAAATCCCTACTCACCCCCCTCTCAAACCTTCTCTCCCCATTCATAACCCACCTCGCCCCACGAAACCTATAAATCGTGCGGCGTTATCAATGTTATCATACGGCGAATTAGACGAGATATGATATTACTAACACCCGTAATGAATGAAGTGGAGTGGAGTGGAGTGGTTGTATATCATCACCTCACCTGCTTACAGCGGTGCATGCAGGAGCAGTGATGGCGCAGCACCGGCTCCGCCGCCGCCACTGCCTGCTTGTGCTTATCATTATGTTCACTCTGCAAACAAAACAATTCAATCAATCAGTGCACATCTTGGCCATGTTGTTAGTGGGGGTTAGTCTCATAACGACTACATTATCAAAACGACCAAATCATCATAAGGCCCAGATCTCAGAAGGTCCATCTCTCTAGAAAGCCTATATCTCCGAATGACTTGGCAGCAAAACGACTGGTTCTCAAAACGACCACATCGTTAACCCTTGACCGTTATTCTTTTAAGGCAACTATTTAATAGTTGGCAAGCAGTCATTTCAAAGTTATTAGACAGCAATATGTTTGCCACTATCGGTCAATGAATGACATAAATTACCCATTTTTATAGTGCGACTGAAAGTTTGTAGGCAATTTCTTTTCTAAAATAGTTTATTATAATGTTTAAAAGCATTAGTTTGACGTTTGAAATATAATACTTATTATCAACAAAATAAGGCGTAACATTTTTTTTAGGTAGAGTTCAAATGTGCCTAATACGAGGGTAAAACTGAAAGTTTCGGGAATAGAAGAAAATATGCAGTATAAGTGAGTTTATTTATTTTTATTGTTTTTCAAAATATTCTCCTTTGTATTTCATGCACTTATGCATGCGTTCAAACCAGTCCATAAAGCACTTTTTGAACTCTGAAGTAGGGGTCGACAAAATGGCTATTTTATAGGCCTCCACTGCTGCTTCTGGCGTCTGAAACCGCTGACCACGCAGTTTGTCCTTGATTCTGGGGAATGTAAAAAAGTCGTTGGGACTTAAGTCAGGGCTATATGGAGGGTGGTCCAATATTTCGACTTTTTCACCGTCCAGGTACTCAGTTGTTGTCCGAGCGGTGTGTGGGCTGGCGTTGTCGTGGTGAAGGATGATGCGACGACTAGGGTTTGTTTTTCGGAGTTCAGCAAAGACGTTCGGCAAACAAATAGTGGTGTACCAATCAGCATTGACTGTTCTACGATCCTCAAGAGCCACAGTAGCTACGTGACCAGATTTAGAGATAAACGTAGCCACCATCTTCTTAGCCGTACTGCGAGAACGAACAACTTTTGTGGGTTTGAGCTCGTCTTCGAAGACCCATACTCGGGATTGGTTTTTAGTTTCAGGCTCATAAGCGTATATCCACGACTCGTCACCTGATACTATGCTAAAAACAGCATTTGAGCGTCCCTTGTTAAATCTTTTCAAAGTTTTGCGGCACCAATTGACACGGACTATTTTCTGCTCGTCAGACAATAGGTGAGGTATCCAACGGGAAAATAACTTTTTCACGCCTAATTCTTCTTTTAAAATAATTTGTATTTGACTCATTCCAATACCCAGGTGCTCTTGAATTTCCCGATATGTCACATGTCGGTCTTCATTTATCAGACGACGCACAACATCGACGTTTTCTTGCGTGACTGCCGATTTTGGTCGACCTTCACGCACTTCGTCGGTGAGGGATACACGGCCACGTTGAAATTCTGAATACCACCTGTATATTGTAGTCTTTGAAGGAGCTTCAATATTAAAAGCAGCAACCATCCGCTCTTCACATTGTTTTTGTGTTAGTCCACTTTTAAAGTCATAATAAATCATAGCTCTGAAATTTTCACGGCACAATTCCATTTTAAGCAGTGACTCGACGACTTCAATAAACAATTGAAACCGAACCATACTTTTTTTTTTCTAAGTGGCCAGTGTGTTGAGATAAGGAAACTTCAGAGATTATAAAAAGGTATAATACATGTTAAAAATAAATTAATAAGTATTCGATTCCCGCCACTTTCAGTGCAAGCCTCGTATAAAGAAATCTTAGATCTAGCCAAAGAATTAACATTTTACAAGAGATGGAACAACTTTTAAGGGGTCTGATTTTATGATAGATTGGGACGAGTATATTCTCTAATACTAACTACAATTTATATTAACTAAAAACGCGTTCACTGAGAAAATAATTAAAATGCAAGCAAATATCTTGCCGTTACCCACTAAAGGGTTAATAGACCTCATCTCAAAAAAAAGACTAGGTAGCAAAACGACTGGTTCTCAAAACGATTCTTCTACAGAATAGTTCGGTACGACGACCAGAGGAGCGAGGAGGAGTGTTACTAGAACTGCGATGTGTTTGAAAATGTTCTGTTCTGGCGCTTCGCAGTAGGGTCTCAATTCTACTATCATTCCTCCTCGCTCCGCTCGTCACCGTACCTAACTGTTCTGTAGAAAAATCGTTTTGAGAACCAGTCGTTTAGCTACATTATAGTCTTTTTGAGATGTGGTCTATAACGATGAGGTCGTTTTGAGAACCAGTCGTTTTGCTACCAAGTCATTCGGAGATATGGGCTTTCTACAGAGATGGTCCTTCTGAGATCTGGGCCTTATGATAATTTGGTCGTTTTGATAAAGTAGTCGTTATGAGGCCAACCTCTTAGTGGCTATGTAGCCGCTCGTATTTTATAAACATATCACATACATGTTAAAGTCTAGATTAAGGCCCTTGGGGTAGGACCAGAGCAACCGGACAATGTCTGAAGGGAACAGTATTAATACTTAAGCCGCAACCTTTCTTTCAAGTCTGATAAATTCAAAGGATCCTCCAGTTAAATAGAGTTCATTTCTCTCAGACGTTGGCATTCTAATGAACAGACTTCAATAAAGGAAAAACGTTTTTATGTATGTTCTCCGATAACTCTTGACCACGTTGGCCGATTTTGATAATTATTTTTTTGTTTCAAAACAGATATCCCCAAGTTGGTCCGATATAAATTTAGTGAAGGTCTAATGATGGGATCCAGGAGGAACTAGACGATTTCGGCATTTTCTGTAGTTCATTGGAGTTGGGTTTTAATGTAAGTAAAAATGTATATGACACAGTCATATAAACCGACGTACGTTAAAACGCGACCATTTAGTGTCGTCATGGACATAAATATATGTAGGTCACTCATGACCCCGCTTATAATTTAAACACTATGGAGAGAATATGGACAGTTGGTTCGGAATCTCCACATAAATGATCTGAAACGAATTTCGGGATCATATCTTTGCTTGGAGCTAAGAAAAGGTCTAGTTTCCCCCTCGCTTCCGTAAAAACTAGTGCCTACGCCAATTCTTGGGATTAGGTAGCGGACCCCAGGCATCCTTCAGGATGCAACTGTACTGGGAATAACGCTAGGAGGATGATATCTTTGCTTGGAGCATTATTATGACAATTTCCTTCGATATAAATAGAAAATGCAACGAATGTGAATAATTAGTACAAGTCAACTTTTATAATTTAGAAACATTTTACATACATTTTGTATAAGGAGATAAATTTACGTTGCAATATTTGCATGTTAGCTAATTGAGATAAAATCTCCGCCGCACATGTAATTATGACGTGTTATATGTCGGGGCATATAATTGGTCGGGATGACCGTGCTAATCGGGCTGAAGTCGGTGCCAAACACAATTTAAATACCTAATAGACTTCAAAAGGTAATAATAAATTGAGAATTTGTATTTTGTTTAGGTATAGCCTGACCAGTGTCTATTTGGACTTGGCCATGTTGCGGATTTTTAGTGGTACTTATTTATTTTAATGGCAAGACGTACTCTTTGACAACAGACGTTAGAAGTCATCGAATGTCTTCGATGTAAACAAACCTCTTCTTACCTCGACCAAAATGGCAAATTAGTCTCACGCGCATCCCCGGATGCCCGGTCGTGCACTTCCATGTTGTATCTCTCGTAAAGACGCGCGATCGTGAACGTGACTTACAACAATGTTTACGAACCGGGAATGAAGGAAATTTTGCTACATGTTTTTTTTACTAGTTTCCAATGATATTAAAATATCATTGTAGCTTTCATTAAGAAAAAGTTCGTCTCGGCGTCTCAACGTTGGGGCGGGGCGAGCGTTATTGCCACCTCCCGCACAACGCACCACCGCGGTATCCATGAACGCATGGTTTTTAAGGATATTTTCAGCTGCTCTGTTTCAATATAGTACTGAAAGGCACTGAAAGAAAAAACACGTACTTTTTATTTTTCGCTAAGGAATTCTCGGTGAAAATTTTACCAATTAATATTATTTCACCCTGTATAGAAGACTTCCAACCAATGAAGTACTAGGATTACATAACTCAGCTGGTGGAATTCGAAATTTAAACTAGGTGTGACTAGGTTAGTTTTAACAAGTAGGTGGAGCCATCGACATTATCTCTAGGGACTTTTCTAACCGTTGAAATACGAGGGCGACACTGAAAATCCTTAGAACTGGCCCGGCTGAAGGACTTTGTATCCATGGCCAAGAAATAAATTAAAAAAAAAAATTAGAACTGGCCACTTGTAAACAGTATTATAAAAAAAAATAGTTTAAATTTTGAAAATGTTACTCTTTGCCAATATTATTGAGCATGTATTTTATTAATTTGTCATTTGTTTTACGATTTGGCGACAAATTGAAAATTTTCTGTGTCACTTCAGCATAAATTTAACGCGAGAAAATTTTCGTGCAATGATTTTTTATGACTTTCGTTGTCATTTAAGTCAACAAGAAAGTTATGATAGACTTCGATTGGCCTTTTACGATGAAGCCCCATCTCGTGCCACTGTTTACAACTGGTTTAATGAGTTTAAACGTGGTCGCACTAATCTCAGCAATGTTTGCGTGAGGGACGGCCTTCTACGGCAACGACTGAAGATAACATCAGTGTTGTGCGGCGTATGATAGAGACTGACAAAAGAGTGGCCTATCAGCAGGTTCGGGCAAGTTTAGGCATCGGTATGAGTCAAGTGCACAAAATCCTGCACGAACATTTAGCGGTCAGGAAGCTTTGTGCCCGGTGGGTACCTTATCATGATTTGACCGAGGCCCAAAAATCCGTCATGTTGATTGGTGCCGTGAAATGGTTCAATGACATACTTACGGGTGACGAAAGCTAGATTTACCGTTATGATCCCGAAACCAAAAGACAGTCTGCTCAGTGGGTGTTTCCTTCCGAGGAGTTGCCAACTTAAGTGAAGAGAGGTCGAAGCGTGGGAAAAAAGATGGTGGCCTGGTTCTTCGGAAGGACCGGCCATTACGCGACAATTGTTTTAGAGGATCGAAAAAGAGTTACTGCAGAGTGGTGCACTAACAATTGTTTGCCACTTGTCTTGGAAAAAGTTCGGGAGAAACGACCTCGCAGTAGGATCCTCCTTCACAACGACAAAGCCTCGTCGCACACCGTCAGGCGAACGATCGACTATTTGGAGACATCAGACGTGGAATTACTAGGTCACCCGCCATATAGCCCCGACCTCGCACCTTGCGATTTTTATTTATTCCCGAAAATAAAACAAAATCTTCGAGGAAAACGTTCTATGGACGCCGAGGAAGCAGTAGCTGCGTTTCAAAAGGCCGTCGAAGAGACCCCTAAAGAAGAGTGGGCAAAGTGCTTTTCTCAGTGGTTCCATCGGATGCAGAGATGTATTTACGTGAAAGGACACTATTTTGAAAATATATAATAAAAATGATTAACTTGCTAGTGTGCTCAGTTTTTGATTTTCTAAGAATTTTCAGTTTGACCCTCGTAATAGGATTACATAACTCTTCAACTGGTAGAGTTCGTAAGTTTTGACATTAATCTAAAGTTTGTTAGACCTTTCGTTAATGCTGTGTGCCTTTGAAGAATGTCTGCGATTTTGTTCAACTCCTACGTTCAACATTTGCTAATACTTTCAAAACTACTTTCTTTTCACGAAGTTATTTTATATCATATCACGTGGTCTAGTAGCTTTATTGCTTTCCGTTATACTTATAGTCGAATTGCGTTCTGTTACAGTAGAATAGTCCAGATGTCATCAAAGCGAAGTTTAAACTCAATCGGACTGTGAGGTGTATATTTTTACCAGTACCAGTACCAAACAAGGTAATACACATATTTTATACAATAATATTTTACAGCAGTAAATGACAATTTTAAAGATAATAGACATGTTAAAAACAACTTAATTGTTATGGTACAAATGTTTTTGATGGTCATGTGTATTAAATAAAAGCACGAGGTACTAAAACCTGACGTACGAGAAATTAATCGAAATATACATAATTTTTAAGAAAAAAAAAACGATTTTAAAGGGGAGGCCGGTGAAAGATTATTACACTTAGATGGTGCACTCTGAGATTCCATACAATAAAATAAAAATGGCTATAAGTATGTTTATAAAGGTAGAAGACTAAGTACCCTCAATTCCTCATGGAATGAAGGATTCCATGACAAGCACGACAAAAATTAATCGTGAAAATAGAACTTGCTTAACAAACACAGCTAGAAGGACAAATCGCAAAACGTGAACTTTTCGTCGTTGAAGAGTTCTGTTCTGAACATCATCAGCAGTTCCACTTCATCAAATGTCACATAAAAACACAAAAATCAATATGTGTTTGCCTTTAAGATTTGAGGAGTTCCCTCAATTGCTCATGGATCCCATTCCCATCATCAGAAATAGAGCATGACAAAAAATAATCGTGAAAATAGAACTTGCATAACAAACACTGCCAAGTTAAGGCTCAAAATGCATTAAGCCGCAGTAAATTAGGTTTACTGTAAACAATCTAGTGCTAAACTTGGCAATGTTTCAGATAGGTAATCTACGGAACTTGGCGCCCATTTAGATCTCAATTCTTTTGTCAGTGAACTTGGCTGCCATTTTCACATTTATGTTTTTGATGGGATATCATTACTTTTTGTCAAGTTTCATCCGATGGTGCTTTCCCAGAGCGAATGCACGAGTTACTATACAAAATACCCAAACCGCTATAGGTGCACCTAAAATATTTGAGGAGTTCCCTCGATTTCTCCAGGACCCTATGATCAGATTCTGACCCGGTGACAATGGGATCACCCCGGAAGTATACGATACGAATACTCTTTATTGCACACCTCACACAAATGAAACGTTACAAACAGAAAAAAAGAAAACACAGTAATATGTAGGTAGAGGTAGAGAACAGGCGGTCTTATCGCTAAAGAGCGATTTCTTCCAGACAACCTTTGGGTAGCGGAAAAAAAGAAAATAATATATGCAGTACGTGGTGCAGAGATAATATGAAATAAGTTAAACATATTATATAAGTATACCGTTTCAAACAGAAAAAGAATTTTCCAAAGCGGTTAATAAACATAGATAACCCCCTCTAGATGGAGATTATAGGGCGACGTGCGGTCACCTCACCTATGTACCACTAGTACATGTAAGCAAAAAAGCCTCGCGCTCTCAATCAGACTCGTCCAGGTTCGCGATCTATACGTACGTCAGATAAACGAGCATTGAAAATCGATTTTATCCATTAGAAATGGTGTTTTGCTGTGTAAAGTTATGTGGGAAAAGCTCTCGAACAGCAAAGTACAAGAATGACGGAATAACATTTCACAGATAAGTTAAATTAATTACAAAAGGCATATTTTATTCTGCCAGGCGGAGTTCATTTTACATTAGCCAGTAAGAAGTACAGAAGTATTCTTGTCCCTTTCCAACCAATTCAAATGTCAATATACTCTCCCTTCTGACGAAAGTACATGCTCCGGCTAGTGATGTGCCAGTGACGCTTTCGACATTACCGTATAAGTCTCGATTTCAATTAATTATGTATTCGTCCGCGTTTTGTTGCGCTGTTGTATTAATATTGAAATTCTATTGGAAAAGGTCATTAGTTATTTTACATTAAACTGTCAGTGTTGCCAGTGTTCTTTTAATTAAAGTAGTAATGTAGTAAATTAGTGTCTCGTTCTATTTTATTTATACGCTATAGGTACGATACGGGTACATATCAATGTAGTAGAATGGAATATTTAGTTTGGAAGTAGTTAATGTGTAGTTTTATTTTATTATAAAGTTTATTAACCGGTTGTATCATATTTATTGCTATGTAATATCGAGTATGTATATCTAATGAAATAACAAATTAGTAACAGTATTACCACTAAGTAGGACATAGATTTCCCTAGCATTTAGGACTGGTATCACGAGGTGAACCCTATGCTGGACTTCGAAGAAGTATAAGGGATCTCGGAAGTGGTTAGAGGTGGAGCCATTGCAATTGAGTTTTTTCGAATCGTCTTGGTGAGCAGTTAGGACTAGTGTCACGAGGTGGACCCTATGCTGGACCTCGAAGAAGTATAAGGGATCTCGGAATCGGTTGGAGAAGGAGCCATTGCAATTTGGTTTTTCGTTTCGTCTTGGTGAGCAATTAGGACTAGTGTCACGAGGTGGACCCTATGCTGGACCTCGAAGAAGTATAAGGGATCTCGGAATCGGTTGGAGAAGGAGCCATTGCAATTTGGTTTTTCGTTTCGTCTTGGTGAGCAATTAGGACTAGTGTCACGAGGTGGACCCTATGCTGGACCTCGAAGAAGTATAAGGGATCTCGGAATCGGTTGAAGAAGGAGCCATTACAATTGGGTTTTTCGAATTGTCTTGGTGAGCAAACTTTTTGAAAACATTTTAGCCAATCACAAGGCAGTGCTTTGCGTGGGTAAATTCCTCAACAGCCATTGGCCAACAATTTACGCGCGACGCCGGCGATCGCCATTTTGTCTGGCTGCGCGAAGCACGAGAGCACTAGTTCAACTGTCATTGCATATTCTACCTTGACCTTACGTACGAGTATAATGCAACAAGGTCTTTATTGAATTGGTCGTACATTCGGTTTCATTCGGTACTTGTCTGCACTCGTCGGCGTGAACGAAGATTGCCGATGTAACTGATATTTGTGGTTCTACTGTATTTATTTATATAGATAAACAAATTTATTTCTATAGAAAAACTTCCAAGACTCAGGATCAAATATTCGTGTTAGTTCATCTCACAAATAAATGCTCTAGCCGGGATTCGAGCCCGGGAACTCCGCCTTCGTAGGCAGGACCACTACCAACTGAGCCAAAGTGGTCGTCAAAATATTCCGCAATTTTTACATTCACCAGTGCTGTAACCGAAGTCGATTCACAAGAGCTGGCGCGGAATGTCTATGAAATTAATGACAGTTTCATACATTTTCCGCGCCAGCTCTTGTGAATCGACCTACACTACATTACACTATGCGCTGCCTAAAAATATTATTCTAGATACTACATGTATCATTTCTAGATACTAAATTAATAGATGAGCATATACGCTATTTAAAATTGTTACCCTAAATTAAATGGCATTACCGGTAAAAGCCGGTAATAAACAACGCGTCCCATCCCTACGCCGCGCGCGCCATGTTGAACCCAAGCGCGCGCTCTATGAAACAGCCAATGGTAGCGACGTTACCGACCTCCCCGCGACCCGCACATACCGCTAACCTTGGTGACTTTTGATTCGAACTAAATCGTTCATAGGGGCCATCTAGAGGGGGTTATCTATGGTTAATAAATGACGGAGTTCTGAGGTAACTAGCATAAATAATAATAATAATAACTTGGTAGCCAAGATTATTCACAAGCAGCTTGCTCTTCTGTACGGTCTTGTGGACTTCGAAGTGCCGTACTATAAGTACACACCTGCGCCAGTTCTCGAAAATGGTCGTGCCACGCTCTATTGGGATCGATCTGTCATCACGGACAGGACTATTATAGCCAACAAACCTAATATCGTGCTGACAGATCGATTGAAGCGCCAGGCAGTGCTCGTCGACATCACCATCCCCCAGAGAATAATAATAAAACTAATAATAAAATCACTGTATTCTGATTTTTCTGGTGTATACACATAATTACCAAGCTGCATGCCAAATTTCAGCTTTCTAGGTCATCTAGAAGTGGGTTAGGTTTTTGATTACTAGTCAGTCAGTCACTGGTAAAAATGCCGTTTTTTTGGAATTTAATATCTCAATAACTATTCAACCTGTATTTACGAAATTTGGGGTTCTAGTTGTTCTAAAGGATCTTAATATATGTACCAAATTTCATGTTTTATGTTAGATAGATTTGGAGTTATTGGGGGGTCAAAAGTGGCTCCAAACGGTTCGTGTAATACAACACACGTCTGCTGTCCGCCAGTTCCTGGGGTGAACTTGGCTGGACACGCTGCCGCGTCTGTAGATATTAGTTTAATGGGTTATGAACGAAAAAATTAAAAATAAATCAGAAAAGAGTTTTTTTTTTCAACTTAGTGATATTTTGTATAGATACGATATTTTTGAACTAACGATTACTTATTATACTGTAGATTTATCGAGGTTGGAGTCTGTGCAGCATACGAGATGTATTTTTATAAGAGTAATGCGTAAATAAACAAAAATATGGAAAAAATCAGATACAGGTTTTTTTCAAAGTAGTGACGGTATTTATGTTAACTATACACAAATGACAACTGACCAGAAATTTAAACCGGGACCTCCAGCATTATGTGTGGTTGTGGATTAATAGATATTGAGAAACAATAAAATAATATATAATATAATAATGTGAATTGTATGTGGTCTTCATCAATTTTAGTTAACAAAATGCTACTTTCTGAATGTAAATGGGCTGTTTGTTACCAATACCATATTAAAATAGCTGTATATTTCTCTCGTATTCTTGAGGAGTTCCGTCAATTCCTCATGGACTCATCATCAGAACTGGATTCTAGTAACAGACCAACCTCAAAGCAGAAACTTTCAAAAAAAGGAAATTTACTTAATTGGGTCTAATGCGACAGAATTCAAAGAATACAACTAAAATTGGGTTGCACCAAACTGTCTGTAATCATAAGCTGTGTTTGTTAAATTTTAAATGTATGGAAAGTTTGACAAATTTCTATGGGATGACAGCTGCCAGCGCCATATTTAACGTTGATAGGTCTGTGATCATAAGTCGGTGTTGTCTCCTTTGTTCTAGGTTTTTTTCAACCGATTGCGCGTCTTCGCCCTTTGGACAGTGTCTATTAAGACTTCCGTGTAGCATCCAACCTTGACGCTGGCATAATTGTCCCACTGGACAGTGCCAATAAAATTAAAAATCTATCGATCGATCGATCGATCGAAAGCAAAAGAAAAGAAAAAGATCATAAGTCGGTGCAACCCAGCCTAAAGGTCTATACATGTATATGATATTTTTTAAATAATTCTCCAACACAACCAATAAGGAGGTCACCTTCCATCATCAACTCAACTCAAAGAATACAACTATCATTCTATACATACCTACCTACATTATTTAAAGTATTATCATCCAACTCTAACAACTAGCAAAGCACAAGCACAATGTGAGCTATGTTGCTGCCTCAGCCACTAAGCCGAAGAATCAAAGGTGATTATTGGTGCCTGCGCTTTGCCATGGGAGGAATAAGGGCCTGCTCTTCCAACAATGCCATAGCCGTTGCAGAGTCAAGACTCCTAATTGTTGGCATTTGCGACAATGGCAATTTTAGATTACCTTTACTCCTTTGTATTTTGCTTTTTTGTCAAATTGTATGTTTACTCTTAATTACACAAAAAACAATGTGTACTATGGCGTAGGTAAAAAACTTAAGAAATGGACCTATCATATGCAGTTGTGACGTGTTTGAATAGATGTTTAGTTTACACATTTTAAAATGTAATGTCTATTCGAACATGTCACGTCTATTCGAACATGTCACCTCTATTCGAACATGTCACAACTACATACAACCCCATCGTACCTGCCCTATATATTTTTATCTATACCCCTTTGCTTTAGGCAGACCAATATGACTCCACAAAGGCACATGGGCAAAAAGGTAAAACTCTGGATGGTTGTTCAGGTTGTTAAGAAGCTCCTTATGTGCTTATGAATTCTAGAGATTTTTTAGATTAGTAAACATTATATATATGATTATTACATGTAGTTCGATCTCTTACCATTTCAACAAAATTTGGGTCGGTGTAATTATTCAGTTCGTTGGCCATATGTACAGCATCGGACAGCTTTTCGTGGCCTACAGTGGCACTGTTAACAGCTTGAGCCGCGTTTAGTAAATGGCTTGTAGCAGAGTCTCCCAGTTGCCCATCTGGAGTAGAACTAACAGCCAGACCCAACTTGGCTTCCAATTGCTCAATTCTGCTTTGTAAAACTGCGATGGGATCCATTGTGACAATAACTATAGAAATAATCCAATATAAAAAAATTACAAACAGGAAATATTCTGACTGCTGTGTACAATGTAAATAAATTAAGAATCGCAATGAATAAGTTTCTTAAATTAAAAATTTGACACTCAAAGAAACAAAAAACTTTTCTTTTTCTACTATACAATTTTTTTTCAGCCATCCGATGACTGACAGTCACAGTTTAATTTATGGTACAGTTGGTTATCTGTGGTGTCTTAAGCCTAGCATACACACGTAACATACACAATTTGCCCACCGGTTGGAATTGTTACAAACTTTTTAGGTCAGCCACATACGGTTGGAGTCCCGCTTCGTAATTCCGATTCGAAATATGATTCGTTCGTCGTCGAGTTGAGAGACAACAGCTATTAAGTTCAGAGGGCCAACTCCGAACTTCGAAAATCGAACTTCGTATCGTACCGTCCCTTTCCGTCATATAGTGTATAACACGAGAGTGAAAGGGACAGCACGATACAATAGAACTTCGTAGTAGGCCCTTAGACATCAGGGAATATGGACGACGATTTTCTGATTTTGTATGGATTTTACTGCGTTCGAAATCCCGAATTGATATTCCGAAACGGAATTACGAATCGGAATTCCGACCGTAAGGGGCCTGTTCCACGGTCACTATTATCACGCGATCCAGGCATATCATGATACGTATCACATGAATATTGACAAGTATCGCAATATCATAATATCCATATCGGAGCAAATCCGGATAATTTTGAAATTCGCTTACTTTCTGTCCCAAACTGGGGCGGCCTGCGGTGGCGGCTGACCGCTGGCCGTTTGGCAAGCCGCAACAACAATACACTGGCGCGGCCTGCGGTGGCGGCCTACATCAATTTTTGTTCAAAATTGATCGTCATTAACATCAACCAATATGGAAGAAGAGTTATTTTATTACCTTTATTAGCGCTTGCTTAATACGATAATATTTTATATAAATAACTAGTTACCCGCGCGGCTCCGCCGCGTCGACGTACTACGAAGAATGCAAGCGAAGCCGCGGCGCGGGATAGAATATAGCCTATCTATATTCTATCCCGTGGCTTCGCTCTCGATTACAAAGTTGATTTAAAAACATTTGTGTCACAGTCAATCATAAAAAAACATATTTGCACCCCGATCCACCGCATAACTGGGCCTTGTACGTGGGCCATGATGGGCTAATGAGATATCAACCTACATGCATTTCTGTAGGGTTCAACTTTGTAGGTTTTGACATCCTCAGACAAACATTGAAAAAAAAATAGCAAATTAACCTTTTGAACGCCATACTTTATGAACCACAGTGACACTTACACGCCAACTCATTTTTCATAAGAGACGGATATATTCGTCGTTGTATTGAATCGATGGTGCGCATATACTTCAAATGCGTTGTTGGCGTCGTAAAGGTTAATTAGTGCAACATTGTTTTCTCGTTCGTTTGATCTAAATCCACCAATAAGTAACGTCTACTCCAATGAGAACTTCTTTGCTTATGATCTCTTAATCACCCTACTGGTATGGCAATAGGTGGAAGAGAGACACACTTAGACACAGCGAATCTCTTCTCTTTCAAAATGTTTTGCAGCTTATCTATGATTAACTCAGAAACAGTTCTGTAACTCACAACGTAAAGTTTAATTTGGTTTGTCATTGTTTTGGCAGGTATCAATATCAGTCAAGATATACGGAACGAATATTTGAAGCGTCATTGGTTTGTATACCAACTTATTTGTTTAAACCCACAGATATCAGAGTAAAGCAGATCCGCTCATTTAAGTAGAACGATTTTTGTACGTCTGATCTATTCTCACTAATGTACAAATCAGAAAGTTTGAGAGAGACAGACAAGTGACATCTGACACGTCTTCTCCTGTCAGTGTCTCCGTCTTCATAACTGAAAACTGTACTGTACTGACGTTATGGTGTGTTAAGTTTATATGGGATTTGACATCCTGGTGTGCTCGCAAATCGAGACAACTTGTTAACAGCCGAAAATGATTGTATTATCTGTCGCATTCTAACTCATTTTGGTGCACCATAAGGATGAAAGAGACAACTATATGGAAAATCATCTGGCTTAATACTGCGAGTCTGCTTTTCTCTGATGTCTGTGTTTAAACCATGACAATATAATATTGACATAATAGAGCACAATAAAAAAAAGTGACACAATACGTATGTCATTCATGTAAACATTTCATTTATTTTCTGCTTTATTCGACAGAACTGAACAGGCCCTGTTCACATTATCCGATCCGGTATCGGCGTTGGAGCCGACACGGTTATGTATGTATGTATGTATGGCTTTATTGTACATAAAACACGGCAAAATGACAAACAGACAAAAAGTGGAAGTAAAAAGGCTAGCTTATCCCTATATGTATAGAAAACTGCCACAGATATCGAATCCGCTCATTTAAGTTGAACAATTTCTGAACATCTGATCTCTTCCCTCTAATGCACAAATCAGTAAGTTTGAGAGAAGACAGATAAGTGATATCTGACAGGTGTTCACCTGTCAGTGCATCTGCTTTCAAATATATTTGTTTATATGCAAATTGTACTGAACTGACGTTTGTGACGTTTTGGATTATATGGGATTTGAAATTTTTGCGTGCTTTTAAGTGGAGACAATTCGTTAGCAGCCGAAAATGATCGTTCTATCTGTCCCGGTCTAATTCAACTCGCTTAACCATAAGGATCCAAACAGACAACTATAAGAAAAATCGTCTTGCTTAACACTGCGGATCTGTTAGTATTATTAATTACGAAAACTGGTCACTGTTCACATTGCACGACACGATATCGGTCACATTTCCATACATTTGTCGGAGCCGAAACCTTCATCAAATCGGATAATGTGAACAGGGTCTTAAGTTGGGAAATGAATGGGGCCCTTTACACGATTAATATAATGACAAAACTGAGATGTCAATATTATCGCGTTTTTCCAAATAGTTCGTGTTTTGGTTCAATATGCATCAATATTCACGTAAATCGTATGGTGATATGAGTGTATCACGGGATAATAATCACCGTATAAAAGGCCCCATGAAATTAACGGATCACTAAAATTTGTATTTTCTTTATAGACCGCAATAATATTGACACCTCAGTATTGTAAAAATAAAAATCGTGTAAAGGGCCACAATAAAAAATAAGTTAAATGTTGACACAAAACGTCTGGCATTCATGTAAACTGTAAATACTTAGACCGAATACACCGAATATTATGTATTGTCTTGTAAACAAATTAGTAATTTGACTTTCGTTTATAGTTAATAATATTGAGTATTTCTCGACTCAAAAGATTTTATTTTGTAATGCTGTACCAGATATTTCTTACAGGAACATTTTAATTCATATTTGATTTTATATCATCCGGAATCATACAATAGCCAGTTCCCTAGTCACGTGTTAACCAAGCTAAATTTTGACACCCCGTACAATTCTACCAAGGTAAGCTGACCCGTCGCTTGTATGCGGCGTCATCGAACACGATTTTGAGGCTTATATTTGTCGGGGCATCCAGGATTTTTCGTAAATATCAATTTAATAAATTTTCCAGGATAAAAATCAAAAAACTAAGACCTTATTGCAAATCTGCAGCATGGGACGAATCCTATGGTATATAATTTATCAAAATCGGTCCATAGCTGTAGATCTGATGGGCGTTGTAAGGATCGGCTTCGCGTAATATATATAAACTAGTTACCCGCGCGGCTTCGCCGCGTCGACGTACTACGAAGAATGCAAGCGAAGCCACGGGATAGAATATGCGTATTCGGAAGGTCGATTACAAAGTCGATTTAAAAACATTCGTGCGTGATCATCACGGCTAGTCGTCTATTTACAGTAAATGTCAGCCTGTCAGCCTTATTTCAAGAAATAAGATCTACCTACTAACTATGAGAATTTCTATGAAAAATATGCATCTTAGCAACTTCAGTCAATTTGGATATCTGATAATAATCAGATAATTTTAGTGTTCTGAATGTGTGTGCGTTGATTGTTTCAGTGTAATGGTGCGTAGTAATAGGAAAATATGTTGTATGTGTGGTTTCTTATGTGTGTGTTACCTCCCCCAATTTACAAAATATTTTGTTCGGTAATGTGCGCTGATGGCGTCTCTTGTCTAAATAAGGCTCTAATAAGGTACGCAAACTCAGAGTACCCCAGAGAAGACGTCTAATAATAATACCGTTAGCGAGCGATATGATCATATCATATACTTACTAAATTGAATAAGAGCGGCTGTGAGGGATATATCATTTGTTGTCTTTGTCATAGTTCCGCAATTAAGAATGTTCTGTGATATGACTCCTATCCTACCCTCCCTCAGAGTACCCCTGAGATTTTTTCAAATAATAATACCACTACCGAGGTCCTGTACTAAATGGAATAAGAGCGACAGAGAGAGATACATCATTTGTAGTCTTTGTCATAGTTCCACTTTTTTATTTGGCTCATTATCATGTCCACGTCATACCCGCCCAAATTAAAGAGGTTGTTTATGATAAGGCGCCAGCCGTTTAAGACAAATTCTCAATTTAGGTGGTTAAGAGATTTTCCGTCCCCCTTGGTGGATCTCGTACTCGTATAGGATCTCTTTAGAAATACTCTAAGTATCCTCATAACCTATTCTATCTAATCTAGAAAAAAAAACAATGCATGCGACATTAGCAATATTCGTATTAACATTTGATGCCGGAACCACGCAATGGGCTATTATGGGCCAACGTATAGGTCGCAGTTATGCATTAAAGCCCATCGCTTTCCATCAGGTGAGACTAAGGCCAATCGCCAGTCAGTCAATCATAAAAAAACATATTTGCATCTCGTTCCACCGCATAACTGCGTCTTGTACGTGGCCCATCATGGCCCATCGTGTGATTTTGGTATGACAGTTGTGAGGTCTATTTTGTCAAGTGAAGTAACTGGGTTAAAATCTTTCGTTATATCTATCTCCATAACACTTGCTTATTGGTGTGATAGAGAAGGAAATATAATGAACTTCGATCTTCGGGTGTTTCGGGTAGACCTCCTGAAAACCGGCACTGTCACTGTTGCAGGTGACACTGATACAGTATAATTGTAACTTTTAATTGAACATGTTACCAATAGTGGTAATCTTATTCATCCTTTCAATGTACCTACGCCCTTTTAGAACGTGGCAGTTTAACGTGACCATTATCTCCCTTATTTTGGACATGTTTACTGAAACGTAACAAAGAGAAATATACATGTCCTCTAACTTTTCGAGTATTATTAACCTTTTCGACGCTAACAACGTACCTATACTGCGCACCAACAGTCCGAAGCCAACGACGTATGTATCCGTCATGGCCTCTAATGAGATATCAACCTACATGCATTTCTATAGGGTTCAACTTTGCGTTTGACATCCTCAAACATTTTTTTATTTATTTATTAAAAATGGGATTGCTCTTGGCCAGCATCTAGCCAGGGGGCAAAGATGAGGCCGACGATGAGGCGAGCTCACCCAGAAGATGCCTATTCACTCGTGCCTTAAAAAGGTCCAGGTTATATGAACTCGGAAATACAGACGCCGGCAGAGAATATTGATGAATAGTAAATTAACCCCTTGAACGCTATACTTTATGAACGGCAGTGACACTTACACGTCAACTAAAGAACGAAGGTGATTTTGACAACGTACGTTATAACTCCCATGTTGTCGACAATTAAAGGGATTAATTATTTTTCTGACGTCTTAATTTTGTTAAAGTATTTAACCTTTTAAGCGCACTATCAATAGAAATACATCTAGGTTGATATCGCGGTGATATACGTCGAATACGTTATTGGCGTCGTAAAGGTTAATTAGTGCAACATTGTTTTCTCGTCGGTTTGATCTGAATCCACCAATAAGTAACGTCTACTGATTGAACTTCTTTGCTTATGATCACCCTACTGGTATGGCAATAGGTGGAAGAGAGACACACTTAGACAAAGCTAGCCTCTTCTCTTTCAAAATATTTTGCAGCTTATCTATGATTAACTCAGAAACAGTTCTGTATATCAGTCAAGATATACGGAACGTATATTTGAAACGTCATTGTTTTGTATATCAACTTCTTTGAAGTATAAACCATGAGTATTTAATATTGACATAATTAGACCACAATAAAAAAAAAAGTTGACACAATACGTCTGTCATTTATGTAAACTGTAAATACTTAGACCGAATATTATGTATTGTCTTGTAAACAAATTAGTGATATTACTTTCGTTTATTGTTAATAACATTGAGTATTTCTCGACTCAAAAGTTTTATATTGTAATGCTGTACCAGATATTTCTTACAGGAACATTTTTGTTCACATCAAATTTTATGTCATCCGGAATCATACCATAGCCAGTTCCCAAGTCACGTGGAGGTCACGTGTTAACCAAGCTAAATTTTGACACCTCGTACAATTCTACCAAGGTAAGCTGACCCCTCGCTTGTATGCGGCGTCATCGAACACTATTTTGAGGCTTATATTTGTCGGGGCATCCAGGATTTTTCGTAAATATCATTTTATTAATTTTCCAGGACAAAAATAAAAAAAACTAAGACCTTATTGCACATCTGCAGGATGGGACGAATCCTATGGTATATAATTTATCATAATCGGTCCATAACTGTAGATCTGATGGGCATTATAAAGATCGGCTTCGCGTAATATATATATAGATTTTCCAGGATAAAAATCAAAAAACTAAGACCTTATTGCAAATCTGCAGCATGGGACGAATCCTATGGTATATAATTTATCAAAATCGGTCCATAACTGTAGATCTGATGGGCGTTGTAAGGATCGGCTTCGCGTAATATATATATAGATAACTGTAGATCTGATGGGCGTTGTAAGGATCGGCTTCGCGTAATATATATATAGATATATATATAGATTTTACATAAATAATCAAGAAAACCATTTTTGCTTACTTTTGAACTCTTAAATGTTAAACGTTGGGCTTTGTGTAGCTAATAGATATAAAATCAGTAAATTTTAGTATAATATTCATTATATCGGGCATAATAATAACTAAACTATGCATTTTTGGCACGGCCGCGCGGTCAGAGACTACTCCGAACTTCATATCGTGCCGTCCTTTTCCGTCATATAGTGTATAACACAAGAGTGAAAGGGACGGCACGACACGAACACGTTCACACACGGGTCGTGGCGCAAGGGGCTTGGCTGACGGCCACGGTGAATAGGCATCTTCTGGGTAAGCTCGCTTCATCGTCGGCTTCATCTTTGCCCCCCAGCTAGATGCTGGCCAAGAGCAATCCCATTTTTAATAAAAAAAAGGCCACCTGTGTTTGAATCGTTGCTAGGATTATCATAGTGTACAACTGGCCGCCACTGCAGGCCGCCCCAGTTTTTGACAGGCTTTTGGGGGCTTATGACCCTGTATATGGTTGGTTGATGGGGTCTGTTACAAGGTTATTATAATCACAATACTAGTGTGTCAATATTATGGCAGTATTCAAAATTGTTTGGATTTTGCGTCAATATTCATTAAAATGCACGTGACGTGATACTAATAACCGTGTAACAGGCCCCAATATAATCACAATACTGGCGTGTCAATATTATCACTGTTTGAAAAACAACTTGTATTTTGCTTCAATATTCGACAATATTGAGGTGATACGTATCGTGATATGCGTGTTTTGAGTGTAATAGGGGCCTATCACAGAGGATCGTAGAAAGAGAAGCGGATAATATAAAAGGAGCCTCGTATCACCGAAAAGGGCCTGTTCCACGTTCACTATTATCACGCGATCAGTCATATCATGATACGAATCACGTGAATATTGAAGCAAAACCGCCACTGACACAAAAGTAACTAAGTTGAATCATTTATTATCTAATTTTAACTTAATACAATTAGTAACAGAGCCTACACACTTCACAAATACTAGTCAGACATTGATTGATTTGGTATGTACAGACTTGAAAGCGAAAAAAATTAATACTGAGCATGTGGGTTCACTTTATGGGCACTGTTTGGTTGTATGCGAGTTCAATATTAAGCGGAGCAAACTAAAACCCTACACTATAACACACAGGCCTATCCAAAGTATTGATAAGGCGGATTTCGACAAGGATCTGCAAACTACAGGGTGGGATCTGATGTCGGAAATGTCAAATGTAAACGAAAAGGTCGAGGCCTTAACTAGGCATATACTTTACTTATTTGACTTACATGCGCCACTCAAAACATCAATTGTCAGGGGCCCTTCGTACCCGTGGATCACAGGCACAGTTCAGTTGATGATGCGTATGCGCGACAATGCTGCTGCCGAGTATCATAAAATTGGGTCAGAAAGCAAAAAAATATACTATAAAGAACTGAAGTCTATTGTAAACAAGGCAATATACCAAGAAAAATCAGCTTATTTTGAACATAATATTAATCAAAAAATAAAAGAACCTAAAGAACTATGGAAAAACCTGAAATCTACCCTATTACCGAAAAATAACACAGACTTGCCTACTTTCTTCAACGACCCCAACATAATAAATAAACATTTTTTAAATTTACCAATCACATCACTCGTAACTATTTCTCAGTTAACTTTTTTTGAATTTTTCAGATTTACTGATTCTTCTTTTCACATCGAACCGATAGGCTCAGATAAAATACTTAAAATTGACACAAGTCTGAAGTCGAATGCTGAAGGAAATGATGGTATTAGTCTGAGTATGTTGATAATGACATTCCCATACACAGTGGACCTAATTACAAATATCATAAATACATCAATTACAAGCTCTACTTTCCCAGACCTCTGGAAGCTGGCTATTGTACGTCCACTGCCTAAAAACACAAATGTTACAGAGTTAAAAGATTTGCGACCTATCAGCATATTACCCTGTATATCTAAAATACTAGAAAAGACAGTTTGCTCACAACTGACCAACTATCTTGAGAGTAGCGGTATCTTGCCAGATGTACAGTCAGGATTTAGAAAAGGGCGAAGTACAACTACTGCTCTACTCGATGTCACTGACAACATACTGACCTCTCAGGATAAAGGCATGTGTACACTACTTGTGTTGCTTGATTTTTCTAGGGCATTTGATTGTATAGATATAAACCTGTTACTGTCAAAGTTGAGCTACTACGGATTCGATAATAGTGCACGATGCTGGTTCAATAGTTATCTCAACAATCGTTACCAATACGTAAAACTGAGTCTCAATGATGGGTCCAATGAGCTCTCAGAAAAAATGGGCCTCTCCAGAGGGGTACCACAGGGATCAATCCTCGGCCCAATCTTATTTATATTATACACTGCTGACATCAGAAACCACATTGCACACTGCAAGTATCACATATATGCTGACGACATTCAAGTATATATATCATGTAAACCGTCAGAAATAGATATTGGTATACAAAAACTTAATGCGGACCTTTCAAATATAGCATCTTGGGCAGCAAGCAATAGTTTAATGCTTAATCCTGCAAAAACCAAATATGTGACCTTTGGGACTAAATATCAACTAAACAGCATCTCACCAACCACGCATGTTGAACTGTTAGGTCAACCCATTGAGCGTGTATATGAGGCACGAAATCTGGGTCTCGTGATGGATAGTGATCTTAGATTTGAGAAACATGTTGCAGGCTCTGTTAGTAATTGCTTCTACAAACTAAAAATACTGTACAACATAAGGCCATTTATAAATGAAACACTGCGGATACAGTTGGTTGAGTCACTCGTACTATCTAAACTGAATTACATGGATTCAGTATATGGACCACGTCTTCTAGCAAAAACGAGGAGGCTTGTCCAACGGGTACAGAATGCCTGTGCTCGTTTTTGTTTTAGTATTCCTCCAAGGGCCCATGTTTCTCCGTTTTTGAATGCACATAACATCCTCAAAATGCAGCACCGTCGCAAACTCCATCTGGCATGTTTGCTTTTTGGAGTAATCCAACACAAAGCTCCTTCATATCTTTTCGAAAAGTTGTTATGGGTAACAAGTCGTAGACCACAGGGAGCACGGAACTGTAGCATACAGCTAGCAACACCTGCACATGCTACGGCTGCCTTCAGAGGGAGTTTTCGATATGTGGCAACAAAGTGTTGGAATATAATCCCGCCGCCTATCAGGACCCTGAAATGTATAACAAGCTTTAAAACAACACTAAAGAAATTCATACTTGAACATCAACAACACCAAGAGAGCCTGCGTCATGACACGAGTCTAATTTAACCCAATTTTATACAATATTATACAATATATTAAATATAAGTAACGCTTTCTCAATTTTAGAAGTATGTACCTGCGTTTTGTGTCCGGTTTGGAGTTGTGGAATTGTACCCCTTCATGAGTGCACGTGTTTATGTTTCTTGCTTTTTGTGTTCTCAATGTGAAGGAGCCTACAAAATATAATATAATGTATTATTTACAAATTTAGATGTGTTCGATGTGAAGCGAGTCTGGGTCATTTTATTTCCCATTTTGTAGTTGATTTTTTCATTTACTCACCATTATTGTACGTCCCATAAACATATTGCGCAAACATCACCATAATAGCACAACAATCCTTCATTGTTCTTCCTGCATATTGTATGTTCTGTTCTTTTCTGTTAACTATACTATTTGCTCTTTCTGTGTTTTTTCTTGTACAGGCATTGTTATTGTAAATTGTAATGTCCTATTTTAAATTTTATTGTATATTTACGCCTAAATATTTGGTTTATAGTGATTATAGTATGCTCCGGCGTTTGATTGGACGCCCCTTTGACGCATGTCAGTGTCACAACAGGTCCGTCGCTTTTCTTTTTTTTTTTTTGGTCGCGTTAAATTTTAGGCGGAGCATGCTAGAAACACCGTCACTTTCCGACCGTGTTCACATTATCCGATCGATGTCGGTGTAGAATCCGACACCGATATAATGTGAACACGCTCTTACTTAGGTCTCGCCGGAAGATCAGCGCCGGCTCCCTGAGTCGGCATTTATGCTGAGGCGAGACCCTTTCGTGACGAATTACGATTTTTATTTTGTTTTTTTTATTGTATTTTAATTATTTTTGGTCACGAATAAATATTTTTCTTCTTCTTTCTTCTTCTTCTTCTTCAAAACCTATACAACTATTAAAACCACGATAATATTGACGCACCAGTATTGTGATAATATTACTCGTGTAAAGGGCCCTAAGGAGCTGGGAGATAATTTGACAGTTGCAGACAGTTGTTCTGGGGATAACACATGAAGAATATTGTCTTCATTTTTTTCTGGCAGAAGTAGATTGTCATTGAGGTGCAAATCTTCAAAATAAATAGAGGACACTAGTTACCCGCGCGGCTCCGCCGCGTCGACGTACTACGAAGAATGCAAGCGAAGCCGCGGGATAGAATATAGCCTATCTATATTCTATCCCGTGGCTTCGCTCTCGATTACAAAGTTGATTTAAAAACATTTGTGTCACAGTCAATCATAAAAAAACATATTTGCACCCCGATCCACCGCATAACTGGGCCTTGTACGTGGGCCATGATGGGCTAATGAGATATCAACCTACATGCATTTCTGTAGGGTTCAACTTTGTAGGGCTTGACATCCTCAGACAAATATTGAAAAAAAAAATAGCATTTTAACCTTTTGAACGCCATACTTTATGAACCACAGTGACACTTACACGCCAACTCATTTTTCATAAGAGATAGAATATAAACCATAGTATCACAGAATAAGTAATAGTACATAGTATAAAGTACGAAGGTAAATTTCATATATCATAACACCAATGTTCTCGGCAATTAAAGGTTGTAATTATTTATTTAACCTTTTAAGCGCATTATCTATAGAAATGCATGTAGGTTAATATCGCATTGGATGCCGTCGCCATGACGGATATATTCGTCGTTGTATTGAATCGATGGTGCGCATATACTTCAAATGCGTTGTTGGTGTCGTAAAGGTTAATTAGTGCAACATTGTTTTCTCGTTCGTTTGATCTAAATCCACCAATAAGTAACGTCTACTCCAATGAGAACTTCTTTGCTTATGTTCTCTTGATCACCCTACTGGTATGGCAATAGGTGGAAGAGAGACACACTTAGACACAGCGAATCTCTTCTCTTTCAAAATGTTTTGCAGCTTATCTATGATTAACTCAGAAACAGTTCTGTAACTCACAACGTAAAGTTTAATTTGGTTTGTCATTGTTTTGGCAGGTATCATATCAGTCAAGATATACAGAACGTATATTTGAAGCGTCATTGGTTTGTATACCAACTTCTTTGTTTGAACCATGACAATATAATATTGACATAATAGAGCACAATAAATAATTTTTAAGAAAAAAAAACCGACTTCAATGGGGGAGGCCAGTGAAAGATTATTATACTTAGATGGTGCCCTCTAAGATTCCATACAATAAAATAAAAATGGCTATAAGTATGTTTATAATGGTAGAAGACTAAGTACCCTCAATTCCTCATGGAATCATGGAAAAACCTTGCTTGCTTGACAAACAAAACGAAGAGAACAAATCGCCAAACGTGAACTACGCGTCGTTGAAGAGTTCCGTTTTGATCAAATGTAACTTTTATGAATGAAAATGCTTGATTAGTTCATGAAAATACTAAAATCACTATTTGTGTGCCTTTCACATTTGAGGTTCCCTCGATTCCTAATGGATCCCATCATCAGAACTCGAGCATGACAACAATCAATCGTGAAAATAGAACTTGCTTAACAAACACAGCTAGAAGGACAAATTGCCAAACGTGAATTTTTCGTCGTTGAAGAGTTCTGTTCTGATCATATCATCAGCAGTTCCACTTCATCAAATGTCACATTTTTTTAAGATAATGCTCGATTTGTTGATAAAAACACAAACATCACTATATGTTTGCCTTTAAAATTTGAGGAGTTCCCTCAATTCCTCATGGATCCCATCATCAGAAATCAAGCATGACAAAAATTAATCGTGAAAATAGAAGTTGCTTAACAAACACAGCTAGGAGGACAAATCACCAAACGTGAACTTTTCGTCGTTGAAGAGTTCTGTTCTGATCATCATCAGCAGTTTCACTTCATCCAATGTCACATTTTTGGATGCAAATGCTTAATTTGTTGATAAAAACTCAAAAATCACTATATGTTTGCCTTAAAGATTTGAGGATTTCCCTCAATTCCCCGTGGATCCCATCATCAGAACTGCGTTTTGACATAAACGGGACCAACTTGGATATATGTACTTACAATCAAAAAAAGAATTTTCCAAATCGGTTAAGAAATGACGGAGTTATGGAGTAACAAACATTATAGAAAAAAAAAAACAAAAAAAAAACATACAACCGAATTGATAACCTCCTCTTTTGAAATTTTGAAGTCGGTTAAAAAGTGACACAATACGTATGTCATTTATGTAAACATTTCATTTATTTTCTGCTCTATTCGACAGAACTGAACAGGCCCTGTTCACATTATCCGATCCGATATCGGCGTTGGAGCCGACACAGTTATGTATGTATGTATGTATGTATGGCTTTATTGTACATAAAACACGGCAAAATGACAAACAGACAAAAAGTGGAAGTAAAAAGGCTAGCTTATCCCTATATGTATAGAAAACTACCACAGATATCGAATCCGCTCATTTAAGTTGAACAATTTCTGAACATCTGATCTCTTCTCTCTAATGCACAAATCAGTAAGTTTGAGAGAGACAGATAAGTGATATCTGACAGGTGTTCACCTGTCAGTGCATCTGCTTTCAAATATATTTGTTTATATGCAAATTGTACTGAACTGACGTTTGTGACGTTTTGGATTATATGGGATTTGAAAATTTGGTGTGCTTTTAAGTGGAGACAATTCGTTAGCAGCCGAAAATGATCGTTCTATCTGTCCCGGTCTAATTCAACTTGCTTAACCATAAGGATCCAAAGAGACAACTATAAGAAAAGTCGTCTTGCTTAACACTGCGGATCTGTTAGTATTATTAATTACGAAAACTGGTCACTGTTCACATTGCTCGACACGATATCGGTCACATTTCCATACATTTGTCGGAGCCGAAACCTTCATCAAATCGGATAATGTGAACAGGGTCTTAAGTTGGGAAATGAATGGGGCCCTTTACACGATTAATATAATGACAAAACTGTCAATATTATCGCGTTTTTCCAAATAGTTCGTGTTTTGGTTCAATATGCATCAATATTCACGTAAATCGTATGGTGATATGAGTGTATCACGGGATAATAATCACCGTGTAACCCCATTGCAAACCCCGTGTGTCCCACCGTGTGGCCCCATCAAATTAACGGATCACTAAAATTAGTATTTTCTTTATAGACCGCAATAATATTGACACCTCAGTATTGTGAAAATAAAAATCGTGTAAAGGGCCACAATAAAAAATAAGTTAAATGTTGACACAAAACGTCTGGCATTCATGTAAACTGTAAATACTTAGACCGAATAATAGTTAATAATATTGAGTATTTCTCGACTCAAAAGATTTTATTTTGTAATGCTGTACCAGATATTTCTTACAGGAACATTTTAATTCATATTTGATTTTATGTCATCCGGAATCATACAATAGCCAGTTCCCAAGTCACGTGTTAACCAAGCTAAATTTTGACATCTCGTACAATTCTACCAAGGTAAGCTGACCCGTCGCTTGTATGCGGCGTCATCGAACACGATTTTGAGGCTTATTATTTTCCGGACAACCAGGATTTTTCGTAAATATCAATTTAATAAATTTTCCAGGATAAAAATCAAAAAACTAAGACCTTATTGCAAATCTGCAGCATGGGACGAATCCTATGGTATATAATTTATCAAAATCGGTCCATAACTGTAGATCTGATGGGCGTTGTAAGGATCGGCTTCGCGTAATATATATATAGATAGATAGATAGATAGATTAGAAAATCCTCAGACCAAGAACAACAGATATAAATAAATAAATAAATATTGGGGGACAATCTTACATAAATCGACCTAGTCCCAAACTAAGCAAAGCTTGTACCTACTTCTTCTTCTTCTCGTGTCAAAGGTTTCTACTACTTGTTCAGATCGAATGGGACCAGAAGCTGGCGATAGCCAAAGCCCTGTCTGTCTCGTCACGAAGGTCTTGCTCGGAGCAGGAGCACGGGCATGCCGGGCAAGACAACATATGCCTCATAGTTTGTGGAGCCGTCCCGCACACACACCGAGCGTCCGACCCGCTTAGGATGTCCCATTTAAGGGGAGGTTGTCAAGCGAGTTAGCGTTTTCGAGTTTTCTAAAAACAATCTGAAACGTAGAAAAAGGGTTTTAAAAATTTGAAAAAATTATATGTTTTACTTAGGGATCTAGTCTAGTCAAAGTTGCACTCAGTTACACGATTTAATGAATTTCGCTCGATAGAAAGAGACCCCAAAGTTACTCCTTTTTGTAAAGCATTTACAATCTGACGACGAAACTATTGATGTTTTAAATAAAGTTTTTGAACTACACTAAAGCCATTCAGAATTTCTAGTCATTTTTGCAGAATTTAAATAGATAAAATGATTGTATTAATTAATATGTTTAAATACCTACAAAATCCGCGAGCGCGGAGGCTCGGCAGGCCCGATCAGTCGCGCGCTGGCGCTTACGGACAACGGACCTGTGTCAGTTTTATCCGCGACCGTTTTGTGCACCAAACAAGCAGTTTTTGACGAATTTATATAATTGTTGCAAATTATTTAAGGGGAGGTTGTCAAGCGAGTTAGCGTTTTCGAGTTTTCAAAAAACAATCTGAAACGTAGAAAAAGGGTTCTAAAAATTTGAAAAAATTATATCTTTTACTTAAGGATCTAGTCTAGTCAAAGTTGCACCCAGTTACACGATCTAATGAATTTCGCTCGATAGAAAGAGACCCCAAAGTTACTCCTTTTTGTAAAGCATTTACAATCTGACGACTAAACTATTGATGTTTTAAATAAAGTTTTTGAACTAAACTAAAGCCATTTAGTATTTCTAGTCATTTTTGCAGAATTTAAATAGATGAAATGATTGTATTAATTAATATGTTTAAATACCTACAAAATGCGCGAGCGCGGAGGCTCGGCAGGCCCGATCAGTCGTGCGCTGGCGCTTACGGACAACGGACCTGTGTCAGTTTTATCCGCGACCGTTTCGTGCACCAAACAAGCAGTTTTTGACGAATTTATATAATTGTTGCAAATTATTTAAGAAGGGCAATAAAAACCCGAATGAAAAATGTCGTAATTATTAACAAATAAATTATGCTCATAGTGCCACAGTATAAAAATGACAGTATAACAACTGAACTGAACCCTTGCAGAAATGGAACCAAAGTTGGTAAAATTATAAATGAAATGTTTATTACCAGAAATTGTAGATATAGTAAGAGATCTACTGCTTTGCACTTGAATATTTTTTTAAGCTATGAGCTTCACTACATTAATTCCGGCCGTCTTTTTTTAAATACTACGTCATTGGCAAACAAGCGTACGGCCCGCCTGATGGTAAGCGATCACCGCAGCCTATGGACGCCTGCAACTCCAGAGGAGTCACATGCGCGTTGCCGACCCTTTTAAAATGTATGCACTATCTTTCTAGCTAATCTTCTTTTAAAAGATCTACCCATTTCCAGGTAGCTACCGTGGCAAGTTTGGTATTATTTCATATACCATATTGATTCTTTTATCATCTTTATGTAAAAATCATTTCTGGTATTTATTTTAAAAGAATACGGTAATCTTTCGCATAAATAGTAAAAAGTAAAAACTTCGCAATGTTTTTATGCTTTGAGAGCTAATAACTTTTGACGAATAAATTAAACCACCAAAAAATATTCTGTCTGTATTTTATTAATTTAAATTATCATTTTTTCCAAGCAACAATAAAGCTTAAAACTAGTGGCTCTGTGAGCTGTAGACCACGCAAAAAAAAAATGTTTTCAAATTTTACAAAAACCGTCTCGACAAAAAATCATTATAATTATCGAACCTGCTCACGAAATGTCACGAGAATCGGTTGAGAAATGCGACCCTTAGAGGAGAACATTCGAACAGACAGACGTATGAAAGAATTTTTTTCGAAAGCTGAAACGAGGATGCTGCGCTCGCTCGGTCAAAAAACTATATTAGTAACAATTTTATGACAGTCGTGGTTCACTACTACTGGGCCTGTGTTTATGAAGATTTGAACATTATCAACTTATATTCTTCGACTTCGTCAGGTTTTACACTATACTGAGGACCTTTTACCTGTGCCCTCTGTTTGGCGTTTGTGGACTACGAGAAGGCCTTCGATTCGGTTGAAACCTGGGCTGTACTACAATCTCTCCAGCGGTGCCAAGTAGACTACCGCTATTATCGAAGTACTGAAGTGTTTGTACGACAACGCCACTATGTGAGTCCGACTCCAGGACAAGAACTCGATACCTATTCCGTTGTAGCCGCGAGTCAGGCAGGGAGATGCTATTTCTCCCAAACTGTTCTCCGCTGCACTGGAGGATGTTTTCAAGACTTTGGACTGGAGAAGCCTAGGCATCAACATAAACTGCCAAGTTAAAGCTCAAAATGCATTAAGCCACAGTAAATTACTTTTACTGCAAACAATGTAGTGCCGGACTTAGCACCTTTCAGATAATCTACGGAACTACGCACCCATTTAGATCTCAATTCTTTTGTCGGTGAAAACGACAATTGAACTTGGCACCCATTTTCACATTTATGTTTTTGATGGGATAAATATAACACCCTGTATAAATATAACACAAATAGATAAAAATTGCATGACCTATTAAACAAATCGAGTAGAGAGATATAAGGCATATTTCTTAGGTTCTTAGGTTTCATAGATTAAATAACGAATTTCAGGGTTGTACTATGAATTCTGTTCTTTTTTCATTATAATGGATCCTACCGTAAGTTCGACTTTCAATTATTTATTTACTACCGATTTATTAAAAAATGATATCAAATACATACTAAAGTTTAATCATAATTAATGCATTTCTTAAGTCAAAATACAGTTATATTTCTATACTGTGACCAGTATGAAGCTAACGGGGTCATCCGAGTTCACAGTCGCTTCGTCCGCGCGGGCTTGTTCACGCACCGCCAGGACAGCGCTAAATACCTACTCTCGCAGGACTAGAGGGCCTTAAGAAGGGCAATAAAAACCCAAATGAAAAAAGTCGTAATTATTAACAAATAAATTATGGTCATAGTGCCGCAATATAAAAATGACAGTATAACAACTGAACTGAACCCCTGCAGAAATGGAACCAAAGTTGGTAAAATTATAAATGAAATGTTTATTACCAGAAATTGTAGATATAGTAAGAGATCTACTGCTTTGCACTTGATTTTTTTTTTAAGCTATGAGCTTCACCACATTAATTCCGACCGTCTTTTTTTAAATACCACGTCAGTGGCAAACAAGCGTACGGCCCGCCTGATGATAAGCGATCACCGCAGCCTATGGACGCCTACAACTCCAGAGGAGTCACATGCGCGTTGCCGACCCTTTTAAAATTTATACACTATCATTCCAGCTAATCTTCTTTTAAAAGATCTACCCATTTCCAGGTAGCTACCGTGGCAAGTTCGGTATTATTTCATATACCATATTGATTCTTTTATCATCTTTATGTAAAAATCATTTCTGGTATTTATTTTAAAAGAATACGGTAATCTTTCGCATAAATAGTAAAAAGTAAAAACTTTGCAATGTTTTTTATGCTTTGAGAGCTAAGAACTTTTGACAAATAAATTAAACCACCAAAAAATATTCTGTCTGTATTTTACGTTAGCTGTTACAATAAAGCTTAAAACCAGTGGCTGTATGAGCTGTAGACCACGCAAATAAAAAGTTTTCAAATTTTACAAAAACCGTCTCGAAAAAAAAACATTATAATTATCGAACCTGCTCACAAAATGTCACGAGAATCGGTTGAGAAATGCGACCTGCAGAGGAGAACATTCGAACAGACAGACATATGAAAGAATTTTTCTCGAGAGCTGAAACAAGGATGCTTCGCTCGCTTCGCTCGCTCGGTCAAAAAACTATATTAGTAATAATTTTACGACAGTCGTGGTTCACTACTACTGGGCCTGTGTATTATCAACTTATATCCATACGCTTCGTCAGGTTTTGCACTAGACTGAGGAATATAATCTGTTACCTGTGCCCTCTGTTTGGCGTTTGTGGACTACGAGAAGGCCTTCGAATTCGGTTCAAAACCTGGGCTGTACTACAATCTCTCCAGCGGTGCCAAGTAGACTACCGCTATTATCGAAGTACTGAAGTGTTTGTACGACAACGCCACTATGTGAGTCCGACTCCAGGACAAGAACTCGATACCTATTCCGTTGTAGGTTGTAGCCGCGAGTCAGGCAGGGAGATGCTATTTCTCCCAAACTGTTCTCCGCTGCACTGGAGGATGTTTTCAAGACTTTGGACTGGAGAAGCCTAGGCATCAACATAAACGGCGAGTACATCACTCACCTTCGGTTTGCTGTCGATATAGTAGTCTTGGCTGAGACCATACAGGATTTAAGTACCATGCTCAATGACCTCGGTAAAACCTCCGAGAGAGTTGGTCTTAAGCTGAATATGTACAAGACGAAGATCATGTCAAATGCCCATGTAGCACCAACTGTCGTTACAATCGGACACTTTATACTCGAAGTTGAAGTTGATTATAGTATACTAGCGACCCGCCCCGGCTTCGCACGGGTGCAGTGCTGATACTAATTATACTACAGAATGTCTCTATATAGTACAACCCGGCCGATACCGCCGCAACCGCTATATTCCTGCATTTTAAATCAGTAATATCTTCGAAAATATTCATTTAAATTACATGCTGTAAAGGGACATATTGATCTATATTAAATGCAAAATGTATTAAAGGTATTTTATTGGAGACCACCGGGGGATGGGCAGCAGCATCCCTGGAGTGCGGTGGAGATACTGCGATCACCGACCCGCATGCCAAGCGTGGCAATTATGGCAAATACCCCCCGTGAATTTGGGGGAGGCCTATGTCCAGCAGTGGACGTCCTTTGGCTGATATGGTGTGGTGGTGGATTGGAGACCAACTGTCGTTACAATCGGACACTTTATACTCGAAGTTGAAGTTGATTATGGTATACTAGCAACCCGCCCCGGCTTCGCTCGGGTCCAATGCTGAAACTAATTATACTACAGAATGTCTCTAATCGCATGATGTCAGTAAACTCGGCGGCACCACCCGAGGTTTTCACGGTTCAATTTGTGTGTGTGGACTTGGTGGGAGAAAACTGGAGACATTGGTTTTCGTTGAAAGGAAGCACTAGCGCACTTCTCCCTTTTTTATGTTCTGAGATTGGAGAAGGATTATTGCTGTATTGCTTAAAATCGCTTCGTAAATAAGCCATTATTTTTCGTAATAAGTAAAGGATACAAAATGGTTATTGTGGGTTATCCCTAAGAGATAGATATATACCATAATCGAGTGTCTCAAGACGATAGTCTTTGACTAATGTGTGTGTGTTGCCAGTGATGACATATGGCACTCAAACGTCGTTGCCTCATAAGAAGGCTCAAAATCACCCAATATCAAGAGCAATGGAGAGGGCTACGCTGGGAGTATATCTGCGCGATCGTATCAGAAATGAGGCCATCTGCAGAAAAACCAAAGTAACCGATATAGCCCTCCGAACCGCTTAACTTAAGTGGCAGTGGGCGGGGCACATTGCACGTAAAACCGATGGCCATTGGGGCGGAAAGGTTCTCGAGTGGCGACCACGTACAGGGAGGCGCAGCGTAGATAAGCCCCCACAAAGTGAACTGATGACCGGGTAAAGGTCGCGAGAGTCCGCTGGATGCGGGTGGCGCAGGATCGGTCATTGTGGCACTCTTTAGGGGAGGCCTATGTCCAGCAGTGGACGTCCATCAGCTGATATGATGATGATGATGATGACACGCACACGACAAATAAATACAACATCCTGTATAAATATAACACAAATAGATAAAAATTGCATGACCTATTAAACAAATCGGGTAGAGAGGTATAGACATATTTCTTAGGTTCTTAGGTTTCATAGATTAAATAGAATGAATGGTTGTACGAATTTCAGGGTTGTACTATGAATTGTTTTTTTTTTTTTCATTACAAATGGATCCTATCGTAAGTTCGACTTTTAATTATTTATTTACTACCGATTTATTAAAAAATGATATCAATTACATACTAAAGTTTAATCATAATTAATGCATTTCTTAAGTCAAAATACAGTTATATTTCTATACTGTGACCAGTATGAAGCTAGCGGGGTCATCCGAGTTCACAGTCGCTTCGTCCGCGCGGGCTTGTTCACGCACCGCCAGGACAGCGCTAAATACCTACTCTCGCAGGACTAGAGGGCCTTAATAAGGTTCTCCTTACTGCGGCCGACCTGGGAGCGCAGTCTGTTTAAGGATCTCCAGGTAGGCCACGGTTGTTTGTGCCCAGCGGGAAGCTCTTCAGCAGGACGGACAAAGTTATCAGGAGGAGCGCGTGTGTTTTGCCACTTCGTGAGTCTGTTCCTCGAGGGGGGAACCTTGGCGGCGGTAGTAAACCTCATGAAACTCTTACGGCTCTTGAGACGGGGCGGTGGGAACGCATGCCCGAAAAGGGGTGTCTGGTGTCTTCTTCCTGCTTTTGTTTCTCGACGCTACAAGCTACCTCTCTGCGGGTCTCCGGGGGAGCAATCCCTGCTAACGGATACAGCCTGTTGAGCGGTGGGCTTGAGGCATCCAGTGATTATACGGCAGGTGTCATTGAGTGCTGTGTTTACTTGTCCTGCGTGGGTGGACCAGTGCCACACCGGGCACGCATATTCACCCGCCGATTAGCACAGCGCCAGACCAGTGACTCGAAGGCTGTTGCGTGAGTTAACTTTTTGGCGTGTCATTAGCAGGAAAGGAGAATTGGGCAACCTGGAAATACAAAACTTCTATTATGCTGGAAGGCACGGAAGGTGCTATGGAGGCAGTTGAGGGGAAGCTCAATAAGCCAGTTCTTGCTGAAGGAGCAGGTGACGCTGAAACCAGCACCTATAATACTGCCATGGCAAAGTATAAGCGGACTGAGAGTGGCGCTCGACTCATGCTAACAACTAATATGACCGAGGATACACTTAAGAAAGTTATGAGGTATAGAACGGCACACGAGGTTTGGCAAGAGCTGCATAGGCTATTTGATGGACAAACAGGCGACAAAGCGTATAATTTATGCTTGGAATTCTTCGGGTTTCGTCAGAGAAAGGAAGATGATGTTCCTACTCATATGTCGCACCTTAAGAATCTCTGGAATGAATTGAAGGCAGAGATTGCTAAAATCGACGCTACCGCTAAGCTCCCTGAGTTGTTCCTGATATGTAAGGTCTTAGATACACTAGACGACCGGTATTTCAACTTTAAGTCAAGTTGGCTAATGCTCAAACAGTCAGAAAGGACTATCGACAGTTTAACGACACATCTTTGTACGTTCGAAAGAGAGTTAGGTAGTCAAGAGAACTCACGGCAGGAGGCACTAGTGACTACACCTACTGAACGTCAAAATAAGAAGAACCCGGATGAGCAGCTGATCTGTAACTATTGTTCTGGAAACGGACACAGAGTTCGCAAGTGTAAGAAGTGGATTAAGGATGGGAGGCCGCCTAAGCCAACTTCGGGCACATCAGCATCTGGCTCAAAGTCCAAGCAAGTGCAACTTATTTCCCTAATGGTAAATGCGTGCTCAATGAAGCAAGAACAGGATCGCGAGAACTGGTACGTTGATAACGGAGCAACGGTACACATTGCAGTAAGGAGAAATTTCTTCACTGATTTTCATGACTTTGATTCCGATCACACCGTGACTACGGCAGACGGAACTACTATATCCGCTTCTGGAATGGGTTCAGAAGTAGTAGAATCAAATTTCAATTGACATAAGGAGAAGATACCTCTTAATGATGTGTGGTTAGTATTAGTATCATCCTTAACAAAAAATCTGTTTTCGATGCTTGCGGCGCAAGATAAGATGCAGAACAGCATCTTCACTTCTACAACTAGAAAGTGCAAGTTAGATATTGAAGGCACAACTAAAGTTGTTGGAATCAGGGTCCATCAAGGCGGACTATATAAGCTGGATTTAAAGACGGTAATTCCAAGACAGCATTCGACTATTGAGGTCAATGTTTTAACTGGCTCAAACATGCTACAGCTATATCACGAGCGGCTAGTGCACCAGGACAAAAGACACGTCATTCGCGTAGTGAAACGCGAGTTAGGCATTCAGCTTAGTCCAGATAAGGTGACATGTGAAGGCTGTATTTACGGAAAGTCTCATCGAAAGCCGTTTGGGACCAAAGAAAGAGCTAAGGCAGTTGGAGAGCGAATTCATACAGATGTTTGTGGCCCCTTCGCAAAAAGCATCTCGAAGTACCAATACTACGTACTATTCAAGGACGATTATTCGAGATATCGCATGGTATACTTCATCAGGCAGAAGTCAGAAGTAAAGGATAAACTTTTTCAAATGCTTCAAGAAGTAAAGAACGCTGGCCACACTTTCAAAATCATCAAAACTCTCGGCAGAAGGACTTTGTATCCGTGGCCAAGAAATAAATTTAAAAAAAAAAATCAAAACTCTACTGAGTGATAATTGCGGTTGATGTAACTAGAGCTTGTGAAGTCAAAGTTGTTGAATGAAATGTCGAAAGGTGCAGAGGGCCTACCGCGAACTTCGAAAATCGAACTTCGTGTCGTGCCATCCCTTTCACTCTCATGTTATCTAAATATATAAAAGAAGAAACTGACTGACTGACTGACATATCAACGCACAGCCCAAACCGCTGGTCCTAGAGATTCCAAATTTGGCCTGTAGGTTCCTTATAAGGTCTAGGGGTGCACTAAGAAAGGATTTTTCAAAATTCAACCCCTAAGGGGGTGAAATGGGGGTCCGAAGTTTGTATAGGGAAACAAGATTAGTTGGACTATTTTATTCGAAACTTCACAGGAGTATTTCTAATGATAAATGAGTAAATACGTGTTTTATGATATACCGGGTCGCTGATAACGAAAACAACAATGATTTTAAAATCTCACGTAGAGGACGTGAAATACCATACCCCCTGTTGGGGTGCGAGGGGAATGAATTGCTAAATATTAATATGGGTGTCGTTTTTATGGTTTTTTGGAACGATAATTACGAAAATGGCATCGATTTTGAAATTTAATATTGTGGACATGAAAACTTTTGAAGGTTTGTGCCAAATTTCAAGAAATAACTGACTGACTGAGTGACCAACATATCAACGCACAGCGCAAACTGCTGGTTCTAGAGTTTCCACATTTAGTATATAGGTTCCATATAAGGTCTTGATGTGCATTAAGAAAGGTTTTTTCAAAATTCAACCCCTAAGGGGGTGAAATGGGGGTCCGAAGTTTGTATGGGGAATCAAGATTACTTGGATTATTTTATTCGAAACTTCACAGGAGTATTTCTAACGATAGATGAGTAAACATGTGTTTCAGGTTTTTTGAGAAATCAACCCCTAAAAGGAGGAAATCTGGAGACAAATTCTGAAAATTGATATGGGTGTTGTTACTATGGTTTATCTGGTCGCTGATTACGAAAACAAGAATGATTTTAAAATCCTACGTGGAGGACGTGAAATACCATCCCCTCTGTTGGGGTCCGAGGGGGTTGGAATGTCTAAATATTAATATGGGTATCATTTTTATGGTTTTTTAGGTCGGTAAATTCGAAAATGGCATTGATTTTGAAATTTAATATTGCGAGCATGAAAACTTAAAAGTAGGTGCCAAATTGCAAGAAGAAACTGACTGACTGAGTGAATGACATATCAACGCACAGCCCAAACTGCTGGTTCGAGAGGTACCAAATTTGGCATGTAAGTTCCTTATAAGGTCTAAAGGTGCATGAAGTGCCGTGAGTTCCCTATGAAGATACGACCTTTTTTTAAATTCATCATTCATCATTAATCAGTGCCGTCCGATACGATTTCGACATAAATCGATATTTGAGCGTCCAAGAAGACTCTTAAGAGTCCGTATCGGCCCGGAAAAAGTTCGATTCTAGGTATTATTACCCGTCTCCAAGCGCGCCAGCGCAGGTGTTTTAGTGGGGGTCGAGCGAGGCGGCTAGGTCGGCGTAGAGTAGTATTGATACTTTAACCGTTTTATCAGACTTTTTCGTTTCTTAATATTTGTATGTTTATGTATTTAAATAAAATGTCAGGTAACTTAGAACTGTATCGTTCATTATAATGTATTTATGGAATTACTACAAATTTAGGATTCATTTAAGGCGAATGGTAGGGCAAGGCCTTCTTCATACAAACGTTGTGCAAGTTTTATTCGTTAGTTTCGGCACTACATCATTTTATTTTATTTTTTGCTTGTACATATTGGATATACGCAGAACCTGATGTTGAAATTTTGCTTTAAATAAAGAAAATAAAAATTAAAAATACAAAAAAAATAATTAAATAAAACTAATAAACATCAAGTCGTAGCTAACAGAGAAATAAACATATTGACCAAAAATAATAACTATAGCGCAAACATAAACAAAGAAAAACTTGCACAAAGTGTGTATGGAAAGAGCTTGCCTACCCCTTCGCCTTAAGTACTTACTTGTTTGACGACCGCTTTAGCCTAGTTGGTAGTGACCCTGCCTACGAAGCTTGAGGTTTGAATCCCGGTATGGGCATTTATTTCTTCCTGAGTCATGGATATTCGTTTTCTATGTATTTAAGTATTTATTTATCTATATAAGTATAAGTATGTATATCGTCGTTTAGTACCCATTAGTATTTAGTAGTCATTTAGTAGCTTTGCTTAGTTTGGCACTAGGTCGGTTTGTTAAGATTTTCCCCAATCTTTTCTATTATTTAACATTATTCATCTTAAAACTTAGGTTATTTACATTATTTCTTATTTGGCTCTGTGAGCTGTAGACCTCGCGAGTCTGTCGTTTTGCATATCTCCGCCATTTTGTTTTTTTTTAACTTGCTCGAGAAAAAAAAATACCAACCTGCTCACCAGATTCCACGAGGATCGTTTGAGAAATGGGATCTCTAGAGGAGAACAACCGGAAATCCGGACAGACAGACAAAATCATTTTTGTCCAAGCTGAAACGGAGACCTTACTCGCTTTCGTTCACTCGGTCGATAATGAATTACTGTTAGAGTTTTCACTTTCCGGGTTATCAAGTTCTAGGTGAATAGCGTTTACCTGAATTATTCGTTTTAGTGTAGGTGTTGAAATAAAATACCAGGTAATTTAGAAATGTAGGTATATTTTATTTTTACTTGAATAAGGCTAGCTATTGGATGGTCATCGCCTGCCTCGATAACGTGTAAAAGCCCTGTTATGGCAGATGTCCGGACCTTTCAGCAATAGCCCCATCTTAAGACCAGCCAAACTTCAACACCATACCCGATATGGCATGTTTACTGGTCTGTAGTGCCTTGGTCTTTATCGGGTTCAACATTTTCATTATACTGCACATCCTAGAAAAATAATTATTTTAATTTGCCTAAAGTATAATAAGCTTCATCAACAGATAAATAAGAATAATTCCTTAACCTTTCCAGATTCCGGCGTTGCGCTGATTTCTTTATAGTCTGTGTTTAATCTTTTAGGACCACTAAATATTTTTTTCCTCTTTACTTTACCAAATGAACGGTTTGCTTTCCTAGGTGCCATACATGAATCTAAAATAATAAAACCAATCAATTTATAAATATTGTTTTATAGTATACTTCTTTAGCGAGCTGCCCAGCAGTGGGACGTATATATAGACTGAAAATGATGAAAATTTGATGACGTACTTTTAGAACTATTGCTTAATGTATATACAGTGTGTAAATTTTATACGGGCGTATATTGTAATGGAGATTAAGATTGGACCTAGGGAACCTAATTACATTAATTTCTTTACGAAAATAAGTTCTTTCTTTTTCATACATAATAATTAAGCACGCATTGTATTGCACCCATAATAATTAACGTACCGATGCGTCTTGTCAGTATTTAAATTAGTTTGCTTAATTAATTAAGTCAAGTTGCTAAGTCCTGGTTGTTCCTATCAAACAAAAACATCATAGGAAAAAGACAGTTTTTAAAAGTTATAACAGCTAAAGTAAACAAACTTGATACCTATGTCAAATAAGTTGGACTGCGTACATTGCTGCTCGGTCAGATTTAAAAAAAATCGTTACCCCTAATTAATAACACTATTTAACAAAATTATTATTCTATATGAGTCGTATTAATTGATACTATAGGTGAAAAAAGTATTCGCCCTTATAGATAAAACCTGAAGACTAATTAAGAACCTCCTTCTATGGAACAGAGGTCAAAAATGTTAATAGTACAATGAAAATATTTGCGTCAATTAGTACAAATGCAATTTCATATAAAAAGTCAAATGTAACAAAAAGCATTACTTACCCAATGATCAAGACTGCCTCATCGCGCTATAAGTCCGGCTAGCCCATGCGCCCGTAGCTATGTGACCTTGAAATCGACGAGCGACGTGACCGTTCCCTCGAACCGCTTGGCGGCGACTGCCGAATCGAGCGCCGTGCACGGTGCACGGTGTTTTATTACGAATTTTAGGGTGATTTGAAATATTTTTTATGCCGAAATTTACTTCAACATATACATATATTTTTATATGAACGAATAGCGCTTGAACTGGAGTTTCTTATTATGGTTTTATATTTTTGAAATAATTTGCTTAATGGCCAAAAATACTGGCGATTCTTCGCGTGTTTTTACTAAAAAGTTGTTGCATGGAAATACGGTTTTACTCAACAATTTAATATGTAACTTATAAAATGTGTTCCACTTATTCCTAAGAAGACTATCAATCCAATATAGATTTAATTGTTTCATGTCGGTTTGAAATCAAATAGTTCTTCAAATCTAACTCGTTTTACACGTCTCCGAGCGAAAATTGAGAAAACAGCTGTTGCACTGAGCCAAAATATAGTAAATTGAGAGCTAAATCTAAACAACTTTTCCACTTATTCAACTTGAATTGAAATGATCTTTCATATTATACAATAAAATCTTTAGGAAAACGAACATTGAATGAGATATGACCTCAAAAAGTTTAGCGAATTCAGCAAACGGCTATATACGGACTCGTAATAGGAATCCGAGGTACCTAAACTTTAAATTATAAAGTAACGGTCATATTGATTTTCTTCATTTTCGTAATACGTCGTAATACGAATCCGAGGTAAAATTTAGAAAAAGTGGCGGCTATATTCATTTTTATCATTTCCGTCCCTATTTTTAACCGACTTCAAGATTTCAAACGAGGAGGTTATCAATTCGGTTGTATGTTTGTTACTCCATAACTCCGTCATTTCTTAACCGATTTGGAAAATTCTTTTTTTGACTGTAAGTATATTTTTTGACTGTATAAAACGCAGTTCTGATGATGGGATCTATGAGGAATTGAGGGAACTCCTCAAATCTTTAAGGCAAATATGTAGTGATTTTTGTGTTTTTATCAACAAGTCAAGCATTTTCATCCAAAAATGTGCCATTGGATGAAGTGGAACTGCTGATGATGATCAGAACAGAACTCTTGAACGACCAAAAGTTCACGTTTGGCGATTTGTCCTCCTAGCTGTGTTTGTTAAGCAAGTTCTATTTTCACGATTAACTTTTATCGTCCTCGATTTTTGATGATAGGATCCATTAGGAATTGAGGGAACTCCTCAAATCTTAAAGGCAAACATATAGTGATAATTGTGTTTTATCAACAAATCGAGCATTATCATACTAAAATGTGACATTTGAAGAAGTGGTACTGCTGATGATGATCAGAACGGAACTCTTCAACGACGCGTAGTTCACGTTTGGCGATTGGTTCTCTTCGTTTTGTTTGTCAAGCAAACAAGGTTCCATGATTCCATGAGGAATTGAGGGTACTTAGTCTTCTACCATTATAAACATACTTATAGCCATTTTTATTTTATTGTATGGAATCTAAGAGTGCACCATCTAAGTATATTAATAATCTTTCACCGGTCTCCCCCATTGAAGTCGGTTTTTTTTTCTTAAAAATTATGTTCAAAATCGATATCTGAGCGTCCGAGAGAATTCTTAATACGAATCCGAGGTAAAATTTGGAAAAAGTGGCAGCCATATTGATTTTCGTCATTTCAACCCGATTTCGTTCAAAATCGATATCCGAGCGTCCGAGAGGTCCCCTAATACGACTCCGAGGTAAAAGTGGCGGCCATATTGCTTTTCTCCTTTTCCGTCCCGATTTCGTTCAAAATCGATATCTGATCGTCCGAGAGGTCCCCAATTTGAGGTAAAATTTGAAAAAAGTGGCGGCCATATTGATTTTCTTTATTTTCGTCCCTATTTTGTTCAAAATCGATATCTGTGTGTCCGAGAAGTCTCTTAATACGAATCCGAGGTAAAATTTGTGAAAATGGCGGTCATCTTGTTTTCTTTTTTTTCCGTCCCGATTTCGTTCAAAATCGATATCTGAGCATCCGAGAGGTCTCTTAATACGAATCTGAGGTAAAATTTGGCACTCCATACATGCCTTATATCATCATAGAGATTTCGATATTTTTTTCCATTTAAATCAAGAAGTACGGTTGCCAGTTTTTGTTGCACTTTTAGCACCACCCAGGGGTCACGTGTAGGGTAACGGTGGGTACTCCCTACGGACGTGGTGCAACTTCGTTCCCCCTTTGTCAAGTGAGTGGGCAACTTGACTGTTAGAAGTTCGCAAGCCGCTCAAAGGCCTCTAACTTGGCTTAACGATTGCAGCCGGGATCAACGGCTTAGCGTGCCTTCCAAAGCACGAGAGTCAGTTAGTAACCACTCAAAGCGGTCACCCATCCAAGAACTGACCTGCGCCCACATTGCTTAACCTCGCACACCGCACGCGGTAGGCGGGTGCCGCTGGGCCACGAGCGCTCTAAATTCTTGATAGTTTGTGCCAAATTGCAATTCAATCGGTCCAGTAAAAGCAACTTGGTTGTAACAGACGGACTGAAGTAAGGAGTGCGAATGGAAGTGAGACCAAATTTTCTTTACTACTGGAAGTAAGGAGTGCGAATGGAAGTGAGACCTAATAAATTTAATTTTAGGAAAAATAAATGTTTCTCGTGATATTGAATTAGCCGTATTTCTGTACTTCAAAGGACCAGAGTTTATGACCGCTGCGCGCTGCTTGATCGTTTACAGACCTATTGGTGTTACTGTAGTACACAGATACTTTTACTAAGGGCCATTTAAGACATACTTTTATTTCATCGGCCCTTTCCGCTTCGGCCTCTCGGGAATGTATGATAATCGATCCTTATTTTTGCCAAATTCAAATGAAATTCAACAATTTGCCGGTTCTTTGAATGTATACTGACATCTGTTCATCTGTTAATGAATCACAATCACCAAACTTCGTATACCGAAACTCTCAGAATGTAACAACTACTTTTCTGGAGACCGCATCTAAATCGGTTCAGCCAAACGCGAGATAATCGTGGACAAACATACGAACCTGTTTTTTGTAGCCGGTTAAAAATTTCACTTAGTACGCGGGCGAAGCCGCGGGCAAATGCTAGTACACTATATGACGGAAAGGGACGGTACGATACGAAGTTCGCGGTAGCACCCCAGATTCGACTAACCTGAGTCTGCAATGAGGTCTAGAGTGGTTCAGCCTGCAAGTCAAAAGAAAAAGAAGCATATTATTTGCTTTGACTGCAACGAACCTGGGGTGCTACCGCGAACTTCGAAAATCGAACTTCGTATCGTACGGTCCCTTTCCGTCATATAGTGTATAACACGAGAGTGAAAGGGACGGCATGACACGAAGTTCGATTTTCGAAGTTCGCGGTAGGCCCTCTGGTCACAAGTGACCAGATTGTCCGCTGAAGAAAAGCAAGCAGATGGCCAAAGATTCGTCAGCAGCAGTGGCTCTTGGCATAAAAGATGATAATCAGGATTGCTTTATTAACACTGCGTCTACTGTAAATAGAATACAAGATGTTTTGTATGTACCTTCTTTAGATAACAATTTAATTTCTGTATACAAAGCTGTAGAAAAAGGTTTTACTGTAGTTTTTGATAAATTTGGTTGTGATTTTTACAACTCTGATACCTTTTCTTTTGTAGGTTATTCTATTCTCCATAGTTCGCCCTATAGAAGACTGTACAAACTCGATTGTACTGTAAATATTCCTCGCGATGTGGCTTGTGATGTGACTCAACCGCGTCCATGTATAAGTTATGGCATAGAGGGTGGGACATCTGTGTCGAATTGGTATGAACCAACTGAGGAATTATCACGTAGGTATAAATTATAAGGAACTAGATAAACAACCATGTGTTGCCTGTGTCAAAGCTAAGCAAGCTAGAAAACCTTTCAAGAATTCAGCGTATACTGCAGCAACGTCAGTTCTACAACTCGTACATAGTGATGTCGTTGGTCCTATGTCGCAATGCTCGCTACAAGGAAATGAAGTATGTCCTATTGTTTGTAGATGATTTTACACGTTTTATATTTGTATATTTTATTTCTTCTAAGGCAGAGGTAAAATAAAAGTTTAGTGACGTTCAAACTTTAGTTGAAAGACAGACTGGACCTCAAATCAAAGCTATTAGAACAGACAATGGAGGTGAATATGTCAACAAGGATTTAGCTGATCACCTGCGTTCTAAAGGTATTGTGCATCAAACAACAGTAAGTACCTTATAGCCCCCAACAGAGCGGGTTGGCGGAGCGCACGGCGAGATCTATCGTTGAAAAAGCACGCTCGATGGTGGCTGAATGTACACTCTCCAAAGCATTTTGGGAGCAGAGATGCGGTACAGACGTCAGTATATTTAAAAAATAGATCGCCTCATCACGCACTAGGATGTCACACTACTCCCTTTGAGAAGTAGTATAATAGTAAACCGAACCTGAATCATCTTAGAGTGTTCGGATGTAGAGCTCTGATTCATGTACATGATTGCCAAAGAAAGAAATTAGATATGAAAGCTGTAGAAACTGTATTTGTTGGATATACCGATACTCCACATAATTATTTATTTAGAGATCCACAGTATCCCAAACGACTAATAAAATCTCGTGACGTGACATTCTTTGAGGATTGCTTCACAGGTTTGAAGAATAATAAATCGAATGAAGAACCGAGTACGTCACAGAATGCGCCTGGTCCTGCTCCTGTCATACTTTTGTCTGACAATGATAATGAGGATGGTGAGCAAGGCCATGGGGAACCGGAGACCTCTTCTCAGAATCTAGATCAGGAGATTGATGCTTTGCCAGATGATTTTCAGGATGCCTTGGAGAATGATGAAGACAGAAATGCTCCTAAACAGGAAATTGAATGTCGCTGAACTGGAAAATGAGGCTGCTCCTGAACTGGTAAATGAGGAATCGGAGAGTGTATCCTCAGAAATAAAGCCTACTCGTAGGTATCCTTCTAGAGATAGGAAACCCCCGGATTTTTTGACGTATCATACTCTGGTAGAAGAGAATATTCCAAAAACATACATAGAAGCGAGAAGAGCTGAAGATGCCGTTAAGTGGCATTCAGCCATGCAAGATGAGTATAATTCGTTGCTGAAGCTTAACACGTGGAAATTGGTGGATAAACCTGACAAGAAAGTGATACCTTGCAAGTGGGTTTACAACCTCAAAACAGATGCTTATGGCAATATTACAAAATACAAGGCAATATGGAAGTTGTACTCTCTACCACTGAACTGATACGCACATGTTATAAATACCTAGTTGGTTACTAAGTTCTGTTACTGTAATAATCCTTATCTACATAAAATATACTAACGAAAGTTAAATAAATTATATATTAAAATGAAGTACACACAATCAGGATTTACATTTGTCAATTTCATTCAAAATGGCCTCCTTGGGCCTGAACACAGGCCTTCAGACGAGGCCAGTCATCAATAGCGGCACGCACGGTTGTCATATCTAATTCCGTCACTGTCTTGACTATGGCCCGCTTGAGGGAGTCAAGATTTGTGTGGGGTTTAGCACAGGCTTTCTCCTCAATAACCTGCCATATAGCATAATCCAGGGGGTTGAGGTCCGGGCTGGAGGAGGGCCAGTCTTCGTGGGCAATGAAGTCAATTTTGTTGCTTCAAAACCAGGCTTGAGTTGTTTTTGCCTTATGTGCAGGGGCTGAGTCTTGTTGAAAGACTCAGGGCTGGTTTTGAAATAAAGAGTGGCTTAAAGGCTTCACTATTGGTTCCAGAACGGTTTCCTGGTAAACTTTAGCCCCAGTTTTGACACCTTTTTCACAGAAATGGACCTGTGTTAACCCTGAGTATGACACACCTAACCAAATCATGACATAAGAGGGATGATGGCCTCGTTGCACTCTCGGAACAGCTACACTCGCTTCTTGACTGTTTTTTGCATACACTCTGTCATTCTGGCGGTTACAACATTCTTCAATGGTAAAAATTTTTTCGTCTGTAAATAATATATTTCGGTGGCCATTTTGTGCGTACCACTTCAGTAGCACGCGACTTCTATTCCGCCTCATAGTCTTCATTCGTCCATTAAGCAAATGACCTTTCCGTCTACGATAAGCGTGTAGTCTAAGGTCTTGATTGATAACTTTTTTAAGGGAGCTTCTCTTCACAGACATCTGAATTGCCAACCACTTTTGCTTCCGAACGCGGTTTCTTGCGATTCTCGCCTTCACTGCCTTTATTAGAGCTGGGGTCCGAACGGTGCGTGGTCTTCCAGACCTCTTGCGGTCATCAAAGCTCAGGGTACTATTGTACCTATTAATGGTACGATAAACGAATTGTTTGTTGATTTTCAGATTTTGAAGCAACTTCAAAATCACGTTTGGCGGATGCCCGCATTTGTGCAACGCAATTACAGCGACACGATTTTCTTTTAGACCCCAATCCATTATAAATATGACGAGATAAGTGTTGTGTGTGCTATAAAATTATAACTGACAACCCGCCATTATATGTCATTTTTTATATTTTTCGGTAGCATTTGTTTTAACGCAAGAAAAGAGTTTGCAAATCGAGTAACAGAACTTAGTAACCAACTAGGTAATACTTTTAATTCAATATAACAATAACTACATTACACAATAAAAATATTGTTAGCCTCCGCTGACAATCACAATTTTTCTTGTATTGACATAGAACCGTCATACACTATCTTCAAACATCCATCAAGAATCATACCAGCCAGTCTGTCAACAATTGTACATACCTTTTTACTCTAACACTCCTCCTCAATTGTTTCCCTCAGACTTCCCATCTTCATCCATGCTCTACAGGTTCCTTTCACTCACTAACAAACAGCCTTCAACACACACCCATCTCTCTGCGACAAAACTCATGCTTCTCTCTTACGACGGCTTTTGTCAGGGCGTCAGCAACCATTCGTTTCGTATCTAGGTACTTTAAACGAATTGCACCATTTTCCAAAGCCTCTCGAACAAAATGGTAACGAACATCAATATGTTTCGTTTGCTGATGGTGCACCGGGTTATGTGCTATAGCTATTGCTGACTGACTGTCCGTGTAAATCAATATGGGAGACTCCTCCTGTCCCATAATTTCACTTAGGAACCGTTTTAAGAATATGGCTTCCTTGGCAGCTTCTGATAGGCTTATATATTCTGCTTCTGCTGTTGGTAGAGCAGTACTCTTTTGTTTTGAACTTTGCCATGAAATAGCTCCATTTGCCATCTTAAATATATTACCTGAATAGGACTTTCTATCTACAAGATTACCACCATGGTCGGCATCGGCAAATCCTTGTATATATCCATATTATTTTTTGGAGTATATCAGTCCCATACTTTTGGTACCTTTGAGATATCTTAGAATTTTCTTAGCAGCCGTCCAGTGTATGTCCTCACAGGAGTTGCAGAACTGACTCATGAAGTTTACAGAATGAGCTATATCCGGTCTTGAACAAACGGCAATATACATTAGGGAACCTATTAATTCTCTATAGGGTATGCTTTCGTCCGATGTATGTGGCTCTACTGGTTTTGTGAAACGTTGTCCTGGTACTCCTGGTGTACTCACAGGTTTGGACGTTTCCATTTTAAACCTTCTTAAAACCTTATTGACATACTCCTCTTGATCAATTTTTATACCGTTATTTTCTTGAGTAATCCTCATTCCCAAAAACAACTCGGCTCTCCCTAGGTCCTTCATTTCGAATTTGGAGCGCAATTCATCCTTTACAATTTTCATTTCTTTCTCATTATTGTAAAAAATGAGAATATCATCAACGTATACAGCCAGAATTATGATATTCTTATTCGTTTTTCTTATATACACACAGGGCTCATTTTTGCATCTCTTTAACTTAAGAAGATCCAATTCCGTATGTAATTTTAAGTTCCACGATCGAGGCGCTTGCTTGAGTCCGTATAAGGATTTATTTAACAGACATACATAGTCTTCCTGACCTTTGACTTCAAAGTGAGGTGGTTGTCGCATGTAGACTTTCTCATTAAGATTTCCGTTCAGGAAGGCGGTTTTAACATCCATGTGATCAATTTTTAAGTCAAGATTTGCTGCTAGAGAAAAAAGCAGTCTCATGGAACTATGCCTCACTACAGGCGAGAACGTCTCATCGTAATCTATACCTTTTGTCTGGCTGAAGCCTCGTGCAACCAAACGTGCTTTGTAGCGTATTTTATTCCCCGCCTCCTTTTTTATTCTAAATACCCATTTAGAATCGACAATATTGCACGTTTCTTTCTGGTCAGGCTTTGTTAGAATCCATGCTCCATTTTTCTCCAGTGCGTCTAACTCCTCCTTGATCGCATCTCTCCATTGTTGAGCATCCTTCCTTGATAGTGCCTCTTGCACTGTCAGCGGATCATCCTCTTCTGATATTGCCTGGTACGTGATATAATCAGGAAATTTGACGGATTTTCTCTCTCTAACTGGATATCTCCTGTCTTCTACATCCACCGTTGGCTCAGATTGTGTATCTGTTTTCTTCATCAGCTCTTTGTTCAGTCGACGCCCACTCTTCTTCATCACCTTCAGCTATATCAGTATTGGTATCTTCATGATCTCCATCATTTGATTCCAAATTCTCTTCCAGAATTATTTGCTGTTGCTGAATATTCTCTCTTGGCTGTGAAGTTTCTGGTCGCTGGTCATGAATATTTTCTCTTGGATGTGAAGTTTCTTGTCGCTGTTCCTGATCTTCAAGATATACTGTCACAGGTTGCTTTTTGTCTGCATTCCTAGTAACTCTTTGGTACTTTTTATTTTCAAAGAAAACTACATCTCGTGCTCGGTATATATCTCCATTTGAAGGATCAATCAACCTGTATCCTTTGGACTCATCACAATATCCTACGAAAAGTAGTTCCTTGCTTTTCGGATCCCATTTGGCTCTCTTTTCATCTGGTATATGCATAAATGCCTTGCATCCGAAAACCTTCAGATAACTTAGATCTGTTTTTCGTCCAGTCCATGCCTCTTCTGGCGTCATCCTCTTAACAGCTATTCTAGGACTTCTGTTTTTTAGGTAGACAGCGGTATTTACCGCTTCCGCCTAAAAACTTACTGGAAGTCCTGCTTCTTGTAGCATAGCTCTGCCTTTATCAGCTATCGCACGATTCGCGCGTTCGGCGACCCCATTTTGCTCAGGTGTGTACGCAATCGTAAGTTGATGCTTGATACCATGTTCCCTCAGAAACTCCTCAACTCTCTTGTTTACATATTCGCCTCCGTTATCAGTCCTTAACACTTTTAGCTTCTTTCCAGTTCGAGTCTCTGCAAAACTCTTGAACACCTTTATTTTCTCAAAGACTTCACTCTTCACTTTCAGAAAATACACAAAAGTTTTCCGGGAATAGTCATCGATAAATGTAATATAGTACCGATGACCTCCAATTGACTTACCATTCATTGGTCCGCTTACGTCAGAATGTACTAACTCTAAGAGCTCTCTAGCTCTCGTAGCCTTGTTGCGTTCAAACGGTTGCCTAGTTTGCTTATGTAGCGCCCTCTACACCCAGTCGTGTGTGAAACACTTGCCTGAATTCGATTGGGTATAGATTCGCTTGGAGCTACAAAATATGATTTACGTCTACACACAACACTTAGCCACATGAGTGTAGAAGGAGGGGACCACCTCCTGCTTCGCCAACAGGGTGTACTCTTACACCTTATTTTACCGTACTTGTCTACATGTATTTTAGAGGGTCTGGTCTACTGGCCGATCCAGAGTGACCCATCGTACGGTCGATTACGCCTCCAGCATAGGTACTGCCTCTCAGTACCCTGGTGCCCAACGCACCAGCTGGACATGGGGGCGGTGCCCCCACGAGGTCCTCCATAAGCCTTCCCCCTAGACCTGGCCCTTATACTCCATCTCATAATCGACCGTACTACATGCCTTGCTAGTGTGATTCCAATACACACTCCTGGGAAGCACCGGGCATTCCCTGTCCTAATCCCTTGCCTTTCAGAGGTACCAGTACCTCGGGATTGGACCATGTGAAACTACGACAACCAGCGACCGTTGGTTAATCCCCTGTTCCACACTCATGTAGCTTAGAATGTCGATTATAAAGTATAAATAACATGCATGAGCACTTACCAGGATCCTCTCTAGTAAACCGCGTGGAGACAAGCAGTCCAGATCTGCCCTCTCGTCTCCACCGCCCATGCTCGTGCAAGATGTACCGTTCAAGTCGGCGCCGCCGTCAGAAAGTGGCATATAACCTCCGCCCCTTCTCGCGCCAACCGAACTGTCATCCTAGACGTCAGTGTTGCCACTTGACAATATAGACAGTTACCTGATTTTCACCGGTCCGAATCGCGCTCGGCGCGACAGCTTACCCATGAGGCAACCTACGCAGTCTAGTTTGCAATTATTAATGTTTGAAAAACTCACCCCTGTTGCAAGTTTATCTCTTAATAAAGTCAGGTTACGTATATCCAAGTGTGCCATCCTTCTATGCCAAAGATCCATCTCATTTGCATCTGTGGACGCTAGTGCAGTTGCCTGTGAAGAACATTTTAGTTTATAAACACCTCTTTCAAGCAATCCTGTCACACGTGGTTTTCCTTTAATTGTACACTCATCAGCATTAAAGATCTCGCAACCCTTTCTGGAAAAAACAACAACTTTACCTTTGGTATTAACCATACAACTTACACTCAGTAAGTTCGAAGATAGATTGGGTACATACATCACGCTACTTATGCTAATATCAAGTGACTCATCCTCTACAGATCCAAAACCTTCTCCAAAAACCTTACCTCCATTTGCGCAACACACGTCTACCTTTCTGTCAAATTTCTCAAAATTATTCATCCAGTCTTTCCTGTTGCTCATATGTCCTGACGCGCCTGAATCGATTATCCAATCGTCTTGATGAGTCTTCTCTAGATTCACACTTATTAGTGCCGTCGCCATATGATTTGTCTTCGACTGTCGTGGGTTGTGCGGACAATCGCAGGCTTTATGTGGTCCTTCACATATGAAACACTTCACTGGTTTCTTTTGCTTATTCCTCTGAATAAATTTCTTGTAATGTTTCGTTGCAGCAAGCGTGGAGCTCGGACCAGGCTTGCTTGAACCTGCGCATGTTCCAATGTCATCTAGCTGAAGAAGTTTCGATTTAATGTAATCCGATGTCAACTTTATGTTGGTATTCTCCAGTGCCAACCTCATAGGAGCATACTCCTCTGGTAGTCCTTGCAGCATCAATGCAGCCAGTAATTCATCGTCAATCTCTTTTCCTAAATCTGCTATTTGATTGTTGACATGCATCAGCTCGGTTATGTATTCAGTCATTGAATTGAACATATTAAGTTTCAGGCTCACTAACCTCGAGTAGTCTACATCTGTTGTTTATACCTTTATCTTCGTAAGCTGCTTTCAAATTATTCCACGTTTCATACGCAGTAGTAGTTTTACGAACATGTACTTTGCATTGATTCTCAATAAGAAGGCAGATCTTAGTTCGAGCTCTCTGATCATTCCTCTTCGCGATAACATCTGTTTCGTCTGGCACGCTCTCTATGTGTTTCCACAAATCGTCATGTACTAATATTAATTCCATGTCGAATTTCCAGGTATTATAATTATTGTTACCTTGCAGTTTCTCTATAGCCGGGAGTCCCGACCCTGCATTTGACATTGTAGTAGTTACTTCTCTACTTATCGTGTTACCTCGAGAATGTTGTTCGTGAATATAACCGTTTTGTTCTCCGTGTGACATTAAATTAAAAGCATTTCACTCTTCATTCACACTCTCTAGTGCTACAGCAAGTAAGTATCAGTTTTCTGGAAGTTATCGTGCTTGCCATAACCTGTGGAAGTTGTACTCTCTACCACTGAACTGATACGCACATGTTATAAATAATACTTTTAGTTCAATATAACAATACCAACATTATTTACACAATAAAAATATTGTTAGCCTCCGCTGACAATCACAATTTTTCTTGTATTGACATAGAACCGTCATACACTATCTTCAAACATCCATCAAGAATCATATCAGCCAGTCTGTCAACAATTGTACATACCTTTTTACTCTAACAGGCAAGACTTGTAATAAGAGGTTTTAATCAGGTAGCTGGTGTGGACTATCATGAGACATTTTCTCCAGTAGTAAGACACTCGTCTCTGAGGACTTTATTTGCTCTTGCTGCAGAGATGGACTTGAAAATGCGTCATATAGATGTTGACACCGCATTCCCAAATGGAGAACTCGAGGAGGAAGTCTACATGAACCAGAAGTTTTTGGTTCAGAGTTAGTACTTTTGGCAGTATTTGTAGATGACATCATTGTCTTTTACCAAAATGACATGTCATTTGAATTTGTCAAAAGTGACTTAAATAAATATTTGTTTAAAGGATTTAGGCGATCTCAAATATTATTTAGCGCTTAATATATCACGGAAAAATGGAGAAATCGCTCTTACATTGAAAAATTGCTACAAAGATTTAGTATGGGCAATGCCAAAGAATATGAAACTCCTTTGGCCCATAGTAAGCTGGAAACGCAAGACTCTGAAGGTAAGAAATCTAATTATCCTTATCAACACTTAATGGTGAGTCTGAATTATATTTCCGTGAATACGTGTCCAGACATCGCGTTTGCTACTAGTTATTTGAGTCAGTTTAATAAGTGTTACAATAGTACTCATTGGTCGGCAGCTAAGCGAGTACTGCAGTACCTTAAGGGGACTATAGATTATCCCATTGTTTATAAGAAGACGGGAAAACTCCTAGTCGGGTACACAGATGCCGATTTTGCGAACTGTACTAAAGATCGTCGTTCGTATACAGGCTTTTGCTTCAAGCTGGCAGATGGACCTGTATCCTGGGCTTCGAAGAAGCAACATACAATAGCACTGTCGTCAGCTGAAAACGAGTACAATGGCACTTACTGATGCTGCAAAAGAAGCTATTTATTTGCGTCGCTTCATTTCAGAGGTATGTGATGTTCGGTACCCTAGCATAACTTTATGCAGCGATAGTCAAAGTGCACAAAACATAGCCCATAATCCTATACAGCATGGCCGGACCAAGCATATTGATACCAAATACCACTTTATTAGAGAGAAGGTATCTGAAAACGAGATTGTACTTCAATATGTTAGGTCAAGTGATTTGTTAGCGGATGCATTAACAAAGTGTTTAGGAAAACTTGCACATCGCAAATGTATAAACGGTATAGGTTTGCGTCCTAGGTACTTAGTTGTGTATTTATTTTTCTTGTTGTTGTAATTTATGTAGATTACACCATTATGGGCGAACGTTGAGATATCGATGTTATTTTGTTGTTCATATTATTTAAGAGTTCTTATTATGGCCATTATGGGCGGATGTTGTAATTTGTGTAGGTTACTGGCCATGTTCAGGTAACTATATATTTTGAATTTAAATATTTTTATGATGTTCTCGATGATTTTCTGACACTTCAAAATAAACATTCAATAAGTAAACATGATCTCTTTTTACTTTACTATTTTTTCTAATTTATAACATAAAGCAGTAATCATATTATATTCTCTTTGGCAGTAATGGCCACCCACAAACCAATAAGAGATTGGTAATGGCGGCTTCAACGGCTTCAACTACATAATTAGGGATGCATAGCTGGATGTGCAATTCGCAAAATGTGCAGTGGTGCAAATCGCAAAAGGTGCAGATCGCAAAAGGTGCAGCTCGCAAAATGTGCAGATCGCAAAATGTCGATATCGCAAAATGTGTAGAACGCAATAAGTGCATATCGCATAAGGTGCAGAGGGCGTACCGCGAACTTCGAAAATCGAACTTCATATCGTACCGTCCTTTTCCGTCATATAGTGTATAACACGAGAGTGAAAGGGACGACACGACACGAAGTTCGATTTTCGAAGATCGCGGTAGCACCCCAAGTTACGCAGAACGTGCAGATCGCAATAGGTGTAGATTCTGTAGATCGCAAAATGTGCAAATCGCAATAGGTGTAGGTGTAGATCGCAAAATGTGCAAATCGCAATAGGTGCAGGTCGGTACGAAAAGTTTTATTCCTCGGACATATTTGCATGAAATTTCGTATGAATAGAGTACAGCAAAAATAATTAGTTATTTGTTTCAGTGTTTTCCAAAATTCAACCCCTAAGAGGGTAAAATAGGGGATAAAAGTTTCATATAAACGCACAGGCCAAACTCTTAAGGCGCAATTTCATTAGTTATATGGAACACGTGCAACAGGGCCCGCATTAGGGGAAACGTTTTCATTAGTCGACAGGGCCTGCATGCAGGGTACAAAAGATTTCTGGAACGCGTGCCACAGGGTATCTGCTAGACTTTCATTGGTTGTTATCTCGCCTGCGGGAACTCCCCGTATACTGCATACTGAACGAGTTAACGACCAATTAAATTGCACCACTTTCACTGGTCGTTATACCGCCTGCGGGGAGCCCCCGTATGCCGTATATCGACGGAGTTATCGACCAATGAAATTGCGCCATTAGGGATAGAAACTTAAAATTTTGCAAAAGTATTCCTCTTATTATGATGTACGCATCAATTATTAACTAAGAACTATGCCTCACTACAGGCGAGAACGTCTCATCGTAATCTATACCTTTTGTCTGGCTGAAGCCTCGTGCAACCAAACGTGCTTTGTAGCGTATTTTATTCCCCGCCTCCTTTTTTATTCTAAATACCCATTTAGAATCGACAATATTGCACGTTTCTTTCTGGTCAGGCTTTGTTAGAATCCATGCTCCATTTTTCTCCAGTGCGTCTAACTCCTCCTTGATCGCATCTCTCCATTGTTGAGCATCCTTCCTTGATAGTGCCTCTTGCACTGTCAGCGGATCATCCTCTTCTGATATTGCCTGGTACGTGATATAATCAGGAAATTTGACGGATTTTCTCTCTCTAACTGGATATCTCCTGTCTTCTACATCCACCGTTGGCTCAGATTGTGTATCTGTTTTCTTCATCAGCTCTTTGTTCAGTCGACGCCCACTCTTCTTCATCACCTTCAGCTATATCAGTATTGGTATCTTCATGATCTCCATCATTTGATTCCAAATTCTCTTCCAGAATTATTTGCTGTTGCTGAATATTCTCTCTTGGCTGTGAAGTTTCTGGTCGCTGGTCATGAATATTTTCTCTTGGATGTGAAGTTTCTTGTCGCTGTTCCTGATCTTCAAGATATACTGTCACAGGTTGCTTTTTGTCTGCATTCCTAGTAACTCTTTGGTACTTTTTATTTTCAAAGAAAACTACATCTCGTGCTCGGTATATATCTCCATTTGAAGGATCAATCAACCTGTATCCTTTGGACTCATCACAATATCCTACGAAAAGTAGTTCCTTGCTTTTCGGATCCCATTTGGCTCTCTTTTCATCTGGTATATGCATAAATGCCTTGCATCCGAAAACCTTCAGATAACTTAGATCTGTTTTTCGTCCAGTCCATGCCTCTTCTGGCGTCATCCTCTTAACAGCTATTCTAGGACTTCTGTTTTTTAGGTAGACAGCGGTATTTACCGCTTCCGCCTAAAAACTTACTGGAAGTCCTGCTTCTTGTAGCATAGCTCTGCCTTTATCAGCTATCGCACGATTCGCGCGTTCGGCGACCCCATTTTGCTCAGGTGTGTACGCAATCGTAAGTTGATGCTTGATACCATGTTCCCTCAGAAACTCCTCAACTCTCTTGTTTACATATTCGCCTCCGTTATCAGTCCTTAACACTTTTAGCTTCTTTCCAGTTCGAGTCTCTGCAAAACTCTTGAACACCTTTATTTTCTCAAAGACTTCACTCTTCACTTTCAGAAAATACACAAAAGTTTTCCGGGAATAGTCATCGATAAATGTAATATAGTACCGATGACCTCCAATTGACTTACCATTCATTGGTCCGCTTACGTCAGAATGTACTAACTCTAAGAGCTCTCTAGCTCTCGTAGCCTTGTTGCGTTCAAACGGTTGCCTAGTTTGCTTATGTAGCGCCCTCTACACCCAGTCGTGTGTGAAACACTTGCCTGAATTCGATTGGGTATAGATTCGCTTGGAGCTACAAAATATGATTTACGTCTACACACAACACTTAGCCACATGAGTGTAGAAGGAGGGGACCACCTCCTGCTTCGCCAACAGGGTGTACTCTTACACCTTATTTTACCGTACTTGTCTACATGTATTTTAGAGGGTCTGGTCTACTGGCCGATCCAGAGTGACCCATCGTACGGTCGATTACGCCTCCAGCATAGGTACTGCCTCTCAGTACCCTGGTGCCCAACGCACCAGCTGGACATGGGGGCGGTGCCCCCACGAGGTCCTCCATAAGCCTTCCCCCTAGACCTGGCCCTTATACTCCATCTCATAATCGACCGTACTACATGCCTTGCTAGTGTGATTCCAATACACACTCCTGGGAAGCACCGGGCATTCCCTGTCCTAATCCCTTGCCTTTCAGAGGTACCAGTACCTCGGGATTGGACCATGTGAAACTACGACAACCAGCGACCGTTGGTTAATCCCCTGTTCCACACTCATGTAGCTTAGAATGTCGATTATAAAGTATAAATAACATGCATGAGCACTTACCAGGATCCTCTCTAGTAAACCGCGTGGAGACAAGCAGTCCAGATCTGCCCTCTCGTCTCCACCGCCCATGCTCGTGCAAGATGTACCGTTCAAGTCGGCGCCGCCGTCAGAAAGTGGCATATAACCTCCGCCCCTTCTCGCGCCAACCGAACTGTCATCCTAGACGTCAGTGTTGCCACTTGACAATATAGACAGTTACCTGATTTTCACCGGTCCGAATCGCGCTCGGCGCGACAGCTTACCCATGAGGCAACCTACGCAGTCTAGTTTGCAATTATTAATGTTTGAAAAACTCACCCCTGTTGCAAGTTTATCTCTTAATAAAGTCAGGTTACGTATATCCAAGTGTGCCATCCTTCTATGCCAAAGATCCATCTCATTTGCATCTGTGGACGCTAGTGCAGTTGCCTGTGAAGAACATTTTAGTTTATAAACACCTCTTTCAAGCAATCCTGTCACACGTGGTTTTCCTTTAATTGTACACTCATCAGCATTAAAGATCTCGCAACCCTTTCTGGAAAAAACAACAACTTTACCTTTGGTATTAACCATACAACTTACACTCAGTAAGTTCGAAGATAGATTGGGTACATACATCACGCTACTTATGCTAATATCAAGTGACTCATCCTCTACAGATCCAAAACCTTCTCCAAAAACCTTACCTCCATTTGCGCAACACACGTCTACCTTTCTGTCAAATTTCTCAAAATTATTCATCCAGTCTTTCCTGTTGCTCATATGTCCTGACGCGCCTGAATCGATTATCCAATCGTCTTGATGAGTCTTCTCTAGATTCACACTTATTAGTGCCGTCGCCATATGATTTGTCTTCGACTGTCGTGGGTTGTGCGGACAATCGCAGGCTTTATGTGGTCCTTCACATATGAAACACTTCACTGGTTTCTTTTGCTTATTCCTCTGAATAAATTTCTTGTAATGTTTCGTTGCAGCAAGCGTGGAGCTCGGACCAGGCTTGCTTGAACCTGCGCATGTTCCAATGTCATCTAGCTGAAGAAGTTTCGATTTAATGTAATCCGATGTCAACTTTATGTTGGTATTCTCCAGTGCCAACCTCATAGGAGCATACTCCTCTGGTAGTCCTTGCAGCATCAATGCAGCCAGTAATTCATCGTCAATCTCTTTTCCTAAATCTGCTATTTGATTGTTGACATGCATCAGCTCGGTTATGTATTCAGTCATTGAATTGAACATATTAAGTTTCAGGCTCACTAACCTCGAGTAGTCTACATCTGTTGTTTATACCTTTATCTTCGTAAGCTGCTTTCAAATTATTCCACGTTTCATACGCAGTAGTAGTTTTACGAACATGTACTTTGCATTGATTCTCAATAAGAAGGCAGATCTTAGTTCGAGCTCTCTGATCATTCCTCTTCGCGATAACATCTGTTTCGTCTGGCACGCTCTCTATGTGTTTCCACAAATCGTCATGTACTAATATTAATTCCATGTCGAATTTCCAGGTATTATAATTATTGTTACCTTGCAGTTTCTCTATAGCCGGGAGTCCCGACCCTGCATTTGACATTGTAGTAGTTACTTCTCTACTTATCGTGTTACCTCGAGAATGTTGTTCGTGAATATAACCGTTTTGTTCTCCGTGTGACATTAAATTAAAAGCATTTCACTCTTCATTCACACTCTCTAGTGCTACAGCAAGTAAGTATCAGTTTTCTGGAAGTTATCGTGCTTGCCATAACCTGTGGAAGTTGTACTCTCTACCACTGAACTGATACGCACATGTTATAAATAATACTTTTAGTTCAATATAACAATACCAACATTATTTACACAATAAAAATATTGTTAGCCTCCGCTGACAATCACAATTTTTCTTGTATTGACATAGAACCGTCATACACTATCTTCAAACATCCATCAAGAATCATATCAGCCAGTCTGTCAACAATTGTACATACCTTTTTACTCTAACAGGCAAGACTTGTAATAAGAGGTTTTAATCAGGTAGCTGGTGTGGACTATCATGAGACATTTTCTCCAGTAGTAAGACACTCGTCTCTGAGGACTTTATTTGCTCTTGCTGCAGAGATGGACTTGAAAATGCGTCATATAGATGTTGACACCGCATTCCCAAATGGAGAACTCGAGGAGGAAGTCTACATGAACCAGAAGTTTTTGGTTCAGAGTTAGTACTTTTGGCAGTATTTGTAGATGACATCATTGTCTTTTACCAAAATGACATGTCATTTGAATTTGTCAAAAGTGACTTAAATAAATATTTGTTTAAAGGATTTAGGCGATCTCAAATATTATTTAGCGCTTAATATATCACGGAAAAATGGAGAAATCGCTCTTACATTGAAAAATTGCTACAAAGATTTAGTATGGGCAATGCCAAAGAATATGAAACTCCTTTGGCCCATAGTAAGCTGGAAACGCAAGACTCTGAAGGTAAGAAATCTAATTATCCTTATCAACACTTAATGGTGAGTCTGAATTATATTTCCGTGAATACGTGTCCAGACATCGCGTTTGCTACTAGTTATTTGAGTCAGTTTAATAAGTGTTACAATAGTACTCATTGGTCGGCAGCTAAGCGAGTACTGCAGTACCTTAAGGGGACTATAGATTATCCCATTGTTTATAAGAAGACGGGAAAACTCCTAGTCGGGTACACAGATGCCGATTTTGCGAACTGTACTAAAGATCGTCGTTCGTATACAGGCTTTTGCTTCAAGCTGGCAGATGGACCTGTATCCTGGGCTTCGAAGAAGCAACATACAATAGCACTGTCGTCAGCTGAAAACGAGTACAATGGCACTTACTGATGCTGCAAAAGAAGCTATTTATTTGCGTCGCTTCATTTCAGAGGTATGTGATGTTCGGTACCCTAGCATAACTTTATGCAGCGATAGTCAAAGTGCACAAAACATAGCCCATAATCCTATACAGCATGGCCGGACCAAGCATATTGATACCAAATACCACTTTATTAGAGAGAAGGTATCTGAAAACGAGATTGTACTTCAATATGTTAGGTCAAGTGATTTGTTAGCGGATGCATTAACAAAGTGTTTAGGAAAACTTGCACATCGCAAATGTATAAACGGTATAGGTTTGCGTCCTAGGTACTTAGTTGTGTATTTATTTTTCTTGTTGTTGTAATTTATGTAGATTACACCATTATGGGCGAACGTTGAGATATCGATGTTATTTTGTTGTTCATATTATTTAAGAGTTCTTATTATGGCCATTATGGGCGGATGTTGTAATTTGTGTAGGTTACTGGCCATGTTCAGGTAACTATATATTTTGAATTTAAATATTTTTATGATGTTCTCGATGATTTTCTGACACTTCAAAATAAACATTCAATAAGTAAACATGATCTCTTTTTACTTTACTATTTTTTCTAATTTATAACATAAAGCAGTAATCATATTATATTCTCTTTGGCAGTAATGGCCACCCACAAACCAATAAGAGATTGGTAATGGCGGCTTCAACGGCTTCAACTACATAATTAGGGATGCATAGCTGGATGTGCAATTCGCAAAATGTGCAGTGGTGCAAATCGCAAAAGGTGCAGATCGCAAAAGGTGCAGCTCGCAAAATGTGCAGATCGCAAAATGTCGATATCGCAAAATGTGTAGAACGCAATAAGTGCATATCGCATAAGGTGCAGAGGGCGTACCGCGAACTTCGAAAATCGAACTTCATATCGTACCGTCCTTTTCCGTCATATAGTGTATAACACGAGAGTGAAAGGGACGACACGACACGAAGTTCGATTTTCGAAGATCGCGGTAGCACCCCAAGTTACGCAGAACGTGCAGATCGCAATAGGTGTAGATTCTGTAGATCGCAAAATGTGCAAATCGCAATAGGTGTAGGTGTAGATCGCAAAATGTGCAAATCGCAATAGGTGCAGGTCGGTACGAAAAGTTTTATTCCTCGGACATATTTGCATGAAATTTCGTATGAATAGAGTACAGCAAAAATAATTAGTTATTTGTTTCAGTGTTTTCCAAAATTCAACCCCTAAGAGGGTAAAATAGGGGATAAAAGTTTCATATAAACGCACAGGCCAAACTCTTAAGGCGCAATTTCATTAGTTATATGGAACACGTGCAACAGGGCCCGCATTAGGGGAAACGTTTTCATTAGTCGACAGGGCCTGCATGCAGGGTACAAAAGATTTCTGGAACGCGTGCCACAGGGTATCTGCTAGACTTTCATTGGTTGTTATCTCGCCTGCGGGAACTCCCCGTATACTGCATACTGAACGAGTTAACGACCAATTAAATTGCACCACTTTCACTGGTCGTTATACCGCCTGCGGGGAGCCCCCGTATGCCGTATATCGACGGAGTTATCGACCAATGAAATTGCGCCATTAGGGATAGAAACTTAAAATTTTGCAAAAGTATTCCTCTTATTATGATGTACGCATCAATTAAAGAGGATTTTTTTAAATTTACCCCTAAGGGGTTGAATTCGGGATAAAAGTTTGTATTTTACTTTTAATTCTTTGGATATATTTACACGAAATTTCGTATAAATTGAGTACAAACATAATCAGTTGTGTATTTCAGCGTTTTTCAATATTTAACCCCTAAGAGGGTAAAATAGAGGTTCAACAAACCCTTGGGGCTAGAAACTTAAAGTTTCGCTCACGTAATCCTCTTATGATGAAGACATCCAATAAGAATGATTTTTTTATATGACCGTTTTCCACCCCGAAGGGAAGAAAACGATTATTCCAGGTCTTGCCGAGGCTTGACCTACGGAGATAACCTACCTTACCTAACAGTACTCACATGCGTCTACTTACGACCTTTTGCCTCTGTGCGTGGTCCGAGCGCTGTCGGGGAGCGGGTTCGGGCGGGGGGCGTCGGCTGGCGCGCGACCGGTACCTTACTCCGAAGAGCCGAGCCGGCAAGGGCTTGCTTCGGTCAAGCCTCGGCAAGACCTGAAATAATCGTTTTCTTCCCTTCGGGGTGGAAAACGGTCATATTTCAGTTCTGTGCCTTCGGCTTGACCTACGGAGATGTGTCTATTTTCTGCCGGCGCCCTATATCTAAAGCGTACTGTGATAGAGGTGGACGTAAAACATCCGTATGATAAAACTTTGAAATGTAATAAAATCAAGACCTGTTTATTACCAATAGACTTAAAGTCTAGTATTACAAGATTCTTAAACACAAAACAAACTTAGGTTCTATTCACAGCAATGATATGGTAGACATTGTTATAATCAACCAAAATGAAACACAGTATTCAACATAACACAAGCACAACTGAATAACAAGACAATCATACATTAGGTATAGTCTCTAATCTTTATAAATAAAATTATAATTATTTACGTGTGCTCATGGACAAACTAATGAGATCCATTGACCCTTAACAGTCTATCAAAAAACAACAAAATAATAATAATTATTATCATCATCATGTCACCCGAAAGACGTCCACTGCTGGACATAGAAACAAGCATGATCCAAGTTGGTCGTAAATAAACGGATTTATTATTATTATAGGCCTCCCCAAAGACTTCCGCAATGACCGGTCCTGCGCCACCCGAAAAATAATAATAGTAAATAATATAATTATTAAAATTTGATTAATATCAAACTGGAGAGAATGAATCATTCAGAATATTTAAGTTTTCAGTCCTAGGATGTGTTCTACCGATTTGCAATAGAGTTTAAAGAAATTATCTGACCCTCTCCAGTTTCCTCTTTTTAAAATTAAATCTAAAGGCACGTTATTTTGATAGTCATTTGACGCCACAGCTGACCTGATCGAGTCGGGGCTGCAGTTTATGCCTAAATCACAGAAGGGGGCCTTAAGCCAATTTGCGATAACTGCCATTGAGGCCGCTTTCACTTCCCCACGTATTGGCTATGTGCACGTCTGAAACGTCAAACGTCAAAGGTCCCGAGACAATGTCAAAACTCAGAGACGTCAAATAATGACACATGAATATTTTATTTACTTCAGTAAACGAGAAAGACCCCGTATTGGAAATTTTACTGAAATAAATAAGAGAATAAATAAATACATACAAACGAAACGAATCGTAGGAAACCGTTAAGAAAACAATAGAAAACGTGAAAGTAAATTTGACAGTGGTCCCCGGTAAGTACACATTTCTGCCATGGTGTGCGCTACGATCGCCTAGTTTACCCCCACCACCTACTTCGCACATAGCCAATAGTGATAAACAAACTATTCAAATTGGAACGCGCACCTCTTCGATTATTTGACAATGACAAACTTAAATGTGAATCTCCAGAACAATATAACTGCCATCCTAACTGTCGATTCTTGATATTGTCTGTTTTAGACCAAAATTTTTGGCCAAAACGTTACTGTCGAACCCGATCTATCACAATGTAGGGAGTCAATGCACAGTAATGTTAGGTCATGCATGATTACGACGCCTTGGAGCCAACAATAGCAACAAGGCTACATGACGAGAGACTTGAAACAAACTATCTTCCGCCGGGGGATGTATTCTCAGCCAATGAAACAAGTCCTGTACGTTTCAAATCTTTGACCTTGAAGGTGAGGACGTACACTTTCTAATGCTAATTGCTTTGACCATTGCTGAAACTAAAGGGTGACCTGCTAATCGTTTTTCCTGTATGGGATCTACCAATGTCAAAACCACCGACGTGTGGACCAAGATCGTTGTAGGGGCAAGTTTTCTAACGCGGAATAGAAATCCTAAATAGATGGCGACATCCATTCTGTCTGCACCATGCGACACATTGTTTCCAGGTTGATTCATAGGTCCGCCATGTGGAGTCACACCATGCTGACTGGAGTAGGTCAATACCGTGAGGATCCATATCTGCTATAAGATCACTCCACCCTGTATCCTCCAAACCTCAAAAAGTAAGTCTTGTGCTTTCGGCAGTGGGCGATTGGTGGACAGGTCGATTAAACACCTGCTGATATCGCGTATCTGAAAGGGGGCTTCCAGAGCCCTGCGTTTCAAATCCCCCTCCGGAAGACTGTCTTCCAACGGGGAACCATCAGAAGATAAATTCCCGAGGACTGGTTGAGGTGTCGAAGCACTCTGGGTATCAGTGGCGGAGTGGGAAAGATCCATGCAAGTTTGTAACCTCAAGCCGGGCTGAATGCATTTATGAACGCTGCCTGTGTGTCCCAAGCCTCTATCGAAGCATTCAGCGGGACTACTTTCGACCGAATGGTGGTGAACAGAACTATTTGGGGAGAGCCCCACTTCTTGAATATCTTTGTCGTCACCTCGTCTATCACATGCCAATCTGAAAGACTCTTTCCCTTTGACAAACATTCAGCTATGGAATTGTATCGGCCCGGTAGATAGAGGGTTTATGGTCACCCCGAGGCTTTGTACTAGTAACAGGATCCTTCTGGTTTGCTACACTATCTTGGCATCTTTTTAGACCTATGTGCACTTTGTTTATGTGCCAAACAGCCTGATCTTTTGCCCCATTTCCTGACAGATAACAATCGCCGATCTGAATACCCCAGCCGCCGTCGGAAGCATCGGCCGCAATAAATATCGTATGCACGTTTTGCGACTTGCACATTTTACGATTTGCACATCCTGCGTAGCCTGCATGTTTTGAGACGTGCACATTTTGAGACGTGCATATTTTGCGAATTGCAGATTTTGCGACATGCACATCCTGCGACTTGTACATTTGGTGACATGCACATTTTGCGACATGCACATTTTACGTAGCCTGCACATTTTGCAAATTGCACATCCAGCTATGCATCCGCCAAAATGTACTGAAACGTCACATATAACGTGACGGTATAAGCTATCATACTAGCCGGGCTGGTGGCATGACCAATGACAGATTGATGACGGAAGGGATGTAAGCAGAAATAAGGTGCGTAGTGCCACGGCACCATGGAGAGAGCAGATCAGAGCTATCCGGAGAAAATACCCGTTTTAAACGGTAAGTAACTATTGCTATTACTTCAAAAATTGCAAGTACCTTACATTATGCAACATAATAGTCTCAGATAAACTACAGATGCTGGATACTACAAAATGTACCTTTTGCGTAGTTCCAAATCCATTTAAGAAAGGTTTTTTGGTAAAAATTTAATCTGTCGTCAACTATGCTAGTGTTGTTACTTAATAAAAAATATATGTGGATAATTTATCGATATGAATTATTTATGTAAGCATTTAGATGAGATATTATTGCATTAAATTATTAATTAGGTACATAGTTATTTGACAACTTCAGATTTCCGAAAAATAATTAACGCATCAAAAATGGGTTGATGCAGTAGGGCGCAATAATTGGACGCCGACCAAACATCACAGAATCTGTTCCAAACATTTTTAAAGTGACTTTTACGTTATGATAGGACAATAAAACATTAATATTGCCAGATGCAATACCTACAATATTCCAGAGGTCCCTTGAGGTAAGTTGAGAAAGAGCAATATATTTATTTACTGACTTTCCAGAGGCCGCTTCAGATGAATTGGTTTGGTTTAGGTTCTGTATAATATGTTAAGACGTTAACGTTGCATACATTGATATTTATTTATTTTTATTTGAGTGAAATATGTTAATCTAAATGAGATAAGATAATTTGTTTATGATAAAACTGGATTATAAACGCGAATATAATGTTGTCTTTAAGACTGATAATTTTCAGGGATCCCATTTCAATCAACAACCAGAAGACAAAAACAATAAAGTGATGCTGAGCGGTAATGGTAGGTTGCCAGATGCAATGCTTACTCGGATTTAATTATTTTAAGTAGGCTAATTATTATCATTGTAATGTTTTGGGAGAAAATGACTGGCTGTCGAGTTAGTTTCGGCGTTACTTCTCGACAGTGGTATTTTGACTTGTAAAGTGCCATTGCGGCCTAATTGCAGAATAAAGAGTTTTTTATTTATGTCATTTAAGGTATCGAACCCTAAAAAGTAAAATTTGTATACAATTATGTCTTAAGGGTAAAACACCGGTGGACTAAAGTTTCAAATAAACATTTTAGTATAAAATGCTTAAAATCATGACCTACATAACTAAATAATTTAAATTTGTAGGATATACATATTAGAATATTTTGACGTTTGACGACCGCTTTGGCTTAGTTGGTAGTGACCCTGCATACGAAGCCGGAGGTCCCGGGTTGGAATCCCGGTCAGGGCATTTTTTGTGCATTTATCACGAATATTCTTTTTGAGTTTTGTTCATTTCCTATGTATTTTTCTATATCTGTATGTATATCGTCGTCTAGTGTACGATTGTCCCCCAATATTTATTTATATATATATTATTGATCTTGAATGCAGTTTAGTATTTACACGGTTATTTAATGAATAAGTCAATAAAGTAAAGGAATAAGATTAATTTACGACTTACGAATACCAGTTACGAATATCAACAGTAATTGAATATCGATGTCGATATTTTGTCGAAAATTATCTGTAACTCCAGTAACTCTCGTCACGAAGTGATAAATAGTGGAGACAATGACAGGTAAAAACCTGTCAGACAGCATGGTATTTATTTCTTTCTTACTTACTGATAAGCACGTTAGTAATAATAAATAAATCGGAAGTATAGAAAACGTTGAACTTATTAGCGCTCATTTGCTTTTCTCTGATATGTGTGAGTTAATTCCAGCCACAGATAACAAACACCAAGATTTGCCCTTTTAAGATTATTGGCTATGTGCGAAGTGGGTGGTGGGGGTAAGCTAGGCGATCGCAGCGCACACCACGGCAGAAATGTGTACTTACCGGGGACATCTGTCAAATTTACTTTTAAGTTTCCTATTCGTTTCTCTACGATTCGTTTCGTTTGTATTTATTTATTTATTTTCTTATTTGTTTCAGAAAAAATTCCAGTAAGGGATATTTCTCGCTTACTAAATAAAATAAAATATTCATGTGTCATTATTTGCCACCTCTGAGTTTGACATTGTCCCGGGACGCTTGACGTTTGACGTTTCTGACTTGCACATAGCCAATAGGCCGTGTCAGTCTGTCCTGTCAGTCAGCGTCCATGTCCATTGCGAGTAAATAGAGAAATGAATGACAATCAAAGAGAATATAATCACTACGTTTGACAATTTAAATTGTCAGTCTTAGAAACCTCTCTTATAAAAAAAAAATTATGGAGAAATCTACGTGTCATAGCCAACCTAACAAAATACATAAAAGACTGGCAACAGTTAACCAATTTGTCAAGTTGAAAACTGAATTCTTGTCAAAAGTCAGGAAAAACGGATTTTGCCTGTGTGGTGATTTCGTGTTTTTCTTTCTGTTTCTTGGTTTTCTCTCCCTGAACAGTGCGTTGAGTCGAGCAATTTTGTTCCTCCGTTCTGTTTACTGTGTGTGATAGCGTTTTCTCTTCATGGACTCTTTAGATGTTGAGTTGAGCAACATTGCTCCTCAGTCGTATTGAGTGATATTATTACAGAGATAGAGGCTCATACCGGGTGCAAAGAGTAGGATTTGTGAAATTTGTGGCGTAAGAGAAAGATACAGACCAGGATTCTTTGCCCATTTTCCGATTGATGAGCAGCAGTAAGTATCATAATTATCTTATATGGGCAGGTTCTCCTAGTCCAAGCCACTAATTTTATAGCACCACACATTAGTGGTCTTCTGTTTCCGCGATTGTTACACATTTGTGGTCTAAAGCGGTGCTCGACTAAAAAGCATACATTTATATATAACGATATTGCTTAAAATACTATATTTATCAATCAGGTAACAAAATAGGCAGAACATTTCGAATAGTTTAATTAATATAGTATTTACCATGACTACGTTCATTTGCGCAAGCCTTCAAGTCTTTTTTTCACCGTTTTGTTCTGTTTTTTTTTACCTAGTCTGTAATTTGCGCAACGGATTACTTTAATCCACTAACAAAATTGCTAACTGTGCTTGTGTTTCAGCTTGTGATAGCGGCCTACAGGAAGTGCAAGAATATAGGTGCCTACTACTTTTCAAAAATATGACCTTCATGTCTCTAATGTCGCAGAAATTAGTCACATATATATGAGTGGATTAATTAAATCAATATTTTTGCACTTGACTGTACCGCAGACCACTACACTTTACACTGCTAACGCGGCCATCGTTTTGGCCACCGCTTTAGGGGAAAAAAAGTTACAATTTTCACATGAATAGTAGTATATGGTTAATGGGGACATTGGCGTCATCTGGGATGAAATTTACTATAGGTACATACGGCAAATATAAAAGAGTCGAGGTTTTAAAATAATAAAGTACTGTAGTAGTAGTGTTAATAGCAGCGTTTTACCAACCAATAAAACGCTTATTAAGCGATAACCTAATTTGAAGCCTAAATAAATAATTTGAGAGTAGCGAACTTGATTTCCTGTAACAGATCGGTCTAAGGCAAAACACCCACTCCATCCCCTCCTTGTGACGTCACGTCATGTGCACCTGGCGGGGGCCGCCTTGTTGGCGCTGAGAGCCCTGGTCGTCATTGGATCTCAAATTATGACTATGTCAGATTCGCCAGGCAGAATTTAAATATTAGGCTTCAAATAAGGTTATCGCTTAATAAGCGTTTTATTGGTAGGTAAAACGCTGCTATTAAGCTTTGAACCGTTATTTGAAGCCTAAATAAATAATTTGAGACCTGTTTGTTATCACCTGGTGCATAGTATGACGCCAATATGATTAGAAGGATGGGGTTATAAAATTATAAACAGATAAACACATTGAACTCTGCAATCATTTATTGTATGTACCTAGTCGGCTCATAAGTTCTGTCATATACATAGTATCAAATAAAAACAAAAGTTTAAGTTTATTCCGTATAATTTGTACAGCGTTTGAAAGCTTATAAACTAGAGAATCTAAATGTATAACATTTATTCAAAATGACCGCCATAATTATCTACACAGGCTTGAAGTCTGCGTGGCCAGTCGTCAATGGATTCACGCACCACTTTCATGTCGATATTGGCCACTGCCGTAGCAAGGGATTTTTTCAGCGAGCCTAGATTTGCATGAGGTTTTGAGCACACCTTTTCCTCTAAATACTGCCATATTTTATAGTCTAACGGATTAAGATCTGGGCTAGAGGAGGGCCAATCTTCATGCCGTATAAAGTCGATTTTATTGGAGGCGAGCCAGGCTTGTGTAGACTTTGCCTTATGGGCTGGAGCAGAGTCCTGCTGGAAAACCCAATGCTGGTTTAGAAACATCGTATGGGATAGTGGTTTCACAATATTAGTCAACACCGTGTCTTGGTACACTTTGGCACTAGTTTTTACTCCTTTCTCACAAAAATGCATACTAGTGACGCCCGCATAAGAAACTCCCAGCCAAACCATCACAGATGAAGGGTGATGATCTCTTTGAATACGGAGAATGCTATTAGACGCTTCTTTACTATTGCGAGCGTACACTCTATCATTTTGTTTATTACAGTTTTCTTCTATGTCAAAAATTTTCTCGTCCGAAAACAGTATACAACGATGCTTATTTTTAGCGTACTTCTTCAATAAAGCTTTAGATCTTTTAAGCCTTAAAGCTTTAAGCCGACCATTGAGAAGATGGCCAGTTTTTCGTTTATAAGCACGAAGTCTCAGTTCTTGATTAAGCACTCTTTTCACCGTGTTTCTGCTCAAACCCATCTGGAGGGCCATAACTTTTTGTTTCCTAGCGGGATTTCTGGGAATGCGTGCCCTAATTGCTTGTACAACCGCTGGAGTCCTAGCTGTACGCGGACGACCGCTTCTTTTCTTGTCATTTAAACTAGAGACCTCACTGTATCTTTCTATGGTACGATACACAAATCTTAGAGAAAATTTTAAATTTTCAAGTAGCTTAAAAATTTTAGTCGGCGAGTGTCCACAACGATATAGTGCAATTATTGCGGTACGGCTATCTTTAAGCGTCCACTCCATGTTAAAGAAAACAGAAAATTGCAAAATTATACTACTCAAATATTTAAAAAAGATTCGAAATTCAAATGCACAACGGTTTTTGTTTTAGGAGTTCCAAATTTAAATTTTAAAGGCCAGTGACATAACTTATGAGCCGACTAAGTAATCATCAGAAACAAAATTAACATTACATAGTATAGGTATGTATTAAAAGTAAAAAGCACAAATATAAAATCATGAATGCATTATATAGGACTTACAAAAAATATCAATACATTACAATTTTATTTATGATCAATGCTTTGATAGGTAATGTACATAAGTACTTCATACAAGCCACTTGCCAGCATGTTGCTGGTAATACCAATTTCACATTACAAATTACTAGATCTAGTAACTAATAATATAATAATCCACAAATTTAGAATAATACAAATAAAACATTTAACAGAGACAAATCAAATCATGCCATGTTTTAATTTATAAATATATAATTCTAAATTCACACATTATCCAAATTTTACTCACTCACTGGCGCAAATAAGCTAGTACAGGATTGTGATGGCATAGCCAAAGGTTCAATTGGACGACAATAATATTTGAGAAAAGTGTTCTCTGACCGCCAATTTCCTCTAGCCAAGATTTCATCTAATGGACTATTTTTACCCACGACGGAATGGAGAAGGTATATGCGTTTAGGGTGAGAGGTTGTTTGTTTGTGTGTGCACCTCAATATCTCCAAAACGGCTTGACCGATTTGGATACAGTTTTCTGCAATGGGTTCGTGGTTCATTTGGGACGAACCCCATAATAATTGTTACGACCATAACTCGCCAGGGGGCGCTGCAGTGAACATTTTTTGCTTGAAAGTGCGTTTGAGCTGGTTTGAGCGCATTTTTCTCCGGAACAACTTCACCACCGTGGATTATTTCGATAGTGCTGGGCAAGTACTTGAATTTGATGATCAGACGATGGAGCAAAAAAACATAGTAGGGAACTGTACAGGGGTTCGATTACTTATTGTTCGTTTTTGGGCCCTTTTGTTTATGTTTGCTTGGCAGCCATTGTAAATGAACTTCTCAGGGTCTGATGATGGAGTAAAATAACATCATACTGAACCTTTCGAAGGTTTATAGATATTTGGTCGTGTTTGGGCTCTTTTCATTGTGTTTGCTGAGTAGCTTCTGTACATAATATGTTAAGAGTCTGATGATAGATCAGAACAATATTGCAGAGAATCTTATTAAGGTGATCATTTAGTGAACCGTGTTTCGATTGTTTGGCTAGTACGAGTATGTATTGAGTAACCTCTTCACATGAACTGCAGAAGGCCTGATGATGGAGCAAAACAGCACCATAGGGAAGTCTGCGAGAGCACATATATATGCATTAACGTGTCGTGTTTCTTTTGATAGTGTTTTCTGAGTAGCTTCTGTGTATGAACTGCTGAGAGCTGTAGGTATGATGAAACAGAATAACATAGTAAGGAACTTTGTGAAACCTCATGCATAGAATACCGTGATATAGCTCTTTAAAAATTGATGACTGAGTAACTTCTCTACCTATAACTACTCATGAACTGCTAGGAGCTGAATTTTTGCTCTTTATCCACGGAAGAGTAGGCGTAAGTCATATTCATATGTCCCCCAAACAGGTCTGCTTATCAAAATATTATGGTTTCGGTTAAAGTAGGTATTATGGTGGAGTTACAACTTATCGGCGATACACGACGTGAATATGCCATGGGTCACACTACGCATGGGTAAAACTATCGTGTTATGTTATAAAACTGGCCAAGTCCGAGTCGGACTCACGCACAAATGGTTCCGTACCATTATACATATGTTTTAATATTTGTTATTATAGCGGCAACATAACCTGTGAAAATTTTAACTGTCTAACTATCGCGGTTCTTGAGATAAAGCCTGGTGACAGACAGGGAAGTCTTAGTAATAGGTTCCCGCTTTTACACGTTGTAAAAACGGGACCCTATTACTAAACGACCCGACGTTGTTTCGGGGGTACAAAACTCTGAAAAAGGGATTTTGCACATTTATTTCAAAACGGGTTCACTAAATTATATGCAGAGCAGAGCGCAATTAATTTGGTGTTTGGTTACCCACGACGAAAAGGATAACGTATAAACATTTACGATGAATTAAGGGCAATAGGCGTAGATTCTCCAAATCGGCTAAACCGATTAAGATTTTTTGCAATATATTTGTAAAAAAGTAAAAGTTCGTCGAAATTTAGAATGAATGATTCAAGTAAGTGATATTAAATTTGATGTGCTTGTGATAGAGGAAGGAGGATGTGAGTGTCTACGTGGGCTCGCATATACTCGTCGTGCGCGATCTGAGGAGAAGCTTAGGACCTTCGGCCCCACGCAGAACTCGGATCGGCTCTCATCATCATCATCATCATCAGCCCACCACAGTCCACTGCTGAACATGGGCCTCTCCCAAGGCGCGCCACAAAGTACGGTCCTCTGCTTTACGCATCCATTCGCGTCCCGCCCTCCGACATACGTCGTCACACCACCTGGCCGGCGGGCGACCCGCACTACGCTTGCCGAGGCGCGGCCTCCACTCTAGGACACGCTTACACCAGCGGTTGTTAGTTCTATGACAAGTGTGGCCAGCCCACTGCAACTTCAGTTTGCTAATTTTAAAAGCTATGTCGGTTACTTTAGTTCTCTGACGGATTACTTCGTTCCGTATTTTATCCCTGAGAGAGACCCCAAGCATAGTTCTCTCCATAGCGCGCTGAGCTACTATTAGTATGTGGACTAGCCCCACAGTCAGTGACCACGTCTCGGCTCCGTAGGTCATAACGGGAAGTACGCACTGGTTGACGACTTTCGTCTTTAAGGTTTGCGGTACACCGACGAAAATATGTGACGCAACTTTCCAAACGCTGCCCAGCCTAATGGATCCTCCTATCGGCTTCCTTCTCGAAGTTGTTCCTGTCTAATTGCAAGAGCTGCCCCAGGTATACATACTCCGGGACAGCTTCGAGAAGTGTGCCACCAACGTTAACCGGCATCGGTACGACTAGATCATTGAACATGACCTTAGTCTTGTCGAGGTTCATCCGAAGACCGACTCGTTGGGAGGATTCATTTAAGCTGTACAACATCTCCTGTAATCCCTGCGGCGTTTCCGCCATGACAACGATATCATCGGCAAAGTGCAGGTGCGAGATGTACACTCCGTTTATGTTGATGCCGTGTCCATTCCAGTTTATAGTCTTGAACAGACTTTCCAAAGCATTTGTAAACAGTTTCGGAGATATAACGTCCCCTTGTCGGGTTGGTCTCAGCTACGGTCCTGAGCGCAATTTGCCTAGTTGGAGTTTTGCCTGAAACGCAAAATGACTACCGCGAAATACGTCTTAAACTGAAGGTGACTAAAACGCAAATTGACTAGTCAGTATATTGCCTACATAGTATAACGACTTAAACGCAAAATGCACGGACAGGTAACTGCAAAAGTTTTTTTCTTTACACGTAAACTAGCAACCCGCCGCCCCGGCTTTGCACGGACTATTTTGTTAGGACTTAGTATAACAGTAGCATGCAGTCAAGAAATTAAGTGTTAATAGGATAATGCGAATAATATTGATGAGTAATAAAACAATAAAAGGTAAAAGTACCAGACAATCATAACATTATAGGAGGGCCATTAAGGCAGGCAGGGGGGACATTAAGGTACGATGGGAATGAAAGTAAGTACAGGTAAAAAACTTAGTTAAGACTCCTGGTATATGTGTGAGTAATGTGTCTGAACAGACATTACATGCATACATTTGCAACGTCATACTTCGCAGCTGATTTTAAGGCCCAGAAGTATTTTATAGCATGTTTGAGAAAAAATATTTTCGAATTGCTACCGCAGTAGAGTTATAATAGCCACACTATAGATTCAGGCTACCGAAAGCTGAGGCTAGCAGGGTAGTTTGACATTATTCCAACATCCATTTCTTAGAGAATAATACCTGATGATAGAAAAGGATAAGTGTATGTTCTCTGGCTAACCTGATTAGACTCCCTGGATATCCGCCACCAATGGCACGAAACAGAAAAAAAACTTCCGACTGACTGTGATGACGAGCCGAGAATAAATTCTTTGCGATTGTACATGCAAAAACAAAACACAAAAGTAGGCAAAATGCGTCTTTGCCATTTTGTGTTATGCGTTTTAGTCACTTTCAGTTTAAGACGTATTACGCGGTAGTCATATTACGTTTCAGGCAAAACTCCAACTAGGCAAATTGCGTTCAGGACCATCCGAGACCAAACCCCCTTGTCTTACACCTCGATACAATTGGATAGGTCGTGTTTAACTGTTCTGTACTCGGACCGACATCGATGATCCGTTATACAAGCATCTCAACACCTCGATATAACGCCAATCAGCTTGGCTCCGCTGCAGGGATTCCAGCACAGAAAACTCGATCGGCTCTACTTTGAACATTTAGCGATAGGATAATGCACGAGAATCCCGTGTAGGCTCGCGTACAGAGCCTGACCCTTCACGCTAAGGCTTTTTAGGCACTTCGGGCCTTCTCACCTGCGCGGAGCTCAGCTTTTGGTCTAGCGTGCCTTGCTACCCACCTTTGCGCTCACCTGGTGGCTCGCCCTTTGGGTCTTCGGCCCTCTGGCTTGCGGATAGAACTCTCAAAGGACGGTCCGAGCCTTCGTCTTCCAGGTTCTCTTGTAAAACACTCGATAGGAAGGATCTACTTGGGCTTGCCCTTCAGGTCTCCGGCTGGCGTCGAGAGTGCTTTCTGATTGGATACTTTGGGCCTTTGTCCCTACGCTGAGCTCTGCCTTCGGCCTACCGTGCTTCTTTCCGGAATATATAGCGTTAAGTGAGAAACAACCATTGTTTTTTCTACCATGTCGGTGGCATACAAGCATACAGTCCGCTTGATGGTAAGCGGTTACCGCAGCCTATAGACGTTTGCAACTCCAGGGGTTTCAATGCGCGTTGCTGACCCTTTAAACATGTATACACTCCTTTCTTGAATAGCCCTATACTGTAATATAATCCCTTGGGAAAACCTCGGGAGGAAGTTCATTCTACAACTGGAGCATTTGAGTGAGGAACGTATAGACATTGCTCTCTAAAAATAATAAAATAAAAACAAAATTAAAAAATTTTAAAAACCCACAACGGATTAACCTAGTTGAAAAATTATAAAATAAAGTAAATGTGAATCCCCCGACTGGCTATTTACGAAGTAAACACATAGAGATAATAAATAAATTTCAAAAACGGTTGTATGGTTGCGAGGTATAGTTACAAAGCCAGAAAATCCGTTGGGGGCTGCCATTGCCATGTCTGTTCCTAATTTCATTAAAATATTAATAATAGTAAAGCTCGAGGTACATTACATTTAGCAACTTAAATTGAAGTACCTATAACACGGACTTCGTAATCTTACTTCATTTCAGGGCAGGCAATGTCAGCCTCCGACGGATTTTTCTGGCTTTGTAACTATACCTCGTGACCATACAACCGTTTTTGAAATTTATTTATTATCTCTGAGTTTATTTCGTAAATACCCAGTCATTCACATTTACTTTATTTTATAATTTTTCAACTAGGTTAATCCGTTGTGGGTTTTTCAAAATTTTTAATTTTGTTTTTTTCAATCCAACTTTTAGATGCTACTGCAGGCCGGATGCTGTCCGCACTTGCCTCAATGCCGGCCTGCCTGCAGTAGAATCTTTTTTATCCAGCCAGAAATATTAGTACGCGACGCAGCTTTCGGCTGCCCACATGCAGTCAAGAACAGGTTATTGACACCACAAGCTGCGCGTCTAGTTTGAGATAATAAAATTACTCTCTTAACCCAAAACTTTGCAATCTTTATTTTGGAAAAGTTGCCAACCAGAGTGACGATTTAATACTGTGTCAGTTTTAGATCCATATTTTGGCCAGAAAATGATGTAATTATCAGTTATTATACAGCTATTGATTGTCATCTACGGCCAAAAGTGTTAAATCATGTACCCGACGACCAGAACATAGCAACAACAGAATCGCAGCGCGTGCCGAACATTCGTACAAGTTATTCTCGTTGCTATGATTAGTTTCTAACCCAGTGACAAGGATATCTGTATCCCATATAGGGGCTTTTTTATGTCTAATACATGATATATTTATAGATTTCAATGCTTGACGCACTAGTAAATGTGAACTGAGGCGATTATTTTCGCTTGGGTCGCAAAGGGTGGAAATTGCAGATTTGTATACTTAAATAGTACTATACGCTAGGCGTTGTGTAGTATGAAGATCTATTAAGAATTTAGCCAAATCAGCCCCCTGAGGTTTGGACACATTCACAGAATTACGAACAGCCCAAACCCGCCATTTTTGCCATGCAGTCTTATATGTCTTAGTCGAAGATGCTCAACAACTTTTCTTTAAAAAAATCTATCTAATCTTGGGTCCACCCATTTAAACTTTCCGAACATCCCCACATTTCCAGACTTCGAGAACCATGTCCCGTGCCATTGGTGGAGGGAGACCGGTTGTCGCATCGACCAGAACTCTGTCCAAATTGTAAATTGTGAACGGGGGACCCTGAGCCCTGTTCTTGAGGTCCGGCCGCCAAAACACTTTCAACCAGCGCGGGGCTACAATTAAATATACCCCTCTCGCATTGTTGAGGTGTTGTAGCACGTGGGGAATTAGGAAGGTTGGTGGAAACACCCACGCTAGGGGATAGTCCCACATCTGGCTGAAGGCATTGTAAAGACTGGCCTTGCTGTCCGTCAAATCTAGAGTGCCGTAAGATGGAAGCACATGTGCTACTGACGAAGCGAACAGGTCTATTGAAGGGCGACCAAATTTGGTGAAAACCTGATTCATAATTTCGGGGCAAAGGTGCCATTCGGGAGCTCTGGTAAGACAAGACAAGTGATCGGCTTCGCCGTTGTACCAGCCTGGCAAGTAATTTATTTCCATGTGGATCTTGTAATAATCCAAAGTTTGGAAAATTCGATGAGTGATTTCCATCAGAGGAGCCGATTTTGTACCCCCTTCGTTCCTCATATAAGCTACTACGGTTCTGTTGTCCGACTGTATTAACAGGGAGGAACCGGCCAGGTGTCGACCGCGACCTTCTAGGACGCGGTAAATTGCCAACCTCTCGCGCTGGTTGGAATGAAGTTTTGCTTCCTCCGGAGACCAGATACCCCACAACTTGAGGTTGTCTAATTGGGCCCCCCACGCCTGCCCTGATGCATCCGTCACCAGGTAATTGGTGACTGGTGGGTAATGAATCGGAGACCGCGTCTCGAGATTCTCGCTCCACCATTTTAACTCCTCCATCACTGGAGGAGGAATCGGATAACGGTAACGAGGGTTCTTTAGTAATAGGCTTTGACAATGCCCTGTAATTTAGACGACCCCTGGGAACCATAAAACTCGCAAAATTGACCATCCCTACCAGACTTTGGACTTCGCACACGTTGCCTTTCTTCTGTCTTAGCAGATTTCGTACGTTTTTTTGAAAGCTTTGAGCTTTTTGATATGGCAAGTACTTTTCGTTTGTGTGTGGATTCCAAACAACTCCTAAATATTGTGGCTTCAAGTGGCTTCCCATTCGTCTTCGTCGGGATTTTCATATTCTTGCCTTACTTTTCAGCATACTTTTCGTCCCCACAACTCCTCTATATCTCAAAGAGCGCTTTAATAGGCTTACTTCCATCAGATCTTTACAAAACCATCTTCTCGCTCCACCACCTTCATCCTCAAAATTTTATAATAATTCTTTCACCTTTCGGGCCGTTCGACTGTGGAATGCTTTGCCGCGGCATGTAAGATGTGCGAAATCACTTCCGGTTTTTAAAAATTATTTGAAGGAACATTACTTGTCACTCCCTTGAATTGCCTTTATATATATATATATATATATATATATATATTTATTTATATTAAAGAATATATATTTATGTATGTATATTTATTTATGAAGATTGTGTTATTCGTTTATTCTGATGTATGCGTATGTGTTATTTTGAATCTTCTTGCAGTTCTTCTGCACTACCTGTTTTCCCAGTTTTGGTTAATTGTTTTCCCGCTACCCAAAGGTTGTCTGGTAGAGATCGCTTAAAGCGATAAGACCGCCTGTTGTTACCATATTTTTAGTAATTCAGCTACTGTACAACTTATCACTAAGTGGTGCAATAAAGAATATTTATTATTATTATTATTATATTGCAGATACTGCCAGCCCAGGTATTCCAATAGCCGAGTTACTTCGAGAGCCTGGTGTGAAAGGATTTGAAGAGAGATTTTGAGAGTCCTGATTGGCCAACAAGAAGTCGTCCAAATAAACTACTACTCGGAAGCCTTTTTCTCTGAGTATTTGAGCTACCCAATTTGTCAAGGACGCAAATGTTTTCGGGGCACAAGCCAGCCCAAAAGCTAGACATGTCATTTGCAGTAATTGTTGGTCGTAAATAAACCGTAGGAAGCATCGGTGTGCTTTGGCAACCGGCATATGGAAGTACACATTTGACAAGTCTATTTTTACTAGCCAATCGTGAGGCTGCAAGAATGTGCATATTTTCTGCATGTTTATTAAACGAAACGGTTTCACCAAAACGTACTCGTTTAGGTTCTTTAAGTTAAATATCGGGCGGGCAGAGCCGTCGCTTTTTGGTATTATGAACATCGGGGATACGAGACTGGGACTCGGATCTACAGGCTCCAATACTTTCATTTGTAGCATTTCTCTTATCACGCGATCTATTTCGCAACTCTTTGGGGTGGACCAAAGGTGATCGGCTAGATTTGGAATAAGTAACGGGGGTTTGGCATTGAAAGGTATTCGAAAATTTCGAATCATCTGTGTTAAAATTATTGGAGCCTGTAATTCCTCCCAACGTTCCACAAAATGTGCCAAACGGCCAGCCCGAAAAATGCTCGAGTTAGAACTTCCGCCCCGCGGTAGCTATTGGCAAAAGCGTCTGTGCTCTGAAAGCCTTTATTAGGCCTATGCCGCGAAGGTCTGGTTTGTTGACCAGGCTTTTGAGGAAAGCGAGGGTAGTCACGTGGATGATAATTTGCAACTGGCGTTGGCAATGGCATCCGATTTATGAAATCGGGATAGGCGTAATTAGCATTAAACATAGCAGGAGCTTTGTTTGCATATGTATTAGCCTAACTAGGCATGGCCTGAGCTTGCTGTTGTGGCTGAGCTTGCGCAGCAGCTCTGTTGTTAGAGGGCGCCCGGGGCGGCCAAAAAACTTTAGAGGACCCGCCGGCCTTCTCAATTGCGTTAGCGAACAGTTATTTGTTAAACAAGTTATCACAAGTGGGTGGAATTTTCTATAGGCGTGCTTTCAAAAAATTGTCTTTCACTGATCGCAATATATTGTCACGTCTTTGTTGTATTAGTTCAGCCCTATGACCGCAAGCAATCTGCAAAGCATCATTACTAATCTTTTGAAAGCTACCCTGCATTAAACTTAATTTATCCTCCAGCAATTTCGGTGTAACTACAGGAACGGAATTAGACCATTCAACTAACTTCTTGAAACCGCACTGAGCTGCTTTGTTCTGTTTTATAAGGGCCTGAGTGATAGTTGCAATCCCACGTTCAATTAGCGCCAACGAGTTAGACTTGTCAAATGGTTTGATTTCGTCATTTGTTTCCAAATATGTGAAACCTGGCGAGGAACCGTATTGTTTTTGCACTTCTGCATAACGGGCACTATCCCAGTCTTCAGAATTAAAGCGCTGAATGTTGTTAATCAACTCAACAACACTTGGCAAGGTTTTAGGAATAGCCGGTTCTTTCAATATGGTATTTAACGGTAGTTGTAATGAGAACCCGGGTGCTGGCTGTAGGGGCGCGGCACCCGTTGCCTCATCAACAAAAAGTTCACCACTCACGTTTGCACTAACACTATCAGAGTGATCAGCTTCCTCTAAACCAGAGGTGGAGTGAAAATTTGGTTGAAAAGGCAGGAAAGGGTTAGGCTGAAAAGCAGCGCTACCCGCGATTAAATTAGATATACCACTTACTTGTGCGGTTAAATACCTTATAGAAGCAGCCATGCGACTGCGTTTGTGCTTGCGCAGCTTTCCTTTGCCGGCCTTCCTTTTCTCCCCAACGCGCGATGGCCCAGGTTCCTCTGTCGCAGCTGGTATTTCTTTTTGGGTGGGAGTATCCGCCGAGGAACTACTCGACGTGACATCAGATGAATCTGATGAATCACTCTCCATTTGTTCCTCTAAAAATTAAACAAATTTAAAAACCGAACGGTAACACCGTTAATAATTTCAATAACAGGTAGGTATTTTAATACCTTACCAGATGGTACCACACCTGTTAGTAGTGATTTTATTTAAAAACGACCGATTGCTACGGCAAACAAGACGCCAATGACGACCAGGGCTCTCAGCGCCAACAAGGCGGCCCCTACCAGCCCGGCTAGTATGATAGCTTATACCGTCACGTTATATGGCCAAAATGTACTGAAACGTCACATAAAACGTGACGGTATAAGCTATCATACTAGCCGGGCTGGTGCACAGGACGTGACGTCACAAGGAGGGGATGGAGTGGGAGTTTTGCCTTAGACCGATCTTTTACAGGAAATCAAGTTCGCTACTCTCAAATTATTTATTTAGGCTTCAAATAACGGTTCAAAGCTTAATAATTATACTACACCAATTGTTTTGCACTAAGATTCCTTTCAACTCTCAAAAGTAAGTTCGTTGAAAATATTATTGTATCTTAATAAATAAGATAACGACTACCTTGTAAATTCGTAAAAAGTAATAACATTTTATCAGTGTTTCATTTATAAATAAAGATAAATTTAGCGAGAACTGAGAAATATTGTGCACATTGTTACTGCTAGCGTCATCAGTCGTCGTTAAATTTACATCCTAAAACAATATTTAAACAGACTTCTCTATTAATGACGTTATCGATATCGATAAAAGATTTTTTACGTATGTACACATCACTATTATCGAATTTTCACGTCACTGCTTTTGACAGATGTCGTAATGGCAACACTACATTTTTCTTACATTGGTAGTAGCCCGAATAGATTTCCATACTAAAGAAAAAAATAAAAAAATGTATGAAGTTCCGTCTCTTAAAACGTAGTGTTTATATTCTGTTTGTTAAATTGTCAAACCCATTCACATATTTCTCACTAACTCATTATTTTGACGATTCTAGTTTTTTATTTAAGTCAAGCTCTACGACGTTTAAATAGCAACTATGGATGAAGAATTAGGTGAATTAGCACACGAGAATTTTGATTTACCACCAGTGAAATACGAATGTAAGTCATGTCAACGTGTTTTTATTTATACATAATGGTATATAATGACATTATAGTGTATATATTGACATATTTTTGTAACTGATTTAAGTAGGTCTCTTCAAGAACCCATTGGTTGAATGGAAACGTTTGCTGTCACTTAGTTTTTTTCCTTTATAATTTTTACAAGCTTCATATCCCCTTACGATCTAAACTGGCTGTAAACTTATATTCTATAGTCTAGTAACCACCCGAGAAAGAAGAGAAAATAAGTGGATAATTCGAAATCGTGACGCTGCGAGATTAAATACTTATAGCCTATTTCTATTATGAATATGTATGCTTTATACTAGTTAATAGATTATATTGATCCGAGGCGTTATTGCACCATTGATTAAGAAATTTGTAGCGAATAAGACAGAAAGCACATGTAGTAACTCATAAAATTTTAAATTAGTTCAAGCACAAGATTTTTCAATTTTCCTTTTGGATATATTATTATTACAGGTTTTACAAAAAAACAATAGTTTACATTATTAACAAAAGATCAAATTATGAAATAGACTTTTTTCAGATTTATTCTCCGTCTCGTTCTAGGGCCTTATATAATAATAAAAAAAAGCAACTTTTTTTAACAAATAAAAAATAACTATTAGTATTTAACTTATTCTACTATTTCCAATTTCCCAGTGTTTATGACATCTGGGATGTTTTAATTCATGTCAGTCTGCCCTTTGGCAAAGGCCTCCCCTAGAATTTTCCACATTTTTTTATCAATGGCCTTCCCTCCACAATGGTCCTGCCATTTCTCTAATTTCATCATCCCATCTTTTTCTTTGCCTTCCCTTTCTCCTCTTCCCGTCACGGGGGTACCAGACTGTAATATCTTTTGACCATTTATCTTTTCGGCTATGAATTGTGTGCCCAATCCATTTCCATTTCAGTTTCTTTACTGTATATGTGAAGTCAGCTACATCTGTCATTTTTCTGATATGTGTTAGCTTAACTTTGTCTTTCAATTTAATGTTCAACATACTTCTCTCCATTCTATTTTGGCACACTTTAATAGCTTTCCTTTGTTTTTCTGTTAGGGCTCATGTTTGGCACCCGTACGTAAGGCATGGCAATATACAAGTATTAAAAACTTTCTTTTTATCTTTTTAAAAAAAAAATTGGGTTCTTCATTTCTTCTTTTAACGACCAATATCTTTTCCACAAGTTACTTATTCTGGTTTCTATTTCCTTTTGAATTTGATCTTCGGGTGAATTTATTTGCCCTAAGTATGTGTATTGATCCACATACTCTATTGTGTTGTTGTTAACTCGTATTGGTTTTTGTGGTCCATTAGTCATTAATTTGGTTTTTCCAGTGTTCATTGTGAGGCCCACTTGGGCACTTGCCTCTGCTAACTGCTGAACCATAATTTCTAGAATTTCTGGTGTTTCACTCAGTAGGATCAAGTCATCCGCAAACCGCAAATGGTTTAGTTTTTCACCATTTATGTTTAATCCATAAGCATCCCAGTCCAACTTCCTAAATATACTCCAGCTCCAGCACAGCCGAGAACAACTTGGATGAAAGTGGGTCCCCTTGTCTGACACCTTTCATTATCTTGAATTCCTCTCCAACCTTTTCTGTTTTTAACTTAGCTTTAGAGTTCTTGTAGATTTCCTTAATTATCCTTATGTATTTTGCCGAAACACCTTGACATCTCAGGGCTACCCAAATGTGCTTATGTTTTAGGGAATCGAATGCTTTATTATAATCTATGTATGCCAAATAGTATGTTTTGCCATATTCATTGCTTTTCTCTATAGTCTGTCTAATGGTATGAATGTGGTCAATGGTGGAGTAGACGATTCTAAAGCCAGCCTGTTCTTTCGGTTGGTTCTCTTCTAGTATTGTTGCTAATTCTGTTAAGGATAATCTTCGAGAATACGTTATACAGGTTAGATGTTAAGCATATTGGTCTATAATTATTTATTTCATTTTTGTCACCTTTTTTGTAAAGCAGTTCTAGGGCCTTAGTATTGTGTCAAACTCTATCATTTGGGGCTATTTCACACCTTAATTAAATCAGGTCATATGTCAGGGCATACATTTGGCAAGGATTACCATGCTAGCTGGTCTCATTTAACCCGGTGAGCATGACCCAGGGTATGTCATACCCTGGCAGTATTAAAAACTTTTGGTAATTTTTAAATTTTGGTCTAGGAACACTAGCTCGCTCAGTAACTGGAGGCAGGGGTGGCGTGATCGCAGCGTAACGCGAGGTGTCGGTCGGAATATTCATGCACATACATGTTAAGGTTTAAATGTATAGGTTTCAGATTATTTTTAGTTTTTCATCAAATTAATTACTGAAAGGCAAGAAGAAAGGGTTCATGCCATGTTCGAGGGGGCAGGACCAGATTTTTATGATGAATCCAGTTCAGAACAAAAAATTGATCATTGTATTGAGTGAAATAGTATGAAGTGAATTGTGATTACCCCCCATGAAATTGGGGGAGGCCTATGTCCAGCAGTGGACGTCCTAGGGCTGATATGGTGGTGGTGGTGGTGAATTGTGATTTGGAGCAAGAGGCCGATGATTCGGGTGGTGGTCCAACCAACTCTAGGAAGAGGCTGTAGCAAACAAACCAGACAGTTAGCCCAACGATGATTTACCCTTGTCTTTACACGCAGCGAGAATGTCAACTACGCGACGAGTAAGTGGCACTTTTTATACTTCTAGAGATGGCACTAAGTGGTTCAAGAATTAAATTAAAAAAAATATTGTTATAAGAAGAGCATCCCATTATCTTTTAGTTAAAAGTTTATTTATTTTGAATGACTGTTCCTTTCTGTTTAGTTGTTGATTTTTGTAAACCTCTAAACTTTTGTTACTAGAATTACGTAGTATAGGGTAAACACGCATAAATAAAATAAATTCATAATTAAAACTTGTCTTTCATTTAAATTCATTAAATAATTAATTATTAAACAATATACACTACACGAAATATAAAAATAACGATAAAAAAACCATACCAACCCAAAAACGCACGCACGCACGCTCGCACGCACGCACGCACGCAAGCATGCAAGCACGCAAGCACGCACGCACAAACCTGCTAGCACAATTCCTTAGGTATTAAGTACTCCTGACACAGGCACAAAAGTACCTACTACGAGTAGGAGGCCTCAACCTTATGTGTTTAAAACACCACTGTTTAAATGAAATAAATTTTAAACTTATGGTAGTCAGCCTCATATAGTACGTAGCAGCCAAAGTGGCCAAATAGTACGGGTACACCATATATTTTGTATAGTGTACCGAACTATTTGGCCACTTTGGCTGCTACGTTCTAATAGTTCTATATGACGCTGACTGTACCCATAAAGGTATTATTTATTTATTTAATGGTCAGAGCATTTTTTCGAGATGCTTTTTAGGGTTCCGTAGCGAAATGGCAAAAAATACTCGGAGACTATGACCACTACAATTATGAAATTTGGTGTGAAGGTATATGTTATGAACCGCTATAGAAAAATAATGTGAAATAACGAAATAAAAATTAAATTGGGGGGCACCCCATACATACATGTCACAGGGGGTCAACATTTTTTTTTCAATGCACATAGGCGTGTGGTGTGTCTATGGATAGGCCTTAAAAATGACAAAGGGGTTTATAAAAAAACCATTTTAGTCAACTGTTGGTGAGATATTAGCCGTCAAAGTCGTAAAAAGTATGCCCCCCCCCCCTCTAGTTTCAAACTACGAAGTTTACAATTCTGATAAAAATCAAGATGATGAAAATAAATAAATCCTTTCAACGATTTTTGGTTTGAACAAGAGAGGTTAAACGGTTTGTGAGTTATTGCTGAAAAACTGTCTTGCCAAAACAAAGAAGCGTAAGTGCCGTAACATTCCTATGAAGACACTAACTATTTTCATTAAATGTATTGAATAGTGGTTTTAAATGTAGATTAGGAGGTGTCGGTACGGAACCCTTTGTGCGTGGTCCGACGCGCACTTGGCCGGTTTTTCCTCTTTAATTTGAATTTTTCGGGAGCAGCGTTACTGCTTAATACAAAATTAATTTATTAATATATTATGGTAAATTACGTTTTGGGTATGTCATACCCTACCTCATGCTTGATGTACTTAACTTTTTCCCACGTCATGCTCGCCGGGTTATAGTACATTACTACAGAGGCCGGGATGACAGGGGTTGCCGGCCGAAGACATATAGACGGCAGAGCGAAGCGAGGCAGGATAGGTCTTAGGTGGGCAACCCCATATTTCCCGCCGAGGTATGTATAGTGCTTTTCTCAAACATGCAATGAAATAAACAACAAAAAAATCAAAGTTTTATTTTTAATACGCATAGTGGCAGAATGTCATGATGCTTGTGCCACAAATTTATGTGGAATGGAAATTAAATAAGAGGACTTTGCCGGCCTAGGCCTGCAAGATTTCTGGTTACATCAATTGTTAAATCCGGAGCAACTACGGATAAAATCCTAGATTCTTGTTTGAGTTACTGTGATATATTAAACAAAGACGATTTTATTGTAATAATGTGCGGGACTTATGATAAAAATCCTTTGAAGCTATTATCAACTCTGTACTTTTACTTAGATCTAGACACGCGGCAGCTTGTCCAGCCAAGTTCACCCCAGGAACTGGCGGACGGCAGCCGTGTGTTATATTACACGAACCGTTTGGAGCCACTTTTGACCCCCCAATAACTCCAAATCTATCTAACATAAAAATATGAAATTTGGTACATATAAGATCCTTTAGAACAACTAGAACCCCAAATTTCATAAATATAGGTTTAATAGTTATCGAGATATTAAATTCCAAAAAACGGCATTTTTACCACTGACTGACCGACTGACTGACTGACTAGTAATCAAAAACCTAACCCACTTCCAGATGACCTAGAAAGCTGAAATTTGGCATGCAGCTTGGTAATTATGTGTATACACCAGAAAAAATCAGAGGACAGTGATTTTATTATTAATTTTATTATTATTATTTATGCTAGTTCCCTCAGAACTCCGTCATTTATTAACCGACTTGGAAAATTCTTTTTTTGTCTGGAACGGTATACTTCCGGGGAGGCCCCATTGTCATCGGGTCAGAATCTGATCATAGGGTCTTGGAGAAATCGAGGGCACTCTTGAAATATTTTAGGTGCACCTATAGCGGTTTGGGTATTTTGTAAGTATAGTAACTCGTGCATTCGCTCTGGGAAAGCACCATTGGATGAAGTTTGACAAAAAGTAATGATATCCCATCAAAAATATAAATATGAAAATGGCAGCCAAGTTCACCGACAAAAGAATTGAGATCTAAAAGGGTGGCAAGTTCCGTAGATTATCTGAAAAGTTTAACTTTTGTTTTCACGTTTATACAATTCTTTTGTCGGTGAACTTGGCTGCCATTTTCATATTTATGTTTTTGATGGGATAGACTATTATACACCAATGTAATACTCTGCGATCCTTATAGAAATAGGTATTTGAATGATTGGAAAGTACGTGATTAAATGCGACTATTAGCAGCGGAATATGAACTATTTACACACCTGTTTTATTGTTGTTTTTAGGTAGTAAACTATATTTTAATAAAACGAGATCTGCTTCATGTTACGCCATTTTAATCAATCTACTCTCCATACACAAACTTCCAAAATGGTCCATACACCAATAGTATACCTTGTTGGTTTGTTTATTACACGACCTGATCTTGTTACATAACCAACACATTGATTTTGAGCATCGGCTCTGGGTTCTAGAGAATCCAGACTCGATGGACTCTCACATATTAACAAGTAGTTACTACTAGAGTTACTAACAACATCAACAGTATTCTCTAATAACGGATCAATAACACAGTTATCATCTGACTGTGTAGATAAAGTACAAAAGGAATCATCAGAAGATTCAGTATCGGATGACAAGGCTGCAGTTTAATTTCGTGATCTGGGTGTTTCTATAACAGTTATTTCTTGATTTATTAAGGTACTATCATTAATTTGTGCTGACTCTATTACAATTATACCCTCATAGGATTTTAAACTTTGTGTTTTATTGTCATTTAATTGGTTATTGTCTAACATATCCTCACTAGGTTTAGGAATACACAACTTTGCCAATGGGTGTGATATAGGTACAGAGATTGTTATTGGCTGATTGTTTGTTTCACAAACTTGCTCACGTTTGCCCTGATTGACATGCTCCTTTGCATTATGTACAACTTTCAATAAATGTTTACGATTCCTTCGATATATTGCTCCATCTTTTGACTTGATAATGTATGACCTCGGACAGTTTTTTAGAACTTCTTTTACTATACCTGACTCCCAATGACTTTTAGGGCTCTTTTTGTACATAATAGAATCATTTACACACAATTCAGTCAAAATTGTTGTGTGTCTGTCATAGTATTTTTTTATAGTTTCTTTTATGTTTATCCATTTTATCCTCCTCTTTCTCATTATTTACTATTTTCGGTTTAAGAAGATCTTTAGACATGGGCAGATTCGACCTTAACTTTCTTGACATAAGCAACTCAGATGGAGACTTCATATATTCTTTTTCATTACATCTATAGTGTAACAGAGCTAAATATGGATCAGTATTGTCTTCTAATGATTTTTCTAATATTCTTTTTACTATTTTGACAGCTGCCCTGGCCATTTGACTGAGGAAAATGGGGGCTTGATGTAATGTTTTCAATATCCCACTCCTGACAGAAACTCTCAAATTCTTTTGAATTAAAAGGCGGGCCATTGTCAGTCATGAGAGTTAATGGGCTACCATGACGAGCAAACACAGATTTGAAATGCATTACAACATGCTTTGCAGATGTCCCTGTATTTAAATTAGCTAATTCTATATATTTAGAATAATAATCTACAATTACTAAATATTGCTTGTCTCTAAAGTGGAGTAGATCAGCTCCCACTTTCTCCCATGGATATGATGGAGAATCAGAAGTAATGAGTGGCTCACTGGAGTTTTGTGGTCTATATTTTAAACACACTAAGCAATTTTCTACATACTGTTCAATATCTTTATTCATGGATGGCCAAAACAGTACACCTCTGGCTAAATTTTTACTTCTATTTAATCCTGAATGACTGGCATGAATCTTTTGCAACATTTCTTTACGCATTGAGGCAGGAATGATGATGCTTGTATTTTTAAACACAATATCATCAAGTACATGTATTTCTGCCCTATAACTCCAATAACATCTAACACTTAAATCTGTATTATTTTTGTGTTGTGGCCATCCATTGAAAAAATAATCTTTTAACTTTTGTAAAGCCTCATCTTTTGATGTTTCTAGTTTTATTAGTTGTAACTTGATTTCTGACACAGCTAATGAATTTGTAAACATATTAGCATGAATTGTTAGATCACTGTCAATGCTGTTTTCTTCACTTTCTAATAATGCTGCTCTTGACAGTGTATCAGATATATACATTTTAGATCCAGGGACATATTTTACGCTTAGATCATAAGGTTGTAATGTTAACATCATTCTTTGTAGTCGATTAGGTACCTGACTTAATGGTTTTTTAAACAATGAGACCAAGGGTTGATGATCTGTCTCTACATTTATTTTATTACCATAAACATATTGGTGAAATTTTTGACAGCCATACAGTATTGAAAAAAGCTCCTTTTCAATTTGTGCATATCTTTTTTGACATTCAGTTAATGTTTTTGACGCATAAGCTATAGGATGTTTTTCTTGCAATAAGACTGCACCTAGTGCTTGACATGAACTGTCGGTACTCAAAGTTATTGACTTTGTGTTGTCAAAATGACGCAGAACAGGTGCTTTAGTAATTAAATCCTTTAATCTTTGAAAAGCTTTTTCATGATTAGCATCCCATTGCCACAAAGCATTTTTTTTAAAAGGTTTCTTAAGATCTCACTTTCAGATGACAAGTTTTTTATGTAACTGCCTAAATAGTTAACAACACCTAAAAATCTTTGTAGACTTTTTTTACAATCAGGAGTCGGCATTTCTTTTATTGCTTTTATTTTTTCATAATCTGGGTACATGCCTTCTTCACTAAATATTTGGCCTAAAAATTTTATTTTCTTTTGCCCAAAAATACATTTTTCTTTATTAAATTTTAAGTTAATAGCGTCAGCTCTTTCTAAAACCTTTTTTAAGGTGTCATTGTGAGTTTTTTCATCAGGTGCATAGATTAAAATGTCATCAACATATAATATTACATTTGGAATGTCTGAAAATGATTCTACCAGTATTCTACTGAAAATTTCAGTTGAACATGTCAATCCATAAGGCAATCGTAAGTATCTATACCTTCCATATGGAGTATTAAATTTGCATAAGTCTGAACTACTTGAGTCAAGCGGGATCATCCAGAAACCTGAATAAGCATCTAGGTGAGAAAATACTTTTGCTTCATTTAATTTGTATCTGACATCCTCTATAGTAGGTAGCTGATAATGAGATCTTTGAATAGCTTCATTCAAATTTCTGGGATCTAGACAAATTCTCAGTTTTTTGTTTGCTTTTTCTACAATTACTATTGAACTAACCCAGTCAGTTGGTTTAGAAACTGGTTCTATTACACCCAGTCCCGTCATCCGATCCAATTCTTCCTTTAATCTGTCACGAAGTGCAAATGGCACTCTGCGTTGTGCATCAATCTTGGGCTGCACTTCTGGATTCACTGTCAGATGACACTTGTGAGGTAAACAGCCCAGACCCTGGAAAACAACATCATGTTCATTTAATAAAGCCTCCAATTCACTAGATTTTTCAACAATTCTTTCCGACTTATTACTAAATATACGCTTCACTAAACATAATTCTGTACAGGATTTTGCACCTAAGACTGGTTGACACCTAATATCTACAACAATGAATTTTATTCTATGTTGGTAGTTATTTATAAAACATTCTAAAACACAGGTTCCTTTGACCGGTATTTTACTGCCATTGTAAGCAATTAAATTTGCAGAGTTTGTTTCTAACATGTCTTTTGAATATTCCAGCTGACAGAATAGCTCATAAGAGATACAATTTGCCTTTGCACCAGTATCAAGCAAAAAACATACATTTTTATTATTTATTTTCACATTAAGTAACCAATCATCTTCTTTTATAGCCTCCATTGATATTTTTTTATCTGTTACTTTAAAATTTCCAATAAACAACTCTTCATTTGACAAATTACAGCACAGATTACCTGATTCAATATTGATGCTTCTCATAGGAGTTTTGCAGACTTTTGCGAAGTGTCCAATTTTTGAGCATTTATTGCACTTCACCCCGTATGCTGGACATTTTACCCATATGGAGTAATGGGCATTCCCACAGCGCTTACATTCTTGCTGCTGTTTCCTTGACGATTGACCTCCGCTTGGTCCACGAGCTGGCCGCCATTCACCAGTTTGCTGACGAATGGACATGACATCCTGTTGCTCAGTCTCTAGATAGGTGTTATTTATCTGAGATATCTCCATACTTTTGTACACAGCTACCATTTTTGTTAGTTCAATGTTATTTTCAAGTAATAACTTTTGACGTATATTCGTGTATTTTTTATCCATATTGCATATGAACATATCACGGATGAGTGACTCTTGTAGGTCACCAAATTCACAGTCTGCTGCAAATTTTTTCAACGTTGTTAAAAAATTATCTAGCGTATCAATTCCTTGCACATGCGTGAAAAATTTATGTCTGGATATCGCTAGATTTTTCTTTGGCACGAAATAACTTTCAAACGAATCTATCACTGATTGATATGTTCTTTTTTTGTCCTCACCGAAAGAATTGTATATATCCAGGCATCGTTCCCCCATAAAATGAAGAATTAATGCTGTTTTTCTTTCTTCCGGCTCTTTATCATATTTCATAGCTATCATGAAGTTGTTAAACACTTGTTTCCACCTTTCCCAATTACTGGCTACATCGCCCTCCAGATTTAGATCACATACATTTGTGCTTCCATTTCGTTTTTCACCAAATTATCTTTATATATCTGCATTAAATTACCGCTGCCACCATGTTTTATTGTTGTTTTTAGGTAGTAAACTATATTTTAATAAAACGAGATCTGCTTCATGTTACGCCATTTTAATCAATCTACTCTCCATACACAAACTTCCAAAATGGTCCATACACCAATAGTGTTGCCCTATACAACAACACCAACTTCATAACTGTTGCAGATAGGTTACCTCCGACGCTTTATTACCATAATATTTTGATGGCGCGTAACATTCTCAGGGAAATAATACAATTAAATTATAAGGCTAAAAAATTGCAAAGTTTAGAACACACTAACAGCACTACATCTGCCGAAACGCAAACATATATCACAGCGTCATACCCGGCTGATGGGAATGTTTTAAAAACCCCCACAATAGTGGATCAAGTTTGTGTAGGTACTCAAACCGATCCTGACTTTAACTTATTAAATATCCCACTTCCAACTGATACCACTACAGACAATGAACAAATAACGTCATCTAGTAACTGTTTTCGTGACTAACAATTATATATTTAATATTTTTCATCAAAATGTACAAGGTTTGAAGTCAAAATTAAGTCTTATCGAAATTTTAGCTGATACAACATGCATTGATGACATTGATGTTTTCTGTTTCACTGAGACATTTAAAAAAAATAACGAAGCGTTATTATTGCAGATTGATACCTATAAAATAGCTTCATCTTATTGTCGCAGTAAAAAATCAAGGGGTGGTGTAGCTATTTACGTTAAAAATTCACTGCATTTTAGAAGTCTAGACTGGATCTCAGATATGTCTATTGAATGTCACTTTGAGGCATGTGGTATTCTGGTTCCTGATTTAAATTTTATTACTTATTGTCGCAATTTAAATCAGTGCGTTCCAAAACCCAGATTGCTGATGTAGCTCACACAGCCGCCAAACTTAAATGGGGCTGGGCCGGGCACGTCTGCCGCATGCCGGAAGACTTGTGGGCTAAAATCACCACCAAGTGGGTCCCACAAAATTGAACATGGCGTCGTGGCCGATGAAATCGACGTCTTTGAGCAAGACTGGTGGGAGACTGCCCAGGACAGGGATATGTGGAAGAAAAGGAGGGAGGCCCTTGCCCAGCAGTGGGACACAAGTGACTGTTAATAAAATAAAATGGTGCATATCTTGGAAACTAAAAGACTTGTCGAACGCATGTTGTGTCTAAAATATTCCAAATTACCTCCTCTATCATCCCGGAAAGTCTTTGCAGCTAATTACCAAACACCCTGTGTATGTCGTAAACAAATTAATTTAATTTAATTCGTATGATACATTCACATTTGACATCCGCGTCAAATATAAAACATTGCCATACGCAATTTTTAAAAGTTTGACAGTTCATTTGCTTGGAAAAGATATACTGGTCTGACTCTATTAAAATGGTGGAACAAAACACGGACGAATACATAATTAATTGAAATCGGGACTTATACGGTAATGTCGAAAGCGTCACTGGCACATCACTAGCCCGAGCATGTACTTCCGTCAGAAGGAAGAGTATATTGACATTTGAATTGGTTGGAAAGGGACAAGAATACTTCAGTACTTCTTAATGGCTAGTGTAAAATGAACTCCGCCTGGCAGAATAAAATATGCCTTTTGTAATTAATTTTACTTCCTGTGAAATGTTATTTCGTCATTCTTGTAGTTTGCTGTAATTAATGCTCGTTTATTTGACGTACGTATAGATCGCGAACCTGGACGAGTCGGACTGAGAGCGCGAGGCGTTTCTGCTTACATGTACTAGTGGTACATATGTGAGGTGACCGCACGTCGCCCTATAATCTCCATCTAGAGGGGGTTATCTATGTACGGAAGTCAAAATGTATATCTAATGACCGATACATTTGTAATAGTAGTAATAAAACAAAGGCCACCTGGAGTCTAATGAAACAGCATACGTCGATGTCTAACCCTATCACTAAAACTATTGATAAGATTAATTATAAGGGCAATATTACGAGGGCGGTTCCGAAAGATTTTAGCTGCTCTCACTCTATTCATGCGATATATTTTTTATTTATACCATTATGTAGGTAATTTCAATAGTTATGTGCCGGGATAAAATCGTTAGTAAGCAGCAAGTATTTTTTTCACAACATTTTTTTTACCAAAAGGCCTTTTGTATGGGCTTTTAAAAAATTGCGAAAATAGTACTACTTTTGATACCTAAAAATAGTTTTGGCATCGAAATCCCTAACAACTGTGGTGGAAAATGCCCGGGATGACTTCCTAACTTAGTTTTGCTGATTTTAATGTAAAATCACTAAATGATTTTATTTAATTTAAGTTTTTTTTGTGATGATGACCCGTCCCTAGTCTCGCGACCTAGACTAATATTCGATACACCTGCTCATTGTCGCTAATTTTCATGCAATCGAAACAGATTACGTGGGTAGAGACAGGGAAGATTCATAGTTAGGGGTGTATAAAATTCCGTTTAGTTGTGGTGACGTATTAATTAATATTGGCCCGCAAAACAAAATTGGTATTGTGACCCGTTCATCGCATATTCGATAGGGCTGTTGACACGTCGTACTTAAAACACAATAAAAAAAACCCAAGCGACTTTCATCAACAGTTTTACCCCAACACATATGTATCGAAATTACCGGCATAATGGTATCATTAAAACATATATCGCATGAATAGAGTGAGAGCAGCTAAAAACTTTCGGAACAGCCCTCGTATTTCTGATCCAGCCAATATTGCAAAAAAAAAATGAGTTTTTTACAAGTCGAGCCGTATGGTAAGAATGATTACAAGCCATTATCTGAAAGGTTCTATACGAGTAAAAGTATTTTTTTAACTCCGGTAGATAGACAAGAAATTATAAAAGTTGTCAGATCTTTAAAAAATACAAGAAGTTCTGGGCATGATGGCATACCAATGTAACTTATCAAGGCTAGTATATTATTTATAGTTGATCCACTTGTGTATATTGTTAATTTGACTCTTGAAACCGGTATATTCCCAACAGAATTTAAAAACGCATTGATAAAACCATTATACAAGAAAGGACCAAGAGAAGACATGAGTAATTATAGGCCTATAGCCCTATTACCAAGTTGTTCAAAGATATTTGAGATAATTATATATAGTAGATTAATACATTTCCTACAGTCTAATCAACTCATCCAAACCAATTTGGTTTTCAAAAAGGAAAGTGTACGACACTAGCCATCTTCAAAAGTTAAAAAAAATCTGGGTTACCATTAATGATAACAAACAACCCTTGTGTTTCACTGTTCATAGACATGTCTAAAGCTTTCGACTGTGTTGTACATTCCATACTCTTGAAACAGTGGCTTTCATGTATTAATCTAAGTGTCAATATGAGTAAAACCAAAGTAATGCAATTCAGAAATTATAAATCAGCCCCAATGTCTTTGAATATAATCGGAGCTCGGGTTTCGATAGAAGAAGCGGACTCTATTAGTTTTCTAGGAGTGACGATTGATACACATTTAAATTGGCAATCACATATCAAAAAAAATTATGGTACTATTTCTAGTCATTGCAGTGCACTGTTCGTCCGTTCTGGAACATGTTCAGAGAAGAACGTGCGACAAGCTTATTTTGGAAATGTTTACCCATTGTTAACTTACGGAATCATTTATTGGGGAAATAATATGTTAAGTCGAAATTTATTCTCCAAAAGAAATGTATACGCACCATATACCATCTAGATACCAAACATTCTCTGCGCAATGTATTCAGAGAAAAGCGTCTTCTAACTTTAACCGGTATCTTTATAGTGGAATTGTCCCTATTTGTTAAAAGTCATCAAGATTTTTTTTGTAAAAAAGAATTCGCTAAGGACAAATTTAAGAATGCAGTACAAATACAATCTGCTGCGTCCGAACGCAAATAAAACGATGTACCACAAAAGCACGATTATCACGTGAACTGCCTAGCGATATAAAGATGTTAGAAGGGAATCTGTTTAAGCGTAAATTAAAGAATTGGCTCATTGAAAGGGTCTTCTATGATATTAAATATTTTTTTGATAGTGCATGTGCTTAAAATAATTAAATTCAATTAACATTTTGTAGTAATATTATTGTATAATATATTTTAGGTTAAATATTAATATTGTATGCCCGCACAGGGTAGCTGTTGATACCTTTTACCTGTTTACCATCTACCTTGTACACAGTGAACAATAAATCATTCATTCATTTGTATGAAATTCCATTAACGACCTCTTATCCTAGCCGCACCTGAAACGTCATACTTCGCAGCAGGAACAGAACATCGATATTTCATTGCATGTTCGAGAAAAGTAATGAATGGCTGTGGCTGATTTGTCAGTGTTACCCTACATATGCAGTGCAGTGGCACTGCCGATTTTCTTACAATTTCGAGACATCATTTACGGAACTATATAATTTCCAATCCCAATAAGATAGCAGTAATGTACAGTCGGGCAATTATCATAGGCGCATAAAATTAGCAAAACCTGGACATAATTCGATAACTGTAATTTTCTTTTTCTATGATTTATAGTATTGGTAGTTATACTTAAAATAAAAAGAATTAAACATTTGAAGGCTCCGCGTCAATGTTAAAAAACAAAAAACTAAATTTTTAACACATTTTGATTTCGTAAGTATGCCATAATAAATAACTTTGTAAAAGTACTGTATTATGATAAGAAAAAATATCATTTAATCATTTATCATGGATATTTTTGGTTAGTGTTTCTTATAGTACTAATAAAAAGTTGACGGCATCAATTAAACACTTTTGACGTAGTCATGTATTTGGTTTTCCAAAAAATACCCATATTTGTGATTTAAGAGATCTGCAAATATGATGATAAATTATTTAAAATTAAACGGCTTCTCTATGCACATAACTACGTCAAAAATGTTTAATTGATGCCGATAACATTTTATTAGTACTATAAGAAACATATTAAACAAAAAATATTCGTGATAATTGATTAAATGATATTTTTTCATATCATAATACAGGTACTTTTACAAAGTTATTTATTATGGCTTACTTCTGAAATCAAATTATGAGTTGAAAATTTAGTTTTTTGCTTTTTAATAGAGATGCGCCGAATGCGGGTTTCACCGAATACGAACATTCGGCCGAATATTCGGCCCATCTCTTGCCGAACCGAATATTCGGCCGAATTATTCGGTTCAAGAAAATGCCTTTATCAGCTGATCTAAAACAGACTAATGAAATGGTTACCTAACAATTTTGTTCAGTCTAAAGTAACTAGTAAGACTATGGACGACACTAAATTACGTTAAAGCTGAATTAATCCGTTAAGAATGATAATTTGACAAGACGCAGGCAGTGATTGTATTTCATTTTTGCAAATTGTAGATAAATACCTCTATAACTGTTCGGTAAAGATTCGGCAGTTAAACCGAATAATTCGGCCGAATACCGAACATTCAAAAATACGCCCAATATACCGAATACCGGATAATTGCCGAATATTCGGCGCATCTCTACTTTTTAACATTGATGCGGAGCCTTAAAATGTTTAATTCTTTTTATTTTAAGTATAACTAACAATACTTTAAATCATAGAAAAAGAAAATTACGGTTATCGAATTATGTCCAGGTTTTGCTAATTTTATGCGCCTATCAGTCCTGCAAGCATTTCATTTCAAACGAGTGTGAACATCGCATTGACATTTACAACAACAGGCTAATCAGCTGATAGTGACAGGTCAACTAGTAGTTAATAAATTTAATAATGTGTGTTCGTCACAATTAATATATATATTTTTTTTTTTACAGATTTAGACCACACAGCTGATGTACAGTAAGTAATTGATAACTTTATAAACCGAGTTTCTGGTAGGGGCGGCGATTGGAGCTAGCGCCAGTCTCGCTGGATGCGTGCGCTGGAAGGGAAGGGCACTGGCGCCATGTAAATAATATTTTTGTACCAGTCCAGTGGCTGGATCCGTATAAAATAAACAGTACAGTGCCACTGTGCCAGTCCAGCGCTGAGGCGCTACTGCGAACCGAAAAATTTGCGTCTTTGTCGCACTTGCGTGTTTGAGCGACAGGGACATGCTTCGTTTTCGGTTCGCGGTAGGCCTTCTGGGGGTCTACTCCGAAATTCGTAATCCGAACTTCGTATGGTGCCGTCCCTTTCAATCATATAGTGTATGACAGCACAATACTTTAACAAAAATAATTATGTGGTTTAAAAATCTAATTAAACAGTCAAAATCAACAAACTTATATATTTATTACGCTAAAAAACGGACAAATGAGATCAAATTAAATCAATAAATCTTTAAAAGGTACCTTTTTCAGTCTCAAAATCAAAGGTAAAGTTCAGAAAAAAGTTGGTAATTCACCAGATATTTTTTTAAAAGGGACCTTATCGTCGGTGATAATTTTTTTAGTGTTATTATTAAAAAACGACTATTAATTTACTTATTAGTTTTGATTAAATATGATAATCGTAATTTTAGAACACTTAAGTATTGCAACTCTTACTAAAAACCTATAACATGCTCAGCAAAGTCACTAAAGTGTTAACGTAATTGAAAAGGGACCTAACTGTCAGTCTTACAATATTTAGTGACGTAGTAAAAGCAAAAACAGCAGAATTACTACTATGAAAACTATTGAAAATCTTATGAAACAAGGCAGCAAATTATATTAAGACGAATAAAGTAACGAGACTGTCTACCTCTGAACAAGCAAAATCATTCTTATTTATTTAAAGGGTAGGAACTTATAAAGCGGCGGGCATAGATAACGTACCTGAAGAATTATGCTGACTTCCGAGTGTCTCGCATCTGCTTCCTTTATAAGAACAAAGGAGGCCGATCAGACTGTAACTCTTACAGAGGCATATCACTCCTAACTACTCCAGGGAAAGTCTTTGCCCGAATTCTCCTAAACCGTCTAATGTCGCTATCGGAAAGTATCTTACCAGAATCCCAATTCGGCTTCCGACCAGAAAGAGGCACATGCGAGGATATTTTCTCTATACGCCAACTTCAAGAGAAAAGTAGAGACCAATGTATCTCTGTTTTGTTGACTTAGAGAAAGCCTTCGACAGCGTGCCTCGTGAAGCGTTCTGGGTGGTTCTGGCGAAACTGGGGTGCACGGACAAGTTTGTTAGGATGGTCCGTCTACTACATGATAATATGCTATGCTGTGTAAGTGTCAAGGGTGACCAATCGGAGTTATTCTCTATAAGCTGTGGTGTGAAGCAGGGATACGTGCTTGCACCCACTCTATTTGCCTTGTACTTCACAGTAGTAGTTCGGGAGGCACTACAAACGTTGTCTGAGGGTATCCGTATTCGCTAACGCACCGATGATGGCATATTTAACCTATCACGGCTTAAAGCTCGCACTAAAGTGTGTCACGTTGCAATCACGGAGATGATGTATGCAGACGATTTGTGTTTTGTGGCGGAATCCCCAGGTGCTTTACGTCGAGTCTTGACGAGTCATGTGTGAGGTTCGGCTTAAAAATAAATGTTAAAAAAACCGAAGTTGTGGTTTTAGACTCGTTAGCCAGCCCGCAGGTTGACATAAAACTCAGCGGGGACTCAAGCAGGTAAAGCAGTTTAAATACCTGGGCAGCACAATAAGTTGAACGGTTGACATTGTGTCAAATGAAAATTACTAAATTAAATTCTAATGGTTACCGGCAGCAGATTGTATAAGTGTTGAACGGCACTGTTAATGGTGCATGAGATACACGAATGGTAAGCTGGAAGATATTTCATTTCATTATTTTAATATTAAGTTTACAAAAATCCCATACATTTGTGTGATGGATGACTTTATGCAATATATGTTTCGGAAAGAGTATATTAAAATGTAAATAAAAGCGTACAGATAAGTACGCTTTCGATATTAGTTAAAAACATCTAAAGATTTGCACAACGAAAAATTCGTGTAGAAAAAACGCATTTATCTCGAGCCAAGAAAAGAAGAGGTGACGCGATGCATGGAATAGAATACTGTCGACATTTACAGAGTAATTTGTTATATAAAACCACAGTATGCTCGCCTTTTTTTTATACAACGACGGTGGCAAAACTGGCAAACAAACTTACGGCCTGCCTGATGGTAAGCAGAACCCGTCGTCTATGGACGCATGCGACTCCAGAAGAATCACAAGCGCTTTTTTAACTTATTTATTTATTTAACTCGAAGATTCGGTGTATTGACAGCTAGAGACATAATGCAGGTCTCTCACTCTCAACATCGCGTATCTTCATCAGAGCTCCGGTGACCTTACTCACCGCCCCGCCTTTTCTCACTGATGGACAAGCAATAATATTGGTCAAATAGTTTCGAAGAAATCTAAACTTGCCCGGAGGGCACTGCCTTCGTTCTGTTATGGATAAAAATTAGAATGAAAATAAATTCACATTTATCTTGGTTGGAAGTGTTTTAATTAAATTTTGGTCGATCATGATTTACCAAAATTTACCGGGCCTAAATCAAGTTTAAGATTCCATTTGCACAACTGCTTGATCTTTCTTGGTGAGGTTTAGTATAGGAACTTTGTTGATTCCAAGAACTACCAGCAGATGAAGCAGGTGAGACCTAAATTGGAAGTATACCGCGAGACAATATACTCAGACTGGATTGTAACAATAACAACCTGCATTGACAGCACGATCGTGTTTGCTTCCACTCATCATCCACTTGCTAGTTTCACTAGCAAGCTTTTCTTTCTTGATTTCGGTCATGAATGCGATCGTGCTAGCTATGCTATTTCTAAGAGTAAAGTCTATTAGTGGTTTTACTGGTTAATTTAATCAAACTATTTACTTAAATTAAATTTTGTAATAGGTGGGTGCGTTGATAAATATTAATGAAAAGTATAATATTGAAAAAATATACAAGATTGTGTCATTTTGTATTACACCATGTATGTCAAAAGTAGGCGTATTTATATCTAGATCAAGAAGACGGAATTCGACTAATTAAATTAATGACAAATAAAAATCGTGGCAAATGTATTCTAACCAGTCACACAATAGTTGATTGGCCAATGATACATAAGACGTTTTTGTTTCAAAATCATGAAAAATGGATCATATTTCTATGTCAGTTTTGTATGCGGTTACTCTTCTATACTTATTATATTTCGATGATTAAATTAAAGTGAACATCCATTTGTGATTAAATTGAAATTAATTATTAGGCATGTCATAAAAATCTTTAATATCATAAAATGAGTGGGTAAGGAGCCACATTTTTTTTAAATCGTAGAAATTCTTTCCGCTTTTTTATTTCTACGGGAAGTTTGTTGAAAACTTTAGGCCCCACATGAGAGATGGTTCTTGTTGACTTGGTCAGCCGACAGGTTTGTGTAAGGAGCTGTTTCTTAGATCCTTGCCTAGTGCGTGTTATTTTCCTTTGAGGACAAGTGTCAACATTCTCCATGACGAATTTAGAGACATCGTATATGTACTGTGAGGGCACGCTTTTGGAGGATGAAAACACGTTGCCACTCTGCTGCTGTCCCCCACAAATCTAGTCCATAGCACATTATTGAATAAAACACTGAATAATAACATGATATTAGTTGCTTCCGAGGTAAAACGTGAGGCTGTTTATATGTGCATCCCATTTGAGACCGGAATCTAACGTTATGCCGAGAAACTTAGCTTGATTCAGTTGTGGCAACAACGTGCCAAGTATTGTGATGTTGAGTGGATCTGGAGGTCGTCCGGCAAGATTTATGTATAGTATTTGTGTTTTTGATAAGTTCAACAATTTGTGTTTTTGATAAGTTCAACACGAGACCATTCGCACGGAACCAGTTGAGCAGTTTCAAAATGTCGGACTTCAATGCGACTTCCAATTGACAACATTTCAAATTTTTTGGTAGTATGAAATCTTAACTTATTTTCATTTCGTTAATTTGGTAACAAGAAACCCCAAAAAAATATTTTAAATATTTTTATAGCTATTAGTTTTCTAAATATTCACGAAAATGTGAAGAAAGCCCATATCGTAGTAATGACGTCACTACTATGAAATTGCGGCAGTCACAGGGCACAAAAAGAACAGCAGTTCACTTTCTTTAGTAAATCTGTCTTTCTTTAGGAAATTGGGATATTTTCGAGAATTTAAAAATGTGGTTTTACTTAACTTTTTATCCTCTATCTGATTTCATCGGAAAAAAGCCTGCTTAAAAAAAAAATGAAATGTTGTCAATTGCTGAGCGGTATCTACCGTAATTACATCGCACGCGTAAGGGGTAAGTCATTGACCTGAATAAGAAAGCACAGATTCGCGAGTGAAGATTCTTGCGGTACTCCTATTTCTATGCCATCGAAATTGGATTGCACTTTGCCGTCACTGACTATCACGGCCTGTTTGCGATTAGTCAAGAATTCCAGCACCAATTTTAATGCTGGGCCGCGTATACCAATATGTTCGAGTTTGTGCGCTAGAACATTGTGGTCACACAATTCGAATGCCCGCGTCATATCACACAACAATATATTATGGCAACTTGAGCAGCTCGGTCTTTAGCCTACATGATGTTTTGAACTACTTCGCGAATGACACCAGTGCAGGATCTGCGCTTTCTATAAGCGTATTGTTTGTCGCTTAAAAGGGAAAAGTTTTCTAAAAATGACGTTAGTCGCTTCGATAACCCATTTTCAAAAGCCTTGGCAATAGCCGGGATTATGCAAATCGGCCTGTGGCTAGAGAAACGGCGGCGGCCACGGCGGTGGCTGTGGTTGTCCATAGGCCCTTTGCCTTTATAGATTGGTACCACCTTATATTTTTAAGAATAGGTGGAATACAGGCCGAATTTAAGTAAATAATTGAAAATATTGACAAGTTGAGATAATAGCATAGGTAATGCCGCTTTTAATAACTTAGTAGAGGTATTGTATATGTCGCACGTATTTTTACAAGCTATGTCTTGAGTGATGATTTTGTACACCTCTGCTTCTGTAAACTTAATTAGATAGATAGACACTTTACTAGGGTGGATCGAGTTAGTTAGTAATTTATTTGCTATTATTGGGTCGGGGGTAGGTGGCGTAGGTGCCTGTGTCGTCGCAGCGGCGGAGAGAAAAAAACTGTTACACACGTAATGCAGTCCGCTGTTATCTTTTATCCTATACCTTGTAATCTGTTACTTCAACCATTTGACACATCACAACACCCATAGAACGTACACACGCAAGACTTATCGGAATTATAAATAAAATCACGTAATAGTATTAGGGTTTTTGAAGTCAATGACTATAATATTTTGCTTTTCTTAAACATAATTTACGTTATATTTTTATTAGTTCATTTTTGTTGAGTATTTTACGATAATAATTTACCACCCGAACAGTTACGTGCTATGTCGTTTTCTTTTTAAAACTGTTGTTGTAACTAAGACTGTCGTTTCGATGCAGAAGATATTTCCGTAAATTCATAGAAACCGATTAGGTACGCATATATTTATAACAAAGAAAAATCTGTTGACTCTGTAAACCTAAATATTAGTAAAACTCCGTAAAGTTGGAAAATATGCGCAATTTTTTAGATCGACATAAATGACAGAAAAATCTGTGGCAGCTGTAAAAACATATACAACATAAGAGCCACTGATACCAGGGGCCTTTCAGCTCGAAGTACGATTTTTTCTATGGAGATGTTAGTTTACATGTTTGTACTAGATGTCACTCTCTATCGCACTGAAGTTCAATAAACGCCTTTCGTTGTTTGGCCTTTAGTTTCAGCCCCTTATTTCGTGCTGACATGGATGTGGATGCGGACGGTACCTTATTATGCGGTGAGAGCGGGTGCGGCACACTGTCGTCTCTCAACGACGGCGCCTTATTTGACATACGGCTGCTGCCTGCCACGAACGTCGTGTCTGCGGCATGACATGTCAGCGATACTGGTGAAGAGCCAGATGCCTTCGCTGGCGTCGACACCTTTGCTTCTGCCTTGCGTTCAGCGCGAGAAACACTACGGGTTTTTATTCCACTCGGCGTGCGAAATACATAACATATTTCGCGGTGTACATGTACACAAGAAACGGTTCGGAGACCACTTTGTTGACGCTGTACACCTAAATATTAGTAAACCTCCGTAAAGTTGGAAAATATGTGCAAAATTTATTGATTGACATAGATGAGATGACAGACAGACCGACCTGAGCTAGGGATTCCCTGTGGTTCAGGCAAAAAGGTACCGATATATGTCTATTAATATTCATATAAATATAACAAATAAATTATTTCTTGGTAACTAGTACAATTACAGTATTTTATTAAAAAAAACTATGTAAAATTAAGAGACTAATAAAACAGATACAGTCAATAGCTTCTCTGTATCATCAAACCTCATTTTTAACCGACTTCAAGATTTCAAAAGAGGAGGTTATCAATTCGGTTGTATGTTTTTTTTTTTTTTTTTTTTTTTAATGTTTGTTACTCCATAACTCCGTCATTTCTTAACCGATTTGGAAAATTCTTTTTTTGATTGTAAGTATATATATTCAAGTTGATCCCGTTTTGGTCAAAACGCAGTTCTGATGATGGGATCCATGAGGAATTGAGGGAACTCCTCAAATCTTTAAGGCAAACATATAGTGATTTTTGTGTTTTTATCAACAAATCAAGCATTTTCATCAAAAAATGTGACATTGGATGAAGTGGAACTGCTGATGATGATCAGAACAGAACTCTTCAACGACGAAAAGTTCACGTTTGGCGATTTGTCCTCCTAGCTGTTTTTGTCAAGCATTTTCTATTTTCACGATTAATTTTTGTCATGCTTGATTTCTGATGATGGGATCCATGAGGAATTGAGGGAACTCCTCAAATCTTAAAGGCAAACTGGCGATTGGTTCTCTTCGTTTTGTTTGTTAAGCAAACAAGGTTTTTCCATGATTCCATGAGGAATTGAGGGTACTTAGTCTTCTACCATTATAAACATACTTATAGCCATTTTTATTTTATTGTATGGAATCTAAGAGTGCACCATCTAAGTATAATAATCTTTCACCGGCCTCCCCCATTGAAGTCGGTTTTTTTTTCTTAAAAATTATTAATAGGTCATCTCGAAGCCTTTTCTTACAATTTGCGAAGCTTAGCGGATATAGCTCTAGTTTAGCATTTAGCCTGTTATAAAGATAAGGGCCCAAATAACAAAAAATCTTGAGTAGAAAGCGTGTTTTTTCTCTCCATATTGGTGGCAAACAATATCTTTACGTCGTTTGTTAGTATAATTTGTGCTGTAAGGGATTGCGGCGTGCTGTTTTAAAACTGTACTCATTATAAATAACTGCCGTACCGTAAGGACTTCACATACTTTATAAAGGTGGTCAGTGGGGTAGAGGAAAGGTCGGAAATAAGAGACTTTCAAAATCGCTCTTTGTGCTCTTTCTAGTTTGATAAGTGTTGTTTGGGCCAGACCACCCCATGAAGAAATGCAGTAGTTTAATACCGACTGGCATAAGGCAAAGTAAACTTGTTTGATTAGCATTGTTTCCGCAGAAGAACGTAGTTTTTTGAATACATATATTAACTTACGCACTTTCCTGCTCAAAGCCTCGACATGATATTTAAAGAGAGCGACTCATCAATTATAATTCCTAAGTACTTAATTTGATTAGTTATAGATATAATTGGACAAGTGCATTGTATATTTGTGTTATTATTATAATTGCGTGCATACAGGTTTTGATTATCTCGCGGTAAATTTGATTTCAGCATGAAAAATTTTATGTAATTAGTTTTATCTGGGTTAAGGGTCAGTTGGTGAAGCTGAAGCCACTGATTTACAAGGTTAAAGCCTTGTTGTGCATATTTGTAAACTTCGTCTGTCGATTTTGCAGAGAAAAGTAGGACAGTGTCATCAGCGTAGGAAATGATTCGGCCACTGTCGATTTTCAGATTACAAAGGTCATTAATATAAATTAAAAAGAGAGTTGGGCCTAATATGCTTCCTTGTGGGACCCCAAAACAGGCATTTTTTAGATCAGAACTGATGACATTATCTATTTTTGTGCACTGCGTTCGGCTGTCTAGATTGTTTGGTTGCCCTTATCTAGGTCCTGTACTAAGTAGCCAGTCATTTCCTGAACAGCGTCGGTGGTTGATAGTTTAGGCCGAAAACCAAACTGGTTTTTCGAAAAAATATCTTGGCTGCCCAAGTACTTAACCAGCCTGTGATTCATTATTTTTCTAAGTGAATTAGGTCTATAGTTGGATATTTGGGTTTTATTTCCATATTTGGAAATTGGTACAACGATGGCTTTTTTTAGGCACTTGGGGAAAATTCCCTCAGAGAGACACTTTTGAAAAATATATGTAAGGGGAGGAACTAGTATATGCTTGAACTGCTTTAGTATTCTATTTGAAATACCATCCCAGCCAACTGCAGAATCATCTTTTAATTCCATTATGATCCGTCCCACCTCTTGTTCATCAGTATTAAATAATACAAACGAATTTGAAGGATTGATGTGATTTGTCGGACTGGTAATACAGGGTACAGGCGAGTGTATAGAAAAGTCCCTATAGATTTTTACCTATGTTATCAAAAAACTCGTTTGCGTTATTTGCGGCCATTGAAGGCGACCTGTGTGACTGTAACAGGCCTGTAGAAGGTTCACGTTGTTTTGCCGTGTAAGTAATCTTTTTAATGCTTTTCCAGAGTAATTTACTGTTTGTCCCAGCCATATCTATTTGTTTAATTTTCTTAAGTAAGTTATTGCAAAAGTTGCGGTATCTTTTGTAAGTTAGTAGCAGTAACTCGTTGTCTGGGCTTGATTTAGTCTTCATGTGCAATTTATCCCTGTGTCTCATACAGCGTATAAGGCCGGGCGTAATCCAAGGCTTAATGTTATGATATTTACTATTTATACGTTTGTTTACAGCATTTCTATATTAATAATTTCGTGCAGGGGTACGGTAGACCCGAACGAGACCTGTCTCAAATTGAAGAACGTATAAAAATAACGATTTTTGAGTTGAACATATGTATCCGCAAAATTCGGATTATCGCGTATTTTGCATTTAAAAGTGTTAATTTGATGACAAAACGTCGGCCATATTGCCCACAGACTATATTGCTATATTAAATTTGTTGTTTGACTGTGTCGGCTACGTTCGAAAATCGTGAACTATTTTTGCGTCCGGTATGTTGGCCAGGTTGCTGGGCTGCGTTCTGGGTGATGGGCCATCATCGCCCATTGTGTGGATTCGGCTAGCCGCGTCTGCAGCGTTTTGTTTTTGTAGTTTTCAAGCGTTCTATACACCTATCAGCCTAGCTAGCACGATAACTTATACCGTCACGTTATATGGGCGAAATGTATTAAAACGTCACATAAAACGTAACGGTATAATCTATCGTGCTAGCTAGACTGATACAACCGCCTTCAAAGCGAATGTATGGGGCCTGTTACATGGATTCATATCACGATAAGTATCACGTGAATATTAAAGCAGAATCCATACAAATTTGAAAAATGCGATAATATTGAAAACTGCGATAATATTGACACCCCAGTATTGTGATAATATTAATCGTGTAAAGGACACCACTTGAATGTTTGCTGAGTCTGTCCGCCATCTTAAAGCTGCGTCTCTATTTTGTTTGTGACAAACTACTAGGTGACTTATGGCTTTTAAACGTCTAGCAAAATTCTATCCCTATCTCGCTCTATCTTATAACTTAGTGGTACTGGGGGACTACTCCAATATTCGAAATCCGAACTTCGTATGGTGCCGTCCCTTTCACTCATATAGTCTATGACAGGAGAGTGAAAGGGACGGCACCATACGAAGTTAGGATTTTGAATTTCGGAGTAGACCCTCAGCTCATGCCGTTCGCCGCGCTCGGACGTTAGAGGCGCTACTGCGAACCGAAAACGAAGTATCTGCCTCTCTCGCACATGTATATTCGAACGACAGAGAGGAAGATAGTTCGTTTTTGTTTCGCGGTAGGCCCTCAGGCGTCAACTTTAAAACGAATAGGGTATTTTACTATAAGAGAAATAAAATTCAAAATGTAATAAAAACCAGCCAAGTGCGTCGGAGTCGCACACTGAGGGTTCCGTACAACTAAAAAACAAATGTGATTTATCAATATATTGATATTTTTGGTAAAATATACTTCATAATAAACATTATCACTTAATTTCAAGTTCATAGGTCGATGGGAAGCTAAAAAATTATATGTGTGACAGACAACACACGGAATGTTCTTTGACTTTCTTCGACCGTCCGCCACGCTCGGACTAAGGTGCTACCAACCAAAAACTAAATATATATGCTTCTCTGTCGCACTTGCATATTCGAGCGCGGAGAGGGAAATACTTCGTTTTCAGATCGTGGTAGGCCCTCTGGTCTGACGGCTCCTATTCCTGGATGGTGCGCGTATCGGAATGTGAAATACCTTTGGCAAAACGGAACAAGTTGTTAAATAGCTTCCATTAATTGGAGAAAATATTACCAACTGTTATTATTATCACGTGAAACACTGAATATTGAAGCAACATCCATAGGGGCCTGTTACATGGTTATTATTATCACGCGATATACTCATATCACGATCCGTATCACGTGCAATGAATATTGAAGAAAAATCCATACGATTTTGAAAACCACGATAATATTGACATACCAGTATTGTGTTAGTATTAAGCGTTTAACAGACCCCATATAATTTTAAAAATCGCGATAATATTGAGTGTAAAGGGCCCCACTGAATAGAATTTGGCGGAGAATAGAGAGCTGCTATCGCGAAACGAAAACGAACGAACATCGTGTATTTCCCTCTGTGTCGCTCGAATTTGCAAGTGCGACAGAGAGGGAGATACACGAACTTCATTTGTTTTTCGCGTTAGCAGCTCTGACTTCGCACCAAAAATACTGACTGGCACATCAATATTTAACAATGCACATCTGAATTGAATTTTAATGTACGATTAGTATTTTAGCTATACAAATCAGTACTGATTACGGTGTCAAATTTTTTATGTGCCTTTAAATACTACCCTTATAAAAATGCTTTTTTTTTCTTAGGATTAACTTGCAAAGATACTAGCCTTTGCCCGTGACGTCGTTTGCGTAATCTTTTACTCCCAATTCCATATAATTCCATTCCATACTTTTATTCCCAATCCAGACTACAGACTATATTTCTATACGATTCGAAGTTTCATCATAATCCGTTGTTGTAATGTTTTTATTTTATACATTTTTGTACACTATTTCTTTCGTCGTTTGAATAACTGTCACGAATAAATGTTTTGTTTATTTCTTTCTTATTTATTTCACCCGAGCGAAGCCGGGCTTTCATCTAGTTATTTAATATTGCTTTGTGGCCTTTTTGAATGAGGTACGACATGCTAGCGTCTGTGTCAGCAGAATTATAAACTGGGTCAAGTTGAATGTTGCATAAATCACGGAGTTTATTTAAATCTAGTTTAGGGATAATTCGTGCGCAAGTTGTATTTTGTTGTTTTTGAAATAAGGTTAGTAGGGCAGCTTTGTGATCGGTCACAGAGGAGTTAGTAACAAGGGCTAGTGCTCGCAGGTTCTACTTAAACATGATATGATCTAAACAAGAGCCGCTTTGATGAGTGGGGACCGTATGCGCGGGAAGTAAGCCATGATAGGAACATAGGTTAAGGTAGTTTAGAGCCGCGGGGTCGATGCTCTCTGGCATACTGTTGATGTCTCCTATCAAAATAAGGTTTTGAATTGGTGATGATGAAGGACGGATATTTTTCCTTAAAAAGGCGTACACGCTCTGGAGATTTTAAGAAAATCTTTTTAATATTAGATATTAACACGTCCACGTCTTTAAAGTTATCTCGCACCTCTTCTGCAACTCGATGCAGACCATGAGCTAAACACGTAATATGTTTCATACATTTCATTATTAAAAGAATTTTAAAACAAAAATTTTAGTTGGCTTTTAATTAAATTAGCTACTGCTTCTCCATTGATCTTTTCCAAAACCGTCGACCCCAAAAGATAAAATTGCTGAGCATAATTTTTTTGCTACGATCGAATCACCACATTAGTCACGCGTTTTCCCATAAAATCTGGTGTTTCGTCGACAGATATCCATAAGTGATTGGTGTTATTTACCTCTCTTACTCTCTAAAAAGTATTTTTGTATACAACATTTAAATATACTTTGCGTAATAATGGTTCGTCCGGTAGAGACTTTTGTGAGCAGTTGCAGCACTAATATTTATTAAAAAAAATACGAAAGTTATTGTTGTTGATTGTTGTCCACGGTATATTGCAGGAAATAAGAAATATTATTAAATCGAAATAAAATTGATGTATGGAATTTGTTTCTTCAGTACGGTTTTTGTGTCGGTCGCTTTTAAGATGAATATCAATGTTAATTTTTTTTAGTTTTAGATTTACATCACACATGGAGCAGTATATAGTGGAGGTCACTTCGTTGTAGACTAGTTCAGGGTGACTGGTTATCCACGTTTTAATAAATCTTGCACATTACTCATTTTAAATTTAAATAAAAACTATATTAAAAAGAACCAATGGATTTATATATCAACCACGTCCGTTTCAAACCGTTTTAAGGTACAAATAATTATTATTTAAAGAGACACAACTTATATTTTATCGCTGTCATACGCAATAAAATGACAATAATGACTTTCAATGTCTTATGGAATACTAATTTTCCGAAGTGTCTATTATTTTCAGTGTTTTCAATGAGGTTGATTACCTCTTTGTCACCCGACTACGGCCAAGCCAAAAGGGAAGGGTTATTACTTAATATGAAATATAAGTAACTTTGATAATATAAGTTACGTTGCGTTTTAGATGGAATAACACATATAAAAACAAACCCTGAACTTACCACTTCTTTTGCGTTTGGCGTGAATGATTATAAAATAATGTACCTACATAAACATATCGGACTGGTTTTTTTTAGACAAAACTTACTCGATATCGATAAAAAAAGGTTTCTAACACTAGTTTGATTGCGACTGTCTTTTGTTTTGCTATGGATTTTCCGGGCTTTGCAGTTATTACTAACCATCCTAAAAACAAAAATCTTCACCAAACACTGGAATGGTTTTTTAGCATTGGAAGTAAATAGAATATCATATTTTTAGTAGACCAAATGTTTTTTTAGGCGCCATATTTTATATTATCAATCCTACCGAGCTCTGTCGCCTACTCTTCATTAGAACACGTGTATATACACAGATTTTTATTTATTTTCAGATTGCACGCTTGGGGTGACAGTCTGAAAGAAGCCTTTGAACAATGTGGAATGGCGATGTTTGGGTACATGACGGAACTGAACTATGTGACAATCAGAGAGGTGCATACGATTGAGGCCAACGCTGATGATATGATGGGTCTATTATATCATTTTCTTGATGAGTTGCTGTTTTTATTTTCAGTTGAACCGTTTTTAATTTGTAAAAAGCTAGTGATCACTGAATTCAATATGGAGGAGTTTCGGATTGTTTGCAAGTGTTACGGTGAAGAGTTTCAGATCGGCAAGCATCCCCAGGGGACAGAAGTAAAAGCTATAACTTATTCTGCTATGCAAATTGTTGACGAACCGAAAGATAATAAATACGAAGTGTTTGTAATTATTGATATATAATAAATACCGCTTACGTTTAACAGACTTTAACATTCTTCTCGTCACTGAGCCTAATTTACTTGACTTATTCCACTTACGTCAACTTCCACTTAGGTAAGATTTCTTTTTCTCATATACATCAAAAATTGAGTTAGGAATTTATAAATGTTTATGTTAATAAAGAATTTTTTTAAATTGTTTATTAGAAATTTTCGAGTACTGTCTCGTATTCGTAGAACCTTTCTGTGACCTGCACATTTGTACTAATTACATAGAAATTACTGTTAAATTAAAACCGCATATTTACTATGTATATTACGTGCAACAGTGCAGTCGCATAACGTAATATAATGGTAAAGACCCCGATTTAACAGTAATTCCATGTTACCTCGAAATTTTATAGTTACATAGGGTCGCTAATGTCGCTATGCCGATTATGCGAGCAGCGTCGGCTGGCGTCGGTTTGCGACCACTTGGCTGACTAGGTAATGCGTAATCGAGTACACATCACTGGCCACAACCCTACATTTTTGTGGTTCATACGTACATATACTCACGTCCATATCCCATTGGGGTAGGCAGAGACCAGAGAATGCCAAAAAATACGGTCATTACATACTTCTTTCGCTTCAACCACATACATCTCCACTCCACATACATCTCATACGTGCTCGTCGGTTGCGGGTACTTCTGACTTGGCCTTTTTTCAGTACCGTAGAAATATGATCAAGATACCCTCGCCTTGGTAAATCTGCCTGAACGTAAATCCTCTTAGTCAGTCTGCTTTCTCACATCTTCTCAACATTGCCCAAACTACCGAAGCATGCCTTTCTCGATCCTAGTCACTACGTCGTCATCTGTTCTACATCTTTCTCTTATGAACATTATTTTTTATTCGATTACACAAACGTAGTCCACACATGCTTCTTAACGCTCTCATTTCTACCGCATTCAGTCTACTTTCTGCCATACTGTTAAGATTATTTTTCATATATTTTTTTTATTTTTATTTATTATTATAAAAAGATACAATTTTACAATTGGTGTATGTCCCACAAAACGGTTTACACAGTTTGACTGTGGGATCCGAGTCTCTTCGCTGACTACTATTACTACACATATATAATTAATATAATATAACATCTATTACAACTTATTAATATTTGCATATAGTTTAGACTCTATTCTCTACTATGCTATTTAAAAAATAACTAAAGAATTTTCTTTTAAATGTTGCTCTATTGGTGTCCAGTCTGATATCTGCCGGCACGCAGTTTTAAATGTAGGGTAGGCGTTTCCGCAGTCATCTATCGCCGTAGTAGTTGGTTACCCTCGGTATATGGTACTTGCCCGCAGCTACCGACCTGAGGGGCTAGTATGATCGTTTATATGTCGGACATATAGCATTCGTCCCGTACTGTCAAGTATGTAAGTGCGAGAGGGACGAATGCTATATGTCCGACATATACGAGTAAGCGATCATACTAGCCCCACTGGTGCCGTAAGTGTGGCATATATGAGGTAGGCTATGTTCTCGACTGCCGTGGTGATTAAGTGCTAGGATGAATTTATGCTTAAGTTTTACTGGGAGAATCTTACATATTTTAAAAAGTTTATTGTAATTTGTCTTACATTTATTTTTACTCTTTTTGTTGACTAGAAGTTTTAAAAATCTTAATTGCATTCTTTCTATTTTACTTAAATTTGTCTTGAAAGTTAGGCCGTAACCACAGAATAAGTAATAGTACATACATAAATTTCACTTCCTAACAAAAACGGCGTTTAGGCATAAGAAACGTACCTACTCTCTGCATCTCTGTCTATCGCATAACTCGTATTCATTCACGCGCGGCACGTGTAACGTTAAGGTTGTCACTCCATGAATACATTAATAAGTACATATTCTTCACATGTAGGTATGTCAGTGTCATTATGAATAACACCCATAATAATACTGATCTCGTGAACGGAAATTCCATTTAACTCTTGTAACTTTAATTTGTAAATAAGTAACACAAAAACTATAACTACGGTTCTATTAAGATACTCTTTTTAGGGTTTCGTACGCCCTTTTATAGAAGATTATTTTGAACAGTATAGCCCAAAAAGTTTACGTTATCACCGGAAGACTCCTCCTTACACAAAACGACGTAAATGCCGTAGTTTTCTAATGAGGATACGATCTTTTATATTAGAAAGGTACAAATTATTTGGAAAAACCTGCATTTACTTACAAAAGAAGGTACAAGAGAGGCTACAAATAATTCATTAACAATTTAGTCGTGGGTTTATAAACCACAGAATAAACAGGAGTAAAAAAATAATATTAAAAAAAATGTAATAAAAAAGACTTAAATTGTAAATTAATATGTAACATTAGTAGTAGTAGTAATATAAGTGACTTGTTTATATTTGATTCCCTGTAAAGACATCCACATTATGAATAGGAGTTATTTACGCGCGGTTCGTCGTAATTCAAGTCGGCGGCGGAGGCGGATCGCGACACAACACACATGCGCGCGCGGCGACGGCCCTCGCCTGACTGATCACCCCGAGGTTTGCAAGCGGTGGGTATAAAACGCGACGCTCTCCGCCCATTGCAAGCTCCTTGCCGTAACAGCTTAGGGCGTATCCTATAATAGATTCTACTAGTAAATTGTACAGGTACCTATTTTAAAGTATTTAACGGAACTTTAAAACTTAAGTAGTAGAACTTGCCTAGCAATATTCGCAGTTTATCACAAATGTAATCTACATGATGGGACCAAGAAAAGTTTTCATCCACTTTCGGACCAAGGTAAGTTACAGAGTTGAACTGGTAAATGGGTTGGCAGCGGCAGAGGGCTTGGTCGTCATGGAAACAATTGAAGTCATGAGCTATTATGGGAGATGGTATACTAGTGAGCTGCAGGTGAGGTGAGCGAATAATTAGGAGCCTAGTTTTGTCAGCATTCAGTGTGATACCATTGTCATGGGACCACCGAACCACGGCGTCCACATCCTGCTGAACCAAGCGGCAAGCGTCGGGCAACGCGTCGGCAGAGGCGGCGCGCAAAATGCACAGATCGTCGGCGAACATGTGCGCCGAACAGTGCCGCAGTACTCCGCCACACGACACTCGTCGCTCACAGTCGAGCCCACCCGCACACGGTACGAGCGCGCGGTGAGATAGTCACGAAACCATTGATTCAGCGGCTCCTCCACCCCGCACTCGCTCATGGCTTTCAAAAGGGTATCAGTGTCTAGGGTGTCAAATGCTTTAGTAAAATCGAAGAACATTGCTATAACTACTTTTTTATCTGCTAAATAAGAGTTTATTTCGTCTGTGAAGTTTACTAATAAGGTGTCTGTGCTTTTACCCTTTTGAAATCCATGTTGACTTGTTGTTTATTACTCCATTTTTGCGAAGGTAATCACCAAGCTGCTCAATAACGCATTTTTCAAAGACCTTATCTACGCTAGATACCTAGTATGGCTATCGGTCTGTAGTTGGAAAACATTTTAAGACTACCTGTTTTGTGAATAGGCCGGATTATTGCTTATTTTAGCCCCTTCGGAAACTTACTTTTATTTACTGACAAATTTATTAATTTAGCAATCACTGGATTAGCTTTATCTGAGATTATTTTCAAGTCGGACATGCGTATATGGTCGCAGCCCGGTGATTTCTTAGAGCTCATGCCTTTAATAATTCGCATTACTTTTTTAGCTTCCACTGGTTGCCATCTCATACACACGTCCGAGTACTTTACATAGTCATGTCGGTTGAGCCATTTATCATTGCTTAACTAGTGCACACATGCTTAACTAGTGAGACTTCTTGAGAAAAAGTTTCCGCAAACTTGTTACATATATCATCAGTATTTCCGTGGCCGTCCATATTCCTCAGTATTGACGTGTCAAGCGACTTTCTATCATTTCCCATCATAGAATTAATTCTGTCCCACAACTTTCTTATATTCTTATTACACTCTAAAATACTATTTTTATCATACTCATTTCTTTTCTTCATAACAGCTTTAGTACATTTGTTCCTATATGTGGTATAAGCTAAGCGTTTAATCATACTCTTTGGATCGGCACTCCAAATGATAAATAATCTATCTCTTTCTTGTATCATTAATTTCAAATTATCACATATCCAGCTTTTATTATTTCTATTAGCAATACTTATAGTTACAGTCTTAAAACATTCAGTATATATTTTATTAAATATATCACAAAACGGCCTGTACATCTCTAATGGGCATTCAATACTTAATAATTGTTTAAAGTTGGTTGCGAGTAGCGTCAGACCAGTATATCTCTTCCAAGCAAATGAACTGTCAACCATTTAAAAATTACGTATGGCAATGTTTTATATTTGACGCAGATGTCAAATGTGAATGTGTCATACGAATTAAATTTAATTAATTTATTTACGATTGTTACCACTAATTATGGGCAAACCGTATAAAAGTGGCGAGCGAGAATTATTATTCCGAATGCTCAATAATTATGACACCGTGAGAGAACAACGAGAGGTGATTATCGCAGAAAAGCGGCAATGTTTACATCTCATCATGTCTTTGACCGATGAGTTTATCAAACAATATTGGTAGTTTTTCAATGTATGTATGAAATTCCATTAAAAACCTCTCGTTGGTAGACCTGCAACGAGAATTATGTTGCAGCTAAGCTAACAGTTATACAGGGTGTAATCCCTTTTTTGTAAAAGTTACTAACATTTACGATTTTTAAACATATACAGGGTGTTTGGTAACTAGGTGCAAATACGTTCAGGGATGATAGAGGAGGTAATTTGAAATATTTTAGACACAACATGCGTTGGTACAAAGTCTCTTAGTTTCCAAGATATGCACCTTTTATTTTGAAATTTGTATGTTTTCCATACTACCATACATTTGGAAAATGCTTAGATTTTTTTAAATGTCTATGTTGAACTAACTTACCCAAAGTAAACACTAAGTATTATTTTTGTTCAAATTTCCAGTGTTTTACTGCTTGTACGTGAATTGACAGATAAGGTCTCGAAGACATTAAGCAAGTACTTACTTCAAACTATCTTCACCCCCTACAGAAAAAAATCTCAATATCTTTGGTCACCGAAAGACAATTTTCTTCTGGGAAAATCTGGTGTGTATAAGTATTAAAAGTAGTCGTGTGTAAGTTGAGTATAATTGTGGTAGTTTTGACATAGGGCAAACAAAACGCACAATAAAATGAAAATTATTTTTAACTAACATCAAAATTACGTAGCCTAATCAGTAAAACTGCCATAAAATAAAAACATAAATATCCTTTCAATTAAGAATGAGAAAAAACGTACGATTCCAATACACGAATATGCAATTTTCGAGAATGACATGAGGCTTGTACGAAACAGTGGAGCGTAGGTATATAGGCTGACATACATTATTTATTTATTTATACATACATACATACTAATAAATCAAATCAAATCAAAAAAATTATTCTGCAAATAGGCCACAAGGGCACTTTTACAAGTCAACACATGAATTATACAATTAAATAAATAGACAATGATAATTATAATGTTTTCAAAACAGAATTGCAGAACTAAAAAAAAAGTAGACAATAATAATAATGATTTCAAAACTATAGTGATTAACAAACTCACAATATTCAATTAAAATTAACTTACAATACATTATATAAAAAAAATTTAGTGACGTATATATACGGTCTCTGTCCGAATACACAAAAGTATATACAATAAATTTAATATCTCAGAGATGTATATTGTCTCTGAGCGTCCATTATTCCTAAGTCCTTAGAGATGTACATGGTCTCTAAGCGTAATACTCACTACTACTACTATTATTTTCACTTGTTTAAATATTAAAGATTATACACAAGTATCAAGACTAATTAGTGCCATATCTTCAGTGTTATCATATACCGATTTACAGACAATAAATTAAAATTGCTGGTGCAGACTTATGCTAGTCAGACTCTAACTTATCTCTAACTAATCGATTGTCCAGTATTTGACGCTCAGTGGTCGGTGGAGGTGTCTGTAGTATATACTATAGTTGTCTCTTTAACGCGAAAAATAGCATGATAATTTTCAGTTGTCAACGAATTGTCTTCATTTAAAAGCACACCAAGATATAAATCCCATATAAACTACCACTATAAAATAATGCACCTCCATTTACAACAACAGTAAAATAAAATAAAAAACATTTTTAACTAACCGACTTCAAAAAAAGGAGGAGGTTCTCAATTCGTCGAATTTATTTTTATTTTATTTATGTATGTTCACCGATTACTCGAGACTAGTGGACCGATATCAAAAATTCATTTTTTGTTTGAAAGGGTGTGTTTTCTGGTTGGTCCCATTGTCATTAAGTCTGGATCTGATGACGGGATCATGGAAAAATCGAAGGAACTCCTCAAATTATAAACCAAGAGGATTGGGTAAGGCAAAAAATAAGGAACTCAAATTATATACCTAGAGGATGGGGTCTGGCCAAGTTTGGAGTCGGTTTTTTTTGTTAAAAATTTACTTGTGATAATGATGATTGATTATGCTATGAACTAATATTAGCCTTCTATTATATCGTTTCATGTCTCCTAAGAAAGTATAACAATAATAATAATAAATATTGGGAGACAGTCGTACACAAACCCTATAGCTAGTAGTGGTAGGTATTATTTTTTGTAGACACTCGCCAACGTCAAACGTCAAAGTTGTACTTGAGTTGTACCAGCTGATTAATTTTAATATAATTATTAATATTTTACGATTAAAAGTGAATTCGAATGGTGAAAATAGAGTAAATAAGCGACACCAGTGTTAGTCTATACATATAAATGTCTATGTCCTGACTGACTCATTCACTCACTCATCAACGCACAGCCGAAACTACTGGAGCTAGAGAGTTGAAATTTTCACTGTAATTCAGGTTATTGGCGTAGACAACCAATAAGAAGAGGTTTTTAAAAATTCAACTCCTAAGAGGGTGAAATGGGGGTTGAAAGTTTGTATGGGGATGGAGTAAAATTTTAGGTGAGAGACTTGAAACTTCGTATGTGAACTCCTTATTACAATACAAGAAAAGTAATTTTAGCGTTTTGGAAAAATCCACCCCTAAGCGGGTTAAACAGGGGGGCAAAGTTTGTATGGGGATAGAGTAAAATTTAAGGTAAGAGACTTGAAACTTGGTGTATAGACTCCTTATTACAATACAAGAAAAGTAATTTTAGGGTTTTGGAAAAATCCACCCCTAAGCGGGTTAAATAGGGGCGGAAATTCCTGACTGACTTAATCAACGCCCAGCCCTAAACGTTTGACCTAGAAAGGTGTTTTTTTCACAGTAGACTGTTTATATGACGTAAGTAACCACTAAGAAGGGATTTTTAGAAATTCAACTCCTAAGGGGGTATATGTGGTGTTGAAATTTTGTATGGAAATCATGTGAGTTTTAAAGAAAATGTGTATGATTTTATACAAAGACGCTTCATCTAAAGATATGGAAAGTACTTTCGCGGTATTTCGAAATTCAGCCCCAAGAATACGTAAAATTGGGGCTGAAAGTTTGCATGGAAAACATGTAATTCTTTGAATAAGAAGTCTAAGGACTTTGAAATAATTGTTATTAATCGTATTTGGACGCTCAGAGACCATATAAATCTCTGAGATATGAAATTAATTTTATGTAATTTTTGTTTATTCGGACAGATCGTATTCAATACGTCCTTAATATTTGTAAATTTATTTTTATTTAATTGTTAATCAGTATATTTTTTTAATCATTATTATTAAGTAAGATTGTCAGTTTTTTTTTAAATTGTATAAATTCACGCTTTGTCTTGTAAAAGTGCCCTTGTGGCCTATTTGCAGAATAAATATTTGATTTTGATTTTAATTTTCGTACACGTCGAACACGGATAAGAAAAGTACTTTTAGTGCGTTATTAAACGAGTCCTTTACTGTGGTTACAGGAGTGGTGGTTAATATGGGCTCAAGATCATATACAGGTTTGCCAGTTCTTTTCATTTTATACATAACAGCCCGGCTAGTATGATAGCTTATACCGTCACGTTCTCAGAATGATCTGAGGCCAGTTCCCATTGGAGCATCCAAAAAGAAAATTTGGCCTCACTTCCATTCGCACTCCTTGCTGTCAGTTCGTCTGTTACAACCGAGTTGCTTTTACGGGACCGATTGAATTGCAATTTGGCACAAACTATCAAGAATTTAGAGCGCTCGTGGCCCAGCGGCACCCGCCTACCGCGTGCGGTATGCGAGGTTAAGGAATGTGGGCACAGGTCAGTTCTTGGATGGGTGACCGCTTTGAGTGGTTACTAACTGAGCGCTCTCGTGCTTTGGAAGGCACGCTAAGCCGTTGATCCCGGCTGCTGTCTACGACAGCAATCGTTAAGCCAAATTAGAGGCCTTCGGGCGGCTTGCGAACTTCTAGAGTCAGACCAGTATATCAAGAGATATGAAGACCAAGCAAATGAACTGTCAACCATTTAATAATTACGTATGGCAATGTTTTATATTTGACGCAGAGATGCAGAGGGCCTACCGCGAACTTCGAAAATCGAACTTCGTGTCGTGCCGTCCCTTTCACTCTCGTATGATGACGATGATATATGACGGAAAGGGATGGTACGATACGAAGTTCGATTTTCGAAGTTCGCGGTAGGCACTCAGATGTCAAATGTGAATGTGTCATACGAATTAAATTGAATTAATTTGTTTACGATTGTTAGCACTAATTATGGGCAAACCGTATAAAAGTGGCGAGCGAGAATTATTATTCCGAATGCTCAATAATTATGACACCGTGAGAGAACAACGAGAGGTGATTATCGCAGAAAAGCGGCAATGTTTACATCTCATCATGTCTTTGACCGGTGAGTTTATCAAACAATATTGGTAGTTTTTCAATGTTTGTATGAAATTCCATTAAAAACCTCTCGTCTAACAGAACCTGCAACGAGAATTATGTTGCAGCTAAGCTAATAGTTATACAGGGTGTAATCCCTTTTTTGTAAAAATTACTAAATTTGACGATTTTTTGCAACATATACAGGTTATTTGGTAACTAGGTGCAAATACGTTCAGGGATGATAGAGGAGGTAATTAGAAATATTTTAGACACAACATGCGTTAGTACAAGGTCTCTTAGTTTCCAAGATATGCACCATTTTATTTTGAAAATTGTATGTTTTCCATACTACCATACATTTGAAAAATGTTTAGTTTTTTTTTATGTATATGTTGAACTAACATACTCAAAGTAAACACTAAGTATTATTTTTGTTCAAATTTCCAGTGTTTTACTGCTTGTACGTGAATTGACAGATTAGGTCTCGAAGATATTAAGCAAGTACTTACTTCAAACTATCTTCTCCCCCTACAGAAAAAAATTTCAATATCTTTGGTCACCGATCGACAATTTTCTTCTGGGAAAACCTGGTGTGTATACGTAATAAAAGTAGTGGTGTGTAAGTTGAGTATAATTGTGGTAGTTTAGACATTGGGCAAACAAAACGCACAATAAAATGAAAATTATTTTTAACCAACATCAAAATTACGTGGCCTAATCAGTGAAACTGCCATAAAAAAATATCCTTTCAGTGATGCATGAGAAAAAACACACGAACATGCAATTTTCGAGAATGACAGGAGGCTTGTACGAAACAGTGGGGCGTAGGTATACATATAGGCTGACATACATTATTTATTTATACATACATATATACATACTAATACTCACTACTACTACTATTATTTTCACTTGTTTAAATATTAAAGATCATACACAAGTGTCAAGACTAATTAGTGCCCTATCTTTAGTGTTATCATATACCGATTTACAGACACTAAATTAAAATTGCTGGTGCAGATGCTAGTCAGACTCTAACAGTCAAGATGCCCACTCACTTGACAAAAGGGGGTCGAAGTTGCCCCACGTCCGTAGGAAGTACCCACCGTTACCCTACACGTGACCCCTGGGTGGTGCTATAAGTGCTGTCAGAACTCGATTCTCCATACAAATGTAGTTTCGTTCTCATTTTAAACCTCTTGCTGAAATAACATAAAACGTTGTATACACAATGGGAGCCGCCATATCTATGTCGGAAATTAGTTTCTGTTGCAAGAAATTGTAAAAAAAATACAGCGAGTTTTTGAGTTTTTCACGTCTTTTATGAAAACCTTAATAATCGCTGTATTTTTTCTCCATTATAATTTCAAGCAACAGAAACCAATTTCCGACCTAGATATTCCGGATTCCATTGTGTATATAAAGTTGCATGTTATTTTAGAATGGCATTTTAAAATGAGAGCTAAACTACGTTTGCATGGAGGACCGAGTTTACTGCATATATGTAAATTCAGTGACAATGCAATATTATGATAATATTATTATCGAGCTGATCTGATGATGGAACCGGAAAGTGGTCATAGGAACTCTGTAATAAGTTAACACAATCATACCGAGTTTGGGCTCTTTAAATCCACTCTGAGTAGTTGATAATAATTGTATATATTCAGGGGCGTATTTACCCTAGGGCCAAGGGGGCCATGGCCCGGGGCGGCAGGCTGCGAGGGGCGTCAAAGCCGTACATAGACTATCTATACCCATTGCTGGTTTTCACATTAATATGGGGCAGCAAAGCTAACAGGCCCGGGGCGCCAAATCTTTAAATACGCCTCTGTATATATTGTATGTATAGCGTAGTTACACGCTTATTATTTTATTTTTATTTCGGTTATAGTTCTTGTTAAAAAATATATTTAATTCTCGCTTCCCTCATGTAATTATATAGTCTAATTAGAATCAATAGTCTAGTTGTAATTGTACTAAATGTCCCCTAATAAGTATTTATATAATTATGGAATTAGTTTACCTTTTTTGAACATTTTAATTTGTTGAGATACATGCTTTCATACACAAATTAGTTATAGCATGAAAGCATGTATCTCAACAAATTGAAATGTTTAATACGTATCTTAGTTACCTTTTCATTCACCTATTAACATTTTGATGATGTAAGGTGGCATAGCACCATCCCTATACAAAATCGGTTCCGACTAAAAAACATAAACAAATATGTTTACCGCTTTACTTACATATGAAAAGTGATTCCATCTTTTTTTATGTTTTCCAGAGTGATTAACGCACCACTTCACTGCACAAAAAGGCATATTTTTTATTTTTGAGATTTCAGTTAATACAACTGTTACGTTGCGCCGCCATGTTCAAACTAGACAGCCGTTGGACACAATTTTGACGCCCCGCCTTAGTGGACACAAATTTGATGGTGTCATTCATTGCAACGCTAGTTGTACCTCTATGTTTTTTTCATTCGCTGTTCGGGACACAAAACCCTCTCTTAAAATACTGGCTGGAATTTTAGAGATTTATTATATACTAGCTGTCCCGCGCGGCTTCGCTCGCGTATTACAAATAACGCAAGGGATGCCGCGGATTAAAATATAGCCTTGCCGGATACGGATACGTTTCTCGTCGAGATTTGTATAGTGCTTCTCTCAAATATATACCATGAAATGAAAAAATACACCCGGACCCGGGTATGTACTAAAACTACGACCAAGACCACGGGGGGATGGGCAGCAGCATCCCTGGAGTGCGGTGGAAATACTGCAATTGCCAACCCGCATACTAAGCGTGGCGATTATGGCATATACCCCCCGTGAATTAGGGGGAGGCCTATGTCCAGCAGTGGACATCTTTTGGCTGATATGGTTGATGGCGGTGGAAAAAATACATCACTCAAAAAACAAATTTAACAGACGCCATGTTTGACATTAAAATTTAGAAAATAATACTTCCCGGCCTAGGCCTTCAATTTTGTATGAAATTCCTTTACAGTTCCCCCGAGTTGCTCCGTTTGCAACGTGATACTTTGAAGTCTGTTATAACGCACGCAATGACGAAATTTCATTGCATGTTTGAGAAAACATATAACATTTCATAGTGTTCATTTAGGCCCACGCGCTGATGTGAGCTGAGTAGGTAGACCAACACTTCCGACGAACGACGAAGGAGTAGGCTAAAATGAGTTTGTATTTAGTAAAGATGATGTGGAGATAATGTGGGCAGCAGCATCCCTGGAGTGCAGTGGAGACACTGCGATCGCCAACGCACATGCCAAGCGTGGCGATTATGGCATACACCCCCCGTGAACTTGGGCGAGGCCTATGTCCAGCAGTGGACGACCTTCGGTTGATATGGTGGTGGTGGTGGTGGTGGACGTGGAGATAACAATTTAATATTGACATAATTTATTAAGCCAATTGGGGCCTTTTACACGGTGAATATTATAGTTTGACAGAGACAGATAAGTGATATCTGACAGGTATTAACATGTCAGTGTCTCCGTTTTCATAACTGCAAATTGTACTGAAATGACGTTTGTGACGTTTTGTGTGGTTTGTGTGGGATTTGACATTTGGTGTCCTTCTATATGGAGACAGTTCGTCAACGGTCGACAATATAGATCGTAATATCTGTCCCGTTCAAACTCATCTTAGTTTACCATAAGGATTCAAAGAGACAACTGCATGAAAAATCATCTTCCTTAACACTACGCATCTGTTAGTATTATTAATCTAAGATATTCAAGCAAAGTACAAACAATTAGGAAAACCGCGATAATAATATTGACACTTCAGCATAATTGAGTTAAGATAAATGTAATCGTGAAAAGGTCCCCATTAAAAAATAAACTAAAAATGACACACCACTTCTGTCATTCATTGGTCATTCGTGTAAACATTGTAAACAGACCGTTTATTTGGTGATTAGTTATTTTATTGCTGTTGCGGATATATGTATTGGCTATGTGCACGTCTGAAACGTCAAACGTCAAAGGTCCCGAGACAATGTCAAAACTCAGAGATGTCAAATAATGACACTTGAATATTTTATTTACTTTAGTAAACGAGAAAGTCCCCGTATTGGAAATTTTACTGAAATAAATAAGAGAATAAATAAATACATACAAACGAAACGACTCGTAGGAATGCCTGCAGCAGGGCTAGTATGATCGCTTATATGTCGGACATATAGCATTCGTCCCGTACTGTCAAGTATGTAAGTGCGAGAGGGACGAATCACAAAGTACAATATATAGACTGAGATAGAGATATCAGTGAAATACTCCACGTAGATTGTAGCGCCATAGTGTTTTTAGTACAAAACTAACCGCACGGCCGCTCGGCGGCAGGTACTAACTACTAAAATACATTTCAAGTTCCTTTCTGAAACTAATGCAAAAATAAGGAAATAAGTAATGAAATAATAGTTAGATTACGTATTTGGCTATCCTTGCATCAATTTCAGACCATTTTTAATAAAATAGGCATGACATTCTTCTGACAATAAAACAAAATAGGTAACTTAGTAAATATCGTTTATTACACAATTTTACTTACAAACATTCGATATTAGCAATCGCACCAAAATTTATCAGTATTATAAACAATAACACAAAATTAACACGTAAAACGTGGCATATTATATTTTGTAGGGAGCGGCTTTGTCATTCGAAGATATTCAGTTTTCAATGAATCCATTAAACTCTGCTTAGCCGCACGATAGCTTTTACCGTCGCGTTGTAGGATCGAAATTATTTACTGAAACTATTACTATTAACAGCAAATCGAAATATATAGTTATTAACTGCGCATAATTATATAAATATACAATTAACCTAAAAAAGCCATTAGACATTTGAATTTTTAAATTGACAGCGATGTCAACGTACCGTGCAAACGTTTAGTTTTACGTAAAATATTAAAGCTTTATAAGCTTATATACACACCACATCGATAAAATTTCACTCGATATTTGTAAGGTAGCAGAAGTTGAAAACATACATTCTTCTCTTCCTATGGAGCATTTTATAAGCACTCGAATCTACTATCCATTTGCACGAATAATTGACGAGGCTAAATTAGTACAATGTTGTTGTCACAATTTTGTGTACATTATCTAATTATGTAATTATTTTGCGTACGTTGGAACGCTCGAGATGTAAACATGAAAAAAATATTGAACCATAAATTTAGGTAGTAAACACATCTGAATTTTAGGTAAAGTATACATGACAGAAGTACAACCGCGAAAGATGTGCCTCTTTGTCACTCACAATGTGCAAGTGCGATAGAGAGGCAGGTGAAACAGTACACACAGTGTCATCTGCTGGAGAAAGTAAAAACTTACATCTCCTTGGAAAAGCTCGTTCTTCGAGCTGAAAGGCCCCTGGGACGAATGCCATATGTCCGACATATTGGCTATGTGCGAAGTAGGTGGTGGGGGTAAGCTAGGCGATCGTAGCGCACACCATGGCAGAAATGTGTACTTACCGGGGACCACTGTCAAATTTACTTTCATGTTTTCTATTGGTTTCTTAACGGTTTCCTACGATTCGTTTCGTTTGTATGTATTCTCTTATTTATTTCAGTAAAATATCCAATACGGGGTCTTTCTTGTTTACTAAAGTAAATAAAATATTCATGTGTCATTATTTGACATCTCTGAGTTTTGACATTGTCTCGGGACTCTCGGGACCTTTGACGTTTGACGTTTCAGACGTGCACATATCCAATAAGCGATCATACTAGCCCCACAGGTGTGCATAACAATAGTTGTATAATATAAAAGTTATGTGAAAAGCCCTTTTAGGGTTCCGTACCCAAACGGTAAAAACGGGACCTTATTACTAAGACTTCGCTGTCCGTCCGTCCGTCTGTCACCAAGCTGTATCTCAAGAACCGTAATAGCTAGACGGTTGAAATTTCCACAGATTGTGTATTTCTGTTGCCGCTATAACAACAAATACTAAAACAAAATAACAATAATAATTAAGGGGGGCTCCCATACAAAAAACGTGATATTTTAGCCCTTTTTCATGGCTACCACTCGCCGATCTAGATGAGAACAGGGGTGCTACCGCGAAGTCTGTCAACGGAACGAAAAACGAAAACGAAGATCGAACGAAAGAAAGATGTGACACCTACCGGGAAGCATTTTCGATCGAAGCCTTTAGTTTCGTTTCCATAGACAACTTGCGGACTTGCTATCGTGAATGGAAAGAACGAATGAATTAGTAAAGTGATTTCAAACGCAGCGATAAAAAGGCGGTAAAATGATATTTTGCTAAAAATAAGCCTGAAATATTGATAAATATTATATAATCCGCATTAAGAACGTATACTGGCATTAGATACTTCTGTAGAACTAGATTTAATGCCAGATTTTATATTTTTGGTTAATATACAGAATAATTTCCTCTATGGTTAACATTTTGAAGACGTCAAATCGGCGGCTGTAGATTTTGGCGGGATTTTAAATTACCGCCTTTTGAACTGGACCGATTTAAAAAATCTTTAATTGCTTAATTTGTTTGCTGTTTTTTTTTGTTCTTATTGTTAGATCTGTTTGTTAATGGGCTTTATTGAGCTTACTATGGAACTAGGTCGATTTGTGTGACGAACATTTATAACAAATGTATAAATTTATTTTCTAATGTGATCTTATCGTCATGTGAAAACTTTTAATTTATTTATTTAAGGAAAAGTAACATCTTACCAACTAAAATGATACTTAATACAATACAAGGTCGTACAATTTACATATTTTGCAAAATAAGTTACTCGAATATAATATATGTCAACTGTTCTTGTAATTACTGTTTTATTATTATGTTTTACTCATGTACAATAAAGAATTTTACATACATACATACATAATGTATGCTCTATATCTAGATATATTTCTCTTTGCATATATTATTGCTAAATTACTGCATTATGATATACGTTGCTCCTGAGATAATTTTCAATTGATGCAAGGGAAACACACGGACTGCAACCATAACAGAACTACTTACTCTTTAGGTATGTGGTATTGTGTTGCCGGTGATGTGAAAGGTCGCCAGACCTCCCGAGGATGCGCTGTATTGAGTGGGAGAGACCTATATGTCGCTAGCTGTCAACATAACGAATCCTCAATTCAATCGCATGCACAACACGGCACACATATCGGCAGCACACTTGTGATTCTTCTGGAGTCGCAAGTGTCCATAGGCTACGGTATCTGTTTTATACCATCAAGTAGGCTGTAAGGTTGTTTGGCACTGTCATTGTATATATAAAAATAAGTATGATACTTAGCTGATAATTAAAAGTTAAGAAACGCTGATTAGTGATTAATAATTCCGTCAATTATCCATTTTTTGAGATTTGGTAGTCGAGCGGACCCCTGGTTCCCAAGAAAAGGCTAAGATGAAGTCACTGCAGAGGCAAGAACTTATTTATTTGCTGTCTGGACATCAAGACCTATTTGTCTATACCATGTTAGTGATCAAAGTACGAGGGACCAAAGGCGAAAAATGCAGTACATGAAGTAATTATATCCTCCCACTAGTTCTATTATCTTAATTCATTCATTCATTAATAGAAATAATACATTTCCCATAAAATATTTTCAAAATAGCACTTTGGCGAGAACACACCTTAAATAAAACAGATGTTAGTGTTTAAACAATTTATTTGACATACGAATGGATTACACTATATTCTCAGTTTACATTAACCTCCTAATAATCGCAGATTAGGTGCTGTTCAATTTTAATAAATGCATTAGAATGGCATTTTAGATCATAAGTCGGCTTTCTTGCATACATTTTTATCAACTCAAGGTAAAGTGTATTACATAATCTATACATATAATAAAGCTGAAGAGGGTCGTAAGTCTGTACATGGAAGATATTCGAAAAAAAAATTGGTTGGGGATACATAGAATCGATAACAGAACACGATACAACAGTTTTTAGAATTTTTGTCTGTTTATTTATATATTATTCTAGGGAATGTCATATTGACTGTAATCATTTCTTAAGGGGCTGTAAAGAAGGGTGAAAGATTGTATCATCATCATCATCTGAGGCGTTATAGCCGCGGGTGGGCCCTAGGCTAGCCTGGTGAAGCAAATATCTCCAGTCCGATCTATTCGTGGCTTTCCTTCTCCAACATGTCACCCCTAAGTTCCTGGTGTCCACCTGAGCTTGAGAAAGATTGTATGGGAAAACAAATCATTCTAAGGCGAGGACGAATCTTTGATTTCCAAATCCTTTGATTTCCCAAGACCCGAAGAGGTATCACTTAATAGTGACTTAACAAAACAATCACATCAAAACTACCTGTATCTGTACATATTTGCATGCCAATTTTATTGACGAGATATGCTGATCTCTCTATCAATGATAAAGATTTATATCTGTAACCATGTCTCTTGCAAATAAATTTCTTTGTCTTTGTCTAAGAGTCCGCAGTATGCTCGGTTCGCCATACAAACGTAGCTACGCTCTCATTTAAAAACGCCTTGCTAGAATGACATGAAACTGTATACACAATGGGATCCGGCATATCTAGGTCGGAAATTAGTTTCTGTTGCTTGAAATTATAATGGAGAAAAAATACAGCGATTATTAAGGTTTTCATACATGTCGTAAAAAACTCAAAAACTCGCCGTTTTGTTTTGTATTACAATATCTAGCAACAGAATCAAATTTCTAGATATGGTGGCTCCCATTGTGTATACAAAGTTCCATGTTATTTTAAAGTTCAAAGTGTTTTTACTTGTGACAATAGGTAAATCTAGTTACAGAGGTGAAAACAATACATAATACTCTGCCTGATGGCGTACAAATTATTAATTAATGATGTCCTTACATACTAACATGCCAAATATATTTACGTATTTCTAATTCTTACTATTTCAAATAAAATCGTGTCATATTTAATTATTAAATTTAAACAATAAAAACTCAGAAATAGAATTAAAGCAATTTTCATCTAAAAATGTCAAGAGTTTATGCCTAAATTGTTTTATGGGTAGCATTCTAAAATCGACAGGCAATTTGTGGTAAATTTTACTGGCTAAACAAAATACACTATTGCGCATTAGGGCCGTGTTGGCGCAAACAGGAAAGAGATTCTAGGGGTACTAAGAATTTCTAGTAAATACCTCGGAGATTGTCCTGAATAGTGATGAGTTTGTCTTAATGTACATGGCAACTTCGAAAATGTAGAGGCACGGAACCGCCAAAACATACAAATCTCTAAAATGCGACACACAGCTGTCAGTCATTGCAAGCCCTCGAATAGCCCTCACGCACCTTTTATGTGCTATAAAAACCGCTTCCCTGTTTTTTGAATTACCCCAAAAGAGGATCCCATAACGTAAAGTAGATCCAACAAAACAATGATATGCCATCATCACAGTCTCCATACTCGCTTGCTTAGAGAGTTTGTACAAAGCGAAGGCATATTGATGTAGCTTTTTACATATGAGTTCAGTATGAGCAGTCCAGTCCAATTTGTTGTCAATTTGCACTCCCAAGAATTTCGTATCACAGACTGATTCAGTTATTTCAGCAAGGCGAATCGAGTTCAGCCGAGCGTACTGGGGACTCTTAATATGGAACAAAATGAACGGTTAGTTTAGTTGATTCCGCCGTTTGGTTTTGGGTTACTTAGTACCTTATATTGGGGGTGCCTTAAAAGTCGACAATAGCTTTAAAACGTAATTTTTTTCCCTTTTCTCCAGAACTGATACAGAAACTTACATTTCACATGCTCCGTATACCGTTTTTGTACAGGGGTGTGTTTTGTACAGGCGTTAAATTAAATTAAGTCTATTTTTCATTTAACTTCATTCAAATTTGTGGCGGGCGTCACGAGTATGAATAAACAGAGAAAGTTACAAAACTATTTTGGTAAAACTGCAAATCTTATAGACCCTCTAAATACAGTCAAGAGCAAATGTATGTTAACAATTTTTCACCTTTTTCCATTGTGGTGAGGTAAAAAACTGTTAACTTATTGATCTTATTATCTGCTGTTGACTACACGTTTCTAGTCGACATCTGCTTGAATTGCCGTTTCCTCTTCTGCTTTGGTGCGTCGCGTCAATAATTCAGGACCGTTCATATTCACAAGCCTGAAATGACAAAAAAATGTTTTAAACCACTGTACTGGGACATACGAAAAGATGCGTCTGATTTGGACTCAGATCATAGAAAGAAATAGATTTGGATTGGGCGTGGCGCATGTCACCGCGACATTGTCAAAAAGAAGTGTAAGTGATAACATATGAAAAAGCCTTATATTTTCTGCGGGTTGTACAATGAACGTTTTGTACAATAATCACCCCGTACCGCGCTAAGCCACGGCGCAATGTATCATACCGCTGTAGCTTTGGTCGCTGCGTGAATTATTTCGTGGTGCGCAGCCGCTGGCCCGCTTTTTGGCTCCGCCCAACTAGAGTGGTACCAGTTAAAATAGCAGTTTATGCGTCATCGATAAAATAGGAATAGAATGTCGAACTAGTCATTTACTATCAACGGTAAATTCACAAATCAATATTTAATACGCATAACTTGTTCCAAAAGACTGCAGACCAACTTCCAACTTAATCTTATTAACCGACTTTGATAGTAAAAAGAAGGTTCTTAGTTCGTATTTATGTTTTTGTTTATTTATGTACCGTTATAATGCTTTACTATGTTATACAACTTTGGTGATTATATGAACACCATCTAAACTGGCCATTTCAATAGTCATCAATATCTTAACATAATAATTTAAAGATTGATGTCGATAAAACGTCATTGAAGTAACGTTTGTCTCCCTCTAGTGTTCATTGCCTTTGATGGGTGCGTAAAGCCAAGAGAGGTAGGGCACAGCGAAACGTCATCTTGCTCAAATTTAGAGCAGCCTAACCGGGGAAGTACCTCCACCTTACAGAAGACCGCAGCCATAATAGCATCACTTTTTGCCTGTTAAGTAGGTATGTGGTGTTGTGTTCCTGGTGGTGAGTAAGGTCGCCAGAGCTCCCGAGGATGCGCTGTGTTGGGAGTTAGGGGCCTGCATATGTATCTAGCTTGACAGCTGGAGACGTCTGCGGGTCCCTCAGTCTCAACACAGCGCATCCCCAATTCAATAAAGGGTCGGCAACGCACTTGTGATTCCTCTGGAGTCGCAAGTTACCATAGGCTACCTACGGTGTCTGCTTACCATCAGGTAGGCCGTTGGCTTGTTTGCCACCGTCGTTGTATAAAAAAAAGCCAATCGCAGCGCTTGTTTGCATGATGTAGTAAACTCTGCGGCACCCCCCGAGGTTTTGTTTTTACACGGTTCAATGTGTGTGTGTGGACTTGGTGGGACAAAACTGGAGACATTGGTTTTCGTTGAAAGGAAGCAGTAGGGCACTTCTCCCTTTTTTATGCTCTGAGGATTTGGACTAGCACATTGAGTGAATAAACCTACCATTTTAAAACATGTACAAGGTCGTCTACACGCAGTTTCGTTTATTTTATAATTATTTATTGTAAGTCCTATTTTGTATGCTTTATATTATGTTTTCTTTATCCCGCATTAAAAAAAATTACGAGTTAGAGTCTAATAAAAACGGCATTTTTTACAATCAAGAACTAGAGGCTTTGTGTACTAATATCGCGAGTGATATATTGTACGGTTTTATACCCTACAGCTCCGCTTTTTTGGAAAAATTAAAAGAAAACTGGATCCAAAAATAAAACTCGTGTATTTACTAAGTCTGCTCACAAAATTCCACGAGAATCGTTTGAGAAATGCGACCCATAGAGCACAGCCGCAGGTCATCAAAGAATTTTTAACCAAGCGGAAACGGAGATGCTTGGCTCGCGCTCAGTTATTAATCCCTAAAGCCTTATTTACGCACGTACGAGACTGTTATGCGAGTTTCACTACATTGCGCGGTTTGACAGATCGCACTCATTATACCATGGTAACCCGCAATATAATGAAACTCGCATGCGATTCTCGTATGTGTGTACCGAGGCCTTAAGGTTGTGTTTACGGGCGACATCGCGCGGCGTGTCGCGCTCTTTCCAGAATGTACGGAAACTCACGGTTTGATAAGCGCGAGCAGCGTGCAGCGCGAAATTCTATGCGTAAAAGCCGCCTTAGTGTTGCTGCTACGTGAAGGCTAGCGAATGACATTCGGTATGATGATGATGACTTGATGTGATACGTAGTACCGCCTGGCAGTTTTCTTAAATATCCAACAGCTTTTATGGTATTATAACATACTGCATAGAAAACTGCCAAGTTAAGGCTCAAAATGCATTAAGCCGCAGTAAATTAGTTTTACTGTAAACAATGTAGTGCCGGACTTGGAACCATTTCAGATAATCTACGGAACTTGGCGCCCATTTAGAACTCAATTCTTTTGTCGGTGAACTTGCCTGCCATTTTCACATTTATGTTTTTGATGGGATACTCTTTTAAAAATCTACACTTCTAGGCAGTATCCTTTACTATTCGATAATCTATCATACTTCATATACTCGTAAATAAGTTTCTAACAAATCTAGCCTGTCAAAGTATCCTGTCATACTTAAGCAGGAACTCGCCATTATTCACATTGGTAGCGCCACCGTATACTGCTGGAGAAAATTTGAACTTCTTTATGTCAGCAGACCACCGGGGGATGGGCAGCAGCATCCCTGGAGTGCGGTGGAGATACTGCGAGCGCCGACCCGCATGCCAAGCGTGGCGATTATGGCATATACCTCCCGTGAATTTGGGGGAGGCCTATGTCCAGCTGTGGCCGTCCTTTGGTTGAGCACTGTAACAGTTTGTCACCAGATTAATCTTTACGTTCTTTTCAGATGTTTCCTATAAATATTTAGGCCAAATCTTACGAGTCGCATTTTACCCACTTCTCGTAATACCGAAATAATTAAAACAATACATTTATTTACGTACCAAGAAAATATATACAAGAATACTTAAGCAAAACAACCTAAATAAAATTAAAACTAACTTAAATCTAAAACAGGTCCTTGAGGCATTGTGCCGAGGATGCTGGCGGCATTTCCTCACTGTATCGCAATGCTGATACGTTGAGCAAGGAAGTTGCCAGATCTTCGGTCACCAGTTAAATAATTTACTTTTTTTACACAGTGATCAACTACTAATTGAGTAGATCCTAACGACCGCATTCACGGGACGCCGTGAATTTGACTTACAAGATTTGTTTATTGCCATACAAAGTGAGACTAAACGCGTTAGCTTGCGTTTATGTTTCGAAAGTAATATACTTAAGGTACCTATATCGAGCGAAAGGAGATAATGAATACGTCCGCCGACTACGGTATAGAAATGTATGGGCATAATTGAATTTTCATTGTAGCTAATATTCCAATCGCGTATTTTACCATTCTATTTTTTTTAATACGCTTGTAATATTAGTATCTTATATTCTCACTAGCTAATATTTAAAGTACTGGAGTTCTGGGCATGGTTTAGTTTATAAGTCAGCGTGTTCTTACTTATTGGGCAAGATTTTAAAACCCGTTTAACTCAGTTGTCCGTAATGCTTAGTCTATCTTTTTTCTTGGTCTGAGACAAAAGAAGGAGGGCAAATTTATTTACTTTAACTTTATTGCACGAAACTCAGAAATGTAAGCTTAATGCTATAACGTTGGAATTGGAACGTTACGTCACCTAGGTTGTGATTGTTGTGAATATAATCTTATTATAATATCTACAATTTAAGCCTTTTCTGTGACACTTACCTTATAACAGTTAAAATACTAGATTATGGTGCATAGCTTTAACGTCTAGGAGTTTTATACATACATAAAAGCATAACATTAATTATCCGTCACAACATGTAACTCATTTCCGCGGGTCACTGTACTTGGCTCGCCGGGGTAGTTCTATATAATTATAATTATCAAACCTACTAACGAAATTTCAAGAGAATCGGTTGAGCTATGAAACCTATAAAGAAGAACAGCAGGACATACGAAAGCATGCTTGCCCAAGGTGAAACGGAGACGCTTCGCTCGCTCGGTCAAATAGATCGCGATTTGCTTAGATTTATAATAAGTTTATTAGAAATTTTACATTATTAACATGGTTAGGTATCGAATTGGCCCTATCAGATCATAGGTCCACCACAATAAATTAGACTACCCACTTAAATCGGCATAGTCATAATCTAATTTTAAAAGACCGGCCAAGTGCGTGGCGGATCACGCAAAAAGGGCTCCGTGCCGACACCAATACTAGTCCACATTTAAAACCACTATACAATACGAGTAAGTTTTATCTTCATCGGGAACTCATGGCACTTACGAGTACATCCCCCCGGTTACGTATTTTCGCATCACTTGTCTGTGGCGGCTTATATATAGTCTCCGAGTAAATCAGCTGTGACATACGGACGGACAGACGGACGGACGGACGGATAGATATAATGAAACTAATAAGGGTTCCGTTTTCGCCATTCTGGCTACAGAACCCTCAAAACGTATAAGTTTGAAATCATCAGTACGAGTATAAGGATTACTGATTGGAGAATTATTTAACATTACCATCGTTTACGCTGTGGCCCGCGTGTCCGTTTGCTTGTCAGGATCATTCAGCCTATTTCCCTGAAGTCGAGCTTAAGGTTGCGCGTTGGACACCAAGGACCCGGCGACGTTCCCGGCCCGTAGCGCAGCGCACGGCGTGTCTCCTGAGCTTATTCTATGCCTGTATGTATAATACAGTGATTTACGTATTCATAATGACCGATTGTGTGTGTTCGTTCAAAGTGACCCTTTGGTCAAATTAATAAATTACTCGAGCGGAAATTAAAATGGTAAACTCTCAGTTGAAGTACATCGTAAATTTGAGGCACAACCGGTACGTTGTCTCGTGCATACGACGGTGACACACAAACTTAGGTACAAACTGCCTGACGGTAAACAGACACCGTATTCTATGGACGCTTGCTATTCCAGAGCTAAATATTACTTATCGGCGGTGTCAAAAAGGTGCAACTCCTTAGTAACGCAATACAAAAAAATACACGCACATAAAGAGACGATAAAGCATTTGTGACACCTTTGGCGATGCAAATGTCCTTAGCTTATGGTATCCTCTTATACAGGGTATATCTGAGTGCTATTACATTGTTTAAAAGCATTAGGCCGTTTTCATCGACATGAACCGAAGGAAAGATAGGCTGTTCTGCAGTTTAGCTTTCGAAGTTTTTACGAAACGGATTTTTTTTGTATTTAAATGACAGTGGATCTCATTAAAACGGTTAAAGCTCACGTATAAACTGTCGTCCCCGGCGACATGTTTCCAACTCTTCGAGAGGCGCACTATACACCTGCAGCACAGCGCTGCTCCCGAAGAGTTCGAAACATGTCGCGAGGAGTGACCTTTGATACGTGCGTTTTAATCGCATTAGTAATATAGTTTTAAACATGACTCATGAAAGGTCAAGCTCTAATAGTAGATCTTGACGCACGCTAATCGTACCTCAGTATCTCCCATATCACCAAATATGTATTCCGTTTAAAGCCACCTCAAATTATTACCATTGTCAAATGACGGATTCGTTCGTGCTTCTTCCCTGCACCGTGCGCGGCGCTATGGAGATCTACCATGGCTTCAGGCATATCTAAATTATCAAACGGTGCAGCTGACGATCCCGCCCGCTCGTTAGTGTAGATTTCTGGAAAGTTGCTCCTGAATTTCTATTTTGCCTGTAATAAACAAAAAAAATCGTCAAAGATAGCACACGCGTATTTTTTGAAGTGATATCGAGTGTGTTATCTCATTATGCCGTTTCTATAGTGCTGCTATTGATATCTTATTACGACATGAAGCGACGATAGTAAATAAGGTTCTGTCAATTTTTTCATTTTTGGTATACGCTTCTAAATACAATTTCACTTCTTTTTTACAGTCATAAACTACTCGTTGAGATGGTTGAAATGAGCTCGAACACGACGGGGTTATCATGTGTAGTTTAGGAATTGCTATGCCCACCTTCTGTCTCTATCATTAGATCAGCTCGGAGGTACAGTCGAGGAATGAAAAGGTTCGTCACTTTTCAACTCTATTTTAATGCTGTTAAGGTCAAAAAGTGACGAACTTTTTCATTCTTTGACTATACCATACTATTGCATTGTCACCCAACTTACATAAGTATGAAAAATTTCAGCTCAATCAATTTTGCATGACTGCTATAAAACTCTGTTGTATTATTTGACCCGAACATGGGTATGTTCCTTCTTTCTATCTTTATCGTCAAATCAGCTCGGAGGTACATAGGAGGGTAGGCATTGCATGGTCACCGAATTTCCATGCCAACACACATGCCAAATTTCAGCTCAATTGGTATTGCATAACTGTTTTTAAACTCAGTTGCATGATTCGACCCGAAAATAGATAGACATACCCACACACTAACAAATATTGCAAGTTAAATAAAAGCTTGTTAAAATATATATGAACTAAAGCAAGGCAAATAAATAACTGCAATTAACATATATAAGTAGGTATGCCGAATTTCAGCTCATTCGGATACCGGAAATTGAGTGAAAAAAAAGAATGCGGTAAAACTCGTCTAGTTCGTCTACGCGGCGAAGAGGCTCCGTCATTTAGGGTTCCGTACCCAAAGAGTAAAAAAACGGGACCCTATTACTAAGACGTTGCTGTCTGTCCGTCCGTCTGTCTGTCACCAGGCTGTATCTCAAGAACCGCGATAGTTAGACAATTGAAATTTTCACAGATGATGTATTTCTGTTGCCGCTATAACTACAAATATTAAAAACCGGCCAAGTGCCAGTCGGACTCTTTGCCGATTTTATAGATAATGGTTCGGAACCCTTCGTGCGCGAGTCCGACTCGCACTTGACCAGTTTTTTTACACATCTTTGCCACTTCATGACCTGTACTGCTTTTCGATAGCAAATGAGGTGGTAACTACAGATCCCAACCAAGTCACTTTATATGGGCCAATGATGATGATATTTGAGGAGGTCCGTCGATTCCTCAGGGAACACATAGGTCAGTATGTGTTCCTCATCATAAGTTCTACTTCAAAATGTGTATTTTTACGAGCATTAGTTGCTACCTACGTGAACGAAATTTCATCGGAATCTGTGAAGTGCCTACATCATTGAGGAGTTCCATATGACAACTGTGGTCATCAGCACCAGTTCCGCTTCACCAAACTTTTAGTTTCCGTGAGCCAATGCTTGATTACCTACAGAAAATACCGAAATCGGCATATGCGTGCCTATCAAATTCGAGCAGTTCCCTCGATTCCTCCTATATTCCATCATCAGACCTTCACCAAATTTATATGCGCCAACTAGGGGGTACCTGTTTTGTAACAAAAAAAGAATTATCAAAATCGACCAATGTGGTAAAGCGTTATCAGGGAACATACATACATACATAAAAAAATCGGTCAAGAGCATGTCAGGTCATAAATAAATTAATAAGTGTAGGGTTCAAATAATCAAAATATCAAATAATAACAAAAAAAGGAAATACCTTCGCAACGTTTCATACGTCTTTTATTAAGAAGGGGAGACTTTTTACAATAACTCAAAAACAGGTTAAAAGTTAGAGGGGAGGGATCATTTTTTTTTCTTCACGAGTGATTATTTCCGAAAATATTCACTGTATCAAAAATGTTTGAGGAAGACCTCTATTCGTTTTGAAAGTTCTATCCAACAATACCCCACACGGCCACACCACCAGAAAAAAAATAACATACCCACTACGTGTAGGTGAGGTACCTTTAATTTTCTTTCCTTTGTTTTTATTTTACCACTTAGTCAGATTTATTGATTTATATATCCATGCCAAATTTCAGCTTTCTAGCATTTACAATCACAGAGCAAAGCCTCGGACGGACAGACAGACGGATATGGCGAAACTATAAGGGTTCCTAGTTGACTATGAAACCCTAAAAAGCAAACATGCAGGCGAACTGAGAACCTCCTTCCTTCTAATAAGTTGGTTAAAAAGGAAAACTACCACAGCTAGTTAGACATTACTAGTTAACGAGTAATAGCTGAACTTAAGAAATATACCTGGAAAAGCAAACTTTTGTACAATTTTCATTGATTACTTAGATAATGTTGTTAACTTGTTAGTATGTCCAACACTACTAACAACATTATTAAAATATAGTTTGTGAACAACTACATTGTATGTTGCTCGAAATGCACTAGGCCAGTTTTTACATACTTGACCTGCCTACTTCCCTAGTCACTGCTGTGGAAGTGAGCAAAATCTTAAATAGGGTATTAAAATGAACAGGACATCTACGAATTCAGCCAATTTAAAATAATGCTCTCCATTGATTTATGTATAATTTAGTTGTTCCTGTTCACTTTGGATATGTGCTGTTGTAACCATGTTAGGATGATGGCCTGGGCGAGGATGCACTGTGTTGAGACTAAGGGATCTACTTATGTCTCCAGCAGCTAGATAGCTGCTATAAACAAAACAAATCCTCAAGTCAATAAATGGTTGGTAATGCGCCTGTGATTCTTCTGGAATCGCAAGTCACTTTTAGGAAAAGGTATTATCCAACACTAGGCATTTGACTGGCATTTGCCAGTGCCATTAGGCCATTACAAACAGTACCTCTAAAACCAGTAAACTATGTATGTATGAATATTGACTTTCAGAAAGTGCATAGACTATAAATAATTAACTTTGACATTTAATACTTTAGTTGCAGGGTTAATCACGCTGGTGTTCACTTTTGGAAGCAAAAGTGGAATTACCTCCAAAAGAGTTTCAAACCTCTCCGGAGTGAAATTATTCAGAAGCTCTTTGTCTGGAGGCATTAGTATTAAAACTGTGTGGCGCGTTCTCTTCGCTTTTCCTGTTCTGTCATCTCCAATAAATATAGGCGCTCTGCAATAACGACGCAAATCTTAAAATAATAGAGAACTATTTATAACATATCAAGTTAGTGCTAAGAAGGTATTAGACCTACTCAACATTTTAATCCCGGTCAAGCCATTTCTTTGTGTCATGTACACAAATATTTGTTCCTTACTCATGACTATGTTTTCCATGTATTTAAGTATTTGTTTATATATATAAGTATGTATTTCACTGTCCAGTACCCATAATACAAGCTTTGCTTAGTTCGGGTATAGGTCGATTTGTGTATGATTATACACAAATATTTATTTCTATCTCATTTAATAATTCAAAGGCAACCTAGAGGGTAAAATACTGCACCAATCAATATCAATTCTTCAATAAACTTTCCTATGTTTGTTAAACTTACCAAATAAAAACTTTGAACATTTGAGAAAGCTGGTTAGAATAGAGGTGTTCAGGTTGCTTACAGCACAACTTTATACAGGACCTGGAGGCAGCAAATCTGAAAGTGTCTATGAAAAACAGATGATTAGAAAAGTTGGAATGAGTACATTATTTAAAGGAATAATACTTTTATTTGTTTTCGACTTATGAACACAAAGCTCTTGGGTCTCTTAAATCTCTTTTTGAATCTATAATGCAGGTACAGTGGTTGCAAGGGAAGGGCTTTAGAAGAAGTGTCAGAAACTTAATTCTTTATAATGTAAAATTTGTTTTGTGAGGCTAGGAATAATAGTGACTATTCAATAGGGGGTCCCTTGTGGGTCCATAGGTTTACACATATTTTAAACAATACAATAATTTATTGATAAATAGATCCATAGTTACAAGTCACATACCATCATCCTCCTAGAGTTATTACCAGTACAGTTGCATCCTGAAGGATGCCTGGGGTCCGCTACCTAATACCAAGAATTGGCGTAGTTACAAGAGAAATAATAACGTAATTAATATGACTATAATTATAACCTCTGTCACGTAAATAGGGGATGACGGATAGATATATTGGAGGACTTGATAGGTCCAGCTCGAGTAAATTTTTTTGTTGGACAACATAATTAGTCCGACACCGTGACAAATCTTAAACATGTAAGTTATTGCCACCTTCTGAGGTAAAACTAGGATCTAAGTGTAGGTATCCTTAATGCTACGGGCCGTGATCACTTTCATATTTTCTCTAAAATTAACTACTTACATAGAACTTGCTGCCTACAAGGATAACACTAAACACTGACACAGCTAAAGCCAAAACAACGCACTTTTGATTTGATCAAAGAGAATATAATATAAGTATAATACTTTTGATATTACTCAGCCCGGCAACTTTTTGGGGATAGGGAAAGCATGAGAAGCCAATACAAAAATGGCGCATCCAACGAAAAACGATAACTCTTGAGCTATCGTTGGATTTTGACGTTTCTTGCGAAAATGGAGCTGTCAAAATCTTCGAAAGTACGGAGTTCCCGGTAGGTTTTTCACAATATCATTCAATCTTTCGAACTTCGTTCTTCGTTTAGCGTTTGACAGTTGTTCGCGGTAGCGTTTGGTCAAATCCGTCATTCGAATGTTCGATTTCGAACTTCCCGGTAGCACCCCAGAACCGTAATAGCTAGACAGTTGAGATTTGCACAGATTATGTATTTTAATTGTAGCTACATATGCCCACAAAGTACAATATATAGACTGAGATAGAGATATCAGTGAAATACTCCTCGTACCTCGTAGATTGTAGCGCCACAGTGGTATTAGTACAAAACTAACCGCACGACCGCTCGGCGGCAGGTATTTCAAGTTCCTTTCTGAAACTAATGCAAAAATTAGGAAATAAGTAAAGCAATAATAGTTACATTACCTATTTGGCAATCTTTGCATCAATTCAGGCCATTTTTAATAAATATGGTCATGAAATTCTTCTGACAATAAAACAAAATAGGTAACTTAATAAATATCGTTTATTACACAATTTTACTTACAAACATTCGGTATTAGCAATCGCACCAAAATGTATCCGTATTATAAATAATAAAACAAAATTAACACATAAACAAGTGGCTGCTTAGCCGCAGGATAGCTTTTACCGTCACGTTGTAGGGTCGAAATTATTTGCTGAGACTATTACTATTAACAGCAAGTCGTAATATATTCATTTCATTTATTCATTTGTTATTAACTATTATATAGTTATTAACTACACATAACTATATAAATATACAATTAACCTAAATAACCCATTTGACATTTGAATTTTTAAATTGACAGCGATGTCAACGTACCGTGCAAACTTTTAGTTTGACGCAAAACATTTAAGCTTTATAAGCTTATATACACTCCACATCGATAAAATTTCACTCGAAATTTGTAAGGTAGAAGTTGAAAACATACATTCTGGACTCTAATCTACTATCTAAATTAGTACAAGTGTTGTTGTCACAATGTTTTGTACATTACCTAATCATGTAATTATTTTGTGTACCTTGGACCGCTCGAAATGTAAACATGAAAAATATTGAACCATAAATTTAGGTAGTAAACACATCATCTGAATTTTAGGTAAAGTATATACAGTACACACAGTGTCATCTGCTGGAATTAGTTTAAACTAACATCTCCTTGGAAAAGCTCGTTCTTCGAGCTGAAAGGCCCCTGAATGAATATGTCATAATGTCAATTGCCAATGCCAAAGAGAATATAATACTCCTTACGGATGCCATAGCGCTTGGGGTTGGGGCTTTCTTTGGTTTGGTAGTGATTTAATCTCTTTGGTTTGGTTAGTTTAGTGCCAATATATTGTACTTTGTGGTCTGGTTTGTTTTGTGGTTAGTGCTCAGCTCAGCTTTGCGTAAACCGCATGTGCAGATTTTAGTCTGTTTTTAAAACACAAGTTAAATAAACTATAGTGTGCGTCGCATAAGTTACTGTCTCGTATTCCAATCGCCCGGGTACGTAATTAAAATATTGTTATATGTAATATCTTAATTTCACAAATGTGTGTTACTATTGGTATTTAATATCGGACAGAATGGCAGAAGCCGTGGTTGAATCTGCGCCAGGCGAAGATAATGATGATAGCTGGTTGTATGGAGACGGTCCGGGGGAGTTGAAGGATGGTGCTGCGCCCGCTCCCAGTGACAAGGTGCAGCCGGAAATTGGTCACAACCCCGACTTGTCTGATGTGAGTGTAGATCTATCGTTTATAGTACAGTTACCACGATAGGTTATAATGGCTATGTTTTATAGGCAGAATGACCTAAAACGTCGCATAAAACATGACCATGTAGGCTGCCACTTCTCCATAACTGACAAACCTATCATGTAAATAAAACATGTCCATAAGACATGACCATAAAACATGACCATGTAGGCTGCCACTTCTCCTTAACTGACAAACCTATCGTGTGAATAAAAGATGACCATGTAGGCTGCCACTTCTCGACGACTGTTGTCTTGTCACTCTCTCGCCCCCGAAGGGGGCGAGTGAGGGTGGGGGGGCATTTCGGGGCTTGGCCCCTTTTGGCTGTTTTTGGTCGCAGCCTTTACAGGCTGGGCTGTTGTGGCCTGAGCTGCATCAATTGGCCTCTCTGCGGCTCAGTGGCCGCTGGGTGCCACTTCTCCATAACTGACAAACCTATGGTGTGAATAAAACATGACCAAGTAGGTTGCCACTTCTCCATAACTGACAAACCTATCTTGTGAATAAAAGATGACCATGTAGGCTGCCACTTCTCCATAACTGACAAACCTATGGTGTGAATAAAACATGACCATGTAGGCTGCCACTTCTCCATAACTGACAAACCTATGGTGTGAATAAAAGATGACCATGTAGGCTGCCACTTCTCCATAACTGACAAACCTATGGTGTGAATAAAACATGACCATGAAGGCTGCCACTTCTCCATAACTGACAAACCTATGGTGTGAATAAAACATGACCATGTAGGCTGCCACTTCTCCATAACTGTGTGAATAAATTAATAGGTAGCGGCATCAGAGTTGTTGAGGTCACTCACACAATAATATGTCATGTAATAATAGTGGGATATGAAATTAGTGTTCTTTTTAGGGTTCCGTAGTCAACTAGGAACCCTTATAGTTTCGCCATGTCTGTCCGTCCGTCTGTCCGTCCGTCTGCGGATAATCTCAGTGATCATTAGCACTAGAAAGCTGAAATTTGGTACTAATATGTATATCAATTACGCCGACAAAGTGGTAAAATAAAAAGTGGAAAAAAAAATTTTATTAGGGTACCTCCCCTATACGTAAAGTGGGGAGTGTTTTTTTTTTTCATTTTAACCCTAACGTGTGATATATTGTTAGATAGGTATTTAAAAATAAATAGGGGTTTACTAAAATCATTTTTTGATAATGTTAATATTTTCGGAAATAATCGCTCCAGAAGTTAAAAAAAATGTGTCCCCCCCCCTCTAACTTTTGAACCATAAGTTTTAAAAATATGAAAAAAATCTCAAAAGTAGAACTTTATAAAAACTTTGTAGGAAAATTATTTTGAACTTGATAGGTTGAACAGTTTTTGAAAAAATTACAAAAACTACGGAACCCTACTCTGAGCGTGGCCCGACACGCTCTTGGCCGGTTTTTTTGTACCTCTAGCAAGTTGAACAGGAAACTGCAAGATTGCAAACTTAGTCCTTGTACCAAAAATGTTCCAATGCAACATATATAGTTGACTACTAAGATATCAATCCACCAAAAGGTACTAAAGTATGTATGGGTGATTCCATGAAATTCGGTTAAAACGGCGCAGTACGATCGGTGTGGATTGGTTCTCCATACAAACGTATTTAGGCCCTCATTTTAAAACGCCATGCTAGAATAACATGAAACTTTGTATACACAATGGGATCCGGCATACCTAGGTCGTAAATTAGTTTCTGTTGCTAGAAATTGAAAAAGAAAAAATATACAGCGGTTTTTTGAGTTTTTTACGGCTTGATTGAATACCTTAATAATCGCTGTATTTTTTCGCCATTATAATTTCAAGCAACAGAAACTAATTTCCGCCCTAGACAAGTTGGATCCCATTGTGTATACAAAGTTTCATGTTATTCTAGCATGACGTTTTAAAATGAGAGCATAAATATGTTTGTATGGAGAACCAAACGTACTGCGCCCTAACTTTCTTTGTCCTCATGTCTAATTTTGTTAACCCTTAAAGGCAGAGGGAATATTTTTACCACCATACACAAGACAAAAGACAAACTATATGGAAATATTTAGAGCCCAAAATTAAACATATATGTCGATATGTCAGACCGTATAAAGGTTAAATATCAGTTTTATTCATCGTCATAAAGACAAATTATTAAAAATATTATTGGAATTACCAAAAAATTACCATTATGAAGGCAATTGTCAATCCCTAGTCGATTTTCTACTTCCAAAATTAGCTCTCCAACTCCTGTAGTTTCTAATTAATTAAATAGAATAGTATAATATTCTTTAAATATATTACAAAATAAACATATAACAATATTACATAAAATTATTGAGAAAAATATAGCAATAATTTAATAAATTTCAAGTTAATCCCTGACCTTACTCTTATGTGTCAGTCCCTAGTCATCTATTAAAATGGAAAAAAATAAATTTTGATTAATGTTAAAGTTTCATTTACATAGAAATAGAAGAAACCAATATAACCATTGTATGTTAATGCCATTTAAGTCTCTACATTTCTGATAATCTCAACATATATTTGTCGAGGGACTGACGAAAGTTAACCAAATTTCATGAAATCACCCATATGTAAGTAAGTATCCATGTCTTTGTTGACTTAACTTTAAGGTTTTGGATAAATATTTTTGTGATTTTGGGTGGAGCAATCTACATCTATGTGGTTGATGGTACCTTGCAATTACTCTGCTACTGCCTTCAAATAGTACCTTTTTAAAAAATACCTATATAGAAATGAAACAGATCATAATATATAATTTTACAATTTTTCATGGTCATATCATAATAGACACAACATTATAATACTGAAATACTGAATTAATAAAATATAAATATTGGTTTATTATGGGTAATTTTTTTCTTGCTATTAGTTTATTAAAGCGTATTTTTATTTGTATTTGTATTTATATATGTAATCATGCACTATACGATATTCACTCATTCCATCCAGCTGTTAGTGTAATCATTCACCACATCTCTCCTGCTACCGACCCCTCTTTAAGCTTTATTTATTACATCATTTTAGCTATTATATTATCTAAGCCTTGTGATTTTTTTCTTTAGGACTAATATTATGCAATAATATAATGTTCTCCCAACACCTTTGAGGATATGGTATTGCAATGATAGTCAAATCAGCAACTATTTATGGAACATCAAAAACGCTTGGTTAGTAGCAAACTGCATTCATGTTTATGTATTTAAAAATCTTAAAGTAGCATAAAGAAGCTGAAGCATGATTATTTCCGAGTTTTTACGTATAATTTGTTTATTGGTAAAGTAGTAAAAATATTCATTAGTGTTGTTAAATACCCTATTTGGAAAATCCGGAAATAATTGACAGGGGCAAGCAATTGCCAACATTTCAATTTTTTAAGTAGTATGATTTCTTAACTCATTTCGTTAATTTGGTAACAAGAAACCCCAAAATATATTTTTTTATTTTTATCACTATTAGTTTTCTAAATATTCACGAAAATGCGAAGAAAGCCCATATCGTAGTAATTACGTCACTACTATGAAATAGTGACATTCACAGCGCACAAATAGAACAGCAGTTCACTTTCATTAATCAATTTGTCTTAGTAACAGTGCTCCTGTATGATTTGTTACGCTGTGACGCCTTACTTGTCACTTACTCTCTTTTAGAATGAGGAACTTTTGAAATTGATTTATTTATATGAAATTGGGATATTTTCGAGAATTTAAAAATGTGGTTTTACTTAACTTTTTATCCTCTATTTGATTTCATCGGAAAAAAGCCTGCTTAAAAAAATTAAATGTTGTCAATTGACCAGGCAGTTTTTGAGTCCTCTAAGCCCAAAGTCTCATAGTATGATGGTAGAATTTTAATTTCGCTCTTTGGATATACACGTCCATAGTGAGGCCGATGATGTCTTACGCCTCCGTGGTCTGGTATAGGAAAACGACACAGAAAACATATAACCGGGCAGCGCTCTTGGCCCTCAGCTCCGACGTCATAACGTCAAGGCTGTTCACGAACTGCAGGAATCGAGGGAAATGAAAGAGCCGACGAGCTTGCACGAGCGGGGGAGAAGGGGGTGCACTGCATGGCGTCCCCAAAAGCCTAATCAAGCTCACCCTGAAGACCTATTGCTTCTATAAAATTTCCTGTTCAACTTGCTAGAGGTACAAAAGTAGAACACTAATTTCATATCCCGCTATTATTACATGACATGTTGTTGTGTGAGTGACCTCAACAACTCTGATGCCGATACCTATTAATTTATTCATTTATTAACTTAGCAGTTTTCTTAAATATCCAACAACTTTTATGGTATTATAACATAGTGCAAAGAAAACTGCCAAGTTAAGGCTCAATATGCATTAAGCCTCAGTAAATTAGTTTTACTGTAAACAATGTAGTGCCGGACTTGGCACCATTTCAGAGAATCTACAGAACTTGGCACCCATTTAGATCTTAATTCTTTTGTCGGTGAAGACGACAACCAAGCATCTCATATTCTTAAAATTGAACTTGGCTCCCATTTTCACATTTATGTTTTTGATGGGATATTATTACGTTTTGTCAATATTCGCCAAATGGTGCTTTTTAAGAGCGAATGCACTAGTTACTATACAAAATATCCAAATCGCCATAGGTGCACCTCAAATATTTGAAGAGTTCCCTCGATTTCTCCAGGACCCTATGATCTGATTCTTACCTGATAACTATGCGACCACCCTTGAAGTATATTAGTATACTGTTTCAAACAAAAAAATAATTTTCCAAATCGGTTCATAAATTACGGACTTTTGAGGTAACTAGCATAAATAATAGTAATAATAATAAAAGTAATAAAAAAACCACTGTTTTCTGATTTTTTCTGGTGTACACACACAATTACCAAGCTGCATGCCAAATTTCAGCTTTCTAGGTCACCTAGAATTGGGTTAGGTTTTTGATTACTAGTCAGTCAGTCAGTGGTAAAAATGCCGTTTTTTGGAATTTAATATCTTAATAATTATTAAACCTATATTTATGAAATTTGACGTTCTAGTTGTTCTCAAGGATCTTAATACATGTACCAAATTTCATTTTTTATGTTAGATAGATTTGGAGTTATTGGGGGGTCAAAAGTGGCTCCAAACGGTTCGTGTAAAATAACACACGGCTGCTGTCCGCCAGCAGGGCTTCCATTCCGTAATTACGTAATTCCGTAATTACGAACAGATTTTTGACTTTTAATAATTACGTAATTCAAAGGCTTAATTCCGTAAGTAAGGAATTATTAATTTTCACTATTATCTCCGTACTATTTCAGCCTAAATTATATGTATTCTTATAGTTATTTAAACATTATGGGATATGTTGTTGAAGTTGGATGTACAAATTGCTTGGTCTATCTCGACTTGTCGGCTTCCCACTAGCAAGAATATATAGGTTCCTTTCGACGCATAGTACCAAATATATAAGGTGCCATTTCGCTTTGTGATTTTTTTTATACGCAATGTACCACATTCTTAAAATACCAGTTAAGCGTAGTGCCAATACGCTTACTTAATGCCAAATACGCAAAGTTCCATTTGTCGTTTTGCGATATATATGTTTTTTTAAATGCAAAGTACAAACTTCTTAGAATACCAAACAAACACGCCCTTCAACGCATATTACCAAATGCGCATTATGCAAATATGCAATTTAACTCCGTTTATATAGGTGCATAAAATTAGCAAAACCTGGACATCATTTGATAACTGTAATTTTCTTTTTCTATGATTTAATTTATTGTTAGTTATACCTATACTTAAAATAAAAATAAATAAACATTTGAAGGCTCCGCGTCAATGTTAAAAAACGAAAAACGAAATTTTTAACACATTTTGATTTCGTAAGTATGCCATAATAAATAACTTTGTAAAAGTACTGTATTATGATAAGAAAAAATATCATTTAATCATTTATCATGAATATATTTTTTTAATGTTTCTTATAGTACTAATAAAAACTTGACGGCATCAATTATACAGTTTTTTGCTTTTTAACATTGACGCGGAGCTTTAAAATGTTTAATTCTTTTTATTTTAAGTATAACTAAAAATACTTTAAATCATGGAAAGAGAAAATTACGGTTATCGAATTATGTCCAGGTTTTGCTAAATTTATGCGCCTAATATGACACGACCCCTCTTGACATAGTCACTTAGACTTCGAACTTTAGCCCCCCCCCCCCCTCTTTGTATAGGTAATTTTTCACAGAAAATAATAAAAATATATTTAAAAATACTTAAAGGATCTTCATCTTTCAATTGCTTTATCGGAGTACAGCGGTTCTTGGAATCTTGAGAATTGGATTTCCGATGTGAGGACGAATAGGAAGTGGTCAAAGTTGACGAGACAGACAATTTTAGTAACTAGCGTAGTTCGTACTTTGCGAATTACAGATAACTTATTTGGTACTTTGCGTATTACAGTTTTGGTAACTAGCGTGATTGGTACTCGTACTTTGCGCATTACAAGTTTGGTAACTAGCGTCGTTGGCACTTTGCGTATTACAGTTTTGGCAACTAGCGTAATTGGCACTGCGAGTATTACAGTTTTGGCAACTAGCGTAATTGGCACTGCGAGTTTGTCTTTTTGCGAACTTGGTACTTTGCTAAATTGGAGTTTGACATTGGAGAATTTGGACATATGCGTACGTTGGCATAATGCGAATTTGGTACTATGCGTCGAAAGGATCGTTATAAAATCGCTTATTTTCATAACGTTTTAAAGGCCTGCTTACAGGCCACTGCTGCCTAAGCAACCACATGCATAAGTTAATAGGACTGAGTGACACAAGGTGGTGCAGACTCTGCGTTGAAGCGGAGGAGACGCCTGCACATATCCTAACCGATTGCCCTTACGTAATGCGCAGCCGTAGCTCTATATTGGGCAAACACGTCACGTGCCCAGAAGATATAGTCACTCGAGTTCAGCAAAATCTTAGTTTTTCGATTTTACAACCGAGATTTGTAGTAGGTGGCGATCACAATAGATCAGAGATGGTTGCAGTGATAATAACAATGAAAAAATCGATTGATTTCAAGTTTATGAAATTCACCATAAAGTAACATGGGTATTACATGGTATGTCAATACAAAATGTTAAAATAAAATAAAAAATACATTATATATACATTGTGATATTGTTAATATTATTCAAAATTTTGTATGTCAATATTGATACTTAAATATTCTGACACTGAGTAAAAGGCATGTTTCCTATAATAATCCGATATTTTTTTCTTAAAACTATGGATAGGCAGTGATGTTATTTCGAAAGGAAGCTTATTATACATTTTTAATTTTAGAAAAATACCCTGTTTTTGACATTTTCGAAGCCGCAACTTTGGCAATATTAATTTGTGTTTAGATCGTGTATTATAACTATGCATATCAGACAATTTAGGAAGACTATCGGCTTGTCTGTGTATTTCCAGAAGGGAGTTGTAAATAAACAAAGAAATCACCGTCATTATGCCGAGCCTCTCAAAGTGTGGTCTGGCTGTATCTCGACGGTTGAAACGCTCTATCAGGATCATGACCCCGCACATGATCCTGATAGAGCGTTTCTGGAGCACTAGTATTTTTCGGATATCTGATGCGTTCCCCCAGACAGTTATGGCGTAATTGAGTAAGGATTGAATGTATGCGTAGTAAACCATCTTCAGAGTTTGCATATTAATCAAAGGCTTTAGCTTCAGTAATACAAAGTTTGTTGAAGATAATTTACTGTCAAGTTTTTCCAAATTTTGTTTATGTGTTAATCTACTGTCCACTATATATCCTAAAAATTTTGTGGAATTTTAATAAGTTAGCTTTGGTGTAATTCGGTCTGCTCGAGATATTGTGTTGTATTTTATTTTTATAGTTTTATCTGTATTCAAAACAATGCCATTCGCCTGAAACCATTTCTGAAGGGTATGCTGGGCCTGTGTTAATTGTGCTTCCATGGTGACAATGTTCTTATGTCTCACTCCAACATGAGTGTCATCAGCAAACAAAGTGACCTGTGCCCAATCTGGAATGTTAGATGGCAAATCATTGACGTATATTAGGAATAACACTGGGCCCAAGATCGAGCCCTGAGGTATCCCAATGTCATTGTTTCTAATCTTTGATTTGCTTGATCCAACCTGGACAATTTGCCTACAATTTTCCAAAAACGACGTCATCATTTTTAATGATGCCCCTCTAAATTTGTAATATTCTAGCTTCTTCAGAAGGACATCATGACGTAAGCAATCGTATGCCTTGGATAGGTCACAAAATATGCTTGCACATTGTAGTGACGCATCCAAGGATTCCAGTATCAAGTCTATTACTCGTCTAATGGCTGTTTCTGTATTTCTAGTGGCTCTGAATCCATACTGACACGAGGTAAAAAGAGGTTTTCGAAGTTTTTTCGAAGGAAGTTCCTATTCTTGACTTTAGGGCTGATTCCAATACTTTAGAAAACACGGGCAAAATACAAACTGGTCGGTAGTTGTTTGGATCAGAAACATTTCCCTTTTTATAAATAGTTACTACTTTACCCTTTTTAGCATATCTGGAAATACACCTTCCCGAATGCAAGAATTTATACTGTTTAATAGTAGTTCCATTATGTTATCATTAAAAGTTATTATCTTAAGGAATCTCGTGTCCATCTGTGATATATCCTTAGATTTTTTGATTTTCAACTTGAGCATAATTTTCCGCAATTCTTTAAGCGTTAACTCATTGAATTGGATTTGTCTAGTTGGCCTTTTACACTTGCTGAGGTACTCTATGCAAACATCTGGTGATGCATCCAGGTGTTCACTAATTCTGTGAGCAATACTAGTGAAGAATGTATTAAAGATATTCGCCATTTCCTCATGGTTGGTTGTGATCGTCATGATTTATTTGTAGTCTTGCAATTGTATAAAAAGTTAGTTATTTAATATGATTTAGGTGCTTTTATTGCAACCACGATTATTTTTACCCTTCAGTGTTCTAGTATAAATAAATAGTCCGAAATGATATCTGCTTAAGTTTTCAAGATGTTTATATACTTATACCTTTTTAGGGTTCCGTATTCAACTAGGGGGCCCTTATAGTTTCGCCACGTCCGTCCGCCTGTCTGTCCGAGGCTTAGCCCTGTGATTGTTATTGCAATTTGGTATGGATATAAGGCAATCTGCTAATCATTTTACACCTGCAGCCTGTGGGCCAGCTACACCCAGCGGGAGTACAACGCATTGCGCGTGCAATACAACAACTTCTTCAGGATTCTATTAGGGCTGCCACGATATTGCAGTGCATCCGGAATGTTTCCCGCGGAGCGTACGGATGATTTTTACGCTATAATTCGCAACAGGACGGCATCACTAATGCGGCGGTTAAGTGACAGTGAGAATGGAATCCTGAAGACGTTAGCTGCTAAGTTGGATGCTCCATTGCCTAGGCTGGAACAGGCTACATTGGGCAGGAACACACGTCAGCAGATGGAGCATGTAACTAGCAATGTATATATGTACTCGTATTAATAAAAATAATAATCTTTACATTTTACGTCAATGTATATATTTGTTATTAAAAAATCATCATCATCATGTCAGCTGAGGGACGTCCACTGTTGGACATTTTTTTTAATCGTATGGCATTTATTTATGAACCGTGAGATCTTCGAGAAGACAAGTACGGTTGCCAGTTTTTGTTGCACTTTTAGCACCACCCAGGGGTCACGTATAGGGTAACGGTTGGTACTCCCTACGGACGTAGTGCAACTTCGACCCCCCTTTGTCAAGTGAGTGGGCAACTTGACTGCTAGAAGTTCTCAAGCCGCCCGAAGGCCTCTAACTTGGCTTAACGACTGCTGTCGTAGACAGCAGCCGGGATCAACGGCTTAACATGCCTTCCAAAGCACGAGAGCGCTCAGTTAGTAACCACTCAAAGCGGTCACCCATCCAAGAACTGACCTGCGCCCACATTGCTTAACCTCGCATACCGCACGCGGTACGCGGGCGCCGCTGGGCCACGAGCGCTCTACTGCTGGACATAGGCCTCCCCAAAGACTTCCACAATGACCGGTCCTGCGCCACCCGCATCCAGCGGATACCCACGACACTTACCAGGTCATCAGTCTACTGGGGCCTGCCCACGCTACGCCTTCCGGTACGTGGTAGCCACTCGAGAATCTTTCCGCCCAAACGGCCATTGATTCTACGTGCTATGGGCCCCGCCCACTGCCACTTCAGTTTAGCGATTCGGTGTTAAAAAATAATAGTTTATTAATAAGTTGCAAAGGAAGAAAAGGAGTGGTTAATACTTTTGGCCACGGCTGTATTTCTTTCCTTTATGAACTTGAAGTTGTGCTTTACAAAAATTTACAAATGTGATTTGTTTACAGAGGCGTCTTTACCTACGGTGCAGGATGTGCGTTGCCTACGGGCGCTGCATAGGCTAGAGACACCTCTGTTTGTTTATATGAATTGTGCTGGTATAATAAGTGGGGCTTAATATATTCAGAATACTATTATTTACTAACTGCCCGTCTCGGAATCTCACTGGTTCACTAATGAAGAAAATGAGATCAAATCTTCCACTCAGTCTCTTAACTGTACTCTGTCTCACTCGCTCACTTTTTATATACTTTATTTTAACCCCATGCTTTTATCATCTTTATCTTTATATATATAATTCTTCTGTACGTGTGTTTGTCACCTAACTCCTCCTAAACGGCTGGACCGATATGGATGAAATTTTGTGCGTGTATTTGAGTGGATTCCTGGATGGTTTGAAAATACAATTGGACCCGGTAGGTGGCGTCATTATCGAGTTTTCACGAAAAAACGGATCTCCTGAACATTCTGTAGTATAGATGGCGTTGTTATCAATTCTTTGGCATTTGACGTCCGGTACGCAATAATACATGCGCAAGTCCCTTGCTTCATTTACATTTTTGGAATAAATTAAGGAAACAGGATAGAGCTCAAACCTGTAATAAGTTCTGCAGCATAAGAAAATATGAGTTTTGAGTAGCTTTATATATCCGCAATACCAATAAAATAACTAATCACCAAATAAACGGTCCGCTTACATGAATGACAGACATGGTGTGTCATGTTCTATTTTTTTAATGGGGACCTTTACACGATTAAAATTATCTTATGATAATTATGTTGGGGTGTCAATATTATCGCGGTATTCCGAATTGTTTGTACTTTGCTTCAATATCTTAGATTAATAATACCAACAGATCCGTAATGTAAGCAAGATGATTTTTCATATAGTTGTCTCTTTCAATCCTTATGGTAAACTAAGATGAGTTAGAACGGGAGAGATATTACGATCATTTTCGACTGTTGACGAATTATCTTCATATAGAAGTACACCAAATGTCAAATCCTATACAAATCAAAACGTCACAAATGTCATTTCAGTACAATTTGCAGTTATGAAAACGGAGACACTGACATGTGAATACCTGTCAGATATGACTCATCTGTCTCTCTCAAACTTACTGATTGTGCATTAGTGAAAAAAGATCAGATGTACAGTAATCGTTCAACTTAATATGATCTTTTACTCTGATATCTGTGTTCAATATTCATTATTATTCATGTAATACGGATTGTGATATGAGTGTAACGCGTGATAATATTCACCGTGTAAAAGACCCCAATGGGCTTAATAAATGTCAATATTAAATTGTAATCTCTACATGATTCTTTACTAAATACAAACTTATTTTAGCCTACTTCGTCGTTCGTCGAAGGTGTTGGTCTACTCAGCTCACATCAGCCTGCGGGCTTAAACGAATACTATGAAATATGTTTGTTTTTATGGTTAATTTACAGGACATGCGGCCTCTGCGGGCTGGAATGACTACGGAAAAAAGAAACATGTCATAGTGACGACTAAAAGCCCGCGGGCTAAGTTGACTTATATAACGATGTCGGCTCCAGTAAGCCTCTAAACTACTACAGTATTCTTAAAATTAAATATATAACAATCATTTATACTCTAAAAACCAATTTGGTACACAATTATTTATAAAAAGGCCATATACAAATATTGTAGACTTTGATACCTAAAAGTTCCGCTAAAATTGAATAAAAAAACTCCAACTTCAAAAACGAGAGGTCTCAATTCTGTTTAAGATCTCCCTCTTTTTTCGAGTTCGCACACACTCTAAGTTGACTTAAATGTAAACATATTTCATTGTAGTCCTTTAGATACGTGTGTTGAGTTGACTAGGTATGAATATAAAAATGTAAAAAAGTCCACGCTAAATTGACCAACACAGCCAACACTTCATTCGTCGGAAGGCATTGTGGCCATCGTACACATGCGCTTTCGGCAATGATAATTATTGTGTGAAATAATTATTCCGATTGATCGGACTAGTCAATCGGACCATGCGACCTAAGGGAGACTTAAGGGCCTTTTCTTACTTTTGGTAAGGAGAAGAGTCAGAAACGGATTGTAGACTTATTACAAAAGTACTTAATGCCTATGAGCTTTTAAAACTTTCAAGATATAATCCAGTTGTCTGAAAAATCAATTTAGTGAAACTGCACCTTAAATTTTTCCTTATTTTGTACATATAGATTTGTAAATCGTTCATATTTGTACCATATTTCTTAATAAAACCTAACTAAGATCACAAGGAGTTTCACATAATTATGCGCAATGACGTTTCGTATACATACTTAAAAACTTTGAAATAACCCCCAAAATGGGTAAAAGAATAAGTAAAATAATAAATATCTTCGGAATGACTCTTCCATAAAAACTTATTATGAGTGTATAGAATGGACCTTTTGGATGGATAAATTTAGGCTATATTTTAATCCGCGACATCCCTTGCATTATTTGTAATACGCGAGCGAAGCCGCACGGGGCAGCTAGTTTCTGTATATCTTTCCAAACATCTCTTTCATACAAACCTTGTCCTGATAACAAACAACAAAAAAGAATGAGCCTAATAGGTCCAGCAGTTCGAAGTTATGTGCGAACATACAATTCGAGAATTGATTTTTGGTATTTATATTAGGTACTATTCGCTGTTTTTTTAGGAGGGAAATGCATTAAGCATACCCCTAGGGCGCCGGAGGTGACCTGAGTGGTTATGTCCTGGGACTCCCGTATAGGCTTATGAAACCCACGGTGCACCCATCCATCCCCCCATCTGCCGCCTTACCGGCATGTGGTGAGGTCACGGGAACACATCCGCGACGCCGCCCAGAGGCCCTCCACGACAGGCAAGTCAGATGTTTTGGCGCGCCTTTCTCAGCAACCTCCATCATGTATACGAGTAGTAGCGGACCCGCCTGAGTCCGCTACAAGATGATGGTGCCGATAAACTTTATACATTTTCTTTCATACATACATACCTTGTTTGTATTTTGTTGTTGTGTTATATTTGTAATAGTAAGAACCTATTGCAAATTCAACAATAAAAAAAGAAAAAAAAACATAAAGACGAACATAGAACCTGCTCCTTTTTTGAAATCGTTAAAAATAACCAAATGTTCTAAAGTTATGCGCGAACATAAATTCCTCCAATTTATTTTTAGTTTTTTAGTAAATTTATTATATAGATTTGAGTATTGTACCTAAGTAAATTTGTTTATGAATATTTACGAGTCCTTATAGCATACTTACAAAGTAACTGATTTTGACTGTATATAAAAACTAGAAGTAGAGTTTGTTTTACAAGCACAAGATAGCTATAATATCTTCCAGCTTCCGTCGAAACTGAAGCAAAAGCTGTAATTCGATTTCGGCCAAGAATCGTGTTTCAGTCACGAATTCAAATTATGATAGCATTACTGAACATTAACTTAAAAGCCACAATTGTGTTGTAGGAAGGAAAAGAAAAAGAACAAGAAGAGAACGATCCAGATGAAAACGATGACTCTCACTTTAATGATGAACATTTTGCTGATGTGGGACGAGAAGAGCAGGATAAGACCAATGGAGATGCAGCAAGTCAAGGCCATGGTGACTCGGACTCGGATGATAGTGATGATGTTAAAGTTACCATTGGAGATATTAAATCGGGACCACAAGGTTATGCAAGCCTGAATATAAAAGTAAGTAAAATGTTTTTGCCTATCTGGTTCTTGCTGATTAATATAAAAGTACCTTAGTAAAATGTTTTTGCCTATCTGGTTCTTGCTCATTAACCTAAAAGTAAGTAAAATGTGTTTGCCTATCTGGTTCTTGCTGATTAATATAAAAGTACCTTAGTAAAATGTTTTGGCCTATCTGGTTCTTGCTCAAGTAAGTAAAATGTTTTTGTCTATCTGGTTCTTGCTGATTAAGACGCTGACAAGGCCAAATTGTTTTGTCTTGTTCGCTCACAGTGGTAGATCTTCGCCCGCGTACGTCTACAAATCATAAATCAGATAACTGGTGATTGTAATAGGAAAAGACACTACGTGTATACTGTAAATATAATTGCGTTAATAATTATGATCACCTAAGAATCATAAAGACAGAACTGTTTAAAGAGGATTTTCAGACATAATTTTACATTTCTTCCTTGAGGATCCTAGGCGATCAATTAAAAACCATGGACTTCTTATAGGTTTCGTCCCAAAATGACCCCTGTAGCCTGTAATAGGAGCAAAAAATTAAACGGTACACTATTGTATTCTCCAGCAATGAGTATTAATTAGTTTCAAATTCAATTTAAAAAATAAGGTTTTTTTGGATTTTTTCTTATGCTATTATAGCGTACGTGTACTTTTTTATTTTTACTTTTTTAACTTTTTTAAGTATAAAAAAAACCAAAACAGATCCTAAAAATATTCTTTTTACTAACCAAAAATACAACAACGATTATGAATAATGAGTCATACTAGATGCTACCTTAAAATCAGCAGTGACTGCCGCGTGGTGCCAAAGTCCATTACTTGGAGGTCATAACTTTAGTTCAAAATTTCTCCCAAGTGAAAAATAGTACATTGCGACCCGTGTTTTGTACACAATTTTAAGTCACTACTTGGCCAAAAATTGGGTTTTTCCGGACGCGCCGCGTGCGGAAACCCGCGCTTTTTGGCAAGGTGTGTTGTAAAGATTATTTTAGGACACAAGAGGTGATGATGATGATGATAGTATAATTGTGTCAGCGCGGCGTGGGGTTGGTGGCGGGCGGCGCGGAGAAAACGCGCGCGTCGGGGGCGGGGCCCGCGCCCGGCAAGGTGGCGCTCGAGGACCTGGACGGGCCCGGCAGCATCAACGGCGTGCCCGCGCTCGAGTTCAACATCGACACCATCGAAGACAAGCCCTGGAACAAGCCGGGCGCCGACATCTCAGGTGACAGTATCTACCGCGACAACACAATGAGCACATCACTACTACTCGATCCAAATAGGGTAAGCGGTATAATCATTGGCCTCTTAAGGCGACCATTGACTTTGAACATTTTTAGATTCAAAGCAAGGTCCAAAGTCATTTAACATTTACTGTCAAATTGTTGCTTATGAACCCGCGAATTCGAACAAGTTGCAACCGTAATAATACAGTAACTCTTTTATAACTTAAATGAGTTGAATATGAAAATGGTGCGATAAGTACAATCATTTTTTTTTTCAAGTTTTCTGCCTGTCAAGTTTGAAAATAACCTACTACATTTTAGAGTGTAGCAAACAAAGAAAAATATGAAATTTATTTTTGTCCTTGCACTCAAGGATTGCGCTTAATACATTGAATTAACATTCAAGAGGCCAATGATTGGAGGGGGGGCAACATTACTACAGCTTACCCAACATAATGTTTTATTTTTTAAATTCCGTTAATTGCTCGGGCCAAATAATCTTCTCCATGACAGTAGTATGTCGATTTGTACAATTTCAAAGATATTCAAGGATTCATTTTCGTTAATACTCCTACCTAGTATAGTATAAAAGATCCTTGACTATTAAACTATGTTGATGTGCGTGTCATTCGAATTTCAATTAATCCGGTGACCTAAGCAATTAAAACCTTGGAGTGAGAGATAATAAGCTGAAACTTTGTATACATATAAATTTTATTTTGGCGTTCTATCGTATCGACACAGGAAGAAATATTAGAGCTCATCAACCCATCACACAAATAAATGCTCTGACTGGGATTCAAACCCGAGAGCACCAGCTTCGTAAGCAGGGTCACTACCAAACTACCAATTAGGCTAGAGGCTTACATAAATTAAATCATGTTTCTACTATTTCCATGCATGAATAATGTTCCAATTGTATTCCATTTTTAGTGCGGTGTATGATCATCATCCTCCTAGCGTTATTCCCAGTACAGTTGCATCCTGAAGAATGCCTGGGGTCCGCTACCTGATCCCAAGAATTGGCGTAGGCACTAGTTTTTACGGAAGCGACTGCCCTCTGACCTTCCAACCCGAGGGGGAAACCGACCTTATTGGGAATAGGCTTGTCAAGTGCGTGGGCAACTTGACTGTTAGAAGTTCTCAAGCCGCCCTGAGGCCTCTAACTTGGCTTAACGATTGCTATCTTAGACAGCAACCGGGATCAACGGCTTAACGTGCCTTCCAAAGCACGGGAGCGCTCAGTTAGTAACCACTCAAAGCGGGCACCCATCCAAGGACTGACCTCGCCCGACATTGCTTAACCTCGCATACCGCACGCACGCGGTATGCGCGGGATGCGCAGTACGCCGGTGCCACTGGGCCACGAACGGTGTATGATACTAGGTGAAAATAAACGAATTAATAAAAACCATGTCAAATTTCAATTAGCAACCGTTCGAGGTGAAGGAAATAAGATTTATGATTTGTGCGCAGATTACTTCAACTACGGATTCAACGAAGTGACTTGGAGCGCGTACTGCGAGCGGCAGCGGCGCATGCGCGTGAACGAGGCGGGCGTGTCGCTGCTGGCGGGCGCCGCGCCGCGCGCGCCGCCGCCCGACGCGCACCGCGTGCGCGCGCCAGGTACGGTCACGACCAGGCCCTCGGCTTTTTGCTACTCAGGTTTGGTAATTTAGAAATTTTAAAAACTAAACTGAAAACTGAAAAAAAAATGGCGAGGTCTACAACTCGCAGAGCCACTAGTTGTTAAATAAGTATTTCACCTAGGATCCAAACAGACAGGACCAAATTTTTTAATATTTACTCCAATTGGAAGTGTAAATATCTTAAGACACACAGTGAAATGTTACATTCAAGTTTCATATATAGGCTGCTAATTATATTAATGCTATACAAAATGGACATTAAAACTGTGGTGTCAAGACATCTCGTTCATATTTGGAGCAGCCCTTTTTTACTTGGCACATAGGCAATAGTTACGAGTAGGAAAGTATGACGTAACAATAGATCCGATGTTGGTCGTCATTGCTCGCAATAATGTGGACATAACATAAACTCACGCCTATATTCCCAAAAGGGATAGGCAGAGCACACGCAATTAATTTCAGTGCCACTTTTAGCAATTTTAGGTTCATAGATGGAGAAAATGTGATATTGCAGTTACAGGTTGCTAGCCCATCGCCCACAACACACTTCAACAGTCCCGACAACAGTTCCCATAGTCGAATCTTACGACACCCAAGGGAAGAGAGGGGGTGGCGGTATTCTAACCCGGCACCACACGGGGAATAATGTCGACATGACTTATGAATGTTATAATTCATTGATATCTTGCCTTACATTTTATATTTATTCCTATCGAGACAGTAGATATATGTTATTGTTTTTTAAAGTAATAGCAGTATATTTTATACCCTACATAGTATGTAGAATAAAATGCGAATTATGATTATAAGTTCATAAGTATAAAATTGCATCGCATCACTAAGTCTCTGAAATTTTGTTACATTTTCCTGCGTATTACGTTGTGTGAGTTGATGAGCTCCCCACTGTTCCCAGCGCGTGCGGAACCGTTTGTAGCAGATTACTGCTTTGTCCATATATCCTAATTAGATTTTCCCTCTAGCAAACCAATCTGCAGTTATGTAAAATTATCCATTACGTAAGTGGAGCCGATAACCTGATGTTGTTAGAGGACGCAGTGGTGTCCAAGGTCTGTACCCTTTTAGACTCCGGAGAAAATATTAGGTATAGAACATACATTATTTATTCGTTGTGTTATTATTTTCGATTCTGACTATGGATATAGTTGACAGAAAGAGAAAGAACGGAAGTAAGAGATCGCATGTCTTCCGAGATCTGCCACAAAGACTATGAATATATAGAGGCACATATAGAAGCACAACAGGAAACATGTCACCTGTCAATGATTGTTAAAATTAACTTGAAATTGAGCAATTGGACGTCATTCAGTCTTTTGTTCGTTGCTTGATACTTGACATTAACTTTTACTAAACTCCACGTTAACTTTTAAGGCCGTTTTGCATTGAGCCTTGGTGATTTGATTATTTTGTAGGAAAATAAAAATTCTTGACTTTTGAAAAACTAAATATACCACGTGGTTTCTATGGGTAAAAAAAAGAAATAAAAAAACACCCTGTATAGTAGTAAGTAGTAGCTGGGAAAGCCAAAAATCCAAGATACTAAGCTTTTAAGCTGCATGTATGACGACGGAGGATGACAGGAATCATTCCTTGGATGAGAAACTTCTGGATCACTTGGTGAACACTTAAATAATGACCGTGACAGAAAAGCGTTCTACACACTTACCAATGAGTCACAACAACCGCCTTGAGAGTGAAAGAATTAAATGATCGCTGTTTCATTTCATCTTACGATTATGTGTTGTTTTTATTGGAAAGTTGATTGATATATATTATAGAACACTAAAATAAATAAACCTCACAATAAAGTTTACCTTGCCAAAGTTGTCTGTCCATAAACCTTTTAAGACTCGGCCCGACCCCTATCTAAAGTCATCATGGTATCATTTAATATATAAAAATAAGTAAGGCAAATTGAGGTGTTCCTGCTGATAGGTTTGATGCCACGACTCTGCAGCTGTAAAGTGATAAGCCGAATGAGCATTTGGGATTTATCAAATGTTGCAGGGCCACCGAGGAACGACGAGGGCATGCAGCCGCCACTAGGCAGCAACTACCAGGCCCGGGAAAATACAATTCAGGTACAGTATTCATGAAAAAATTGTAGTATTCATTTAAAAAAACTACCTTCAAATAGCTCAAAAACACGTAATAAACTGAGGTTTCCAATCGAAGGAATTGTATATTTGTTAGGTTAGGTACATAGCTAATTATTAAAAACGTATTTCGTCTTTATGTTATGTTTAGAACATTTCGTGTAATGAAATCGTAGGTATAAATTACATGATTGGATTGGAAATCTCAGTTTATTTTCTGTTTTTGAACTTTTTAAGGCGGTTTTTTTATTTAAAATTGTTTATATTTCATACTTTTTAGTAAATCATCGCCAGAGTGCATCTCATGAAAATTCCGACAAGCCCAAACATAGCTAATCTCCGCCTTTTTTTTAGAGTTCCATTGCCTATCTTGCTGCTTCAATCATCAGGTCAGGTTGATGGTAACATTACATCAGGACCGTTTAAATTGACTTGAAATATCTTATCGCCCCGTATGAAACACTTGAAGTTTTGAATAACAATCCGTGGTCTTATTCATGAGCTCCCTTTCACCAAATGCTACTTTCTGAATGTAAATGCTTTGTTACCAAAAATGCTAAAATTGCTATATGTTTCCATTGATTTTTGAAGAGTTCCTCTATTCCTCATGGATCCCACATCAAAACTAGATTCTGGCAACAAGGGGACCAACCTCAAAGCAGATTCTTTCTAAAACAAAAAGATTTTTCCAAATCGGTTTATAAACGACGGAGTTCTGAGGTAACAAAACTTAAAAAAAAGACAAAACATAAAACCGAATTAAGAACCTCCTCCTTTTTTGTGAAGTCGTTTAAAAATGTTTTATCCATATTTTATTAATTTTAAAGGATTTTGGTGACATGATTGTTAAAATAAAACAATAATAACATAAAAAGTTTTTTTTAATACAGTAAGAGGGAATTGATGAGGGATTTCGTGCCCGAGCTTGATTGTTCCGATAGCTCAGAGGCTGGAGCGATTGGCCGCGTATGCCAGATGTCGCAGGTTCGAATCCTGCTCGGAGGACTAAATTTTTCCCTTTAAAATTTAGAATTTCTGTTAGCAGCGTTACTGTTAGTACAATAATTAGTTTATACATTTAATAATATTTAAAATATTGAAATTTAATATTGACATTTTACAGGGTTATATAATATAAATAAAATCTCTAAATTAATTTTAATAAAGTTGTCTGATTGAGTATCACCCTGACAATGAAAACGAGGAGTGTTCGGGCCTTTTATAAAATTATTATTATCAAGCGATACAGTCATATCGTGATCCGTATCACGTGAAGAATGATGACTATTGAAGCAAATTCCATACAATATAGAAAACCCCGATAATATTGACACCTCAGTATTGTGATAATATTAATCGTGTAAGGCCGCTAAGAGACCGTCGCCGGGATAATAGGGATGGTGACACTACCAGTGAAGTAAATACGAGTAAATTAGTCTTTTTAATTTATGTTTCATTTCTGGTACGTTGTCATTTTGGTACAGTGTCGAGAGCGAGGGTCGAGCCCTCGCCCTGCGGCACGGGCCAAGACACCTTGGGGGCTCGTACAAAATAAAAACTTTCCGCACTTGTATCGAAATTTACAATTGTAATAACCAGGGAGCGAAACTTTGGTGCCGATGACAGACGTATGACGTCAAGCTACATACAGAGTGTTTTTATCTAGATTATTGAAGAAATCGATTTTGATGATGAAAGGTACGACAATATTTTGTTCTAGCTATGGTATAGGCATTATGATCAGTACACCGACAATTTTTATAACTGGCGGGAGATGCGAGAATGATATTAATTGTTTAGAATGTACAGTGTATGTATGTAGGTATGTATTTAAATAAGAAGGTGCGATGTTATGTTTGAATTTTAAGCGTTATGCAATTTTACGACAACTCACGAAACTTAAATTGTTGTTTTTCATTTATCCATGGTAATATTTTACTTTTTACAAGTAATTGTAAAAAGTATATTAGTAAAATATTTTTTTTTTCTTATCTTCTTTGTAATTATTTTCATATTAACATTATTTTAAATTAATTTTTATTTTAAATATAAATATTTTATAAACAATCAAATTTATATTACCATTATTGCATTAATAATAATCATTGGGCTATTGCAATGTTGTTTATAATAAAATCACCTATATATGAATTTGCGTCATAATGATGTCACCGGCACCAAAGTTTCGCTCCCTGATAATAACACTAATAACGTAATGTAGTTGATAAACGTTAGTATGGAAAGTAGTCGTTGCACCTTAAAGTGAGATGTGGCGGGGTGGGCTCGGCAGGTGATGACGGCGGAGCGGCGCGAGTACGGGCGCGCGCACGGCGGGCGCGACGCGCCGCCGGACTACTTCGCGCCGCCGCCCGACCACTACTTCCCGCCGCCGCACGCGCCCTACGACGAGCCCTGGGGTACGTACTCTTACTTACTCGTGTCCTCAGATCATAGAAAGAAAGAGATATGCCGATAACCGCGAAATTAGTCCGGTACTGCTGTCGCCACTTTTAAAGATGTGTGCGTTTCCACTACTTGCACAATATTGTAAATATTGGGTTCCCGCACACATCCGTTCAGTTGTCTACAAGCATTCTAATCCTGTAATTGGTACTCTCACTAAGAAAAGCAACAGTAGGAATACACTCGTACACGTAAACAATAGCGTCGGTGAACTCGGTAGGGATGGGCACATGCATCCATTTTTGCATTTATCGATGAAATCATGAGATGAGAATTTTACCTTTAAAACGATAAACTTCGTTTAAGGGTGAATCTGTGAAATACTGTTTATTACAGAAATACAAATTGTTAATTTTAGTAAAAATTACGAGTCCAACGAACCTATGGTTCGTATTTATTGTATTGGGGGTTCGTCTATTTTGATATTATACAAACCTATGATGTGTAATGTACCTACGTGTAACAAAGAAATATCCTAAATAATAGTTCAGTGACCGTTAATCAATTTATTTTAAATATTTCAGGGCAACATCATTCATAGTCGATCTGTAGACTTTATTATATTTTAATGTGATATTCAGTTATGCAAATAATTATATTTAAAAAGAAAATGTAATGAAAACCATTCTTAATAACGCCGATCAATTATCGATAATTGCATGCATACAGATACTGCCACTGCCTTATCTCGCGCACTCGAAGCTGCGTAAGGTGTTTGCGCTGGCAGGTCGAAGCTTTTAGGGTGAATTTTACAAAGTGAATTAATGAACTTTAAAAATATATTAATAATAGAAATACTAATCTAAAATAGCACTTAGCAGTGGTATGTTATTCCACGTATTTTGTATTTTTGTTTAGTTTACCGATTTTTACAAATAAACACGCTACAGACCGTTATTTCGAAAAGAATCTGGAGCCATAGCGTGAACAACGACCGCCGCTCAAATGAGTCAGCGCTAAGAGCGGTGCGCGCCGATATAGTTTACTGACCTTATCGAGGCGACACGCGCCACGCCCCCGTGCTATATCTCCTTCTTTCTATGATCTGAGCTCGTGTCATACTGTGACACCGGCAAACATCCATACGGGCGCCTGCGTCTCGGTGACGCTGACGACTGCCGCTGCTGCGTTTCCGATAATTATTATATTTTAAGATTAGATGTAGTTTCAAAAGGACAAATAATACGGAAAATTTATTTCTCTCTGACAAACACAACCCTAAATCGTCAAAATTTTGGGTTATGTTTGTCGCCGGCAGAGCATAAATGTTTGTCATTTATGCTCTCCCGGTGTTTAGTTTTTTTAAACAGATTCGCAAGTGTGTTTTTCCACCGGACCCTACGAATTATTAGTAGCGCATATACACAAACATCGAGTTTCCTTTCCAACTGAAAAACGAATTTGTATTTACTAAATATACGACCACACTCCACCATCCAAAGCCATGGTAAGCCGAGGATAAGGCATTGTAATGTTCGCACCTCATTACTGTTCAAGGTAAATAGGAGAGATACTGAACTCATTGAACCAAATAATACCCTGTCCATGATATCTGACTGGTTTGCTGCAAATAACTTGGTGTTGAATCCGAAAAAAAACGAAATGTATGAAATTCTCTCTAGCGAACTCCTCAAATAGAAACTTAGACACAAAATGGTCAAACATTACAATTTGTTAAGACAACTGTAGTTTTTAGGTATTACATTGGACTCAAAATTGCAGTGTGGTTTCCATATAACAGCGATAGGAAGTAGGTTGAGCTCTGCTGCATTTGCAGTAAGGAGAATATACCAGCTTACCAATGTGGCAACGGCACGGCTAGTTTACTTTGCTTATTTTAATAGTATAATTACTTATGGTCTTATCTTGTGGGGGATCAGCTGCAGATATTGAAACTCTTTTTATTTTGGAATAAAGGGCTAATCGAGCAATTTATAACTTGGGGTCGCGTGGGTCATTAAGAGATTTTTTCAAGGAAATAGATATTGTAACCCTGCCGTCCCTGTATGTATTTGAAATAATAATGTGTGTTAGGAAGAATTTTTGCTATTTCCCAACGAACGTTGATCAACCAATAGCCACCATAAACACTGGGAAACTCAAGATAACCTTCTATAGACTAGTAAAGGCGAAAAAGTCGTTCTTGGGAAATTGTATCAAGTTCTACAATAAAATTCCTAAACACATTACTGAACTTAGCAATTCAAAATTCAAATCTGTAGTAAAACGAACACTTATTTCAAAAGCATATTATAAGGTTAACGATTACATCATGGAGAGGGATGTTTGGCAGTGATAGTGTCCTGCACGGCTAATCTAATGCGAAAATAGGTTTTTTACTGTAACATTGTAGTTTTGTGGTAGCTGAAACTGCAAATTTATATTTAACTATAAGTACAATTATATTACGCAAACGGTTAGAACTCACGTATAAATTGTCACTCCGGGCGACATGTTTCGAACTCTTCGGGAGTTCTTCCTCAGGACGAGTGCACCTGCGACGAGCGCGCCTCGCACACTCTCTTTCGCCCGGAGTGACAATTTATACGTGAGTTCTAACCGTTTGCGTAATATAATTTTGAAATGACTCACGAAAGTTTAAATTCAAGTATAAGTACAATGTATATAGTTTTGAAAAGATGGCGCCTCGCCGAGTTCCTTACGCCGGCTCTTCTCGTGGCAGGGGTTTATTTTTCCGAACCGGTGCACAGAATGGTATATCACTGATTTGGGCGGCCAAAAGTCAATTTTTAAAAACTGATTGTGGGTAGAATAATGAGGTAGGTTCAGAAACAGTTTGAAGTACACTTATTTTCTCAAACAACACATATCAAATCGGTGACTTTTAATAGTGAATTTGTATGTTTTTGCGATAGAATATATAATAGGTTACCTTAAATGTTATGATGGCAGGTAAGAATGTTTCGTTTGTATATGTTTTTAATAGGATTGATTATGTCATGACGATATGGTAGTCATTCAAAAATACACCCTTTTAACGTTCTCGTTTTACTTGTATTTTGACTTATCGGAAACATTTAGTTGTAGTTCCCGATACTCATTTATTCTAGTTTACGACTAAGCTTTGATTCTCCACGGAAACACTCCGGAAAATGGAAAATTAGGCCTCCAAATGTTATACGGTCAAAATGTATGATTTTATGAATTTATATTTTTTGGTAAGTTTTTTTATTGTTTCTATGGCTATCTAATGTTAAATTAATAACTCGATTTGAGTCGATGGAGCCAACGAAATTGCCTAAATTAAAAAGTAAACTAGACTTTATCGAAAAAGATTTGCTTGGTAAGGAAAACTTTAATGATGAACAAAAGAGGGAAATGAAGCATAATTTTAGTCGGTTCAAGTCTGAAATGAGATCTATATAGTCTGCAGCACACAATAAAGAAGATGATTTCTTAAAAAAAATGTCGATTGGCTAGCAGGTACATTTACGTTACCAAAAGTTATTGAGCGACCGGGGCGTCCGGAAATCCGATTTCAAGTGACAGCTCGAAAAGAAGAAAAACGGAAGAATTGAGAAGCTGTGTAGGTTTAGAAGTAAGTTATTGATTCACGGCTCACTTCTAATTCAGAATGCCTTGTTGCCCATCGGGCATTGTCCGAAGAGGCTGCAGAAGCACGAAACAATAATTTTCGTCTATACCGTCAAAACTTTTCCCGAATGTTTTCGAGGGTTTCATGCAATAGGGATGTACTTAACAGATTTCTCGTGACTTCGGATCCTCTAATAACAGGTATGAGACCAACACCGCGTAATAAAGACAAAGCCATTCGCAACAGAAAGTCTCGAGATGCTGTTTCCCATGGAGCCTCATACAGATGAAATGGTGTCTGATGAAATATCGACAGAGCCGTCTTCGTCTGATCAAAGTGACACGATTTCTAACCGATTTTTGTTACTTTTGTATATACTTTGTACATATATTATTATACCTACTTTGAGCTAATATTGAAAGATCCTTATTTTTTTGTAATTTCACTATAATTTTCTTACCGTACAGATAAAAAATGAAATATTAGCTTAATATTACTGTAACTACCAATATAACATCAAAAATAATATTGACCGCCCAGATCAGTAAAATACCATACTGTGCGGTGGTAGTTTATTGACGTTCATAGGTGCATGTAAAATGCCTAATTTGAAGAATAAATTACTTTTACTTTTTTTTTACTTTTACATCTTTTCTATGGCTGATTTTTCTTTTAAAAAAGTTTAGGACTCTACAAATAATGGAATTTGTATTTAACATTGTAGTCGCGCGGAGCGAGGCTGCAATGTTTTTAATATTTTAATTTATGACTGTCCTTTATCCACACTTCACCTTCTAATATGTAGCGAATAACAGCCATGTTTGAGAAAAGTATATTTTGCGATATTAGCGGTTCCTTCGGTTGCTTGTAATATCGGTTTATGCAAACATGAAGTGTTACTAAAGGTCACCCGGAGCAGAGTGGATGGGCGCCTAGTGACATAAAGGAGTTGACGCCAGGACCGATGGGACCGCCGGCGATGGGCCCGCCGCCGGGCATGGGCCCGCCGGGCGTGGGCGCGCACCTGCCGCCGCACCTGATGGCCGCGCCGTACGGCTCGCCGTACCGGCCGCACCCGCCGCCGCACGCGCTCGACCGCGACCGCGATCGCGACCGCCCCAGCCCCAGGGACCGCGAGCGGGACGACCGCGACCGCCGAGACCGCGACAGGCGAGATGATGTAACTATGCATTCATTCATCATTATTTCATTTTATCCGTTACAACTAGTACATACATACATAAAACAATCCATGTGTTTTGGTAATTGTTAGTCAGCGGCTAAGAGTAAACCGAAAAGGGTAAGGATGGACAACAGCGTCACGCACTCTGACAGCTCCAGTAATGGTACATAGGTACATACTCGTACATTATTGTCGGATCACGGACGGAGGCAATTACAGCCTGAGTATTAGTTTTAAACGGACGATCATTGGAGTCCGTTTCATTTATATGAAGCCTACAATTGACATTCCAGCCGAGACTAAAATAGTGCTTTGATCGAAAATAAGGGAAAAAGACGTGAAGAGAGAGTTAGGTTTATCTTTGGGTGTTTCTTGGACTTAAAAATAGAGACTTACATAGTAATATATTACATATTCGGCCGCCAATAGTTCCAGTAACAGAGAAACAGAAACATTCGTTTGTGTAATGAGTTCAAAAATACCTTATGGTAGCGTAAGTAAAAGCTAAGATAAAGTATTTAGCCACTCTCCTACGACACGGATGATTGGCCCACCAGACTAATATATTTTAAACATATTGCCAAAATATAGTAGGTAACATATTGTATTAAAGCCAGCTGCTCACACTGCTCCCCGCCCGTGTGTTACAACGAACTTAAGCGAAGCGGGACCAAATAGGTACACCCCATTTAGTAGTTCCGGAGAGTACGTCCTCTATACACAAACAGCATTACACAATATTAGTATGCCTAGATTACCCGCTAAATTTATTTGAGTATCTCAGGAGTAGAATCCAAATCGATGGCGTAGTAACTACAAAAATATTATTCAAATTACTAAAATTGAGAGAGGCAACCCTATCGCTCCAACGGAGCGCAGGCACAGAATAAGTAATAGCACTACGTACAGAAGGCCCACCGTTAACAAATCCCCCTTTTATAGGTATGCCGAACGTGCGTAAGCGTGGCCATCTCCTTCTATCGCACCTTTCTACCGAACGTTACCGACAGCAAGAACCTAAATTATACAGATATAATTCTGAATTTTATAAGTATAGTACCATTGTTATTTACAATATTTTAACGAATAGTTTTTAGGGTTCCGTACCCAAAGGGTAAAACTGGATCCTATTACTAAGACTCCGCTGTCCGTCCGTCTGTCTGTCTGTCTGTCTGTCCGTCCGTCTGTCCGTCCGTCCGTCCGTCCGTCCGTCTGTCACCGGGCTGTATCTCATGAACCATGATAGTGAGACGATTGAAATTTTCACAGATGATGTATTTTTGTTGCCGCTATAACAACAAATATTAAAAAAAACCCTAAAACAAACGTAATTTTTTGCCGTTTTTAGGGTTCCGTCGCCGAAATGGCGAAAGCGGAACGGACGGACGGACAGACACGACGAATCTATAAGGGTTCCGCTTTCGCCATTTCGGCGACGGAACCCTTATAGATTCGTCATGTCTGTCCGTCCGTCCGTATGTCACAGTCAATTTACTCGGAGACTATAAGCACTACAATTATGAAATTTGGTAGAAAGGTGTATTCTATGAACCGCTACAAAAAAAATGATGTGATATTACGAAGAATAATTAAATTAGGGGGGCACCCCATACATATAACCGGGAGATGAAAAAAAAAAAGTATAATGCACATAAGAGTGTGGGGTATCAATGCAGAGGCCTTTAAAAATGATATGAAGGTTTCTCAAAAACTTTTTCATTTTAAGTCAACCGTTGGTGAGATATTAGCCGTCAAAGTCGTAAAAAGTGTGCCCCCCCCCCATCTAATTTCCAAACTATAAGGTGTAAAATTCTGAAAAAAATTGAGGTGGTGAACATTAATGAATACTTTTAACGATTTTAGGCTTTAAAAAGAAAGCTGATAACCATAAAATGAGACTCCCGTTGGAGTAATTTTTTAAATATGATCAATTGTTACTGACGGATATGTGTTGGGACCTGTCATCAAAGCAGATGTTAAATGAAATTGCACAAATATGCTTTAAACCAGAAATGACTAAAAAGGCCACAAAAGTAGCACCAGGACAGCATGAAGCAATTTATATCACACAGATAAAGGCAATGGGAATAAGATTCTGTAAATCGGAAATATTACAAACGGCTGCCAAAATTAAGAAACTGCAAAATAACAACCTGAACAGTCCAACTAATTCATGAGAGGATGTATGTGCCCAGCAGTGGGACGTATATATAGGCTGATGATGATGAAAATACGATGACGTACTCTTAGAATTATTGCCTAATGTATGTTAATGTTATGTATATTGCTTAATGTAGATAAAACATGAAGACTAATTAAGAACCTCCTATGTTCCATCATAGGTCAAAAATGTTAATAGTACAATGAAAATATTTCCATTAGTTAGTACAAATGCATAATGCAATTTCATATAAAAAGTCAAAAGTAACAAAAAGCATTACTTACCGAATGATCAAGACTGCCTCATCGCGCTATAATTCCCGCTAGCCCAAGCGCCCGTAGCTACGTGACCTTGAAATCGACGAGCGACGTGACCGTTCCCTCGAACCGCTTGGCGGCGACTGCCAATTGAAACTGTGAACGGTGTTTTATTACGAATTTTAGGGTGATTTGAAATATTTTTTATGCCAAAATTTACTTACACATAATCATATATTTTTATATGAACGAATAGCGCTTAAATTGGAGTTTCTTATTATGGTTTCATATTTTGGAAATAATGTGCTAAATGGCCAAAAATACTGGCGATTTTTCGTGTGTTTTTACTAAAAAGTTGTTGCATGGAAATACGGTTTTACTCAACAATTTAATATGTAATTTATAAAATGTTTTCCACTTATTCCTAAGAAGACTATCAATCCAATATAGATTTAATTGTTTCATGTCGGTTTGAAATCAAATAGTTCTTCAAATCTAACTCGTTTTACACGTCTCCGAGCGAATTTAGCAAACGGCTATATACGGATTCTTAATGTTAAATTTTATTACTTACAGGAGGAACGAGAAAGGGATCGTGAACGGTCGCGATCTATCAAACCGGACAGGATACGAGAAAAGTAAGATTTCATATATAATACGAGGGCTGCCTTAAAGTTGTGTCGTTTAAAATAAGTATAGACAATCTAATCTATTAAAATATGACCATTTATTGTTTTTCAAAGAATTCTCCGCGATATTTTATACACTTTTCCATCTGTTCGACCCAATTTTAAAAATATTTATGCCACTCCGACGACCTGTTTAGCCTAGTTGGTAGTGACACTGCCTCCGAAGCTAGAGGTCCCGGGTTTGAATCCCGGCCAGGGCATTATTTGTGCTTTAGCACTGATTTTGTTCTTGGGTCTTGGATGTTATCTATGTATTTAAGTATGTATTTATCCATATAAGTATGTATATCGTCGTCCAGTACCCATAGTACTTGATAGTATTTCTATACCTTGTAATCTGTTACTTCAACCATTTGACACATCACAACGCATATAAAACGTAAACACGCAAGACTTGTCGGAATTATAAATAAAATCACGTAATAGTATTAGGGCTTTTCAAGTAATAAAAAATAATATGTTGCTTTTCTTAAACACAATTTAAGTTATGTTACATTTTTTTAGTTCATTGTTTACTCAATAACAAATCATTTTACGATAATAATTCACCACCCAAACAGTTACGCGTTATGTCGTTTTCTTTTTATTAAAACTAGTGTTGTGATCAAGTCTGTCGTTTCAATTCAGAAGATATTTCCGTAACTTGATAGAAATCGATTAGGTACGCATATATTTATAACGATAAAATTATAACCAAAAAAAATCTGTGGACGCTGTAAACCTAAATATTAGTAAAACTCCGTAAAGTTGGAAAATATGCCCAATTTTATTGATTGACATAAATAGCAGAGAAAAATCTGTGAAAGCTGTAAAAATATATACAACATAAGAGCCACTGATACCAGGGCAGGGGCCTTTCAGCTCGAAGTACGAATTTTTCTATGGAGATGTTAGTTTACTTGTTTGTACCAGATGTCACTGTCTATCACACTGAAGTTCAATTTCCTTATTTCGTGCTGACATGGATGTGGATGCGGACGGTACCTTATTATGCGGTGACAGCGGGTGCGGTACACCGCCGTCCCTCAACGACGGCGCCTTATTTGACATACGGCTGCTGCCTGCCACGAACTTCGTGTCTGCGGCATGACATGTCAGCGATACTGGTGAAGAGCCTGGTACCTTCGCAGGCGTCGACACTTGCGCGAGTAATACTACGGGTTTTTATTCCAACGGCGTGCGAAACGCATAACATATATCGCGGTGTACACACGGTGTTGAATTTACACTAGAAACGGTTGAAAAACCACTTTGTTGACGCTGTACACCTAAATATTGGTAAAACTCCGTAAAGTTGGAAAATATGAGCAAAATTATTTGATTGACATAAATGACAGACAGACCGACCAGCTACGGCATCAGCATAGCGATGACGTGATTAAGAGAATATGTCTGTATTTCTTATTTCATCTTCAATGTTTCTTATTGTATAGAAAATAGAACGCCCTACATAATAAGTAACATTTAACATTTTTTATCTATAAATCGGTAGTTATAGGTAGTTTAACTTATTTCTAGTAATCATTCATTTTTGTGTTGTATTCTTATTGAAAATAAAAATCAAATTTTACCAATTAAAACAAATAAATCATGTGATATAAAATATATAACGGCATCATAAAAACATTTCAAAAATCGGCTGTAAAATCGATTCAAACAACCATTCGTTAGTAATCGCTTCATTTGACAAACGATACGTCTTAGCCTCATCACTACAAACGACAATTCATAAATGCCAAATGGTTGAAGTAACAGATTACAAAATATACTTGGTCGGAAAAGAACTGCCTTGTTCTTATTCCGAACAAGTCGAAATATGTGGTCTTTGGGTCGGAACATCAAATCCGTAGTACTGTCAATAACCTCAAGGATTTGACTACCAGTAATGTTCCCATCATGGGCGACCCAATAGAGAGAGTGGTAGAAGCAAATAACCTTGGCCTCCTCATGGACGGCAAGCTGCGCTTCGAGAACCACATACTTAAAATTGTGAGTAACTGCTTCTACCGCCTTAAAGTTCTTTACAATATTCGCGATTATTTAATTGTTGATTTGCGTGTCAAATTTTGTGAATCGATGATATTGTCAAGATTAAACTATTGTGATATCGTCTATGCTGGCTGGATTAGTGGTCGTACAAAGAAGCTCATACAATGAGTGCGTTTTCGAGTCCCTCCCCGCTCCCATATCACTCCCTACTTGAACGCCGCAGGTCTGCTGAACATGCCTGCACGCAGACGCCTACACCTCGCCACTCTTCTTTTTGGCATAGTGCGGTCTGGGGTCCCAGCATATTTGCTGAATAAACTTTTATGGCCCAAAAGTGCGCGCAGGTGTAAGGCAATGGTTCTGGTGGCTAAGCATCGAACCGCGGCGTTTCGAGGAAGTTTTAGATTTGCGGCGTCCAAGTGTTGGAATGATCTCCTTCCACCTATCCAAGGAGCGTCTAGCAAGTATACCTTTAAGCACAAGCTTAAGGGCTATTTGTTGACGCTCCAAAGATCCCATTCCTAACCCATCCAGCCCTTTGAATATCCCCACTTTGTCTCTTTTCCCTTATGTTCTTCTTCTTTTGTAGCTTCCTATGATTGTTTTTGTTCAGAAGCTGCTATTCGTTTTTTAATCAGTCTTCATCATAATCGCATTCTGAATCTGTTTGCTCGGTTGGTAAGAATGTTTTTTGAACTGGTTTAATACCTAACTCTGCCAATTCAAATGATTTTAAGAATATTATGTTTTAAGTATCTATATTCTATATTATCATGATTATATTAATATGATTTATTTATTATGTGTACCTTTTATATGTATAGTATGTTGTGTTGCGTTCCGTGGGTCACTTACGGTGCTGTCTGAAAACCAGCGCTGCAGGTGTCTGACACCTCAGCATGATGCTGAGACAGCAACCAAAACAATCACTGCCGCGAAGACCCACGTTATTTGTTTAATGTGCGTTTTTTCCCTTTTTTGTATCTGTGTGTCTTTGGTTATGTGAATAAATGTCTTCTTTCTTTTTTTATCCCTAAGAGATTTTTTGTAGACTTTTTTAAGGTGTACAATACTGTAGTACATTATTTTATTCTATCCCGTAGGGTTCAGCCAGCGTTTGCAATGTAAGCTCAAAAAAATGTGTTTAAATATTTACGACATCACATTAGAAACCTCTAAAATTTGTGACGATTAGGCTTCGCTCAGTAGGCAGAGAGTTAGAGCATGAGTATGCATGAGCCGATGGTAAAAATGATCTCAAGGTGAGGGCCACCCTTGGAGGTGACAGGGCGCCAGACAATCACTACTACGCAAACTGAATGAACATGCTTAAATAAAACAAATACTCTATGAATAAACTAAAATATATTTAGTTTGTCTATTACTACACATGTACAGAGACACTGATACACTTCAGTATTCAAAAGTTTTATCGCCACACTATACTATTAAGGTGCGTGGTAAAAAAAGTTACACTTAAATGATCAAAGGTCAGGTAGTCATCGCCTTACTAACGCCACAGTCACGCTGGTTCACCGCTCACCCTTGCAGACATCTAGGTCACCCAATGGCGGTGAGTAGTAGAATGTCCTTCCCCGTGTTTCCAAATGGATGCGACGAATGTTCGTATTTATGTTATGAATGGTTTTACTATAAAAATGTATGGGGACAGGTCACTGTGACGATAAATGGGCTTTTCATTTTTAATCCTTTGAGCGCTTTCATATTTGAATGAATGGATCACTCTCACTCCAAGCACTGTTGTGTTATCAAAACGTGATGTACCTAACGTTAAAAACCAATAAAAACCCCTTCATGGTCAACTGAGCCCGCCGGTCACTGAGCCCGCGGGTTCAGTTGAACAATATTATTTTTGTCGTGGGTGACTGGGCCGCACTGATCAGACAACTCAGCCCGCGGGCTGAGTCCACCACTATATATCGCTTAAGGGTCAACTCAGCCCGCGGGCTTAGTACACCACTATATATCGCTTAAGGGTCAACTCAGCCCGCATGCTAAAATACCCATATCTATCTCTACAGCTTAAGGGTCAACTCGGTACGACAATCACAATCGACTTTTAATTATGTATCTGTATTGGTACCCATCTTTCTGTGGCCTTTAGAGTGACCTTGTTACTATGCAATCTCTCAGATCTATTTAGAAGGAGATTGCATATCGTTCATAATAACGTTGGTTTATTTGAGTTTTTTTCTTTTTTTTTTTTTTCATTGTTATGTGTATCATCATAACGCGGTCTGAGAAAGGTTGCCAGATCATATCGCTGGTTACAGCGTTTCTAGTATAATTTGTACCTATTTTAGCCCGTAGTCCAATGCAAAAAACGGAACCCTTATAGATTTGTCATGTCTGTCTGTCTGTCTGTCCGTTGTGTATGTCACAGCCCCTTTTTTCCGAAACTGGCCCATAAGTGATAGATATTGGGTTATTGGGTGACTTAGCCAACGGCCTCAGCCAACCCCTAAGTTCAGATAGTGGTAAACTTAGCCCACGGGTTCAGCTAACCCATAAGTTCAGATAGTGGTGAACTTAGCCCACGGGCTGAATTGACAATTTAAGCGGGTCAGGCTGCCCGCCAAGAAATCAAAGTGGTAAACTGAACCCGCGGGCTCAGTGACCGGCGGGCTCAGTTGACCATGAAGGGATAAAAACAATTCTTAATAGATTTTATCCATGATCAAAGTACACCTTCACTCTGACCTTTTTAGTAGTTTATTGGCGTGGTGGGCACGACGACACAGGATAGGATAGATACACACTTTATAGGTTCTCGGCGTTCAAAGGGTAAAAAATCAAATTGGAACAGTCATGTAGGATATGTACGCAACCATTTAAACATTTGCGGAGATTGCAAAAACACGAGGAGGCGCATGTTAAGGCGGGTTTCACTTTACCCAGCAACTGAAGTATCGAACTCACACCTCACAACACATGTATAGCGGTAACAAAACATCGAAATTTATCATGGTCTAAGAAAACAAGGTCTGCTACTCCGGATCGTGACACAAGCCTACGTCAGTGTAAATAAAGTAAGCACCACTTGAAAACGAAAAAAAATTAAACAAACAATGTATTGAATTTGATATGTCAAACAAATTCCACCCAGCATTCAAAGGCGATTTTTACTTACTTCCAGCACGAGAAGATAAAATCATATTTGCTGAGCAGGATTTGTCTTTAATTTCAGATCATATAGACGTGAACGTTCGCGGTCCCGATCTCGGCGGCACAAGTCGCGGTCGCGATCGCCGCGGCCGCGCGATCGCGACCGCGAGCGTGACGGCGACCGCTCGCGCGACAGGGAGAGGTCGCGAGACCGGGAAAGGAGTCTGAAGCCTAAATCGAAGGAGTCCAAAGAAAAAGAAGATGATAAATGAAAATAAATTTTTCGGACATTTTCTCTGAATTCGCATTGAACAACGTTTCACGAAAGATATTACATTAAATAAATATAAATATTCTTTGTTTTATTTACAGTTCTACTGTCCGGCTAGCGCGGTAATCCCGACTAGAGATATCGGATAGTTTTCAATTCCGGAACTGATTTTCGATATCGGACTCCGCTTCCGGAGCTCCGGATTGTTTTCCGGAATTGGGAATTATTATTATTTTAGGGTTCCGTAGTTAACAAGAAACCCTTATAATTTCGCCATGTCCGTCTGTCCGCCCGTCTATCCGCAGCTTATTCATAATCTTTTAGGTATAATAACATCCCATCAAAATCATAAATGTGAAAATGGGACCCAAGTTCAATATTAAGTTAGTCCTTGTGTCCTCAAAACTGTAGACAGGAAGAGGGCATATTGTATTGAAGGCTCGACGTATGATTCCCTTCTTTGTCCTTATATCAGCCACTCTGGCAATTCCATCTCTGCCGGGTAGTACGTTGACGATGCGGCCCATTAACCACATAAGAGGAGGTAGATTCTTATCTTTAATTATGACCATCGTTCCAACTTCCAGTTTTTATCTCGAACTCCGCCATTTTGTTCTCTGTTGAAGGCCGAAGATGTATTCGCTAGAGAAGCGACTCCAAAAGTGTTGTCTAAGAACTTCGATGCGATGGAACCTTTGAAGACTGGAAATTCTTTGGTCTGAGACTTGAGGATGCCGCACCGCTGTTAGAGATCTCCCAATCAAGAAAAATGCAGGACTAAGGGGGGTAAGATCCAAAGGGTCGTCGGAGAGGGGAGTAAGAGGCCGTGAATTTAGAATTGCTTCAATCTGAGCTAAGCATGTTGCCATTTCTTCAAAAGTAAGGTGTGTTAGACCTAATACTCGACGTAAATGGTGTTTTACAGATTTAACAGCCGACTCCCATTAGGCCGCCAAAATGAGGGGTATATGCGGGAATAAAGGGAAAGTTAATACCTTCCGCTGCCTTATCTTTGGCAGCATCTTGTTTCAAAAGGTTAGCGAGCTCATTGGCGGCGCCAACAAAGGTAAGAACCATTGTCTGAGAAAATGGTTCTAGGTTTCCCTCGGCGAGCTATACCTACTTAGTTGGTTACTAAGTTCTGTTACTGTAATAATCCTTATCTACATAAAATATACTAACGAAAGTTAAATAAATTATATATTAAAATGAAGTACACACAATCAGGATTTACATTTCTCAATTTCATTCAAAATGGCCTCCTTGGGCCTGAACACAGGCCTTCAGACGACGAGGCCAGTCATCAATAGCGGCACGCACGGTTGTCATATCTAATTCCGTCACTGTCTTGACTAGGGCCCGCTTGAGGGAGTCAAGATTTGTGTGGGGTTTAGCACAGGCTTTCTCCTCAATAACCTGCCATATAGCATAATCCAGGGGGTTGAGGTCCGGGCTGGAGGAGGGCCAGTCTTCGTGGGCAATGAAGTCAATTTTGTTGCTTCGAAACCAGGCTTGAGTTGTTTTTGCCTTATGTGCAGGGGCTGAGTCTTGTTGAAAGACCCAGGGCTGGTTTTGAAATAGAGAGTGGCTTCAAGGCTTCACTATTGGTTCCAGAACGGTTTCCTGGTAAACTTTAGCCCCAGTTTTGACACCTTTTTCACATAAATGGACCTGTGTTAACCCTGACTATGACACACCTAACCAAATCATGACATAAGAGGGATGATGGCCTCGTTGCACTCTCGGAACAGCTACACTCGCTTCTTGACTGTTTTTTGCATACACTCTGTCATTCTGGCGGTTACAACATTCTTCAATGGTAAAAATTTTTTCGTCTGTAAATAATATATTTCGGTGGCCATTTTGTGCGTACCACTTCAGTAGCACGCGACTTCTATTCAGTCTCATAGTCTTCAATCGTCCATTTAGCAAATGACCTTTCCGTTTACGATAAGCGTGTAGTCTAAGGTCTTGATTGATAACTTTTTTAAGGGAGCTTCTCTTCACAGACATCTGAATTGCCAACAACTTTTACTTCCGAACGGGGTTTCTTGCGATTCTCGCCTTCACTGCCTTTAATAGAGCTGGGGTCCGAACGGTGCGTGGTCTTAATAATAATAATAACTTTTTTCTCTATTTCCGACATATACAGCTTAAATCGCCTAACTGCAACTGCTAAACCTGTCTTGAACGTAAGCCCGTTCGTTCCCGACTCAAACTACATTATTAAAATTCTGTTTGAACATATAATTTTAGCGTGAAAAATCATGCAGAGGAAAACATTTTCATATGAATAGATGTAATATAATTTTTAAGAAAAAAAAACCGACTTCAATGGGGGAGGCCGGTAAAAGATTATTATACTTAGATGGTGCACTCTTAGATAGATATACAATAAAATAAAAATGACTATAATGTATGTTTATAATGGTAGAAGACTAAGTACCCTCAATTCCTCATGGAATCATGAAAAAACCTTGCTTGCTTGACAAACAAAACGAAGAGAACAAATCGCCAAACGTGAACTACGCGTCGTTGAAGAGTTCCGTTCTGATCATCATCAGCAGTTCCACTTCATCAAATGTCACTTTTATGAATGAAAATGCTTGATTAGTTCATGAAAATACTAAAATCACTATTTGTGTGCCTTTCACATTTGAGGAGTTCCCTCGATTCCTAATGGATCCCATCATCAGAACTCGAGCATGACAAAAATCAATCGTGAAAATAGAACTTGCTAAACAAACACAGCTAGAAGGACAAATCGCCAAACGTGAACTTTTCGTCGTTGAAGAGTTCTGTTCTGATCATCATCAGCAGTTCCACTTCATCAAATGTCACATTTTTGTATGAAAATGCTCGATTTGTTGATAAAAACACAAAAATCACTATATGTTTGTCTTTAAGATTTGAGGATTTCCCTCAATTCCTCTTGGATCCCATCATCAGAAATCAAGCATGACAAAAATTAAACGTGAAAATAGAACTTGCTTAACAAACACAGCTAGGAGGACAAATCGCCGAATGTGAACTTTTTGTCGTTGAAGAGTTCTGTTCTGATCATCATCAGCAGTTCCACTTCATCCAATGTCACATTTTTGGATGAAAATGCTTGACTTGTTGATAAAAACACAAAAATTACTATATGTTTGCCTTGAAGATTTGAGGAGTTCCCTCAATTTCTCATGGATTCCATCATCAGAACTGCGTTTTGACATAAACGGGACCAACTTGGATATATATACTTACAATCAAAAAAAGAATTTTCCAAATTGGTTAAGAAATGACGGAGTTATGGACTAACAAACATTAAAAAAAAAAAAAAAAAAAACACAACCGAATTGATAACCTCCTCTTTTGAAATTTTGAAGTCGGTTAAAAAATCAAGTTAACGTTTTAGATGTTATTTAATTAAAAAAAAAAAAAAAAAAAAAAGTTAACGTTAATATATTTAAATAATTTATCTCTCAAGTTAATAGTCGGTATCTTTGTTTTATAGATGTCAGAGATAGATGACGATGACTTGCATAGCAAAAATTGTAAAACTACAAATGCTGCTCCAATGGCAGAAGTCAGTACTTTTGAAATAACTACCTATAGTCTTGCTCAAGAGTTTCATGAAGGTAAACATCTTAATCTCTAACACAGAAAAAGAACAATTACAGAATGTGTGTGAATGTTGAAATGGAATGTTTTACTCATTTTTTTTTTTGTTCAAAATTATAATTAATATAAAAATAATTTAAATAACCAAAGCGACTCCATTAGGTACTTTCACTGATCACTTTTGACATTTATAAAGTAAACATTGGTAGCCAGTATACGACAGTGGTATTTTACTAAAAAGTTTTTACCATGCTGGTTCTTATGTTTGCAAATTTGACACTTGACGCTAATGTGTGTAAGTTCTTTTTTGTATGAAGTTTTTATCTTGACTCGGACTATAAATAAGTGTTATTATCAGCTATTGGAATGTAACTGTCAGTGTCGTCTTGCGCCACAATTTTAGTTATTTATTTTCGGCATTGTGTGTCTAATTCTATATCTTATGTCAATGTTCCAGGGAATAAAAACAGTTTTCTATTAAATATGTTTTTAACTTCTTAACAAAGGTTGTATATCTGACCTCTTCAGCTATTTCTTTAGGTAGGCTATTGTAAATGCTTATGGTTGTCATATGGGGGCATTTATTACTCATCTGTAAATTACTTGTTGGGAGAGCTATTTTATTTTTATGTCTTAAGTTTAGGGTGCAGGTGTGACGTTCTTTTGCTTTTGTGTATAAATTTTGATGTTTTCTTTCTTCCAGACCTCTTGCGGTCATCAAAGCTCAGGGTACTATTGTACCTATTAATGGTACGATAAACGAATTGTTTGTTGATTTTCAGATTTTGAAGCAACTTCAAAATCACGTTTGGTGGATGCCCGCATTTGTGCAACGCAATTACAGCGACACGATTTTCTTTTAGACCCCAATCCATTATAAATATGACGAGATAAGTGTTGTGTGTGCTATAAAATTATAACTGACAACCCGCCATTATATGTCATTTTCTTTTTTCGGTAGCATTTGTTTTAACGCAAGAAAAGAGTTTGCAAATCGAGTAACAGAACTTAGTAACCGACTAGGTAAATCGATCGAGTGCTGCAATAAAAGCTTCTTTAGTAAGGTCCGAGACAAGCTCCAAATGGAGAGCCCGTGTTGCCAAGCAAACAAAAATACAAATGTAAGATTTCAAGAGCTTGCAGCCTCTGCCCTTGCGATCGGCTATTAAGATGGGTACTGCGTAATCCGTGCCTGTCTCGAGAAATGGGTACTCAAGATGTAACCGTTCTTTCGGTAGGTTACCCATTACGGGTTGTATGGGTTCTGCTTTAAGCCTAGCACAACGGATGCATTTTCGAACCGTGTGTTTCACTAAATTTCGGCCTCCAAGAGGCCAGTAATTTTGACGTATGACGAACATCAGTAACTGAGGCCCTGCATGGAGGGCACGAAGATGCAACATCCTAAAGAAAAGCCCTATTAATGGTTGTTTTTTTGAAATTTATTTGAAAAGTGAAAGTATCTGGAAAACAATGCCAATGAATGTCTAATGTTTTTGACAATTCCTTTTTGCTTAAATTGACAGTCTCTTGAAAGGAAGGCTCATTCTTAATTTGATTGAGTATGCTTGTACTATTGGAATGCCATTTTCTAAGATGGAAGTTTGCTGAACGAAGAGTGTTTGTGACGTTTTGACACAGAGCCACGGTGTCAGCAATCGAATGTGATCCTGATAGGAAGTCATCCACATAGAAATCCTTTGCAATGGCATCTTGTGTGTGCTTGTCTGGAGATTCCTTTGACAGTTGGAAAAGACAGCGCGTGCTTAAGTAAGCCGCTGACGCCGTACCTTATGTCAAAGTTTTTAATGTGTAGATCTTTAAGGGTTGTGATGTATCTGATCTCCAGACAATTTGTTGAAGGGATCCTCGTCAACTAGAATTTGACGGTACATTTTTTCAATGTCCGCAGATACTACGAACCTATGTTGACGAAATCTAAGTAAGATTGAGAATAAGTCATCTTGAATCCTAGGACCGACTAGCTGGCTGTCGTTTAAGGACTTTCCTGACGTTAAAGCAGCTGATGCGTCAAAAACCGCGCGCAGTTTGGTGGTGGAGCTTGACTCCCTCATAATTCCGTGATGCGGAATGTAATAAGAATGTGGAGGGGGAATACCACGGCTTTCACTCATATGACCTAAAGATTCATATTCGGTCATGAACTCAATATATCGCTCCTTGAACGAAGGTTCCCTATCAAATTTCCGCTCTAAGGAAAGAAATCTGCGCTTGGCTGATTCTAGTGAATTTCCCAGTACGTCCGGCGACTCTTTGAGGGGTAAGGTGACTACAAAACGTCCGTCCTCGTTGCGTTTTGTTGTATTTGTGAACATCTGTTCGCATGTGTTCTCGTCTACAGTTAAATTATGCTTAGAGGGTATTGTATCTAGCTCCCAAAATGGAGTAAGATCTATGCCGGTTTCCTGATCATTCAGAAAAAAACAAAGAGGTTTATTAAGACTTGGCTGGTACAAAACTCCTGACAAAAGCCAGCCAAGCTTTGTTTCGAAAAGGGTTGGATTTTGCTTACCTAAGTCTATCCGCTTTGTGCCTATGACACTCCAAAAAACTTGAGCACCGACGAGGATGTCAATTGAAGACGGAGCATAGTAAGACGGATCAGCTAAGCAAATACCTGAAGGAATAGTTATGTCGTGAACGTTTAAAAGTTTGTTAGGAAGAGTTGATGTGATTTTGGGCAATATGAAACAATCAATATCTGTTTTAAAGCTACCGTCGTATGACTCCATATGAAGAGAGCAAGACTGTGTACTTTTAGACTCTTGATTGTTTATGCCTGCTACTTTCGAAGTCACAGAACGTGTTGGTAATGATAGCTTTCCAGACAAATCCTGCGTTATAAAGTTTGCTGTACTCCCATTGTCGAGCAATATTCTAGCAGTGTGAAATTGCCCCCTTCCGTTACTGACCTTCACTAGGGCTGTGGAAAGTAAGACATGTGGCGATAATTCATCTGTATTAAGATTATTTGCGAGCCACATGCTCAGGAGGAGCATTTTTGTCATTATGTGCGTGCAATAACGTATTATGCCTGACCTTGCAGTATTTGCAGAGGTTGAGCCTGCTCTTTGACTCATGATGCCCAGGGCGCAAACAATTAAGGCACACTTTAAACTCCTTGACCTTACTCCGACGCTGTTCTACTGGCAAGGCCCTGAAAGCTTCACAGTTGAAGATATGGTGAACCTTTTTACACAACGGGCAAGGTTTAATATAATTTTTGGCAGTATCGTGATAGCTTGATGAGACTACGAAACTTTTTGACTTAGTGACTGACGATTCGGCCTTAAGCTTATTATTTTTCGACTCTTCTATCGTTTCAATAAGATTACATCTGTTACTCAAAAATTTAAGGAAACTATCAAGTGACGGTGGTTTTGACAACGAGTTCCTATGCTCTTCCCATTGTCTGCTGGTGATGTTATCCAGTTTGGAAGACATAATATGAATTACTAACGTATCCCAGTGGTTAACTGGTTGATCAAGAGTTGCTAAGGCTCTAAGATTTTTATATGCACTGTCTACTATTTGTCGAAGACCATGACTAGATTCCCTGTGAATGGGTTCTATGTTGAAAAGGGCTTGAACATGATTGTTTACAAGCAATTGTTTGTTATCATACCTATCACACAGCAATTTCCATGCAGAATTATAATTGTCTGCTCTAAAATCCAATCTTCGGATTACTAAGGCCGCACTTCCATGAAGAGAAGCACGAAGATAGTGAAACTTGTTTATGTCGTCTATGCTTTTATCTGTATGGATCAAAGAAACATATATATCTTTGAATTCTAGCCAATCCTGATAGCCGCCGCTAAAATGTGGCAAATTTATCTTAGGCAACCTAACGTTACTTTGTCTATGTGATATGGCAGTCGGGCAATCATTTGAACCTATCTCGGACCTGGCGCTAACATAATCCTTGGCGCGCTGACTACGGTGGCGCTCCAGCAACTCGCGAGCTGTCGCGAGGTCCTTGTAATACGTCCCTTCAAACAGCTCTCGATCGGAATAAAGCTCGCTCGGGTCCTCCACTAGCTGCTCCAACTCGCTCTGAAACGTGTCATAAGAATCGTATAAAGCATCTAGTTTATTAATACGTAAGTCCAGCTCGACCAATTGCAGGTCGCTCAACTGACCACAAGATTTAGCCGTAGACAAGTAAGCAGTGAATTGAGTAAGCTTAGCTTTAGTAGTTCCGCGTTTCTTAATCAATTCTTTGATTCGCACTTCTGTAGTCATTATGCAACAATGCGGAAATAATAAACAATATGAAGAGAAATAAAATTGCAATGTGAGTGAACAACTTTAATATAAGTTTATTTCCAGGCGCTTTATCTAAAATGTTACTTTCAGTAAGCTATGGGCAATGATATTGTGAAAATTGCTACCAAGCTAAAGTAGGCGCTTAAATTACTACGTTACTGTCGAACCAAAATAGCAATGTTAAAAAGTTACATTTATGTGAAACTATTTTCAGGCGCTTGTTTATTGTGATTGCTCCAATTATTTAGGAAGGGTAAAAAAAATGTGTAATTGCTATTTCTAATTGTAAGTAACAGTTGTGCAAGTGAATTTAGACCCACCCACTTTATATTAATAAAAATAATTGTAATGTAAACTTTAACTAGCAATGAAATTACTTAGCAATAATGATGTCAATATCGACGCAAGTTAGAAATAATGTTATTTTAGACCCAGCAAGAAGAATTTATTGTGAAATAAGATTGAAGCAATTTTAAATGTTTTGTTTTGAAGTTTGAAATGATGAAACCAATTTGAACTTGGTGAAAAAAAGGATGCAAGTTTAAATACTAGGAATATTGGGTAGATCTGACCTTTATGATATCCGTGGTATTACAACCAGTAGGTAGCAAGCACTAATTCCAATAAATTTGTTGTCGGATTCTTGATAAGACGAGCTCCGTGCATTACTGATGTATTCGTAAGGTCCACCTTCTTTTGCCTCTTGTTTTTTCTGTATACAACGCTGTACTGTAGGGGCCGTATGTTTTTAAAATATGTCACTTTCGGCGAAGACCTTTGACTTGTAGCAATGTCGAATGCAGCTGAAGATAGATGCTTGAAGGTGGGTTTTGACGATGCGTTGCGACTTCCACTCGTAGACCCGCCGTGATGAGGTGATCAGTCCCAGTCCGACGGTGCGATACTTTGTATTTTTAATTCGCGCTTGTAACGGTCCGCGTTCATTTACTACGGCGTTTAAGGACCATATGTTGGTCTAGCTACTGGAGAGAAATAAGCGGACTGTATAATAAAAAGGAATATATTAAATAATCGCCCGTTACAATGGTAGTGATTAGCGCGGGCGCGTACAAAAGGGTATCTCGCGAGCGAAGTGAACGCGAGCCGCGGTGCGTCGTGTGCCGCGTTGGATGAGTGAGTGCCGTCCCGCCGGGGCGCGGGCGCGGGCGAGGTGCATGCATACCAGTCCGACAAGTTCATGCGCTCCCTGCGTTATTTAAGTTAGTGCTAACCGCACCAGATCTAAATGAGTGCCAAGTTCCGTAGATTATCTGAAAAGGTGCCTAGTCTGGCACTTGATTGTTTACAGAAAAACTAATTTATTGCGACTTAATGAATTTTGAGCCTTAACTTGGCAAGGATTATACGTTACATGTAACCGTTAGATGATTTTTTTGTCACTGCACATACTCGTTGGCATGTGGGGTAAATTGGACAGGACTTTATTAAAAATGATATAGAGGAACAGAACTACGAGTATATCGAGATAGAAGGAAAGAGTTCGTCGATTTATATGAGAACCGAGCGTGTAACATTTTGCGTAGGTACTTTGACGTCACGCGAGTATTTTAGTGATGTGCACAACATAAACAGAATCGTGTCATCGATCGCAAGTATCGCAACGGAAGAGCGTCAGCGAGCCAACAGACTTATTTTAGTTATTTATTTACTAACCAACTTACTTACAGATAAACCTAACATGCAAGTTATTGGCTATGTGCACGTCTGAAAAGTCAAACGTCAAAGGTCCCGAGACAATATCAAAACTCAGAGATATCAAATAATGACACATGAATATTTTATTTACTTTAGTAAACGAGAAATACCCCGTGTTGGAAATTTTACTGAAATAAATAAGAGAATAAATAAATACAAACGAAACGAATCGTAGGAAACCGTTAAGAAACCAATAGAAAACGTGAAGGTAAATTTGACAGTGGTCCCCGGTAAGTACACATTTCTGCTATGGTGTGCGCTACGATCGCCTAGCTTACCCCCACCACCTACTTCGCACATAACCAATAGGTTATAATTATTAGGTACCACAGACTAGTAAGGGTTCAGACCGCCAACTCACGAACCAAAAATATAGATAGACCGTAAGCAACCATATTTAATCTGTACCCGCTGATAGATCTTTGACGTTTATTTTTTTTCATTATTTAATGACACCGTGGCAATGGAACTTACTGTGAACATCCAACGATAAATATATATAGCTCATTTAAATTTAACTTTGTGTAGAAGCTCACGGCATTTTCAATTGAACACCAACGTCAGTTGTAAAATGAAACTGCCCGGCTAGTATTGTACCTAACCTACTACAATACATGCTAATAATATTTTTAAAGGAATAAAATTCTTTAATATTGAAATTCCCTAATAATTAATAGTAAAATAAATGTTTGACAGTAATTTAAGAAAATGAATAATATTTTACAGCTTGATTTATTAACGATTGATTTAATAAATGATAATGATTTAATTTGATTTAATTTAATTTAACTTATTTAATTATTTTGATTAGATTTTTTAATTTGATTTGGCCAAGTGATCGTCTAGTAACATACCTACGTTGTGTGCCGCGTAACTCAAATTGATTAATGTGAAACAAACAAGATCTGAACTCTTCACTACCTAACCTATAGCTCTACCTTTAGCCTAGCCCTAGCCCACTATTCCTAAGGAATTGCACTACCCATTTTCCTAAACCTATCACTTTTTTGATTATAGAAAAGATTAAGTACTAGTCTTTGCTTTACCTACTGTATGCTTCTTTATATAAACAAATAATTATTTGTTTTTTTTAATGATCCCCGCACAGACTACCTGAGGCCAGGCTAAGCGTAACACAGTAGCCATTGGTTTTTAAAGAAAGGCAAATTTTCCTTAAAAGCCATAATTTTCCCTAAATCAAAATTATTTCATCATAAAACACTGATACTTGATTTCCTAGCTAGCTAAGAATAATTTTGATTATTATTGTATGGTGCGACTCTCACACTACCATACAATGCTACTGCTTACGCCTGGATGGGTGACAGACCTCCTAGGTATTTATACCTATTTTATTATAATGAATTTTTAATAGGTATTTTTATATGACCTATGAATCTACCAATGCTTCGTAACCTAGACTTGCTGATGAGAAGAAGCATCAAAGAAACTCACCAGATAGTCATATCGATGATTAGAGGAATCATCTATTAATTTAAGCTTTATAAATAAATTCTAGCAATTTATTAGTACTGATGCTAACATTCCTATATACAAAAGTTGAGGTACAAATTTGTATCTAATGAAAACAAACCACCTCGTCACTAACTCCCTAAAACCCTAGTTTCCATAAAATGGTACACTCAATATCGACTATTCAGGGCAATTCATATGAAATATTTGAACCTAGTCAATACCTGAAATAATAAACACTCATTTACTCATGATAAATGTTCGAGCATTATTCCACTCATGATAATAGATAAAATTAACTCGTAGACTGCTCCGCCTGCTACAATGTCTAGAATTATCTCATCTTTCTGAAACAATTCTATATCCTAATCATAACTGGAATCATAATAACTCAATGAACAAGGTAAATTAAATATAGTTACACCTTTAAACCAATATTTCACATGTAAGTAGCTCAATAACTCCATACTTCATAACCACACTTGGAAACCATTATTCACAATTGACCTATACCTACTTATTCACGTCTACCAAACTTCCTACAATCACTAACAACCTAATAAATGAAACCTAGTTCCCTAAAACCAACTCTAATAATTATTTAGTCCTAACACCCTATTACCTACTACAAATGACTTTAAACCTAACTCTACTCTCAACTAGTCCCTACTCTAGTGTAAGCAAAATCCCAATAATTATTTATTAGTGTTATGAAATGTGAATCCTACTATAACCTAAGTTGTATCGTTCGGTAGGCTAGACCGAGATAGGCAACCTAAAGCTTGTGTATTTGCTGCATTCACAACTTTCCGAAGACTAAAGGGATCTGTGAATGATGCGCCCTAACGTATATAAGGTAAGTACTTAAATATATTTTAATAAAGAACGAACTTCAGGCACACACAAGATCTCTACGAGTGAACACCGTTCATAGCGGTCGACTTATTGGAAATTGCAACCTTCTCGCATCAATCTATGGCTAGACCCCAAAGCACGTAAGAGTATATCATCATCTATGTTGGTAAAGAGATGATGCCAAGCCCTCTTAAACTTGGTAACAAAACTAATAAGATTCTAAGCTGTATCTCTTTTTCACCTCGACGGTGAGATCCAACTTGTTAAATAGACCATGCTATTCAGACATTGATCTGGCTCGATATTAAATCAAAACACACAAAAATCATAAAATAAAATCTAAATTCACAGTTGAATAACTCACCATAATTCAAAGTATTAGCACCATAATGAACCACTCAACTATGATATCGTTAATTAATAAAATAGTACCTTGAATTATCACTACCTTAAAACGAGCCAGCTTCAAATGACAATCCGCACAACAACAAAAGTAAGAATGAGCATCCCCAATCGAACCCCACGCGCTATTTATACCTTGATCTGTGTTAGCCATCAAAATTGAAGCCTTTGAGTGAATTGTCCGCAAGCTTAATTACCCTACAGTCCAAGCAATACAACACCTTACGCAAATATGGTCGCAAATCACTTGTTTCATGCAATACATACGCTCTTATTGAAATAAATCGTACTCGCGGGCAGGTGCAATAACAAAATAACAAGCTTCGCTCAAGCGAAACAACACCTTGCGTCTTGCATATACGATCGCAATTTGCTTGCTTTAAATACTAGATACGTTCTTATTGAAACTCATTATACTTGACGAGCTGGTGTATCAATATGAATAGGTATATTTTAGTGTTGTGGGTGGCGTTCCAATTGTGCTTACATTTTATTACTTTATTTTATCCAATGTTTATATAATTTTTATTTATTACTAATGAAATACTTATGATTAATATATTAATAATTATTTAGCATTCAATAAAGAATAAAAGTGTTTTAACAGCATAGTTCTAGTTACAGTATGATAGCTTATACCGTCACGGTATATGGCCAAAATGTACTGAAACGTCACATAAAACGTGACGGTATAAGCTATCATACTAGCCGGGCTGGTGTTCAATTGAAATACCGTGAACCATGTTGAGCCATATCTTAGTTAATTAAAATTAAACAAATATTTTACTTATCAGCAGATTTATTTTTAATGTATCTCATCTCAAATTTACCTATGCAGATGATACAGCAGTTGTTTTTTCTGGTGACACTTGGGAGGAGGTTCGTAAACATGCTGAGGTGGCACTGATAGTTGAGATTAAATAGAGTTGACATTAAATATTCGTAAGACCAACTATATCTGTTTTATAAATAACATAACAACTCAGCCCGATGAGAATTTTAATATCAAGATCCATACCTGTCAAAACCCTATGCTGTATTCTCTCTATAACCCGTATAATTATCATTGCCGAAAGCGTATGTGTACGATGGCCACAATGCCTTCCGACGAATGAAGTTGTTGGCTGTGTTGGTCAATTTAGCCTGAACTTTTGTTTATATTTTTATATTCATACCTAGTCAACTCAACCCACGGATCTAAAGGACTACAATGACATATGTAAACATTTAAGTCAACTTAGAGTGTGTCCGAACTCGAAAAAAAGAGGGAGATATTTAACAGAATTTGAGACCTCTCGTTTTTGGAAGTTGGAGGTTTCCATTCAATTTTAGCGGAACCTTTAGGTATCAAAGTGTAGGTTCAATATTTGTATATGGTCTTTTTATAAATAATTGTGTACAATATGTACCAAATTTTTATTTCGGGTATAAATCATTGTTATATATTTCATTTTAAGAAGACTGTAGTAGTTTAGAGGGTTACTGGAGCTGACATCCTTACATAAGTCAACTTAGCCCGCGGGCCTGTAGTCGTCACTAATATGAGATGTTTCTTTTTTCCGTAGTCATTCCAGCCCGCAGAGACCGCATGTCCTGTAAATGAACCATAAAAACAAACATATTTCATAGTATTCGTTTAGGCCCGCAGGCTGATGTGAGCTGAGTAGACCATCACTTCCGACGAACGACGAAGAAGTAGGCTAAAATGAGTTTAAGAGAGAGAGGCTTACTGGAGCCGACATCGTTACATAAGTCAACTTAGCCCGCGGGCCTGTAGTCGTCACTAATATGACGTTTCTTTTTTGCGTAGTCATTCCAGCCCGCAGAGGCCGCATGTCCTGTAAATTAACCATAAACACAACTATATTTCATAGTAATTATAATTATTTAGGCCCGCAGGCTGATGTGAGCCGAGTAGACCATCACTTCCGGCTAACGACGTAAAGTAGGCTAAAATGAGTTTGAATCACAGATATCAGAGAAAAGCAGATAAGCGGTAATAAGTTGAACGTTTTCTATACTTCCGATCTATTCCCACTAACGTACTTATCAGTAAGTAAGAAAGAAATAGATATCATGTAGTCTGACAGGTCTTCAACTGTCATTGTCTCAACTATTCATCGCTTCGTGACGAGAGTTAGTGCAGTGACAGATAATTTTCTACGAAATATCGACATCGATATTCAATTACTGTTGATATTCTTTAGTCGTATATCTTACTCCTATACTTTGTTGAAATATTTATTAAATTAAAAACACAAACTGCATTCAATATCAATGATAATTATAAATAAATATTAGGGGACAATCTTATACAAATCGACCTAGTCCCAAACTAAGCAAAGCTTGTACTAACCATGGGTACTAGACGACGATATATATACTTATATAGATAAATGCATAGAAAACATCCAAGACCCAGGATATATGCACAAATAATGTCCTGACCGGGATTCGAACCCTGTTGTATGCAGGGTCACTACCAACTAAGCCAAAGTGATCGTCAAACGTCAAAATATTCTAAGTCGCCTTTGGTGGAACTCTTATAGGATCTCTATAGAAATCCTTACTCTGAGATGTAAACATTGTAAACAGACCGTTTATTTGACTCGTTTTTTTACTGGTATTGCGGATATATGAAGCCTACTCAAAACTATTTTCTTATGCTGCAGAACTTACTACAGGTAATCAGTAAAACGGTCTCCGCGCCCGCGCGACCAGTCGATCTCACGATTTGACGCCAGGCGCACGCCGCTTTGCGCTCCGAACGCTTTTGTTATTCCGCTACCTTTTGCTGGTTCTTGTGTTCCTTACGCCTTCTATAATTGTAGGCTGCTTTCTCCTGTGCTTGTGCTTTTATAAACTATTGTGTTGTGCACTGTTGACTTTTATTTCTGGTGCCACCACCGAGCCAACTGAGAGACGCTAGGTGAGTACGTACACGTGGCTAGCCATCCACCTATTGGAAGGCCCAATTCGCACTCTTTCGCGAGGCTCCTCAATTTCCCGTGCACTTCACTCCACATTCGCGGTAAACCTTGGCTAAAATATCCTCTGTGTATTTACCAGATTGTACCTCGTTCTTATGCATTAACGTTTGGCACCCAGTAACCGGTAATTTTTAATATGAAAAATGAAATCCATCCCTCGCGACTCGAAAACGCTACGCAATCACCCTTCGGCATGTCTTCAGTTAATTAGAGTCAATTGACAGCTGCCAATGATATTTTAAGTATAGATACGGTACCCGCGTTCTTAAAGTGTGCCGCTAAATAGGCGCTAATCATCGCCAAACGCTTCAGTCGCTCCCGGGCAAGCGAGAGAGGCGCACGGTGACACAAGTTCCCGCTAACTACATCATTGACCCGAAAAATGCTATCATGCGTGATCCTTGGGTGCACTAACTATACATGAAAACGCACTAAGGCAACAGGCATTTTTTCGATCTATTCTTTCAACTTACCAAATTCTACAGTGAGAGCGAGAAAGATAAAAAATATAGAACAATGTAACAGATGCGTCATACCAAATCTCATTCAATTCGAGGTTATATGTGTTACATAGAAAATTTGAACCTAATGCCCTATATTTTTCTTGGGATTTAGTTATAAGAAAATAATAGTTTAACTATAAAATGTTATTTTTTACAGTAGACCTTGGTGTACCAGTAATCATCATCATCATCATCATCCTAGCGATATTTCCAGTACAGTTGCATCCTGAGGGATGCCCGGGGTCCGCTATCTAATCCCAAGTATTGGCGTAGGCACTAGTTTTTACGAAGGCGACTGCCATCTGACCTTCCAACCTTGGTGTACCAGTAATGATAATGTAAATAAGTGAGAATGAAGTGGAAATTACTATATTAAAATGTTGATATTTAAAAGTTAGGTACAGTTAAACACAAAATAATTTTAATATTTTAGTATTTTAGTACTAAGTACAGTCAAGATCATAAATACAATACAAATATTCTTTATTGTTCACAAAGAAAACAGTAATAAAATAACGGTGAACAATTGGTGGTCTTATCGCTAAAGAGCGATCTCTTCCAGATAACCTTTAGGTTTGGGTGAGTGGGTTGGAGGTTTTGTGTAATATTTATACACTTCCTAAAATATATAAATAATTACTACTTACATAGGGACATAGTACCGAAATATATACTCGTACATTTCATATTTACCGTCCATTTCGTAATTGAATTTATCGTCCCTATCAGTAGGTGCGACAATGTACAGTTAGCATCAAAAATATGTATACAATTTAGAGACCTATTCCACAGACTTAAGTTCCGAAATGTAGACATATTTTTGATACTGGACATTCGACATCAAAACATGTTTACACTTTCAGACTTTATTCCAAATAAGTCCAAAATTGCCACATAAATTTACATATATTTTAGACTTATTAGTAAATGTCAGTTATTTTTCGCTTAATCTGCTCCATAAAATCTATTGATACGAATAAATTAAAAATAATATGTAAGTTATTTATAATAATTTTTATTTAACTATATTTTGTGTCAGATTCAGTTATTTTGTAATTCGTTGACGTGCCTACAACGTATTAAGGGATAGCAACCACTCGATACCGGTATTATCACTACTTATACTCGCGATCATCCGTAGATTAATAGGCAGAAACAGTTTGCACCTTCTGCGTATAGTTAGTTTCTTTAATCTATGTCAAACGTGCGGTGATTGGTGTTCGGGGTGAATGCTGTCTCTTTCTTGTGTATTATTTTGATAAAGCTATCTCTTTTACGCTTTTTATGAAGTGTGCGTATTGTTTACAATAAAACAAACTGCGAATGTGTGATGCCGCGATGTTGGAAATATTTCTTGTGCTTGTAATGTTTGAGCATAACCTACCTATACTTAAAATATCATTGACAGCTGCAGACATAATTAACACTAACACAACACACTTTTACAATATGTGTAGTCACTGTCATTAATTGTAAATATGTAACAGCTGTCACCTCACAAACATATCACACGTCCTCACCTCATTTAAAAAAGTCAAAGCCACCCGCAGCAAGGGTGAATTCACGGCAATCACAACAAACGTTGTCCTCGCCTATAAAAAAATTCTAACATAAATATTTTTAAATAGTTTTTTGACACATTACTTGTTCATGGACCTAAATAGAACCCACGTATATAAAGCAATACTATTTAAATAACCATGAGAAAATGCCGATAAAACGCATCTTTCATCATTCCCCGCCATGGTTCAAATTCACCCTTTCGACTTTGGTGATGTACTTATGAATTAAGTGTACGTATATCCCGTTTTTGTTTCTTTTAGAGACATGGTTTTATCCAGGTGAGGCCAGTGCAGAAATTTCATTAATTTAAAACAACTATTTGGGCAGCATCGGTACACTATAACATTTATTATTAGACAGTCGACCATCATTCCCCGGTTGATGACGCTAGGCGACGTTTTTACTTAGTCTGTTAATAACACCGCTGCGTAAACACGCCTCCCCACACCCTCTCAGTTCGTAATTAACGTGAGCCAGTACGCACGCGCATGCCATTTGACTGAAGGCGAGAAAAAAAACAAATTTTGGTGGGAAAATCATTGTGTCCAATTTTAGCGTCATTCCACGTTATAGTTATTTACTAAGTAAGCACTATGTTTTTCATGTTTCATATAAAGTAATGTTTCCTGTTTGTAGAACTGTTTTATAACACAATAATACAAATAAAAAAAGAACCGTTTCCGAGAAATTGCGTATCGTTTTTGATTTCATCATTCCCCGTATCATCATTCCCTTCTTTGAGAGTGAGAAGGGAATGACTACTTGATGAAGGGAATGATGAAAATGTCTTTATAAGTTAAAATAACCAAGATTAAAGGTCCATCATCATCATCATATCAACCGAAAAACGTCCACTGCTGGACATAGACCTCCCCCAATGAGTACCACAATGACCGATCCTGCGCCACCCGCATCCAGTGGACTCCTGCGGCCTTTACCAGTCCACCTTGTGGGGGGGCTACCCACACTGCGCCTTCCAGTACGTGGTCGCCACTCGAGAAACTCTTCGCCCCAACGGCCATCGATTCTACGTCCAATGTACCCCGCCCACTTCCACGTTTAGCGATTCGGAGGGCTATGTTGCACTTTGGTTTTACTACGGATGGCCTCATTTCTGAGACCCATAGCAAGCGACCAAGTTTCAGTGCCATATGTCATCACTGGCAACACACACTGGTCAAAGACTTTCGTCTTTATATACTGCGGAATATTGGACGAAAAAATATGCCGTAGCTTCCCGAACGCTGCCCAGCCAAGTCGGAACCTCTTTCTCGCAGTTGGACTTACCTAACTGGACAGTCTGTCCTAGATATATATAATCGTCTACAACTTCGACTGTAAAGTGCCCGATTGTAACGGGAGTTAGTGCGACATGGGCATTCGACATGATCTTCGTATTGTCCATGTTCATCCTTAGACCAACTTGCTCGAAGGCTTTACTGAGGTCATTGAGCATCGTACTTCAATCCTCCATGGTCCCAGCCAAGACTACTATATCGTCAGCACACCGAAGGTGAGTGACGTACTCGCCGTTTATGTTGATGCCTAGCCTTCTCCAGTACAGTCTTGAAAACATCCTCCAGTGCAGCGGAGAAAAGCTTAGGAGAAATAACATCTCCTTGCCTTACTCCCCGCTGCAACAGAAAAGGCTTCGAGTTCTGATCTTGAAGTCGGACTGACATAGTGGCGCTCTCGTACAAACACTTCAGTACTTCAATATAGTGATAGTCCACTTGGCACCGCTGAAAAGCTTGTAACCCAGCCCAGGTTTCGACCGAATCGAAGGCCTTCTCGGAATCCACGAACGCTAAACAGAGGGGCAGGTTATACTCCTCAGTCTTCTGTATAACCTGACGAAGCGTATGGATGTGGTCTACGGTATTAAAGCCTCTTTGGAAACCGGCTTGTTCGGGAGGCTGGAAGTCATCTAGCCTGCGTGCGAGACGGTTCGTAATGACTCTCGAAAACAGCTTACAGACATGGCTCAAGAGTAAGATGGGTCTGTAGTTCTTCAGTAGGGCTTTGTCACCCTTTTTGAAGAACAGCACCACCACACCTCTGCTCCATGCCTTTGGCGTTCTCCCTTCCAGTAAGACGGAGTCGAACAACTTCTGAAGGGCCGTAAGGACCGGTTTTCCACCCGCCTTCAGGAGTTTGGCTGTAATTCCGTCTTTATCGGGTGCCTTGAGCTGTTTAAGAGCCATTTTAATCTCGTACTGGCTGATGTCCGGGATATCTTCAGTATGGTGTCGGGTTAGTTTAGCTCTCGTCGGAGCGCTCGTGACCCAGCGGCGCCCGCGTACTGCGTTCGCTACGCGAGGTTAAGCAATGTGGTGCCGCGTTCAGTTCTTGGCTGGGTTACCGCTTTGAGTGGTTACTAACTGAGCGCTCCCGTGCTTTGGAAGGCACGTTAAGCCGTTGATCCCGGCTGCTATCTTCGTCAGCAGTCGTTGAGCCAAGTTAGAGGCCTTTGCGTGGCTTGAGAACTTATAACAGTCAAGTTGGTATATCGTCGTCTAGTACCCATAGTACAAGCTTTGCTTAGTTTGCGACTAGGGCGATTCGTGTAAGATTGTCCCCCAATATGTATTTATTATTATTTATATTAAACAAAAAATATTCGCAATAATTGATTAAATGATATTTTTTCATATCATAATAGAGGTACTTTCACAAAGTTATTTATTATGGCTTACGTAAGAATTCAAAATGTATTAAAAATTTAGTTTTTTTTTGGTTTTTAACACTGACGCGGAGCCTTAAAATGTTTAATTCTTTATATTTTAAGTATAACTAACAATACTTCAAATCATAGAAAAAGAAAATTACAGTTATCGAATTATGTCCAAGTTTTGTTTTGTTTTCATAGCCTGATGACGCGAAAATTTATGTTTTGAGAGCATCCACTTACTATGCAAATCAAGACTACAGACGCCTTGAATGAGATAAAAAATAATAATTTTATAATTAATGTACAGTCAGCTGCAGAGAAACGTGACCCCCTCTGCATAGAAGTTTTGTATGCAGGGGGGGGGGGACACGTTTCTCTTCTAAATGTTTATATATAGAATTAACTTTTTTGTTGTCAGTACCGTGAGAAGTAAACGATTTATTTAAATTTTATTATGGCTACTTAATTTCGTGAACAAGGCTCAGATCTCAATTCTTTTATCGGCGAAGACAAAAAGAGGGGTGTTATAATTATAAGTTTAACGTGTCTGTCTGTGGTATCGTATAGGTCGATTCACAAGAGCTGGCGCGGAATGTCTATGAAATTAATGACAGTTACATACATTTTCCGCGCCAGCTCTTGTGAATCGACCTATAGCTCCCAAACGGATGAACCTATTTTCGTTTAGTTGTTTTTGTGTCATCGATAATTGACAACATTTCAAAATGTATAATGATGCCTAAATCGAAAACTATTTCGGTACATATGCTACTTGAACACAATAAAATAGTTTTTAGTTTTTTTTCTTTACTAGTTTCCAAGAAAATCCTGTATATGTATAAAGCGGAAGTGTGACGTCATTACTATGGCTGTAAAGAGACAACACTTTAGTTCACTAAACTGTCTATACTTAAAAAAAATCACTTCCGGCTGTCACTAAATTCACATTTAACCTGTCATTGTCATATTCACACCAAAGACTACAAATTATACTTACCGAGACAGACTGGCAAGTCAATCACATTTAGGTTTGATTAGAGGCGCCATCTATATTTGAGCAGGCGAAACTTTTTAACCAACTTCTGTTATATTAATAGAAAATAAATTATTTTATATATTTATTGTAATAATATTGTAGTCGTGGTACGTTGCTAATAGGAAAATCCGATGACATTTTATAAACCCCGTTACAGGAGTTGGTGCGTAAGGTCGGTTATACAGTTATGAACCAATTAGTAAAAAAAAACTATTAGTAAAGTGGCCAGTGTGGTGTGACAACTAAGACTCAAAATAAATGAAAACCAGAATTGTGATAATATTAACCGTGTAAAGGAACCCTATGACCATTACTAGATACCGTTTATCAATAAATATTAATTCAAAATTTCCCTGGATGACATGGAGACAAAATTATTGTATAGAAAATCAAAATCTCCTCATATTACTTTAAATAACACGTATCAATTTCCTTATAGCATCAAAAGTATTTTAATGTAACAACACATATTTTAGTGCGACTTCTGTAAAATAGATGTCACCGTTTTTAATAAAAAAATCTGGATCTGTGCTTAGTTTTAGGTTGTCATAGCATCTGACGTGAAGTGAACGCCATGTCAACGTAATGTGAACGCTCCTCCAAGGATTTTTTGAAAAATAAGTGGCAATGGTAATAATACTGCCTTACAACCACTGTAATGACGTCATAATTTACTTGCGACCTTTTGGAATTCGCTACTTTTAGATTAGATATTTTAGAAAGAAAATGAGGATTTTGGGAGAAATAAAAAAACACATAAACCATAAAATTTCATTTTCTATCGATCTAGATCATAAAATGGCCACATTGAAAATATGAAATGTTGTCAATTAATATTGAACTTGGCTCCCATTTTCACATTTATGATTTTGGTAAGGGATTACAGGATAGCGTGTTAACTGGAACGTGGAATAAAACAACGTGTACTTTGTAATATTATTACAGAAATGCTTTATTATAATTAATGTCTAAATAGATGGATCATCATATAAATGTTATCTAGTACAACCTACAAGGCGGAACGGCGGGAGCCGCGACTAGTTTCACTTCGCCACTCTTGACGTTCCGTCTTATTCCATCACATACAGGTTTTACACATCATTTGTAATCATTTTTGTACAGCCATATACAATAATTTTTAGTTACCTCTAAATGTAAAAAAATCTGAGGTGTGTAGGAAACTAGGCTTCCTATAAAATGAATTAATTACACAGGGGAATGAGGAGCAGCTACGCTTGTGACGTGCAACCGGCAAGGTAGACCTCGGAACTACAACTATCAGTACAGGACTTTACAATCATCACTATAACCTAGACAGCGAGCGCGAGGCGCTTCCGCGGCCGGGAGCCGCTCCCGGTGAGGAGCGTTGCATCCATCTTCCGGGAGGACTAATCAATTAACTAAATAACTTAAATTAGTTACATAAAAATATACAAAAATATCATTTTCACAAAATTAAATTAACTATACATTCCAGCATTAAACAATATTCGATAAGTATGATTAAAAAGCCGGGTTTAACTTAAACGAGAGCTTGACTTGAAAATACATTACAAAATACATAAATTACAATTATAAAATATAATCACGGCTACAGTGCCGATTGTCTAGAACTGCCTGCGGCATATTTCAATCACTTTCGAAGATTCAAGGTCCCCTAGCCCAGCTAATAGTTATTCTACAACGAGCTACATTACAGAAACATTTCGGTCCTTGCGACCATTCTTCGATTCATAAATTACACGAGAATGAGAGACGTTCAAATATTTATACATAGATTCATACGAACAACGAATAATACTAGAACACTTAATACCTAGAAACTCAATAAAACTACGCCACGGTGACACGACGGCCGAGCACCAGAGTCGGCGTCAACGCTGTACAACTATTGTTACAGTAAATCGTATCGTATCATTCTTTACATCAGTCTGCGGCTACGTTTTATGTACAGAGGGCGCCTCACGCCGCCGGTGCCGTCGCCGTCGCCTCTCACAACACAACAATACCACTAACACAATTATTATAGGTACGTCACGAGCTTACCATACACAGACACGACGCAGTGCACGACAATATTAATACCTAATCAGATTGAATGCGGCTGTTGTCTGCCGCGACTTATACACTACGAGAGGGTCGCAGCGGGCGGCGTGATGATGCCGGTGAACGATGGACGACGAAGCGGCGAGCTCTTAGTTACAAATGTACAATCTCAAATATTCACAAAATTTATAATAGGCGGGGATACCCGCGCCGTCGCATCAGCTTAAGCCCGCTGACGTTAATACTTTACACATACTACAGGACAGGGTTGGGCGGCGGCGGGCCGATAGGCCCCAGCTCCGGCGCTTTCATAAAGAATTTCTCCAATTTGGCGATGATGTGTTTTCCGTAGGTATACTTGCGCAGTGACCCGATGTGAGGACGTATCTTGTGCATTAGAACTTTGCGCTGCGTTGGTTCCGCTACGTCGATCATTTTCTGCACCACGTAGTTAGCATACTGATCCTTCATCATCACGTGAAGAGCACTGAAAAACGCACGACTAGGATCAATATTACAGAACGAACTAGAAATTTGCCGGAAGTTATTGTTTATTAAGACATTGTGCAGGTGGCGTCTAGACGATAACCATTATTCCTTGTGATGATATGTCCGGATTCCCTTTTGACCAATCTTAACAACCATATGATGAAAATGCACGTTACACAGAAATAATAAATAATAAAAACCGGCCAAGTGCATGTCGGACCACGCACAAAGAAGGGTTCCGTACCGACACACCTCCTAATCTACATTTAAAACCACTATAAAATACATTTAATCAAAAAAGGTCGTATGTTCATAGGAAACTCACGGCACTTAAGCCCTTTTGTTTGGGCAAGACAGTTTTTCAGCAATAACTCAAAAACCGTTGAACCTATCTTGTTCAAACCAAAAATCGTTGAAAGGATTTATTATTGTACACCATCTTATTTTTTTTTTCAGAATTTTAAACTTCATAGTTTGGAAATTAGGGGGGGGGGGGGGAACACTTTTTACGACTTTGACAGCTCACCATCGGTTGACTTAAATGGAAAAGTTTTTTAGAAACCTCTATTTTTGAAGGCCTATCCATTTATACCCCACACGCCATGTATGGGGTGACACCCCAGTTTTATATTTTTCGTAATTTCACATCATTTTCTAATAGCGGTTCATAACATACCCCTTCACTTGGTGTGAATATTTCATAATTGTAGAGCTCGTCTCCCGAGTAAATCGGCTGTGACATACAGACGGACGGACGGACAGACATGACGAATCTATAAGGGTTCCGTTTTGCCATTTTGGCTACGGCTAGTTCGAAAAATTTCGAGGGACTCAAGGAGTATAAATTAATCGAACTGACTATGATTAGTTGTAGAAGGTGTATAGAAATGTGTATGGAAACGTTTTTTAGAAACCTCTTTGTCATTTTTGAAGGCCTATCCATTGATACTTAACACGTATATGTGCATTGAAAAATATTTTTTGACTCTCCTGTTAAAATCAACAAAGATGACTATATTCAGAACGTATTATTGCAGGGGCATTTGCTGGAAAATGCCCGAAAGTTATATGGGAGTAAATATTTTTGTTTCCAGCAAGAGAGTGTCCCATCTCACAAAGCCAAACGCACTCAAGACTCGTGTTGAACGAATTTGACAGACTTTATACTTTGGTAAGAATGGCCTTCATCTTCACCAGACTTGAATCCGTTGGATTTTTTAATATGGGGATTTATGCTGAGTAAGATTGGGAGCACACACGGCATGAATTTAAATTCCTTCAAGCATCGGTTGGTGAAGATATGGAACGATATTCCAGATGAGGTAGTGCGTGCCGCTTGTAATTCCTTCTATGGGAGAATGCGGAAGGTAATTAAAGCAGATGGAGAGAGATTTGGTGAGCGTCAGGATGACAGGACCATGTCAGATTTTTATATCGAGAGTAATTCCATGTTTTAGTACCTTTTTTGTACTATTTGATACATGACATCATAAAATTTTAGTGGTCTGCGGCGACTTTAATATCGATATTTTATCACAATCAGCTGAAAAAGATAAGTACATTACTCTTTTGAAATCTTTCAATTTTGACTACTTGTTTGAAGTACCTACCAGAGTTACTCCGACCTCGGCCACTTGTATAGATAATATTTGGTTAAACAGTTCTCATATAGACAGTAGCATAGTGAATGGAGTTCGTTCGGATCATAAAGCTCAGATGGTCAGGCTACCTTGCGAAGTAAAACATCCAGATCGCGTTATAGAAATAAGACCGCTGAGTAGAAGTAGACTAGAATTACTAAAGTCTAATCTACTAGTCGCCATGCCGAACACCCAGGTAGAATCAAATGATCCGAATGATCAATTCAAAATGCTTCTGAATACAGTGTGCAACGAATTTAATAAGACTTGTAGTAAAAAGCGTATTAAGATAAATAATAAAATGAGATTTAATGAGTGGGCAACTACCGGAATTCGGAAAAGTAGAGATAACTTATACCAACTTTATGAAAGGAGATCTTGCACCACTGACGAATGTTTCCATCAGTATGTTAGGGATTATTCCAAATTGTTTAAAACAGTGTGCACAAAAGCAAAAGCAATGCACTTGAATAATAAAATTAAGTCCTCAGATAATAAAGCCAAGACAGTCTGGAAAATAATAAACACAGAGACTGGGAAGAGAAATAATAGAGAGTTCACAATTTCTTTGAAAGTAAAGGATAATTTAATAACTGATGCAGTAAAAGTAGCTGATGAATTTAATAATTTCTTTTCTAAAATTCCTATAGTCACTACTCAGAGTTTAGCATCATCTACCACAAAAGCTGAATCCCTTCTGAATGACAACGTAAAATTAGAATCACTAACTAATTTCAAATTTCATCATGTTTCTCCTCTAGATGTACTGAAGTCCTTTGAAATGTTAAAAATAAAGAGCACTGAGGACTCATGGGGCGTGTCAGTCAAGGTACTGGAATCTATTCTGGAGGTCGTTGCACCAACTCTAGCTCTCATTTTTAATAACTGTATAGACTATGGCATTTTTCCAGACTTAATGAAATGTAGTAAAGTAGTTCCAATTTTCAAATCAGGTCATAGAGATAATCCTTCTGATTATCGTCCAGTTTCTATCCTACCTGCGTTTAGCAAAATATTCGAAAAAATAATGCTTACGCAATTGGTTTCTCACTTTAATTCTCACAATATTTTGCACGCACAGCAGTTCGGCTTCACGAAGGGTAGGTCAACTACTGATGCAGGTGCAAGTTTATTAAAATTTATTTTGCAGTCTTGGGAAGAGTCGCACGACGCCATCGGAGTGTTCTGTGACCTTTCCAAGGCTTTTGATTGTGTAGATCATGGTACTTTAATTTGTAAACTTAAGTTTTATGGCATCAGAGGGCACGCATTAGATCTCATGAAGTCATACTTAACACAGAGAAATCAAAAGGTAGCGATAAATAAAGCCATTTCGTCAGAGACAGTGGTAGAGATGGGAGTACCTCAGGGGTCTATTCTAGGTCCGTTCCTGTTCCTTGTTTATGTAAATGAACTGCCATATATGGTAAGCCGAAGATCAGGCATTGTAATGTTTGCAGACGACACCTCATTACTGTTCAAGGTAAATAGGAGAGATACTGAACTCATTGAACCAAATAATACCCTCTCCATGATATCTGACTGGTTTGCTGCCAATAACTTAGTATTGAACCCGAAAAAAACGAAATGTATTAAATTCTCTCTTGCGAACTCATCAAACAGAAACTTATATACAAATATTAGACTTAATGGTCAAACATTAGAATTTGTTTCTTGTACTGTATTCTTAGGTATTACATTGGACTCAAAATTGCAGTGGGGTTCCCATATAACAGCGATAGGAAGTAGGTTGAGCTCTGCTGCATTTCCAGTCAGGAGAATAAGGCAGCTTACCAATGTGGCAACGGCACGGTTAGTTTACTTTGCTTATTTTAATAGTATAATTACTTATGGTCTTATCTTATGGGGATCAGCTGCAGATATTGAAACTGTTTTTATTTTGCAAAAAAGGGCTATCCGAGCAATTTATAACTTGGGGTCACGTGACTCATTAAGAGAATTTTTCAAAGAAATAGATATTCTAACCCTGCCGTCCCTATATATATTTGAAATAATAATGTATGTTAGGAAGAATTTGGGCAATTTTCCAACGAACGCTGATAAACCAATAGCCACGAGAAATACTGGGAAACTGAAAGTAACCTTCTATAGACTAGTAAAGGCGAAAAGGTCGTTCTTGGGAAATTGTATCAAATTCTACAATAAAATTCCTAAACACATTACTGAACTTAGCAATTCTAAATTCAAATCTGTAGTAAAACAAACACTTATTTCAAAAGCATATTATAAGATAAACGATTACATCATGGATAGGGATGTTTGGCAGTGATAGCGTCCTGCACGGGTAATCTATCGCGAAAATATGTTTTCTACTGTAGCATTGTTATTTCAGTTATTTTGTAGTAGCTGACACTGTAATTTATATTTAACTATACAATGTATATTGTTTTGAAAAAATGACACCTCGCCGAGTTTCTTACGCCGGTTCTTCTCGTGGCAGAGGTTTATTTTTCCGAACCGGTGGTAGTTTATTGACGTTCATAGGTGCATGTAATATGCCTAATTTGAAGAATAAACTACTTTTACTTTTTACTTTTACTTTTAATTTGTACGTCGCTAAAAATCCAGAAATAACCAGAAGAACCCTTATTATGCATATAATACTTTAATAGCAATAAATCATAACGTTTCAACTAAATTTAAGGTCCAGTTCAAATCGACGGACTGCAGCGCTATGCCCATACAAAGCTTATTCTTGGTGTAACTTTTTTTAAAGTCTTTATATAATACTGAATATCATGCATTACTGAATACAAAGCATGTATCTCACAAATTAAAATGTTCGAAAAAGGTAAACTAATTCCATAATAAATAAATATTAGGGGACATTTAGTACAATTACAATTAGACTATTGATTCTAATTAGACTATATAACTATATGAGGGAAGCGAGAAATAAATATATATTTTAACAAAAACTAAAACCGAAATAAAAATAATAGAATAAGTGTGTAACAACGCTATATACAATATATAAAATTATTATCAACTTCTCAAAGAGTGGATTTAAAGACCCCAAACTCGGTATGATTGTGTTAACTTATTACAGAGTTCCTATGACCACTTTCCGGTTCCATTATTAGATCAGCTCGATAATAATATTATCATAATATTTTTTGCCACCGAATTTACATATATGCAGTAAGCTCGGTCCTCCATACAAACGTAGTTTAGCTCTCATTTTAAAATGCCATTCTAGAATAACATGAAACTTTGTATGCACAGTGGAATCCGGAATATCTAGGTCGGAAATTGGTTTCTGTTGCTTGAAATTATAATGGAGAAAAAATACAGCGATTATTAAGGTTTTCATAAAAGACGTAAAAAACTCAAAAACTAGCTGTATTTTTTTCTATTACAATTTCTTGCAACAGGAACTAATTTCCGACCTAGATATGGCGGCTCCCATTGTGTACATGTTATTTCAGCAAGGGGTTTAAAATGAGAACAAAACTACGTTTTTATGGAGAATCGAGTTCAGCCGAGCGTACTAACGTCAAATATTAGCTCAATCGGAAATCGAGAAGTGGGTCTAATTTAGCTTCTAAGATTTGACCCACACAAACAAAAAAGACATGTTACTGACACGGCACGTTAAATAAAAGCTTGTAAAAATGAGTTAACGTGCGTATGTTAAATGTTTGCGTTGTCTGAATATACTGTAAAAGTTTCGATTACGAGTGGTTGCTAACAGTGTTTAGCAAGCTATAAATTATGTACATGGTTGTCCAATATGCATAGTATAAGTCTGGTACAGCTTAATTAGCGACTAGTTAGATTTTCGTAAGGTTATCCTATGATATTTAAAAATAAAATAAAGCTTAAAATCAAATTTAAATAATACGGCGGTTTTGCGTATGAAGATGACTTTTTGTTGCATGCAACCATCCACCGGCTAAGCACTGTCGTTGTCGCCGCCCTTTTGACACATAAAACGTCAGCGCTAGGATACCAAACACAGCCAGTCATTTTGAAATTTACCAATCACGTTTATTTGTTTTGGGTAATAGACAATCGGCTGACATTTTTGGCAATTCTTATTGGTACAACACCTCGCGTGCGTATTACGAATAAGATAGGAAGTAGGTTGAGCTCTGCTGCATTTCCAGTCAGGAGAATAAGGCAGCTTACCAATGTGGCAACGGCACGGTTAGTTTACTTTGCTTATTTTAATAGTATAATTACTTATGGTCTTATCTTATGGGGATCAGCTGCAGATATTGAAACTGTTTTTATTTTGCAAAAAAGGGCTATCCGAGCAATTTATAACTTGGGGTCACGTGACTCATTAAGAGAATTTTTCAAAGAAATAGATATTCTAACCCTGCCGTCCCTATATATATTTGAAATAATAATGTATGTTAGGAAGAATTTGGGCAATTTTCCAACGAACGCTGATAAACCAATAGCCACGAGAAATACTGGGAAACTGAAAGTAACCTTCTATAGACTAGTAAAGGCGAAAAGGTCGTTCTTGGGAAATTGTATCAAATTCTACAATAAAATTCCTAAACACATTACTGAACTTAGCAATTCTAAATTCAAATCTGTAGTAAACCAAACACTTATTTCAAAAGCATATTATAAGATAAACGATTACATCATGGATAGGGATGTTTGGCAGTGATAGCGTCCTGCACGGGTAATCTATCGCGAAAATATGTTTTCTACTGTAGCATTGTTATTTAACTCAGATAAAAGCAAAAGAGAGTTCCACAAGACCACCGTATGTCATCTCACAAGTTTGAAAACATCGTCCTATTTATTTCAGCCTTTTTTTCGTTATTGATGGCTTCTTGCTGCTAAGGCACTTTGCCAACTTTCAGCCTTTTTTACATATGTCGTAGTTCTCTTGTTTCGCACTAGAAGCTACTTCCTTGATTTATTATTGCGCCCTCTATTTTCAAATTTTGTATAATGTTTGACAGTAACTGACTTTCCCACTGACATTAGGTACGCATGTGTGCGTGAATGCAAGAAATTGCAATATTTCGCATTCGTTCACAATACACGTTTAAAATAAACACTGTTTAGTGCAGATAGATTGCGATTCATACGTAGGATTTTTTGCTTCTTCCGCAGATTGAAAATCATCAAATGTAATGTAGCGGTTTTACGGAAAATTATGAAAAACCATCAAATGGTCTCAGTGCCGCCATCTATTAGCAGAACTTCGGCAGGAATCCGTGACGAGCCGCCTTAACAATTCAAATATACAAAGGGAGGTTACCACAGACAAGTGTCATTTCATGTCAAAATGTGTGTGGGATACAGTGGGATAGACCTGGTAAAACCACAGACTAAGAATAACATTGAAATCCAACTGCCCACGTATAGGGAAATGCTTGACGTGACGATAACAACGATTTCATAAGGCGTTATTATTAGGTTTTTTTTTTCCCTGTAGTCGTCATTTTCAAGATCTGAAATATGATTTCAGGCAATAGTTTCAACCGACAGAATTCTGCCGCATACCAGACAATCAAAAGATCACGCAAGATTCCACTTTTTCAAGTTGTTTTTCTTATTTATGTTATCATTCCACTTCATGCTACTTTCTATCAAGTTATACCATAACTTAGCAATCCATATTCGGAAATTTATACCGTACAGTATATGTATAAATATATACAGTAGCGCACCTTCTTGCTATCTTCCCGCGCGTCCATTGCCCATGTTTTACATATTAAGCTGCAAGCGTGTAAACGAAAAGGCTGGATTAATAAGCCATCAAAAGTAAAATTTATTTGGATTGAACACACCAAATCTTTTTATGTGATCTTTTACGTATGCCTGTCCTCTAACAGCATTCAAGCGATCTCAGGGACTTATCGTGACCTAGATGGGTCTACTGGACTGGATACTTTGATTTAGGTAAACGGGCTTAACGCTCCAGGCGACATACACTGCTGGCAGGGTGTCTAAGTTGAGACGCTGTCCTCTCCGTGGTCGACAGCTCGTGCGTTTAACGGGGCGACTTTCCTTGTTTCACCAAAATTTATAATTCACAAACAATTTGTTTTAAATGATTAGATTGATTAGCCACTCCTTATGAATCGACGCCCAAAAACAGTATAATCGTAATCATATTTATTTCTTGGTAATGAAGGAATGACATATATGGCATGCAGTTCAGGACTACTGGCAATTTGTTTTGAGACGACACTTGAGTTGTGTTACAACGTATTTGAGTCAAAAGGCTCGGACGTCAGTAATTTTTTACGACAAGCTTACTAAGTCCTCGCAATCAGGCTCGGGTACGAGGTGTCGCTTCGATTAATGTAACACTGGATTAGGATGGAGACACGTCGCCTCGATATGCTTAGGCGGCCATCTCGCTAGGTTAAATACGCGTCGTTACGATTAAAACGATAACGGCCAGATCGACCATTCATTTCTTTAGTCTAATACGACACCCTCATCAACAACCTTTACAGATTATTACTGTAGTATCAAAGAGGCAAGGAGGTTCATGGGTTCGTGGGTCTACATCGCCTCTTTAGCCTTAAATCTCGACACCTTTCCCCATCGATCGAAAAGATGTCGTTTGTCAGGATCAGAATCCTGACGAGGTTTGCTAATATTGCGGAGTGTTTTCTGCCTGAGAATTTCTAATCAGACTTTGTCGGGTTTTTCTATCACAAGATTTATTTTAGCGCGCTTCTGCCCGTTGCACAGTTTAACGCTGAAGTTGTCTGCCTCGCTTGCAGGCTTGTCAGTATACCATAATACAGGTAAATTGGTCACTTGGTGTGCGCCAATTGCGCTAGCATAACCCTTAAACCATTCTATGCATATGGCCAAACCATCATGTGACGACGCCACTCAGGTCGATATAAATCTTTGTCTCGATTGAGATGACACCCTGGCCAAATCAAATACACGTTGTCTGAATTGAGTCGCTACCAAGCCTTAGGTAGATAACATAAGATGTTCCACACTGTGACTTAATAACACTTCGTCTTGATTGAGACGACAAGTAGCCTCGATTGAGACGACATTCTGACCAAACTGTAATGGCGCGTCGCCTTAGTTGAGGCGACGTAACACTTAAATTGAGACGACATGCTGCCCGGACCGGCAAGGTGCGTCGCCTGAGTTGAGGCGACACTACTCTTAGATCGAGACGACGCGTCGTCTCGATTGAGACGACATGCTGACTGGACCGGGAAGGTGCGTCGCCTGAGTTGAGGCGACACTACACTTAGATTGAGACGACAAGTCGTCTCGATTGAGACGATATGCTGCCCGGACCGGGAGGGTGCGTCGCCTAAGTTGAGGCGACACAACACAGATTTGAGACGACACGTCGTCTCGATTGAGACGACGCCCAAAAAGTGGTTGGCAACCACATGCGAGACTGAGGTCTATGACTCATTGCTGGGCCGAAGCGCGCGAGCGGTAACATGGTCTCGTTCATGTCTTCGAGTTGAAAAACCCGGTAATGGTTTGGCAACAAGCTATGTGTAGCTGTGCGAAAATGAGGTTTGAGGCGACATTATCGTGCCTTGTCAATACAACGCGCTTAGATGCGGCGTGTACGACTCGTCGCTGGGCCGAAGCGCGCGAGCGGTAACATGGTCTCGTTCATGTCATCGAGTCGGAAACCTCTTATTATATTGGTTGGTACCAACCGGAACAGATCACAGCTTTTATGAATATTCAAAGAAAATTATATAATAATATAGAAGCCACAAGCCACCGCGCGCCGCTATGGAGGGGGTAGACAGATATAGTGACGTCATCGGTGTGTACTCTTCTAGCACATGAAGATCACGGGTATGACGTCGATATAGGTATGAATATAGGAAGGCTATTCTCACAGTGGTTCAAGCGAAGGCTTGAACACCTAAATAATACGAATTAAAATCACGTGTATCGACAAAACTGACATATTTGATTGTAATCAAAATGTTCCCCAAGGCGCGTAATCCTATCCTACTCATAATCCCAATCTATACTAATATTATAAAGCTAAAGAGTTTGTTTGTTTGAACGCGCTAATCTCAGGAACTATTGGTTCGAATTGAATTTTGATCTAAAGTTCTGATCTCCAAGTAATGGATCTTGGCACCCAGAGATTATAGCGCGGCAGTCAATGCTGATTTTGAGGTTACTTCAAGTTATGACTCATAATCATAGTCGCATTTTAGGTTTAAAAGAATATTTAGCGATTTTTTTATTTTTTTTTAATAATCTTTTAGTGTTTTTTGAATAAATTGTTATTAATATTACTCCAGTAGAGTAAAAAAAGTACATATAAGCTCCATTTGCGTAAAAAAAAACAGAGAAAAACTTTTTTTTTTTAATTAAAATAATTTGGAAATAATTACTGGAGAGCTCAATAGTGTACCGTTTAATTTTTTGCTCCTATTACAGGCCAAACCCTGTATAACATCACGCTGCGGCCAATAAGAGCGAAGACGCGGACGAAGTCGCGGGCAACAGCTAGTCTATATACAGGATGTCCCAAGAAGTAGTGATATACTGAAGCTGGGAGGTAGAGGACCTAGAGGGCTATCTGAATCACCCCCATGTATGTTCCGCGATTTTTAGTATTTTCGGAGTTATGATTTTTTTTTTAATTTTTCGCCTATCGCCGCGTACTATGAGATTTTTATTTATGGTGACGTGAATTATTGCGGTAGATGCTTGATTTTTTTTGTGTGCTAAGCTGATAGATAGGCCAATTCAGTATGGTAACATTTACTATCGTTAGATCTTTGAATGGCATAAAAAAAAATTGTATGCCAAGAAAGATAAAATTACCCAGTATGTTCACAACTTCAAGGGCCCTTAAAAAAATAAAATCTCATAAAAAATAATTACCGATTGGCTTTTAAAAACTTGCTCTATCTATCAGGTAGCTACCCTGAAAATTTCATTTTATTATTAATTAGGCTTCAATCAAAAAATTGAAATCTAAATGTGGTAAGTGCACAATTTTAATTTACATAATGATTAATGCAAGCAAAGCAAAACCTTTCTAAATAAATTTCGTTCTAAATCACGCACTGGCCATCAATAGAAAAAGAACAAAAAACAAAAGACGGTTGACGCATGAGAAAATTTTCACGTTGTTTGGTCATCGTTGTTATTTTTCAATAATTTAAAAATTGTGTTTTAATACTGCTAATTGTTCGTTTCCCTAATCATTTTGGCTATTCATATGGACTTTGACTTGCATTACGATTTGGATTAGTGTTATTACCTGGAATCGACGAGTTGGCATCATTTAACTGGACTTGAGTTTGCGTGTAAGTGATCATGTTTACTTCACGTGATTACGCAGAATTGCATTACTATTACGGTTATGCTAGGGGGAATGCGGCGGAAGCTTCAAGGCTGTACCGGGAACATGTGGAACGAAGAGGCGGGCCTCAACCTGAAACGTTTCCTGACTATCGCATGATCTTAAGAGTACATAATGCGTATTTGGAAGGTCACATACCGGGTACCAGATCAGGCCGTATGGCCACTATGCCGGATCCTGATGTAGTAGATGCAGTTGTTGAAGAAGTAGAAAGAGACCCGTCGACTAGTGTGAGAGTTATGGAACGTCGTACCGGACTTTCTAAATCTCAGGTACACCGTACACTACAGAGCGTAGGATATCATCCGTTTCACATTAGAAAAGTGCAACAGTTGAAACCGGAAGATTACAATCGGCGAATTGAATTCTGTCAGGAAATGCTGAGGAGACAAGGTGAAAACGAAATTTTTTTTAACCAAATTTTGTGGACGGATGAATCCCACTTTAGACGCAATGGGATTTTTAATATGCACAATTCTCACTAATGGGCAATTGAAAATCCGAATTTAAAAAGGGAATCGACATTCCAAGAACACTTTAGTGTTAACCTTTGGTGTGGCATACTTAACGGTAAGTTAATCGGGCCCTTTCAGCTGCCAGACCGCTTGGGCGGCAATCACTTTTTAAATTTTCTACGCGTCGATCTGCCCCTGCTGTTAGAAGATGTGGATTTGGAGACACGCAGAAACATAGTACTGCAGTGTGATGGTGCACCATGCCATTTTGCCTTGGACGTGAGAAACTATTTAAATCAAAGATACCCTGAAAGATGCATTGGTCGTTGCGGCCGGGGTGACGCCTACCTTATAGCCTGGCCTCCACGTTCCCCCGACCTAAACCCCATAATTTTTTTTCTATGGGGATATTACAAAGACCTCGTCTACTCGAGAGAATGCCGCAATTTGGACGAGTTAACCCGGAAATTGAGAGTAGCAGAAGAAACCATTAAAAATAATAGAAGTGCATTCAGACGTTTAAAAGACAACTTTTTCCGGCGATGTCGCACTTGCATTGAGCAACAGGGGGGCCATTTTGAAAATTTATTGTAATTAAACACCTTGTAATTGGTTTTACTTTGCTCGCATTAATCATTATGTAAATAAAAATTTTGCACTTACCACAGTTAGATTTCAATTTTTTGATTGAAGCCTTATTAATAATAAAATGAAATTTTCAGGGTAGCTACCTGATAGATAGAGCAAGTTTTTAAAAGCCAATCGGTAATTATTTTTCATGTGATTTTATTTTTTTAAGGGCCCTTGAATTTGTGAACATACTGGGTAATTTTATCTTTCCTGGCATTTAATTTTTTTTTATGTCATTCAAAGATCTAACGATAGTAAATGTTACCATACTGAATTGGCCTATCTATCAGCTTAGCACACAAAAAAAATCAAGCATCTACCGCAATAATTCACGTTACCATAAATAAAAATCTCAACGTACGCGGCGATAGGTGAAAAATTAAAAAAAAAAATCATAACTCCGAAAATACTAAAAATCGCGGAACATACATGGGGGTGATTCAGATAGCCCTCTAGGTCCTCTACCTCCCAGCTTCAGTATATCACTACTTCTTGGGACACCCTGTATATATATATAAACGTCAAAGTCCTGACTGACTCACTTAAATCAACGCCCAGCCCAAACCGCTGAACCTAGAAAGCTGATTTTTTCACAATAGGTTGTTTATATAACGTAAGTACCCACTAAGGGATTTTGGAAAATTCCACCCTCAAGGGGGTAAAAAGGTTTGTGTGGGGATGGACTAAAATTGTAGGTGAAAGACTTTGTGTACGGACTCCTTATTACAATACAAGAAAGGTAATTTTAGTCTTAAAAAATCCACCCCTAAACGGGATAAATAGGGGTGCAGTTTGTATGGGGATGGAGGAAAATTTTACGTGAGAGACTTGAAACTTTGTGTATAGACTCCGTATTTTAATACAAGAAAAGTAATTTTAGGGTTTTGGAAAAACCCACCCTAAGCGGGCTAAATAGGGGTGCAAAGTTTGTATGGGGATGGAGTAAAATTTTAAGTGAGATACTTCAAACTTTGTGTATAGACTCCTTATCACAATACAAGAAAAGTAATTTCAGGGTTTTGGAAAGACCCACCCCTAAGTGGGTTACATAGGGGTGCGAAGGTTGTATGAGAATGGAGTAAAATTTTAGGCGAGAGACTTGAAACTTTGTGTATAGACTTGTTATTACAATACAAGAAGTCATTTCAGGATTTGGTTTCAGGGTGGGTTTTAATCCACCCTTAAGCGGATTAAATAGGCGTGCGAAGTTTGTATGGGGATGGAGTAAAATTTTAAGTGGGAGACTTGAAACTTTTTGTACAGACTCCTTATTACAATACAAGAAAAGTAATTTTAGGCTATTGGAGAAACCTACCCCTAAGTGGATTAAATAGGGGTGCAAAGTCCTGGCTGAGTGACTTAAGTCAATGCCCAGCTCTAACCGTTTGACCTAGAACTTTGAATATTTCACAGTAAGCTGTTTATATGACGTAAGTTACCACTAAGAAGGGATTTTTAGAAATTCGACCCCAAACGGGGTAAATTTGGGGTTGAAGTTTTGTATGGAGATCGTGTGATTTTTAAAATAAATGTGTAAGATTTTGTACAAAGACGCTTCATCTAAAGATATGAAAAGTACTTTCACGGTATTTCACCCTCTAAATGCGTGAAAGTGGGGTTGAAAGTTTGTATGAAGAACATGTAATTCTTTGAATACACATTGCTCACAAAGAAGCTAGAAAAAGAATTTTTGGAAATTTTCCTCTAAGGTGGTTAAATTGGTGTTGAAATTTTGTATATATGTCGTTAGATTTTTGTCACCCGAAGGTGGAACCGCTACAAAAGTGTATAAGGAAGTGCTACAATAAACAAATTAACCCTACCTGTAGTTGTAATTGTCTATATAATAACTACGATTTCTTTCGCATTACCAGAATGGATGCGTGTGTGTATGTGAGTTGTGTTTAGTTATTGTTAACTTGGTATGATTTTTTTAAACAACAACAACATACGAGTAGGCTACAGTTTATTGTTCTGCGTGTGCGAAGCCGCGGGCAAAAGCTAGTAATATTATAAACGTTAAAGTTTGTGCCTGTGTACGTTCCTCTTAGGCTGGGTTGCTCCAGTCTGTAATCGTAAGCAGTGTTCGTTAAAATTAGAATGTATGGAAAGTTTGACAAGTTTCTATGGATCAGTCTCTGATCGTAAGTCGGTGCAACCCAACCTTAATCTTAGAACCCTCTCCGGCCGTTAATAACCCTATTTTTATGTAACTGCTTTTTTCCGGATGCTATACAACGAAAATGTCGTACGTCACATCAGTAAAATACTTTGAACATTCGAACTTAGTACGCATTAAGCGCGTAATTTATGTTTGAAGGCCTTTACAAACATACGAGACTCGCATGCGAGTTTCATAACATAGGCTATTTTCCAAAAAAAAATAACGTTGTCATTCGAACCAGTTTTTAAAGAGGATTAAATTTTTGTATGGGACAAACAAAGATAAAAGCACAACAAAAGCCGCAAATAAGTGTCAAAGGTGGATATTGTTCCAGGCATTGATGTACTATTATAGAACTAGATTCACAATCAGCCCACAAAAATGGCCCCCGTGAAAGTACCGCCCGCACGACTCGGGCGGTACTTTCCTGTTTAGTCGTGGTTGGACCGCAGACAGTGACAGTTGTCCAACAATGACGAAATCTGCTGTGAAAAACTGCTTTAATAGCTACAAAAAAAAAAAACCAAGTAAAAAGACGGAATATACTTCTGTTTGTTATTTTGATAACGTTACAAAATTTATGTAAAGTCCTGGTAATTTCATGGTTTTGAGTAAATAATTTTGTTAGTTCAAATGAAAGGTTATCAAGAAACAAAATGTAAGGAGTCGCTATTAGGTCATAATTTTTTAAAATTAAATTTATAAGGAATAAATTTGTGTTTTTTATGTTTTAATTCAAGATTTCCACAACATCCTCAGCGACGTTAACAATGGACCGCTATTTTAGTGCAAAATAAACGTGACGCACTCTATAAACCAAGCCACACGAGTGTTGCGTGTTCGGCCTATTTCCCTATTTCCGACATATACAGGACCAATAAAGGCTTAAATCGACTAACTGCAACTGCTAAACCTGCCTTGAACGTAAGTCCGTTCGTTCCCGACTTAAACTACATTATTCAAATTCAGTTTTAACATAAAATTTTAGCGAGAAAAATCATGCAGAGGAAAACATTTTCATATAGTTATATGAATTGATGTAATAAAAATCAATTTAACGTTAATATATTTAAATAATCTATCTTTCAAGTTCATAGTCGGTATCTTTGTTTTATAGATTTCAGAGATAGATGACGATGACTTGCAAAGCAAAAGTTGTAAAACTACAAATGCTGCCCCAATGGCAGAAGTCAGTACTTTTGAAATAACTACCTATAGTCTTGCTCAAGAGTTTCATGAAGGTAAACATCTTAATCTCTAACACAGAAAAATAACAATCACAGAATGTGTGTGAATGTTGTAATGGAATGTTTTATTCATATATTTTTTTTGTTCAAAAATATTATTAATATAAAAATAATTTAAATATCCAAAGCGACTCCATTAGGTACTTTCACTGTTCACTTTTGACCTTTATAAAGTAAACATTGGTAGCCAGTATACTGGCTAGTATACGACAGTGGCATTTTACTAAAAAGTTTTTACCATGTTTGTTCTTATGTTTGCAAATTTGACACTTGACGCTAATGTCTGTAAGTTCTTTTTTGTATGAAGTTTTTATCTTGACTCGGACTATAAAAAAAGCGTTATTATCGGCTATTGGAATGTAACTGTCAGTGTCATCTTGCGCCACATTTTTAGTTATTTATGTTCGGCATTGTGTGTCTATTTCTATATCTTATGTCAATGGTTCCAGGAGACCAAAAACGCTCCATACTAATTGACAGATTATTAAGACGTCACTGTGCACGAGCCCCGTACTAACGTCGTATGGCAAACAAGAAAATTGCTGTTTTAATCGTGAAATACTGCGTTTAAGTACATAGTTGTCATAAAATTTATTTTTTATTGAATCATGTAAATTCTTTTTGTAGCGTTTATTTAACTTTTAGATGATAAAAAATATATTTTTTAGAAAATTTCAAGTGTCGTAGTTTATTATTATTCTAATTTTATTTTGTAATTTTCATTTTATTGTGTTAATTTGATGGTATACTATCCATATAACCGCAATATGTTATACATTTTAACATGAGGAAACTACCCTGTTAAACTGCGCAATGTAGTGAAAGTCGCCTACACATACGTGGTTTTCAAAAATTTGCTCAATAGAAATAATGTTCAAAATATGGCCACCCTCTTACTCTTGACACATGCTGTATGGATCGTGACGTATCGTGGTATGGTATGCATGAAAGACATATACCTATTTATGTCAATATTTTGAAAAATATTTGTCGATATTGGGATATTTATACCATCTCGATACAATTTCTTACAATGTGTGACACACGTATAATCGGCTCGGAATTTTCATCGCACGGTAAGACGAAAGAAAACTATGGAGTCGATATTAAGACTCATATTCATACTCATACTCACTTTTTCTTACCCCCTTATTCATAAAACTTAACAAACCTCTATTAACTAAAAGTTGTTTTGTCCCTTTCTCACAAAAATAAATGTCAAAGTGATAGATAAGGACAAAACAACTTTAGCGGCTTGTTAACTAATAGTGGCTTGATGGATGTTTATGAATAAGGGAGTTAGTCCAGAAATACTTTTATCGCTTTATCAGGCTGACATATCGAAAATGTCAATCGAGAACTAATTTTAATTAATTAAACTAAAATGATTTTTTGTAGTACGATGTGGGAAGTGTTATTCCCTGAGCTCGGTAAAGGGTTACATTTATCACGTAACTTTAACAACTTAGTTCAGTACATAATTATACAGACTATTATACGTCTTTATTGCGGTAGACGTAATGCTGAGTACTAGACGTTTTATCAAATATCATGTGCGTCGTATGTCAATCGTTAACGACGAGTCATTTAATTATGTTGCAATCGGTGCGTACATTATTACGCGAACAATGTCTGATACGCAAGTTTCAGCAATTTTTTAAAAAGATAAATTGAAAAAGTACTCAATCCTCAATCCGGACTTCATAAAAACAAGGCAGATGGCAAGTACTTACTCAACAATTTGAGCGAGTTTTTAAATTTACTAAGCTAACGTCTATTAATATAGAAGGATCTTTTTCAAGTCACAAGTGGATTTTCGACCAATATAGAAACTGTTTCACTCCAGAAAATATCGAAAAAGTCGCCATTATCTCATTTTACAATAGTAATGTTGATATGGACAATACACACGCCATCCATTTTCAAGATTTTGAAGCACTCATTCCTTTCTCTACTTGCCCTATGGATATGACAAACTAGGAGCTTACTCAATATTTTTTTTATTTAAAATATAATTAATTCAACTGAAATTATTTATTTCACGTATAATTTACTTTCGGTGTTATTTAAATGAATGAGTATGAGTATGAATTTGAGTTACATTTTAGTCTTAATATCGACTCCATAGTTTTCTTTCATCTTACCGTGCGATGAAAAATCCGAGCCCTGCTAATGGCGTGTGTTGTGTATATACTGACTTATCATTGAAGCCACAGAGCTCGTCGATGAGAAGAGCGCGCTCGTTGCGCGTGGCGTGTGTGACGCACTTCTCGACGACGTTGGAGGCGAACTTGTGCTGCGACAGCTGCAGCACCTTGCCGCGCACCGCCGCCACGAGCCGCGACCGGTCCTCCGCGGCGCCGTGCTCTAGCACGTGTTGCACTACGTAGTTGCCGTATTGATCCTGCAACAAACCCACTTCCTTATCAGTCCAATCATACGGCTCATTACATTCAACACAAACCTACACTTGGTGATTGGAGCGAGCCGCTTTGCAGTGATGGAGTCAGACCAGTATATCTTTTCCAAGCAAATGAACTGTCAAACATTTAAAAGTTACGTATGGCAATGTTTTATATTCAATACTGTTTTTTTTTCAATACTGGGTGTGCGGTGTATGTATTTTAAGTATATGTTGAACTAACTTACTCAAAGTAAATACTAAGTATTATTTTTATTACATACTAATACTACTATTATTATTTTCACTTGTTTAAATATTACACAAGTATCAAGACTAATTAGTGCCCTATCTTCAGTGTTATCATATACCGATTTACAGACAAAAAACTAAAATTGCTGGTGCAGACTTATGCTAGTCAGACTCTAGTACGACCTAAAATAAGCCTTTTTTCGAGGCAACCAAAGTTTCAGCCCTTACTTAGGAGGCGAGATGGCGCCACTTCAAAAGAATAGACTTGCAGCGATTGTCACGATTAATATGTCTATCATAATATAAAGTTTTGCTTTTTCATACATAAAGTCTTTTTTGGTTATTTGACCTATTTTACTAAATTACTTAAAATAATGTGGAAACAATATATATTTTTACTTTTCATTACTACGTAATAAATAAGGAATGAAATTAAAAATAAAACGTTTGTCAATAACTAACAAATACTAACAGAAATATTTCACATTTTACGCGCGCGGGTGAGCCGGTGAAGTAAGCTTTACACTCATGGTGATTACAAGAAATAAAAATGGTCTTGTGACACATCGTTATACTCATGTATTGTAAATTGGCACTGCTAATCGAAATAACATAACAAATATTAAAAAAAAAAAGTGCAATCACCATGCAAGCTTTATAGCACTTATGAAATAAATATACAGTAATGGAAAAAAGTCTATCATATTTGTGTTTTTTTTAAGTATTTTTTTTTTGAGAACGACTAAGGCTGTCTAAACGATTATCATGTGGTAGTCCTTTAGATGGAGAGTAAAATCATATACTACATTTGAATGACACCATATAAGAAACTCGTTTTGTACGAGTTTATTAAAAAGTGCATAAAAAACTAATACTCGAAATATACTTAGTCGGCTCATAAGTTCTGTCTTATACATAGTATCAAATAAAATAAAAAGTTTAAGTTTATTCCATATAATTTGTACAGCGTTTGAAAGCTTATAAACTAGAGAATCTAAATGTATAATATTTATTCAAAATGACCGCCATAATTATCTACACAGGCTTGAAGTCTGCGTGGCCAGTCGTCAATGGATTCACGCACCACTTTCATGTCGATATCGGCCACTGCCGTAGCAAGGGATTTTTTCAGCGAGTCTAGATTTGCATGAGGTTTTGAGCACACCTTTTCCTCTAAATACTGCCATATTTTATAGTCTAACGGATTAAGATCTGGGCTAGAGGAGGGCCAATCTTCATGCCGTATAAAGTCGATTTTATTGGAGGCGAGCCAGGCTTCTGTAGACTTTGCCTTATGGGCTGGAGCAGAGTCCTGCTGGAAAACCCAATGCTGGTTTAGAAACATCGTATGCGATCGGATGCGTTGCGATCTACAAACTTGATGTGCAGCGTGGGCGACCAGGTCTGTTGGGCCTTTTGACACCTCCGTGAGCTTTTTCCCGTTTCAAAACCTTCGATATAGTAGACTGATCAACTTGAAATTGCATAGCCAGCGTCGATTGTGTGAAGCCATTTCTATAGCTATTTATAATTGCTTCTTGTATATCTACTGTTAAGTTTTTATTTCCACGTGGTCTCCCCATGACGGAACTGATATTTCTTACAAAGGCCGTGCCAGGATAAGCTAAGTGATTCTGCCCCCCTTGAGTTTGGGCTTGTAATTTTTATAGATTATGTGGCTCTACATTACTCATCATTGTGCCAAATTTGAGCACCCTGAACGTTATAGTTTTTGTTTAAAAAAAAAAACGAAATTTAATTTTTCTTTGATTTTTTTTTCTAGTCAACCTATTTTAACGAGCTTGGCATATATTGTACATTTTATAAAGATGATTAAATGACCATAATTATATTTTCATTACACCATAGAAAAAAAAATAAAAAAAATCCAATTAAACATTCCAGAATTTTTTTTCTTCTACTTTCACGTTAGAGACCGCTCCAATTTTTTCACTGGTAATACACCCACTAACGTCCTATAATATGTATTTCTTTCAAAATTTTGGCTGAGGGAGAACATAGAGATATCTTTACATGAAATGCTTTACATACATTTCCTTAAACCGCTATAATTCAAATCGGAAGGATTACAACCTCTTTAGAGAAACGTACATGTTGCATATTAAATACTGGCCACTTACATTTCACCTTTTTAAAAAGATTTAAAAAAAACGTTTTGTAGCAAAAGTAACTCCTTTCGATTGTCGTGCGTTGGGAAAATAAAAACAACGATATGAATTCATTGACAAAAACGACTGCAATACAACGCGTTTTCCGTAATAAAGTTAAAACGCTGTATTGCCTCGCAATAAAAACAATACCTCAGTGTATAATAATAATAATACTATAATAATATTCGGGGACATTCTAACACAAATCAACCTAGTCCCAAACTAAGCAAAGCTTGTACTATGGGTACTAGACGACGATATACATACTTATATAGATAAATACATACCTAAATACATAGAAAACATCCAAGACCCAAGAACAAATATCAGTGATAAATGCACAAATAAATGCCCTGGCCGGGATTCGAACCCGGGACCTCTAGCTTCGGAGGCAGAGTCACTACCAACTAGGCTAAACAGGTCGTCATAAACGAACAATACGTGGGTCGTGTATAAACGAACAATACGATTTAATAAATAATACGCTTCCAATTTTTGAACAGGTAATTGTCAAAAAGGCATCTTGTGCATTTGTATAGTAATTAATGGCTACTTAACTTTAAATAGGTCGTTTAAATAATTAGTAGTAGTAGTAAAACTCTTTATTGTACATACATACAAACTAATAATTATGTTTTTTTTTGTTCATTTAGATTGAAGACATGCGTTATACACAATACTGCCTGAGACTCCCACATTCCATATAAGTGACTGACTATTTCCAGACATGTTGTGCACATTTGCACTTATTTATCTTATAATAACTGCATATATATTACGTCAGATGAAGTATATAAGTAATTTTTATGTAAGATGTTTTCGTTTGACGTGTAATTAATATAATAAAATATATTCCTAAGGCACGACAATCGAAAGGAGTTATTTTTGCTGCAAAACGTTTTTTTAATCTTTTTAAAAAGTTGAAATGTAAGTGGCCAGTATTTAATATGCAACATGTACGTTTCTCTAAAGAGGTTGTAATCATTCCGATTTAAATTATAGCGGTTTAAGGAAATGTATGTAAAGCATTTCATGTAAAGATATCTGCATGTTCTCCCTCAGCCAAAATTTTGAAAAAAAATACATATTATAGGATGTTAGTGGGTTTATTACCAGTGAAAAAATTGGAGCGGTCTCTAACGTGAAAGTAGAAGAAAAAAAAACAATATATGCCAAGCTCGTTAAAATAGGTTGACTAGAAAAAAAAATATTTTTTTATACTAAAACTATAACGTTTAGGGTGCTCAAATTTGGCACAATGATGAGTAATGTAGAGCCACACAATCTATAAAAATTACAAGCCCAAACTCAAGGGGGGCAGAATCACTTAGCTTATCCTGGCACGGCCTATGATTATGAATTAGCACGATATGCCGTTTTTTATCGACTTAAATACTACAAATGACGGACGCTAAATTCCAGAAAAATGAATTCAATTTGAATTTCGAAATATGTACCGGTCTTTTAGCGTATAATTGGTTGAAAATAAATCAATATAACCTTTTTTGATTAGTTATCAACAAATTCAGTTCTTGGTTTCATCTAATTTGAAATATTTTACAGAAAAATCACAATATGATAGATTTTTTCCGCTACTGTATTTGTTCTTGCTCGTTTTATTTTCAAATAATTGCCGTCAAAAAGAGTTTTAACTTTTTCTCTGTCTTTTCAAATGATTGAAATTGACGAATGTGATACACCTTTGCCTTGCCAAATCTATGTTTGGAATCCCACTCTCAAGCTTTGATATATATTTATCTGGACCCCGCCCCCTCGCACGTGACCGACCGGTCGCCCGCGGCAAGACTCCGCCCTACTACGTCATCACCTATCAGCGCTCCTGACAACCTAGTACAATGGAGAACGCTTACAACCGCTCGCTGTCGGAGAACGCATTAGACAGAGTCCACGAAACTACGCCGCCAAATACTTGGAGGAACCTTGCAGAACCTTCTGAGTCTTATCACACAACGACAGGACCCAAAAGAAAGCGGGAAGTATATATATCAGATGACCTATCATCGTTCAAGGACGAAATCCGGGCCATGGTCTCCAGTATGTTGGCTACACAATTCAGCGAACTCATGAAAAACACTGAAACACTCAAGGAAATACAATTAACCAATAGAAACATCGAGGACTCGGTTTCGTTCCTCTCCTCGCAATATGAAGACCTCCAAAACAAAATAGTTAGCCTAGAAAACCAAATCAAAGATGACAATATTCATATCCAAAACCTGGAATACAAGATTGAGGAACTTCAAAGGGAGTCTCGGAAAAATAACTTAGAAATAAGAAATGTCCCAAAAAAGCATAAGGAATCTAAAGAAGATCTGATGAATATGATATTAGCTCTGTCAAATAAAATCAATTGCTCATTACGTAAATCTGATACCAAAGATATTTATAGATTACGCCCTAAACAAGAAGGAATTAATAATACCTCAGTAATTGTTGAAATGGGATCCTCTATGGTAAAAAATGACGTCATAAAACTGTGCAAGGCCCATAATATAAAACATAAGGCGAACCTTTGCTCCTCGCACCTTGGCCTCCAAACAACGGATAACCCCGCTATTTTTGTAGCGGAACAACTAACTGTAAAAGCGTCAAGAAGTTATACAGTTCATACCGTTTTTTGCACATATTAATTATTTTTGTATTTATCCATTTACAAGTAGATCGCTTATTTAGCTTTATTTTCGATACATAGGTGCAACTATCGTAGACTTGTGAAAATTTATTGCAAATAAAGTTCAAAATGTCGGTAGGGTCGCTATATGTAAGGGTGGTATTCCACTCGTCCAATGTCTTTGTCCAATCTTTGATCAAATTTCTTTGACAGAGGCCCATTCCACTCATCCAATATCTTTGTCCAAGTTTTTTTTTCATGCGTAGCCATATTGATTTAACTGTCATCGGAATCTTTGATCAAATGTCGGGGTCCCATCCAAGTTTGATGAAATCATCCAATTTCTTTGATCAAAGTTCTTGGACGGAGGCCCATTCCACTCATCCAATATCTTTGTCCAAGGTTTTTTTTTCATGCGTAGCCATATTGATTTATCTGTCATCATAATCTTTGATCAAATGTCGGGGTCCCATCCAAGTTGGATGATCATCATCCAATTCCTTTGATCAAATGTATATTGGATGAGTGGAATACCTCCCTAAGGGGTACACTCCAGTGAATGCTTTTTAATTCACTGTGTTTACTATTCATTAAATTTACTAACAATAGAAAAATACTGATGGAAAAAGATGACGTTAGACTTAAAAGAGTAAAGTACCTGGACTTAATAACGAAGAACAGATCTGAAGGCAGGGATATTGTGTATACGGACGAAACTTATGTTCATAGATCCCATTTAACAGGGAAGTGCTGGATCGATTCTACGGATAAAGGAGTGAAACAGTTAATCTCAAAAGGTCAACGTCTTGTTATAGTACGTGCAGTGCAGGTAGTGCCAAAGGATTTGTACCGGGTGCTCTACTTATGTACAAGTCTACTGATAAGACCGGTGATTCTCACGATACAATGAATTATGTCAATTATGAAAAATGATTACAGAATCAACTTATTCCCAATTTGTCTCCAAATTCTGTATTAGTAGTAGACAATGCTGCTTATCACAATAAATATGTGGAACGCCCACCCAACTCTAATACCGCAAAGCCGCTTATGATAAACTTGTTACAAAAATACAATATTCCCCATGATTCATCATTCATCAATTATTTATTATGTATGTATTTAAGTATTTTTCTATAAAGTATTGTATATCGTCGCCTAGTACCCATAGTACAAGCATAGCTTGCATAGTTTGGACTAGGTGTGGGTAAAATCGTCTACAAATATTTATTTTTGTTTCTCATATATGTGTATAGTTAGTTACTAGTTACTACTAACTAGTGTCTAGGTAAAATGTTAATCGTTAGTCCTAAGATTAAATGATTCCGAATTTTATATATGTTGCCATTATTGGTGTCATACAAATGTAGTATATGATTTTACTCTCCCATCTAAAGGACTTTCACATGATAATCGTTTAGGCAGCCTTAGTCGTTCTCATAAAAAAATACTTAAAAAAGCACAAATTGATAGATTATTTTCCGCTACTGTACAAGGGTATACTAATAGTGTTTGTGTGTAGGGGACGTAATCTCCGAAACTACTTAAAATTGGCTATATTACTAACCCCCGACGCAACGAAAACTAGGGGATCTAGAAGTTAAACGTGGGTATCTGTGTATTTGTCTGTTGCTTCTTAGCTTCCTAACGGTTTAACCGAAAACGAAACTGGTTCTTAAATATATTTCGTCAAAATCGTTCTTAAATATATGATTTCGAAAAATATGAAAAATTCATTAAAGTAAAGCTTAATAAAGATTTCCAACAAAAACTATAGCGGACATGATCAGTTAAGCTGTATTTGAGTTGTAAAAAGTCATCCCTTCTTAGTAAAACACGTATAAAACACGGCGAAGGTATTCCCTTTTACTTGTTATAGATTTTTTAAATTAAGGTCTCTGGGTAACTACGGTACCATACACTGATCATGGCCCGACATGCTCTTGGCGAATTATATTTTCCATTTGCGCAACGACAGTAACGTTATTTTCTTTATATATATATATATATGTTTGTTATACTAGACTTACCTATACCTTGAATAATAAAAGAGTGTACTTGTTAAATCCAGCCAATCTTACCAATTCAATCAATCCTTACTAAAATATGAAATGTCAGTACTAACGGTTATGTCAACAACTAATTACAAAACATCGTGTATTGGAATATTAGTCAATCCTTCGACGTTTTATTGTTTTACATAATAAATAATATTTACAATAAGCTTTCTGACATCGTTATGGATGATTTTCGGCATATTTATTTTTATAATAAAGAAATATTTCGTCTTGATGTAAGTTTGTTTACATCGAAGACATTCAATGACTTTTAACGTCGCTGACAAAGAGTATGTCTTGCCATTAAAATAAATTAGTACCACTAAAAATCCGCAACATGGCCAGGTCCAAATAGGCACTGGTCAGGCTATAGAAAATAAAAAGTAAAACTGACTACAAGACTGTTATTTTACGAACCTGAATAAGCTGGTCCGTGTGAGCGTGTAATTCCGACAACACGGGCGCGGTTTGTTCGGGGGTGCAGTGCTCCAGGATGCGCTGGATCACGCGGCAGCCGTAAGGATGCGTGGACAGGGCATACACCTGCCCTGAGAAAGCGTTGATGATGAACTGCAGCGCCGTCGGCTCCACGCACTCGATGCACTTCTGTACCTGAACACATGTACAATAGCACAATTGACCTAACATACTTGCTGACTGCATCGAATACGCAGGTATGCAGATGACACATTCATATACGTAATTATACATGTATATATATATGTATTTATAATAAATTCATATTCAGAATTTCGCAGAGCAGATACAATCGCTTTGAAATTAGCTGTGCGTAGATGAAATCGCTTGAGCTAATTTGTCGCCGGCCTGACAACATTTTGATAAAGTCAAAATTGTATGCACATGAAATACAATATGTAGCTTATTGAATAGGTATTGCATATGACTAAGAAAGGGGACTTACGACATGATTTCCATTTTGGTCCTTAACGCATTTGAGAACATGGCCGTCAAGCTCGCGCACGACCTCCTGCTGCTGCTCGGCGGGGATGGACTCGAGCGCCTTCTGGATCACCCGGCAGCCGTACATCTGCAGCGCCAGCGCCAGCACATGGCCGCGCACCTGCACATCCCCGTGCCACTACATTAACAATCTATACCACCACACGTGGCGACCGCTGCCTCCTTTCAAATCTAATCAAATCATTATTCTTTTGTACAAATAGGCTCCTGTTCAGTAAAACACACAAGTCAGTGGATACTATCGCTTGCGCCTGTATTGTTGGGAGGTGCTTAACTCAATTTTTTCTACACGTCGACTTAAACGTTTGTATTAAGACTTCATAGACTATAATTCATAAATCATAAGACAACACTTGAACACGTGAATTAAAGTGAAAAATAAAGTAATGTTTCCAGTCAGCAAAATATCCTCTCTATAATCTACAAGATGCTGGCCAAGAGCAATCCCATTTAAAAAAATAATTAAATATCTTAATGTCCCATATATAACTGGGACGCCCTGTATATCCGAATATGCTATCCCCTGTTTCTTATGTGCTGGGAAAGAGCGGTTTTAATACAGATGCTCAAAGGTGGTACTTTTTGTAGCTATATATTATTACAATAGAATACAAATATGCTTTATTGTTCACCAAAACAAAACAAACAATAATAAATAAACGGTGTATCCTGACCCACCATGATACAGTGCAAACTTGTACGGGAGTCAGTTGACAATTTTGGTTTTCACCAAAGTATATAAAAAACTATTTTTAAGTAGAATCTGTACATTTACATAAAATATTTTATGATTATTTATAATAAGTTCAAGGTTCATTGTTTTGACCGCGCTTCGGCCTCCTAGTAGGCTGCTTCACCGGCTGTGCGACCTCCGCCGGCGCTATGGGTACATCGTAATTTCCATTAACTAAGCCACGCCGGTAACTCGATGCCGCTTTCCATCTGCAGAGAGAACTAATACATCTCCGTTCCACGACCAACAACTGCGAACATCAAACCGGTCCCGAGCGGCCACAAACAAATCATGTCGAGGCTTCGTCAAGAATTCACCCATCATGACACTGGATCCATTCAGAGCCGTCTTACCTAACCACAACTCGTCACGTATTGTAAGATCACAAAAGTTTATTAGAATGGGTTGTGGTTTGCTGCCTCGAGCCTTGCCTAACCGTCCAATAATTGTGGCACATACACTCACTGTATATCACCTTTTGATGTGCTGCAACTTTTCTATCACTAAACTAACAACATCTACTGGATCCTTGCCGGAATCGTGTCTCTCGACTCCGTGAAACACTTACCTTTTTCGTCAAGGACGCATCTCCATGTCGTCCAATTGTCAAAGAGGTTAGCTCCACTTGTTTCTCCAAGTTATCCAGAGATTGAAGTATGAAAGCCCTGAAGGTATCACACACAATTGTGTCTGAGATTGATACTTCCCTGGATGAAGTCTCAGAATGGGGTCGACTTAATCTGGTCCGTTTTAACTCTACAAAGACGCAGGTTTGCGCGTTTACTGCAAAAAAGCTTGCGTTTGTCGCATCACTTCGTTTTGAGAGCGCTCCGACATCGCAAATTCGAAAATCGCAGTCGACATCTCAAATCAAGTCCTGTTCCGCGGTAATTTAAAAGGTAAGGTCAAATTTGCGTCGAAAAAGCTCGGTGTGCTAAACAGATCGATACAGTATTTCACGCCGGGTCATCGTCTACAGCTATATACGGCACAGATCCGCCCACATATGGAATACTATTCTCATTTGTGGGCAGGGGCACCACAGTACCAGCACCGCATCGAACGGAGAGCGACTCGAATTGTCGGCTGCCAGCGTGTTTCGCATCGGCTTGACTCCTTGGCGCTGCGTAGAAATGTAGCCTCGCTCTGCATTTTCTACCGCATGTATTACGGAAAGTGCTCCGAGGAACTGCTCGGATTAATCCCTGCCGCTTCTTTCCGCCATCGCCCAAAGCGACAACATTTCCATCCTCAACACTTAGATGGTTGGCAGTCCACAACTGTGCGTTTCTCCACAAATTTCCTGCCTCGCACAGATAAACTGTGGAATGAACTGTCGTCTGCGGTATTTCCGGACCGATACGACCTTCAAACCTTCAAGAAAACAGCGTAATCCCATCTTAAAGGCCGGCAACGCACTTACAACCCCTCTGGTGTAATTTTAATCCCATCAAAAACATAAATGTGAAAATGGGAGCCAAGTTCAATATTAACAATATGCGATGCTTGGTTGTCGTCTTCACCGACAAAAGAATTGAGATCTAAATGGGTGCCAAGTTCCGTAGATTCTCTGAAATGGTGCCAAGTCCGGCATTACATTGTTTACAGTAAAAGTAATTTACTGCGGCTTAATACATTTATGTGTAGGTTAGTCGCAGGTCATCGTTTCATACTGCGGGGTGTAATACTAACTTGGAACATTTAAACTTCATTCTCTCTGTCACTATTCCTTTGCGTTATATGTTCTCGCCGCCGAGGTGAAAAGTTATATGTATCACACGAGAGAATATATATTTGCATCTCGTGTCTTTCGAGTCCCACGCTAAGCTCAAGATTCTAATTTTGAATCACTCGCTACACCCGTGATTAAATTAATAATCATTCGCTTGCTCGGGACTGAACATCAACACTCGCAGCAAAAATCAACATTGCTCGCTTGTTGAACAAATAACTATTTTGGCCTGACAAAGCATGACAAACTATCACTATGCCAAAAAAACGATGCAGTTCCTAGAGGCAGATAAAATTTCATTTGTGCCAAAAACACGAAACCCCACAAATTTTCCACAATCTCATGCGATTGAAGATTTTTTCGGTCATTTGAGCAGTTTGGTTTATAAAAACAATTGGATAAAAAAATGTGCCGAACTTATAAGAAAATCTAGACCTGTTCGAAAAATGGACAAAAATGCCATCCAACGGTCTCGTTCCAACATCATGTCCAGACTTCGACGAATAGCGATCACGGGCCTTATTCAAATGTACATTAACGTTTTTCTAAATATTACTCTTCTATACATCATAAGTTGTCATCACTCAGGGAGCGAAACTTTGGTGCCGGTGAAGTCATTATGACGCAAATTCACATATAGGATGATTTTATATAAACAACATTGCGAAACCCCAGTGATTATTAACAATGCAATAATGGTAATATACATTTTATTTTTTATTAATAAAAAATGCTATTTATATTGAAAATAGTGTAATTATTAAAATAATTGCAAAGACAATAAGAAAAAAATATTTTACTAAGTAAGTAATTGTAAAAACTATATTAATCCGGATAAATGAAATACAACAAATTAAATTTCGTGGGTTGTCGAAAAATAAGCAGAACGCTTCTAGAATTCAAGCACAACATCGCATCTTCTTATTTAAATACATACCTACATACATTATATTGTACATTCTGAACAATGTAACTGCATCTCCCGCCGTTTATAAAAATTGTGCATAATGCCTGTAATCGCAACTAGAACAAATATTGTTGTAACTTAACCTTTCATCATCATAATCGATTCCCTCAATAATCCAGATAAAAGCACTCTGTATGTAGCTTGACGTCATACGTCTGTCATCGGCACCAAAGTTTCGCTCCCTGGTCATCACGATTCGAATAAGTTTTTTTATGTACAGTTCAACGCAGCGGTTAGTGAGTGTTTTGTGTTATACTCTTAAGCAGAAGGGTTTCCCTTTTTTAAATTTGAGTGGATAAAAATACGATCATTTCCGTGGATGTTATAGAAAATTACTAATTAAGTATGTTGAATCACTGACTAGTGCTAAGTATGTAAAATTAACTTCATTTCAGTTAATCAAAAAATGTAAATCCTTCTGCTCCATCACTGTTTCAGAATACGAAACCTTAAAGATAAAAAAATACAAATATTGTAACGATTCTTAATGGATTTACCTTTTGCGCCAAAGTTGTTTTCTGTTCTGTAGTCCCAAACTCGAAGAATTTTTGTATTACGTAGTTTCCAAATACATCAGTCATGAGGCTGTAAGCAGCTCCGATTATTTCATTAAAGACCATTTGTTTTTCTTGAACTGTTGCCCTTTCTAATTTTTGTTGTATGAATCTATAATAAAAATTATACACATTTATAGATAACAACCATAATGACATAAAAATATTTCACCTTAAAACATTATTAACTTTAACATTATTAATATTTTGGACACCAATTGATGGGCGTTTTAATATACTACCATGCCAGCACTATTTAGCCGTAAGGGTAAACAAATAAATATAATTTTATTTACACTTTACCTAGACGGGTTTTAATAACAGCGTACAACTATTTGGGAGAAGTGCTATGTAAACTATCGAATGTTGTGCTTTGTGAGTGTGCAAGTGGCATTTTTTGCGTTCAACATACGATGTTCTTGGTAACGTGTAACGATGTAAGTTAAGTCATTGCAGGTTGTTCTCCGATACAGGTACAGAAAAAAAGTAGTATAAATATAACAAAATACCATGAAATTTTGTAAAAAATCTTGCAATTACATAAATCGAACCAGTCCAAAACTAAGCAAAGCTTATACTATGGGTACTAAGTGACGATGCACTTGCTTCTATAGACATATAAACACTTAAAAACATGGACAACATCAAAGCCTGGGGAACAATTATTTGTGCCAAATAAACAAATAAATGCCCTGAACGGGATTCGAATCCGGGACCATCAGCTTTAGGCAGGATCGCCACCAACTGGGATGTGGTTCCCAATCGTCATCTATTTAGTACTACTTGTTTTTCCAGCTCAGAGTCATAGTGAATCAATTCTCTATAGTTAAAGAAAATATGTGCTCAACTTTACAGCGGGCCTATGATGAATGCCATTTTATCACTTATCGTCGTGGATAAGATATCCGTCACGTTTTGACAAGTATGCGAGTGCGAGAGTGACGCGCAAATCTACTACGATAAGTGATAAATCGGCAACCATTATACGCCCGCTATTGTTTTAAAAAAAATCACGCAAGCCTGTGGCTTTGGTAGTAACAGATGGATGACTTTACTTAAGAAAATATTACTTTACTTAAGAAAATGATATTTTTTATTGTGAATGTTAAAGTGATGCGTGAAAAAATAATTACCTAGAACCGTGCTGGTCCTGCGAGAACTCCACGATGTGATTTGCGAGATCCCGTAATTGCAAATTAGGAAATCGATTGTTTCGGAAGTCTTCAAGAAGGCGTGAGCGACCAGCGGGCGGCTTGTCAGCCACCAGCGCACCTACGGACACGCCGCCGACTCCACTCACTCCTACACCCACTCCACCTCCCACTAGTTCTGTAATCGACAAATATTACTTTATCATTCAAGAAGACGGCTTAGAGTAATTGACAACATTTCAAATTTTTAAGAAGTATGAAATCTTAACTCATTTCGTTAATTTGGTAACAAGAAACACAAAAATATATATTTTTTAAATTTTTATAGCTATTAGTTTTCTAAATATTCACGAAAATGTGAAGAAAGCCCATATCGTTGTAATGACGTCATTACTACGAAATTGTGACAGTCACAGCGCACAAAAAGAACAGCAGTTCACTTTCTTTAGTAAATTTGTATTAGTAACAGTGCTTCTGTATGATTTGTTACGCTGTGACGCCTTACTTGTCACTGACCAGGGAGCGAAACTTTGGTGCCGGTGACATCATTATGACGCAAATTCACATATAGGTTGATTATATAAACAACATGGCGACACTCCAATTATTATTAACAATGCAATAATGGTAACGTAATTTTTGTTTAATGACTATTTATATTGAAAATAATGTACATATTAATGTATTTTACTAAGTAAGTAATTGTAGAAAATATGTTATTTCGGATAAATGAAAAACAGCTAACTAAATTTCGTGGGTTGTCGAAAAATAAGCAGAACGCTTAGAATTCAAACACAACATCACATCTTCTTATTTAAATACATACCTACATAGGTACATATACTGTACATTCTGAACAAAGTAAATCTCGCATCTCCCGCCGTTTATACAAATTGTGCTTAGGCCTGTAATCGCAACTATAACAAATATTGTTGTAAGTTAACATTTCATCATTCGATATACACACTCCGTATGTAGCTTGACGTCATACGTCTGTCATCGGCACCAAAGTTTCGCTCCCTGCTTGTCACTTACTCTCTCTCGAGAATTCAAAAATGTAGTTTTACTTAACTTTTTATCCTCTATTTGATTTCATCGGAAAAAAGCCTGCTTAAAAAAATGAAATGTTGTCAGTTGCGATTCCGAGAAAATCAACTTATAAACATAAGTTAACTTGAGGAATTCATCTGTTAAGGACACAATGTATTTTTTCACTTCGTAACTTATTGTACGTAATAAGTTTCTTTTCGAGTAAAGATGGCTTAGTTTTAGTGTAATTTTATATATAATAATTTATATTCATTCATAAAGAAACGATAGGAAGAAATAATTTTGTAAAGATTTTACTTTTGTTTCATAAATGTATCCATCGTGCAATTCAAAAGGCACCGTAAAAAGTAAAGTATTGAAGAAAAAAAACCGCAATATTCAATTAAATTACGTTTTGTTTGTTCTAAAGATGGATTATAATCAAAATAATATATTTTAATACTTATGATTTCAGTGCAGAAGGTAAGATTGAATTGTAATGGATTTTACACCACACCTTGCCAAAAAGCGTATTTTTCCACTTTTTGGTCAAGTGGTGACGTAAAATTGTGTACAAAACACGGGTCGTAAAACAGAAAGCTCTCTCTCACATATTTATGACCCTCGCCTGCGGTTCGGGCCTCCAACATCTGCGATATCGGCCTTTCTTTGTTTTACGACCCTTGTATCGTAAATAGCTATTAAGTTAGTGGAAAGAGTGAAATATGCTTATTTGAACCTTATATTATATCACCCGTGTAAGTACTCAGCAATAGTATGACATATTGAGACTATTTCATTTATTTTACTGGTAGGGTAGTTATTAAGAATTCATAAAATGCTTAGATTTGAATGAGTGCATTATATATTTACACGAATAATTTTCCTCGCGGTGGTGTAAGGTGATGAAAAGTTGTGGATTTCGCTCGGCAGCAAAGTTGTTTGGCGTCACGTGGCTTGAAAGCCTCGCTACGAACTTGTACTATTGGACCATTCGCTTCTCATCTTACAATCCTTCGCATGCTCGGCTTTCTATAAGAGAAGTATAGAGACAGAGGACGGACAGAGGTTTATTTTTCCGAACCGGTGGTAGCTTATTGACATTCATAGGTGCATATAATATGCCTAAATTGAAGAATAAATTACTTTTACTTTTTTTTTACTTAAGATGTTGCATGTTGATACAAATAACTATTTTACGTCTACTATGACGGATGTCAATGGTTTGTTTACATTTGTTGTTAGGTTCCGGATCTCCAGCATCAAGCCTTCTATCAAAGTGCTCTCTACCAATGGTTTGATGCCGTTGTGCTTTGGTCTCAGGCGTACCTTTGGCCAGTCTCCCTTTCTCCCGCTAGCACCGAAATTTATGGGAATATTGGTAATGCATACTTAGTCGGCTCATAAGTTCTGTCACTGGCCTTTAAAATTTAAATTTGGAACTCCTAAAACAAAAACCGTTGTGCATTTGAATTTCGAATCTTTTTTGCATTTGAAGTTTTGCCAGTTTCTACCTATTAATCGACGGATGATAGCGAATGTAAGTAATGTTAATACCGCTATCGGGTTGTCGTTTGCGTAGCAGGCACGTCAAAGAATTACAAAATAATTGACTCTGACGCGGATTTTTGAATAAATGTACAGACAGCAAAACTAATCTTGTCAAAAAATGTTTCATGCCTGTTGATGTCTATCGATTATATTTCTATCAAGCAACAAAAACTTCTGACAGACCGACCTCGTGTAGGATACAAGAAAGGACACTTCTTCACTTTTCGTCACTGGTACTCAGAGATATACTTTAAAAATTAACATTTAATAGTCACAGCATTATTCTGTTCTAAATAAACCCGAAGAAATAAATAGGGCAGTAAGTTGAAGTTGACTATGTAACCCATATAATCTAGAATTGAATGTGATTTAGTATGACGCATCTGTTACATTAATCTATGTTCGCAGTCTGTTTGTCTTTATCACTCTCATTGCAAACGACACTAGGTACTCTCTTTCTCTGAGACAGCGTCTTCGTGGCGTCATATTTGGTAAATTGAAGGATAAAATGGAAAAATAACATAATTTCAGCTTACTTACTTGTGGTATGTGACGCCTGTACCCTTAGTACGTTTGGATGTATAATTAGTGCACTTTCGCAACACGCATGACGGCATTTTTAAGGTCACTTACGTCGTTGGCGGGAACTCGTGTCAACATTCGCCTCTCTCGCTTTCCCGGGAGCGACTGAAGCCAATAGGCGATGTTTAGCGTCTTTATAGCGGCACACTTTAGGTACGCGGGTAACGTATCTATACTTAAAATATCATTGGAAATAACGTAATCTTCTCTAAGACACTAGTATCCCAATTCGTACCATTTCAAAGATATTCAAGAATTCATTTTAGTTAATTAACACTCCTAGTATAGTATAAAAATCCTCAACAATTAAACAATGTTGACGTGCGTGTCATTCGAATTCCGAATATTGTCATACTTTGACAATAACTTTAGCTTAACTCAACGTTAACCCTTTATTTACAAAAAATGAAAATTTCCCAAATATGAAAAATGTTGAATAATCAAGCCTCGGTGCACTAGTTAGGCCAAACAATTTCAGTCAGAAAAAAAAAACAAAAATATGGTCTAATAGTTTGTATATCCTGACATACATTGCCAATTAAAGGGTTAACTCTTAAGGCCGTTTTGCATTCGCCCTTGGCGGTTAGAGCATTTAGACTGGAGAAGCCATCAGCGCATCTTACCGAATAAAATATTTTGCCATTTTTTGAGGGGGGCACATAAAAAAACTACGCACACTTACGAACTATTCTACCATTGCGTAGTCATGCAATAGTAACAAACGCTAAAACAATCACAGCACGCACATTCAAAATCCCAAAGTTCAGCATAACAGTCGACCTTATCTTAGTTTACAATAGATCCTATTTAGCAATTCGGATTCGTCAGTTTAAATGTATAAACAAAATGTCGGCTTTAGTAATAACTCCTACTGGCAGGACCGTGGTGCAGTCAAGCACTTTAATTTGTGACCTCCTTAAGGTTGACAGTCCTGTTAAAGAGCACTAACACAAAAGTGCAAAGCAAAAATTTTCGAAATGGATCCCATATTAAAGAGTGCGACCGTACGCTGTGACTACACAACTGATGAAGGAGCTGGGTCTGAATAACTAATTATAAGTAGTAAATAATACTATAGGTATGACCTTGGGCCCCAGTAGTAGTAGTATAAAGAATAATAATAATAAATTAAAATTAATGATAATGTATTTTAAAGTGAGATAAATATTCTTTAAGGCAAACTAATTTCACAAGGAAATTTGGTTACCTACCTACATTCGTGGAATTAGTAGGCAAAACTAGTAAAGTTTTTCGGCAGTTGATCGGAATAATTCGCAAATCAAATTAGCAACCCTATTTGTTCAAAAACTCGAGAAAAACAGGCATCGCACGGGTGTATCTACGTCACAGTCCAGTTACTCAGTAGTTACCTCCAGCGGCAGTTAGACCCCGGTAACTCCCAATACAAGATTACAAAAAAAGTAAAATTCATAATTAATTACCTGAGATAGCTCCAACACCGCTCAGCTTACTTAGCAATGATGAAGAGGAACCAAACATTGCGTTTGAGGTTAGTCCCTGTGCTAAGCTGCTAACCGCTCTGAAAAATACATTGATTCATGTAATAAATGTTCTAAAACGTAGTCATGTATTTACCGTGCGCTACTTTTGTTAAATACTTTTAACTGTTATTCAATTTCTATCTGTGAGTTCCTTTAATGTATTACTACGGAAACGATGTCCGGCGACTGACTCAAAGAAACAAGTTTCTGTCCGGACGGTCAGGAAATGGCGACACCAGCCACATCCACAACTCCATCTCTTGTATTATTATATCTGTGCTGTGTGCCGTCCGTCATGTGCAGTTCGTGTACTCGTATAGTGTTTTTTTATTTTCAGGAAAGTGTAGTTTGAGTCTTGGCTAGTAGTTAAAACTTGGTAGATATCCGCCACCTGGTACATTTTCCAGTTATGACGTTATCAATGATGGCGGCCACTTGATCTTTGAACTGCTAATATATATCTATCTTAAAACACCGCCAATATACCGCCTTCGCCGTAATTATATCATATATATATATATATATATATTTGATATAATTAGTATATATATATATATATATATATATCAGACTTCACGGTGAGTAAAGACTAAAGCAAGGCGATGCTCTTCAATTTGGTCCTGGATCATGTCGTTCTGAAACTGCTTTCCACATGATTCCGGAATTGAACTAAACGGAAAGCATAGCCTGATACGGTACGCAGACGATTTAGCTGTGCAAAACAAGAAGTAGCAAAAGTGAGGCACAGGATGATAAGACGGAATACCTCCATATGAAGCGTTTCTGGAACAGTCGTGCTAAACGAGAAAACCTACTTGTAGGAGAAACCTCTTACAAGGGAGTGTCCAAATTTAAATACCTCGGATGCAATGTCACTGATACGTATGCTAGAGAGGAGGAAATTAACACCCGTATCCAGAACACAGAGAGTTGGCACAGAGTGTTGGCGCCCAAACTCATCAGTAAACGATCTAAACATCGGATAAATAAGACCTTAATCCGCCCCATCTCAATGTATGGGTGTGAGGCCTGGACGTTAACACTTAGGGAGGAGCACAGCCTGTTAGTAGCAGAACGTAAAGTGTTCCGAAAAATTCTGAGACCAGTGAAAAGAGACCTGAGTTGCGAAATAGAAGAGTTGGTGGCCGAACCAAATATTATAAGTGAATCCAAAGCGCGTCGTCTTCGCCGGCTTGGCCACCTCGAGAGGATGGGAGAAGATTGACAGGTGAAGAGAGCAAACTTGGGCCGACCGACCTGTGGTCACTCCAAGTATCCCTGGAAGGATTTGGTGGACGAGGACCTGCGTGAGCTTGGAGCCGGTGCAAGCTGGCAAGAAATAAGTCTCCGAAGCCAAGACTCATTTTGGGTCGTCGTGCTAGCCTAGTTTGTTAGTGATTAGTAAGTTAGTTTTTTTGAAAGTCAAAGTTTATAAAAGGTAAAATACGAAGATTATCGTTCTCGCAATCCAGATCAAGGTTCTTTATGCCCTAAAATTAAACAAAAATGACAGGGTAGTATTTATAAAAACTAAATTCACCTGTATTTGGCAGTTTCAGCACCGGGTGCGGCGGAGACAGGACGAAGGCCGACGGGCCCGAGTGCCGCGCCAAGCGGCGGCGACAGTGGTGATGGGCCCCACTTGCGCGCGTATTCCTGAAGAGCGGCCGCCGGTCCGCCGCCGCCAAATTCGAGAGAGTCACGGCGCGCACCTCCTGCACCGCCTACAACAGGAGACACCTTTATGTTGCATATGCCGGGCTATTTTTATAATACTTATACACGATAAAAATGCAACCTAATCCATCTATTATACATAGGTACTCTTTATTGTTAATTCTAGGCGACTTTAATGCCAAAACAGGCGCTGACTCTAACTTGTTAAGTTTTTCTGTTGGAAAGTTCGGACTTGGAAAGCAAAATGAAAGAGGGGAGCGACTAACACAGTTTGCTTCTGATAACAACTTAAGGGTAGCAAATACCCATCATCCAAGGAGACTATACACTTAAATATCGCCTGACGGGAAATATCGAAACTAAATCGATTACATTCTGATTGGATCGCGCTGGAAGACTTCTATCAGAAATTGTCATACTCTGCCTGGAGCAGATTGTGGATCAGACCCCCAACTACTAGTCGCCAAAATACAACTAAAATTCTGAGCTACAAGAAAACTAGAAAGACTCAAGAGAATAGAAGTCAAGGACAACTCCAAGTTTATGATAGCGCTACAATCGGGATGGAAAGAATGGTCGCAAGACTTGCAAGCAGATGTGAATTTGGAGTGCCCAGACAAATTATGGGAACGAGCTAAAAATCTGAAAACCAACTCGGCCGCAAACTCCGAACCACCCAAGGAAGCAAGAAAACGACAACAATGGATGAGCGATGACACCTTGAAGCTTGTGGAAGAGAGAAGACCTGAAAGCGAAAGGCGCTGATGTAGGTACCCTGAACAAGCTTTCGGCGCGTATACAAACTGCTTGTAGAAAAGACCAAAACAACTATATCCGACAGATATGTGAAGAGATTGAAGTACATGCCGACAAGCATGAGTCCAGAAACTTATTTCATAAAATCCGGTCTATTACAAAGTCTATCACCACAAAAACTTGGGCGATTAAGAATCAAGGCCAGGTGGTTACTGAACTACAAGACATATGCGAAGCTTGGAGGGTTTATTGCCAGTCGCTGTTCAGTGATCCGCAATCGAAAGATTGTGCATCAGAAAAGCCTACTAACGAGGAGATGGAACCTGATATACTAAGATCCGAAGTTCGAGCTGCCTTAAATCACTTGAAGGCTGGTAAAGGTACTGGAAGTGACGCCAGCCCCATCGAGACCATCAAAGCCATGGGAGAAAAAGGGGTGACTATCTTCCACTCCATATGCAATAGGGTTTGGTTGACAGGAGATTGGCCTAAAGACTGGGCACATACAGTATTTGTGCCCTTACATAAGAAGGGTTTAACCAAGAAATGCAGCAACTATCGCCTTATAGCTCTCATTTCACATGCAAGTAAAATCCTGTTGCATATTTTAAATGAGAGATTGAAAACATTCATTTTAAGGAAAATAGCTCCAGAACAGGCTGGGTTCGTTAAGGGCAAAGGCACTCGTGAGCAAATTTTCATAGTACGCCAAATAGTCGAAAAATCAAGAGAGTTCAATAAGGCAATATACATTTGCTTTGTTGATTTTTTTAAAGCGTTTGACTCAGTGAAGAGGCCAGTGCTTTGGAAAACTCTTTTGGCCATGGGAGCGCCGAGTCACCTCGTTTTCATTTTACGGCGGCTCTACGAAAACGGAACAGCATCAGTAAGAACAAATGAAGTAGTTTCTAACTGTTTTCACCCTAGTGCAGGCGTTCGCCAGGGCTGCATAGTCTCACCTCTTCTATTCAATGTATATACCGAGCTCATCATGAGAATCACCCTGGAAGATTGGTCGGACGGTGTATCAATTGGCGGGCTGAGGATTTCCAATTTGTGCAATGCGGACGACACCACCCTGTTCGCAAGTAGTGCTACCCATATGGCGAACTTATTGAATAGAATGGAGAGGGTTAGTCTAGGATTTGGGCTGAAGATTAATCGCAGCAAAACAAAAATGATGGTTGTAGATCGTGCGAACAATAATTCGCCAGAAATCACTCATATTGCGAATTGTGAAGTCGTCCAGTCATACATCTACTTAGGGGCATTAATTACGAACAACGGAGGCTGCATGGAAGAGATTAAACGACGAATGGCGACTACTAGGTCTGCTATGTACAAAATGAAAAGAGTTTGGAAAAACCGTAATATAACGAAGGCCACTAAACGAGTTGAATGAACTCTCATTTTCCCTATTTTTCTCTACGCTGCTGAGACCTGGACACTAAGAGAAACAGAAGAGCAGAAAATGAATTCACTGGAGATATGCTGTTGGAGGCGAATGCTCGGGATATCATGGACAGAGTTTCGCACCAACGTATCCATTTTAGAGGAGCTCGGTATTAAGCAGCGCCTGCTCTCTACTGTGAAGTCTCGGATCCTCAATTTCTTTGGACACGTGTCCCGACGAGACAGAAAGTCTATAGAACGTCTTGTTGTCCAAGAAAGAGTGGAAGGCACCAGGCCTAGGGGAAGGTCTCCAATGAGATGGACAGACCAGATAAAAGCCAGTACGTCAAGTACGTTAAATGAATGCTCTCGGAAGGCAGCTTTACGGGAGAAATGGCGGCGTGTCGTAACACGGTCACTAAAAAACTCACACAATGGCCACGACCACTCTGAAAAGAGCGAACCGACGAAGATGAGATGACTCTTTAAAACGTGACAATGAATTCTTGAATATCTTCGGAATGGAACGAATTAGGATATTAGTATCTTAGAGAAGATTATTTTATCTCAGGAACTAACGGAATTTAATAAAAACGGGCTGTATATCTGTTTACTTAAAGATTATATCTTTGGATTTTAATGTCTTAAATAATTAAATTTTCTTACACATGTAGTCCACCGGTCACATTCGGACAAGTAAAACATTAACGGTCGAAAGGTTAGGTAGGTCCAACTTCGAGAAAGAGGTTATTCGTCAAATCCGACCCGACTAGGCGGCGTTCCGGAAGGTACGGAACATCTTTTCGTCCAATATTCCTGTGTCTCAAGATGAGAGTCTACCCAGTGTGTGTTGCCATAGATGTGACGGCATATGACACTGAAACGTGGTGGCTAACTATGGGCCTCATAAGAAGGCTCAAAGTCTCCAACAGACGAATGGAGAGGGCTATGCTGGGAGTTTCTCTGCGTGATCGCATCAGGAATGAGGACATCCGCATCAGAACCTAAGTAACCGATATAGCCCTCCGAATCGCTTAACCTAAGTGGCAGCGGGCGGGGCACATAGCACGTAGAACCAGTAGCAGTTGGGGCGAAAAGGTTCTCGAGTGGCGACCAGATACCGGAAAGCGTAGCGTGGGAAAACCCTCACAAGGTGGACTGATGACCTGGTAAGGGTCGCGGGTGTCCGCTGGATGCGGGTGGCGTAAGACCGATCACTTTGGCACTCATTAGGGAAGGCCTATGTCCAGCAGTGGACGTCCTTCGGCTGATATGATGATGATGAAAACATAAACAACGTTCTGCACACATCGAAATTAGGTCGTATAATGTCTATATTGTATATCTCTATAGCTCTTGCTAGTTGAGGAATAGAGACGGATAAAGACCAAACTATGATGTCCGATGTTAACGGTACCTAATAGGTACCGCCGACTACTGGCATTCTGTTCTGTCTGTTTAATTACTTCTATTCGTGTGTTTTAGAACAGTACTTTGAATCAATACAATACTGAAATAATGAAAGATAATGTGGAAGCTTTAAGTGACTTAACGCCGCAGGCAGGACATTCTAATTGAAGCGCAAATGGCTAATGAAAAGCTATGTACGAGTAGGTATAGCTTTTTTCCTAGCATAATGAATTTTTAAAATATAGGCTTTTTTCCAATTTATCGTTAGCCTAGTTTCCACACTTGTATCATAAATAACTATTATTTACACCCATATGGTAAATCCTCTTTCATATGTTCAAAAACCATCCGTAAATACTAGGTGAAAAAGAATAAACTAGTGTATGCAACTGAACATTATCAGGCATTAAAACACATGTGTGATCTTTACACCTAGATATATTTCTAGCACAATCGACTTGTTGTAAGTGATTCGATGAGTTGGATGACATGTGAATATTTTTAAATAGCTTACTGCATGTTTTTCTCATAGACTTATAATGAAGTACATGCCGCAAGTACAGTGATATGTACGTCAGCGAACATGCCCAACTCTGAACAAATAAAACGTGACTTCAGTAGAATGTTTTTGTAGTAGACACAGAACATTGACTTGATAAACTTCCCCTGCCTTAAATATATGTCAAGATAAACAAAGAAGACAATACACCCCAGAAAGTTTCATGTAGGCTGCTCTATATAAGAACTATTCATTGCAAATTATAAAAATAAATAGGATCAAGTGTACGGATTACGTTCAATTTGTAGAAGATCGGTGCACGCGGCGTCTAGATAGGTAGCCGATATAGGTCTGTGGTTGTATGTACCTAGCAAGCATTAAACAAATGTTTTTCCTGTTAGAAAAATATCTAGGTATAGTGACTCGCTTCCGGCTCGTTTCATAAAACCACACTCGTGTTTCAATGGTTCAATTCAAACTAGTACTTATTACACAGCTAATTGATTTTAAACTATTATGAACTTAGAAATTTATTACCCAAATATGCATGACATAACTAACGCCTATGCCACCTATGCAGTCGATAAATGTCACTATAACGTTGCAAAAATACTGCCAGAACTACGGTTTTTTAATTATCAATTCCTCAATATGTATTTTGAGTATTATTTTTTTTGTATAAAGACTGTATCGTTAATTATAGAGACCGACAAAACCTAATCTGATAGTTGACATGCGTATTATTTTTAATTACAATGTTTTGAGCAAAGATAAATAAATACCCTAGATGGATTATATTAAGTTGAACAAAGTGCCTGATCTAATACGCTCTTTACTCTGACGTCAAACCAAGTGTGTTAAAACGAGATAGCATCATGGCTCCTATTCCTATCTTCAAGCCGTGCGCGCCACGTCACCTCGACAACCATATTAGCTTGATAGCCAGCTGGATATCAAAGGCGTTGTTGTATTTTTCTAATAATTTGTGATTTTTAATGATTATAGTGAACTTTTGGTTGAATTACGTGTTTAACATTAAGTATGGCGTGCGTTCGTGCCAGGGTGTTTTCACCGAATGGGTGTACGTAGTGAAAATAATTCGAATGTATTAATCCACCGGCAAGCTGTATGACATGAATATTGTGATTATAAAGTTTATTAAGTAAAAACTAACTGCAGAACTTATTAAATATCTATAACTGGAAAATCATGTGTAGTTATGTGCATCAATTCTGCGCAATTGCATCATTATTCTTTATATTATTCTTTTGTCGGCTTGTTTAGCCTAGTTGGTAGTGTCACTGCCTCCGAAGCTAGAGGTCCCGGGTTCGAATCCCGGTAAGGGCATTTGTTTCTGTAGTGAGCAGAGACATTTGTTCCTGAGACTTGGATGTTTTCTATGTATTTAAGTATATATCTATTAAATATATCGTCGTCTAGTACCCATAACACATGCCTTATTGAGCTTACTATGGGACTAGTTCGATTTGTGTAAAAAGAAATTGTCCCCTAATATTTATTTATTATAATAATAAATAATGCTTCCCAATGTTTTGACTTTTCACCTACCACGTCGTGTTGTACTTGAGATCCTTATCGTGATATCGATAACGTACAATAGTCAATAGTATTTACTGTGTTTATAATTACAAGTTTCCGGCTAATTTGGAAATTAGAACGGAATAGATCAAAAATATAAAAAGAGGCGAGCAATGGAGTTCCACGCAATACTCAAGAATATGCTCGGCACATTTTGAAGAATCCTGAGGGCCTACTCCGAACTTTGAAAATCGACTTTGTATCGTGTCGTCCCTTTCCGGCATTAAGTGTATAACACGAGAGTGAACGGGACGGCACGACATTTTCGAAGTTCGGAGTAGGCCCTCCGCTTCCGTCAGGGATACGTTCGAAAAACTCGCCATGATGGAGACAATCTCGTTTTTAGTTGCACCGTCGGGACTCATTCAGGTCCACTTCCTGTGCTCACGTTTCTTGAAAAAGGAGTTCATCATGCAGAGTCCCTCCTTCTCCAAGAAATCAGCAGCAGTTGGCCCCGATGGTTCTGACTCCCAACTCGAAATTGCCCCACTCTCAACTCATTGCCATCTCTCTTGCACAGATATTCTAGCGCTTTGGCTTCATAGATGATTTCTGATTTAAACTTGCATTTTTATTAAATCTAGACTCGCACTAGACTCTGTACATAGAGAGGTATTATTATAACGGGCATTATAGTTCCTTTACAATATAAAAATAATTAATAAAAACCTGGACTGAGCACCGCAGTTTATTTTATTTTACCATTAAATTATTAAATATTTTTATCGACAAAAGCTTGCGACAAAGACTGCACAACACTAGCAGTATTGACATCTATCAAATGTTTAGCGGGGAATGTAAATTGGAAATGGTCCCATTCCACCATTTAAGACCAAATAGTGTAGCAACATTTGTCTCTTTTTCTCTTTGATTTACTTCTTAAGATAGTAAAGCACGGCATTACTTATTCAGATCCTGCGAAATACAATCCATCTAGGGTATTTATTTATCTTTGGTTTTGAGGGTATGATCTGGGGGTGTTATTTAACCATTTTATCTGATATAATATGGTTAACTATGGAATTTTACAAACATTATGATGTTTTCAAAATTGAGCAGATAATATAATTCGGACAAGCCTATTGAACTCAATTTGAGACTATTTCAGCGACTCCATGCACAATTTTAAAATACTTAACAGATTAATATGCTGCCAAAACTTGTTCCCTAAGTGGCCTCTTCATGATTGCCCAATTGAGCCACCTCAGAATAATTAATGTGGTGGATTTATACTTTAACGTATACTTTAAGCGACATTTAAGTAATGTTTTGGAGTCCCATCAATTTCTGGTGCATGCGGGAGGAAGCAGACTAGCTAAAGGCCAGCCTGAGACCAAGGCACACTGGACTTTCATGGCGTTGAACCATTGGTAGAGCACTTCGATAGATTGTTCCTTGATAATTATATTAGATGTCAAAATCGGAGTTGTGATGAGTAATATACCATTTTCTCAAAATGGCCACCGTGCGTAGATCCTCATATATTTTTTAAACAAAATGAAATGATTAGACCGTGCACAGATGTTTTACTTTACGAATCATGTGTAATTGCGGTTTGCGTAGTATTTTTGTTTTTTGCGCAACGTCAACTTTTTCGCTAACAGTACATTTTCTTTTAGTATTTATCCACGTTCGTTATCGTTACTCCGATTTATTGGGTAGATTTTGACTAAGTCAGATGCTTCACGTCGAACTCCCGTGGTGAAATGTGTACGTTATCAAACGGCTAGGTAAAGTCGTCTTCATACTTATCGATACTGTCTTTAAGTAGATATATCGTCCTCTAGTACCCATAGGTAGCATAAGCTATACCTTAGTTTGGGACCAGGTCGATTTATGTAAGATTACTAAGATTGTCCCCCAATATTTATTTATTTATTAGAAATATATGAAGGTACCGGCTATGTCAACTAGGTATACGAAAAAGTAAATTATGATAATAAAAGGTTGAACATACCAGGTTGTTGTTGTGGGGGTTGGGGTTGTGCGCCAGCAGGCGGGGCAGCGGAAGCGGCTGGGTGGGCTGGAGCTGGTTGATATTGTCTTGGTGCAAGTACACCCCCTGGTGATACGAGTCTCAATGGAGTGCCATTGCGTCCCCCCATGACCAGTGATCCGGGGTCGTAGTAAGGGATAACATATTGCCCTTGTCCGTTCACCTGCTGCTCCCCTTGTTGGGGCGTCAGAGGTCGTCGTGGTTGTTGTCCCTGTTGTTGGGCTGGTTGGGCGACTAGGCCTGGGTAAACGCCCCACGGAGCTGCTACTCCGTAATAAGGCGGCACTCCGGCGATCAACGCGCTCACATAAGGCGCACCTTCCTGCCCAGCGTTTATGACATATGGCGCCTGTGTAAACGCCTGTTGCGCCGCTAATTGTTGCTGTAGTTGGAATTGCTGTTGCTGCTGCTGTTGTAGAAGCTGCAGTTGAGCGGCCGCAGCTTGGCCGCCGGCTGCCGCGGCTTGTTGCGATCGAAACAATTGCTGAAACAAAGGTAATTACATTTTAAGTAATAATATAACTGAGACTTCTCTACGTAACGTGATGTCAGACACAGGGGCCTTTCAGCTCGAAGTACGAACTTTTCTAAGGAAATGTTAGTTTAACTTGTTTTTAACAAATGTCACTGTGTGCTATCTCTATCGCAAATGCATATTGGAGCGACAAAGATGCAGCGGTCGTGCGGTTAGTTCTTACTAAATACCACAGCGGCGCTAGAATCTATGTGCAGTATTTAACTGATACCTCTATCTCAGTATATACAGACTGGGGCCTGTAACAGGAGCAAAAAATTAAACAGTGGACTATTTAGCGGCCCGGCAATGATTTCCAAGTGGTCTCAGTTAAAAACAAAGTTCTTTTTTTTTCTTCAAAGATAGCTTACGTGTATTTTTATGCCTCTTCTGAGGGGATATCAATGTCAATTTATTATAAAAACTAAATAATTTTGAAAAAAAAAATGAAAATATACCAAAAATATCCATAGAAACATAAAAGTGCAAAGCAATTATATGACTCATACTCGTAACATGATACTACCTCAACACAGAGCTCAAAACTTTAGATCTCAATTTCTCCGAATTGAACAATTTCGAATTTTTTTGGGAACTAGTAGTTACCGCAGTTGCTCTAAGGAAGATCTGCTGTTAAATATTTGCTCCAGTTACTGGGCCCACCTTGTATATCGTATTTCGTGATGGCAGACGCTTAACGATTTTTTATGTTAAGGCGAAGGGGTGGGCAAGCCTCTTTCCATACAAACTTTGAGCAAGTTTTTCTTCGTTTGTGTTTGAATTCCAGTTACTATTTTTGGTCCATATGCATATTTTTTTGTTAGCTTTTATTTTTTTTGTAATAATGCAAAATTTCAACATCAAGTTCTGCGTATATCCAATATGTACCAACAAAAAATAAAATTAAATGCTGTAGTGCCAAAAGAATGGCTTGCCCTACCCTGCGCCTTAACAAGTCTTATTCACTATCACTACATAAACTTTTAACCTGGATTTGAACGCAAAACAACCTCCTCCAGGGTCACTACCCCTCAATAAGGTGTTATTCGGTCAGATAATAATGGAGTATTGGCACTATTGGCAAGTATTAAGCTTTCATAAAAGTACATATGTAGTGACTTTCGCATCGCCTACAATGGGAATACGACGAGACTCGAAGACGTGTCAATCAATTACCGTATTATTTAACATCTGTCATGTCAAATGACAAAATACTGCCAGTAAAATACATATAGGTACTTAATGCAAAATAAATAATGCATTATATTTTAAGTAATCATATCACTGAGGCTTCTCTACGAAACGCAATAGCAGAAGCCTAACGATTTTTTATGTTAACAAGTTTTTTCACTAAAGAAACTCCAAACCGGCATTAGAACCCAGAACAGTCTATTTCGTGCAGGGTCACTATCTCTAAAAAATGTATAGTCCATCAAATATTTTTCATCTCTCCTGTTCTGAACTTTTAATTTTCATGGGTAGATAGATAGCTGGGTGGAAAGTATTTTCTTAACACATTCGGTGCCGGTGACAAGAAACCGTGTCATTTTTGTATGTATAATTGCCTGCCTTGTCGGCGCCGAATGTGTTAACACGAAAATAATCACGAAAAGCCATGGGAGTCGAAGATAATTGTGTAAGGTAGGCACGTCATATTATTAAAATATTGGTGCTCACACTGCTCACTACACAAATAATGCCCTGACCGGGATTCGAACCTGGGACCTCCGGCTTCGCAGGCAGAGTCACTACAAAATGCGACTATCCGGCAAAAGCTTAAGAGTTCCTTTATAGCAAAAATATCGAAAGCACTAATTCATATTTTGTAGGCACTTTGAACTTTACTCTTGTTGTGACCCATGGGATTATAATGGCCATATATCTTCTTGAGCATGGGTAAAGTTCACGCGCAAACGCGCAATTATATGCATTATCTCATGAAAAATCAATGCTATTCCATAAAATCACAAAAATAAGAAATAGCATATTTTTATTTTAGTACAACCCACCTTTGGTAGAAATGGCCAACTATATTTTTTTTTTCTCCGACTATAAATATTTGACTGGGGGTCACTTCTACGACGAGGGACACTTCAATATGGTAAATTGAACTACATCGATTACCAGAGTTATAACAAAAGGTCCGATTCCAAGCGTTTTTGGAACACTGTGCCCTCGATAAACTATGTACTATTTGCACCTTTTGGGTCAACTATTCCTTGTCAGTCAGTCTAGTGTTTGATGTTATAATCGGCGGTTATATGGTTTTATGTAAGTATTGTGCAAAAACTAGCTCAGCTTAAGATTAATGAGAAATAGAGCGATAATAAAATAATAATAATAGTTTTTTTTTAATTCAGATTAATGTGATCAATGGGTTGTTAGTGATTTTAAGAACTGTGTTAGTGACACGCAAGGCGAACAAGAGAAAAATAATAGAAATACATTAAAAAGAAAATGAGTTTGGAAAGCCATTGACAATATGATTGCGGCAGCTGCTGCGAATAACTAGTATCATGTGTGCTCCGACTGTAATGAAAGCAATGGCAAGAAACATAATAACAAAGTCATGCAGCTAACCGCTGCACATGCTGTAACGACATATAGTGTTAACCAACACTAATAAACAGAGGACGGAATAGGTAGTACCTATGTACCTAAACTTCGCAGGAGGACGTAACTAACAGTGGTTACACCCAAGTCACCCAACAAATATATTTTTTTACTGATCGCGTGATTTGTCGGATCAATTACATAAGTACCTGGGAGACAAAGCTTTGCGCGACGATCTTTGAATTTTCTTGACGATACCTGTCTAAACGCACTTTATAACTACGAGGGTAAAACTGAAAGTTTCGGGAATAGAAGAAAATATGCAGTATAAGTGAGTTTATTTATTTTTATTGTTTTTCAAAATATTCTCCTTTGTATTTCATGCACTTATGCATGCGTTCAAACCAGTCCATAAAGCACTTTTTGAACTCTGAAGTAGGGGTCGACAAAATGGCTATTTTATAGGCCTCCACTGCTTCTTCTGGCGTCTGAAACCGCTGACCACGCAGTTTGTCCTTGATTCTGGGGAATGTAAAAAAGTCGTTGGGACTTAAGTCAGGGCTATATGGAGGGTGGTCCAATATTTCGACTTTTTCACCGTCCAGGTACTCAGTTGTTGTCCGAGCGGTGTGTGGGCTGGCGTTGTCGTGGTGAAGGATGATGCGACGACTAGGGTTTGTTTTTCGGAGTTCAGCAAAGACGTTCGGCAAACAAATAGTGGTGTACCAATCAGCATTGACTGTTCTACGATCCTCAAGAGCCACAGTAGCTACGTGACCAGATTTAGAGATAAACGTAGCCACCATCTTCTTAGCCGTACTGCGAGAACGAACAACTTTTGTGGGTTTGAGCTCGTCTTCGAAGACCCATACTCGGGATTGGTTTTTAGTTTCAGGCTCATAAGCGTATATCCACGACTCGTCACCTGATACTATGCTAAAAACAGCATTTGAGCGTCCCTTGTTAAATCTTTTCAAAGTTTTGCGGCACCAATTGACACGGACTATTTTCTGCTCGTCAGACAATAGGTGAGGTATCCAACGGGAAAATAACTTTTTCACGCCTAATTCTTCTTTTAAAATAATTTGTATTTGACTCATTCCAATACCCAGGTGCTCTTGAATTTCCCGATATGTCACATGTCGGTCTTCATTTATCAGACGACGCACAACATCGACGTTTTCTTGCGTGACTGCCGATTTTGGTCGACCTTCACGCACTTCGTCGGTGAGGGATACACGGCCACGTTGAAATTCTGAATACCACCTGTATATTGTAGTCTTTGAAGGAGCTTCAATATTAAAAGCAGCAACCATCCGCTCTTCACATTGTTTTTGTGTTAGTCCACTTTTAAAGTCATAATAAATCATAGCTCTGAAATTTTCACGGCACAATTCCATTTTAAGCAGTGACTCGACGACTTCAATAAACAATTTGTTGGGTGTACTCCTCTTTATAAGTTCTTCCTGACCAGGAACCGTAGGATCGTCAATTGAGAACTCCAGGATAATACACAATCTTCCTTTAATGTTGAAAACTAGTAAATACGTTTACATTCGTAAGTATAGATATATAAAAAAGTGTGTTGCCGCTGTGGCTGTACGGTGCAGTCTGAGGTGCTTGGAGCGGGGTCGTGACGCATCCGTGTCGTCACTATAATACCGTTAGCCGTTCGGTATGCATTTATGTTGCGCCAACACAATTGAAACCGAACCATACTTTTTTTTTTCTAAGTGGCCAGTGTGTTGAGATAAGGAAACTTCAGAGATTATAAAAAGGTATAATACATGTTAAAAATAAATTAATAAGTATTCGATTCCCGCCACTTTCAGTGCAAGCCTCGTATCTGGTCGCGAAATGATCATTGGTGATTGATAATTTCGAGATTCAGAAAAAGATTTTTTTTAATAACCTTTATTATATTTGAGTAGGTATGAGATTTTATTTTAAGCAACTATAGAGTTGTACTGCTTAAAATCTCTTTCCAATGTATGTTCCGGGTATGTAAGAGATTCACACACAGAGAGAAGGAGAGGGGTTCAGTGACACTTTTCTCTTCACTTGAAAATGCAACGTAAAGCTATGAACACCGGTGGTTTCAGATCAATACCAAGAAACTCGAAGGTCACAAAATTAGGCCGCGCAATAAAATAAAAACTATAGATTCCGTGGCCAAATAAATAGTCCTATCGTCGGCCCCATTAAAGGATGCAAAAGCAAACGCAAAATCATCCGAATACGAAACAATTCGCCGGCCTTAAAATAGTCTTTGCCCGAAAAGACCAGTATATCGTTTCAGCACTTTCAGCAATGTTCAGAAACCGACATCAGATGCAACAGCAACTTAGGCAGACCCGAAAAGACCACGGCAGTGCATGGACAGTGAGAAGACGCCTTGCTGAAGCTAACTTGAAGCCATACAGATCAGCAACGGATCCCAAACTTGAGAGGCATCATCGAGTAGCAAGATTGCGATACGTACAATAACATATGCAATGGGATGAAGTGAAGTCTAAATGGGTACGAGTATTGTTTATTCCGTCCCCACTGACACTCCGTGAAGTACAAAATGCAGGATCAAGTTTGTATATTTGTACATTTTCATTTTACTCGTTTTGTTTTTATGCCGAATTGCTCCCTTTTTATATGTTATTTTCTTTAATAAATATATAAACCTAAAAAACACGGTTTCATACGTAAGTAAATTAGCGTCAATGTACTTTTTAAATCAAGAAAATATCTTTTTTCGAAATTTATTGCTGACTTCACTCTCGTCCCCATTTCATCACAAATGATCTTGTTCACGTAAAGCCTCCAAAGTCCCTTTAAAGGTTCTCAAGTGGCGACCACGTACCGGAAGGCGTAGCGGGTACATAGCAGGATGTGCAAGACGCAAAAATGTGCAGTGGAGCAAATCGCAAAATGTGCAAGTAGCAAATGTGCAGATCGCAGAATGTGCAGGTCGCAAAGGGCGCAGGTCGCAAAAGGTGCATGTCGCCAAAAGTGCAGATCGTACAATTGTACGGTTCTGTAGGATCGCAGTTCTACTAACACTCCTCCTCGCTTTGTCGTCGTACATAACTACCCCTTTGTCCAGCGGCTTTGATCTGGAGTAGTTATGTACGACGACGAGCGAAGCGAGGAGGAGTGTTAGTAGAACTGCGACCCTACAACGGCGGCATATTTTACGTGGTATGCACATTTTACGCCTTGCACATCCTGCTATGCATCCGGCGTAGCGTGGGCACGGGCAGGTACCCCACACGGTGGACCGACGGCCTGGTAAGGATCGCGGGTGTCCGCTGGATGCGAGTGGAGGACCGGCCATTGAGGAAGGCTTTGGGGGAGGCCTACGTCCAGCAGTAGACGTAGTTTGGCTCACATGATGATGATGATGATGAAAGCCTCCAATCTGACCATTATGTTCCGCGTACTAGGATACACCTTTCTTTAGCGGCGCGATTTGGGGGTATGTGAGTAGTGTATGGCACATCTGGGTTACAAATTGGATAAGGGCGGCCGCTAATCTCATCATCATTATTATTGGGGTTGGGAATTTTCTCGTCCAGTTTTTGACGTCAATGCCATCTTGTGTAATGAAGGAATTGCTGTTCAGGAACGCATGTATTTGAGTAGTAGTAGGGCTCAACTTTTTTGTCGGCAACGCCATCTTATGTGTACCTGGCAATTTAGGAGGAATATTTGAGTTGTTCACGGGGTTTAGCACTGTTTTTGACGTCAACGACATCTAGCGACAAATATAGCATATTTTTAACTATAATAGGATAGGATGACGAGAATTTAAAACACGGAATAAGTACACTAATAATGGCCTGGGTGGTATTGAAATAAATAAAATTACGCGAAAAATTTCAATAGCACGATGTAGAACTTTTCGTGTTTTCTCTTTAAAAGTATGTTGAATCATCTTTATACATATAATTCTTCTGTACGTGTGTTTGTGGATTCCTGGATGGTTTGAAAATACAATTACACCCAGTAGGTGGCGTCATTATCTCATTTTCATGAAAAAATAGATCTGCTGAACAATTCTGTTGTATAGATGGCGTTGTTATCAATTCTTTGCCATTTGACGTACGATATGCAATAATAATACATGCGCAAGTGCCTTGCTTCCACCAAGGGCGACAGAAAAGCAATTACGCAGCTAAATAGAGAACTCGTCCAAATTGCGGCATTCTCACGAGTAGACGAGGTCTTTGTAATATCCCCATAGAAAAAAATCTATGGGGTTTAGGTCGGGGGAACGTGGATGCCAGGCTATAAGGCAGGCGTCACCCCGGCCGCAACGACCAATGCATCTTTCAGGGTATCTTTGATTTAAATAGTTTCTCACGTCCAAGGCAAAATGGCATGGTGCACCATCACACTGCAGTACTATGTTTCTGCGTGTCTCCAAATCCACATCTTCTAACAGCAGGGGCAGATCGACGCGTAGAAAATTTAAAAAGTGATTGCCGCCCAAGCGGTCTGGCAGCTGAAAGGGCCCGATTAACTTACCGTTAAGTATGCCACACCAAAGGTTAACACTAAAGTGTTCTTGGAATGTCGATTCCCTTTTTAAATTCGGATTTTCAATTGCCCATTAGTGAGAATTGTGCATATTAAAAATCCCATTGCGTCTAAAGTGGGATTCATCCGTCCACAAAATTTGGTTAAAAAAAATTTCGTTTTCACCTTGTCTCCTCAGCATTTCCTGACAGAATTCAATTCGCCGATTGTAATCTTCCGGTTTCAACTGTTGCACTTTTCTAATGTGAAACGGATGATATCCTACGCTCTGTAGTGTACGGTGTACCTGAGATTTAGAAAGTCCGGTACGACGTTCCATAACTCTCACACTAGTCGACGGGTCTCTTTCTACTTCTTCAACAACTGCATCTACTACATCAGGATCCGGCATAGTGGCCATACGGCCTGATCTGGTACCCGGTATGTGACCTTCCAAATACGCATTATGTACTCTTAAGATCATGCGATAGTCAGGAAACGTTTCAGGTTGAGGCCCGCCTCTTCGTTCCACATGTTCCCGGTACAGCCTTGAAGCTTCCGCCGCATTCCCCCTAGCATAACCGTAATAGTAATGCATTTCTGCGTAATCACGTGAAGTAAACATGATCACTTACACGCAAACTCAAGTCCAGTTAAATGATGCCAACTCGTCGATTCCAGGTAATACACTAATCCAAATCGTAATGCAAGTCAAAGTCCATATGAATAGCCAAAATGATTAGGGAAACGAACAATGAGCAGTATTAAAACACAATTTTTAAATTATTTAAAAATAACAACGAAGACCAAACAACGTGAAAATTTTCTCATGCGTCAACCGTCTTTTGTTTTTTGTTCTTTTTCTATTGATGGCCAGTGCGTGATTTAGAACGAAATTTATTTAGAAAGGTTTTGCTTTGCTTGCATTAATCATTATGTAAATTAAAATTGTGCACTTACCACATTTAGATTTCAATTTTTTTGATTGAAGCCTTATTAATAATAAAATGAAATTTTCAGGGTAGCTACCTGATAGATAGAGCAAGTTTTTAAAAGCCAATCGGTAATTATTTTTTATGTGATTTTATTTTTTTAAGGGCCCTTGTAGTTGTGAACATACCGGGTAATTTTATCTTTCTTGGCATTTAATTTTTTTTTATGTCGTTCAAAGATCTAACGATAGTAAATGTTACCATACTGAATTGGCCTATCTATCAGCTTAGCACACAAAAAAAAAAACAAGCATCTACCGCAATAATTCACGTCACCATAAATAAAAATCTTACGTACGCGGCGATAGGTGAAAAATTGAAAAAAAAAATCATAACTCCGAAAATACTAAAAATCGCGGAACATACATGGGGGTGATTCAGATAGCCCTCTAGGTCCTCTACCTCCCAGCTTCAGTATATCACTACTTCTTGGGACACCCTGTATATTGTACTTTGTGGAAATAGGCTAACATGAGTTTGTATTCAATAAAGATGATGTAGAGATGACAATTTAATATTGACATTTATTAAGCCAATTGGGGCCTTTTACACGGTGAATATTATCTCGCGATACACTCATATCACGATCCGTATAGCGTGAATATTAATGAATATTGAACACAGATATCAGAGTAGGTAATGCAGATCCGCTCATGTTAAGTTGAACGATTTCTGTACATCTGATCTTTTCTCACTAAACCACAATCAGTAAGCTTAAGAGACACAGATAAGTGATATCTGACAGGTCTTCACATGTCGGTGTCTCCATTTTCATAACTGCAAATTATACTGAACTGACGTTTGTGACGTTTTGCTTTGTAGGGGATTTGATATTTGGTGTGCTTCTATATGTAGACAATTCGTCAACAGCCGGAAATGATCGTACTATCTGTCCTGTTCTAACTCATCTTAGTTAACCATAAGGATTCAAAGAGACAACTATAATGAAAAATCATCTTGCTTAACACTACGGATCTATTGGTATTATTAATTTAAGATATTGAAGTGAAGTACAGACAATTAGGAAAACCGCGATAGTATTGACATCCCAGCTTAATTAAGATAAGATAATATGATTCGTGTACCCATTAAAAATAAATTAAAAAATGACATACTACATCTGTCATTCATGTAAACATTGTAAACAGACCGTTTATTTAGTGATTAGTTATTTTACTGGTGATGCGGATATATAAAAACTTACTACAGGTTTGAGCTCTATTATATTTCCTCATTTTATTCTAAATATGTCAATGAGGCTAAGGACCTGCGCATGTATTATAGCGCACCGTACGTCAAATGCCAAAGAATTGATATCAACGCCATCTATTACAGAATTGTTCAGCAGATCCGTTATTTGATGAAAACACGATAACAACGCCACCTACCTGGTCCAATTGTATTTTCAAACCATCCAGGAACCACCCGAATATACACACAAAATTTAATCCTTATCGGTCCAGCCGTTTAGGAGGAGTAGGTAGGGTGACAAACACACGTACAGAAGAATTATAAATATATATATATATATATTAGTTCACAATCGTACTACGGAAAAATTTGCTGAAATTAGAACTATGGTGCGCTTATCATAGTCTTTATTTCGATACTTTTTTTGTAATTAGGTAGTACGAACAAATATCCTAAAATAAACAAATGTCATAATGACTTTGAACTAAAACGTTACCTGTTCAAAATGCTTGAATATTTAAATGTACATTTGGTTCAAATACTAAATCACCATTGAGCTCTTATAATACCTAGAGTCACAGTCCCGAACTAAATCTGTCACAATAATAGCTCATAACAATGTTACATTCGAGTAGAAGCGAAGTCACTAATTCATAACCACGATCGTAAAACTAAAAAGTAAAGCATGCGAAAACTTACTTTATTACAAGCAAGATAAGACACAAATTAGTACAATGTGAAAAATCACCTTCATTAGCGACATTTGAAACAACTTCATGTCCTTCATACCCAATGTCAGCTGTCACAATGGGAACACAGTTCGAAGTGGAGTCGCATTCATATTTTTTGAACAATGTTTTTATGTAAGGATTTATTATAGTTAGTCGTCGAACTATGTGACGTAGCCGAAATATGTTGATATCGATTCATAATAATGAAAAATCAAGGTTTATTATTACTTTTCAAATTACACATGTTAAAAATGTTCTCAATTTAGCTGCACAAGAGCATTCCCGTCCCTCGTAGTTGCACGGGTATAGCGGCTCTACGTCATCCTTTAAGGTTCTTGGCGTGTCTTTTTTCTCTACATATACCTGTATAATTAAATCATAATCATCGTCTTCTTCTTCTTTTAACAAAAGATACAAAAGTAAATCGCGATCCCTTCTTTCAAATTTCAAAAACACGTCAGTCGTTTTGTCTCGCGGAACACTCAGAACCAACTGGAAGCCGGCGCTGCCATCTGCTGCTGCCGTCTGCAGTTGGGTTCGAAATCACGGCCGGAGCAACATGACGCCGCGACATGTCGATGTATAGGTATACGTATAACTTTACTATCTTAACTTTAATTTAAGCATCCTTCAATCACTTTATTGGAATTATCAATAGGTACTTTAGTCATAAATCAAAATTTAAGTTTAACACATTTTAAAATTTGCAAGACCTTATCACCAACAAACGTCCTCATCATCATTCTAGCTAGTGTTATCCCAGTACAGTTGCATGCTGAAGAAACATAATTTCCCATAAATTATTCATTTATTAACTAACTTTTCGGAATTACTATAATTAGTAAGGGGGTAGCTACTCCACAGATATTTTATTCCTGGAGATTGTCAAATTACGCTATGCAAACATGCCGAGTACTGGCCCTTTTAAATACAAATTTTTATTCAATAACGATTGGTACTTACTGAAAATAAGATAACCCACCATTTTTTTCTTTTTTGTTCTGCTTGAATTTCTACATTTTAGCACTAAACATTATGCAAGCAACCGGCAATTACAAGTTGTCTTGTCAAACACTATGATATTCACAACCTGTCTAGACTTGCCTCACCATACGTTCTATTATATCTGGACCTTGAGATTCGTTATGACTATGCATATCGGAGGTCAGGCTTATACTGGTTTTCTAAGATGAGTTTTCGTACGTCAGTAGGCATTGTGAATATCAAGCACGTGCTCGGAAGTGTTCGGCTCCGCTCGACAATCCCCGCTTAAATTGTGCACATGTACTGGCTTTTACAGAGCCATTTTTACGACGTGATTGTGATTCTATACATTATAGTATTTCTATGTAAATCACAGATACGACCAAATTTCAAAATAACCTAAACTGAAAACTCCAGAACGGCAAAATGTCACAGTTTCATAATGCCTAATTTTTTTTTGCAATAATTAAAGATTATCCTTAAAGCTTAAGCTTTATGTAGCAATATTTTATTGAATTTTATTTGTCTAATTTGTATATAATCAAATCATTACACTAGACTAACTATGATTTATTAAAACATAATTGTACAATGTACATTTCTCACTAATATGAAATACCGAAATTCCTGAAAGTAACGAGATTTTTTTTTTATTATTAAAGTTCCAAATACTTTAACGCAGAGTTTGCAATATAACTTAACTGATGAAGCCATGAAATGGCTTATTTACAGCTAGAGTTCGGACTAAGGATTACATTATATTCTATTCAGTAATAAACAACAATAAGGTACCTGCTTATCACAAGGCGTAATCATAATTGTTACATGACATAAAATATTTGTTAACCTCTTTAATTGATCTAGGGTTGGAGAGGTATACATCTTGTATGTGTTTTGGGAGGCTATTTATTATTTTTGGTAGCAAGTAAAGATTGGTCCTCATGCCATAAACATTTTTAACCTGTGGTAGTAAAAATCTGTGTGTATTGGATAAACCCCTTAACCTACTATTGCGGTGATATTCATTCAATTGATTTATGTTATTATATTCTTCTTTGAGTATGGACAGTTTGACTATGTTTTGCACGGGAAGTACTCTGCAATATTGGAAAAGGCGTGAGTATTCATCACTATATGTCGTTTTTATATTTTTGGGAACAATTTTTTTCAATATTGTTTTTTGCAAGTTATATATATTGGCTAAATTTGTTTTGTAAGATCGTCCGTAGCTACTGAGACCGTATCGTATAACCGAATCAGCTAGGGCTAGGTATAACATTCTTAGTGTGTTGTATGGTATTTTATATTTCAAAATAGTTAATCTTCCTAAAAATGATCTAAGTTTATTACATACATATTCAGTGTGTGGCCGCCAGCTGAGTCTACAGTCAATCACTAAACCAATGTAAATATGTTCCTCTACAAAATCGATGGTAGGGCAGTCGCAGTAGTTACGTTGTAAATGGAGGCAACTGTGGGTGTGTGCTTTAATTACTGGATTATAAGAAGACTTGTTGTGTGAGGAACGTATGTGCATGGCTTTCGTTTTATCAGCATTTAGGATGAGGCCGGCATCATGGGACCATTTACATAAGGTGTCGAATATGTCCTGTATTTTATGTTCGACTGTCTTAAGATCCTTATCTGCTACCACTATGCAGGTGTCATCGGCAAACTGGTATATATATTCATAATTACAAAATCAGTCCCGTGACAAGGTGTTTTATACACTTCCCGGGAAATCCCAGGTTATTTTGGAGCATAATTTCTCGGGAGTATGCTCTAGTCAAAAATGTAATGCAAATATTATAGAGACGTAAAGTTTTGTGAATGTCTCAGTACAAGGTTGAGATAAGTTTGTACATTTTATTCGGGATGGACATATATTTAATTACGTGCTTTTACTAACGTTATTTGTAATAAGAATAAGCGAGCAGAGCTGCGCGGGCTGATTGTATTGATAAATTTCTGTCAAAATATTCATTTTTGGTACAAGCTGTTATTCCCTACTGATGTGCTTACATTTTTTCCCACAGTCATCAAATACTTGCTTTACTACAAAAATAAAAAATATATATATATGTAAGTATGTTTGTACCGGCAGTTCTTCACACTTTTAAGCTGAGAGTAACGGCTGAGGAATTTCTCAATATACAACTGACCGAGACACAGTGTGTTCTGGCAGCTCTCAAAATTCGATATAGTGGCCTAGCGATACGTCGTGTTGAAGATGTGGGTCTATTTGCATTCTTAGCTTCTAGTCACGGAACCGCGGATCTTACTAAAAACGTTCTGACAGATAATGGTATCAATTCTTCGGTTCCGTATCTTCTAGAAGGCAAAATGGGCTGTGACCATTTCTGGCGATAAGCGGCCTGAAATTTTAGTATCCTAAGACAGTGGAACGAGCTGCACAGTAAGCACACTTACGATACAATGGTATCTAATGCCTCTGGGCCGACTGGGCCAGACGTGACGCGGCGGCTCAGGCAGGCGCGGCTAACTCCGTGACTTCATCGCGCCGCTGCAAGTCGTCGTCGTCGTGTAATCTTCTCACTAGGGGGCGAGTGAGGGGGGTGCCTTTTCGGGACTGTTTGTCCCCTTAGGCGGTTTGGTTTTCGCGGCCCATAGCGATGGGCCGGTCTATAATGCCTGCTAGGCCAGGCGTGAGTCTTCCGCTTCTGGCGTTCAGGAAAGCTGGAAAGGAAAGTTCGTGGTTGCCGAACTCGGCGTCGGCGACTTTGGTGAGGCTGCTTGGCCGGGTGTTGTTCGGCGGTCAGGCTTGGGCGGCGTCCTTCTTAAATTTGGCGGCTTTGCGTTAGCGGAGGGCGGGTTTGAGCGGGACCGGGGTCGGGCAACGACGAAAAACGACCGACGACGGGGCTTCAGGTGTTGTGGTGTTCCCCTCCGGCTAAGTTAGCCGGGCCGCTGTATCAGCGAGCTTTTTCGACGAAAAAGTCAACTGATGCGCGAAGTGTCGGGCTTATAGCCTGGCCTATAAGGGCTAAGGCCCCGCCCCGAAAGGGCTTTGCATGCGATAGTAAGAGATGGCCACGTTTAGGCACGTTTGGCATACCTAACCGGAGGATTTGTTAACGGTGGGCCTTCTGTACGTAGTACTATTACTTATTCTATGGCTCATGGCACTTGCGCAGACGGAGTCGGGAGCGTGGTAGCACTCTTTATCTTTATCACACCTTGGCACCTTAATTGATAACGAATCGCTGAGTATAGTAACCGCTTTCAGGTTGGGTGCTTAGGTGTGCGAGGCCCACCGTTGTCGTTGCGGAGCCATGGTAGAAGAAGATGGCCACCATGGCCTAAGTTGCCAGAGATGTGCAGGGCGATTCCCCAGGCACCACGCAATTAATGACATTATTCGGCGGGCCATGGTTTCGGCCAATGTGCCGTGCCTTTTGGAGCCACCAGGCCTGAGCCGCTCTGACGGAAAAAGACCGGACGGTCTTACGCTGCTTCCATGGCGGAGGGGGCGCTGCCTCTTATGATTTGAGGCAGACTTCACAATGTGCAGACTGGGGAGTAGAATCTGCTGCCAAGTTGAAGCACATTAAATACTCCGCTCTGGAGCAGGCTTCATTCATACCTATGGCTATGGAAACCGCGTGACCCTGGGGCTCGGAGGCACACTGTCTTTTCAAGGAGCACGGCCGACGCCTACGAGAAAGGGACTGCGACCCTCGCTCAGGGTCGTAGGTACTTGATTCCACAGGTCTCCATTGCCGTTTAGCGGGACATGCTGCCTGCATCATAGGGACCTTTGAGCCAGGTACGATGCGGAGCGATATATTTAGTCAAATTTCGTGTCATCCTGAATGTAATAACCGCAATAAGGTTTTTTTATAGTCACATAATATACTATATATCGTTAAAAATGACGTTTTTTGCGATATCTCGCACCGTTCCCGTCCTTCGTCGGCTATTTTTTTTTCATGGGTTTTTACGAACCCGATTTAAACCTGGTAACGATATTTTTTTTACTGTTATTTTTGCAGTTTAAATGTAATTTTAGATGAAGATTATGACATGATTAAAAAACTGTACAACCTTGTACTTTTTCGAATATATGACGGTATTTTACCGATCCGTATTGTCCGCGAGTGCATTTATTTAAAAGGTTTAAAAAAATACTATAATTTTAGTAAGAATTATTTACTTAATTAAATACTCATTAATTACTGTAATTGTCATTTTATTTTAAAATTGCGACTAAATAAATTACATACGTGCATCATTTCTCCAAGATATTTAATTTGAAGATTTTTTTTTTAATACTGATGGTATCACCGCGGTAGGTTTGATGGAATCAAAATTCATTGACCACGGTACAAATACATGTATTGGCGTGTCCCATAAGCAAATAGACGAAATTCAGTGTTTATATTTTAAAGATATATACGAATAAATAAACCTCGATGTAGTACGCACATAATGCAGTGAACCTATTTAGTAATTGTGGCAAGATTAAAAAAAAAAGAAGAAACTCAAACTAAATTTACAATAAAATTACTGGTTTGCTACAAAATCCAGGAATCCTATTTTGTGAGATTGATTCCGGCTTGTCCATATTAACCGGTTTTAATACTAACTTACACATATGATAGTTAAAACTGGTCTGAAGATGCATAAAAGCAGTGAATAACTTCGCTTTATGTCATTTTTGGTTTTTGCAATCTTTTTAGAAACTCATTTAAATTGCACTGTTCGTATGTAAATAGGTATATACCTATTTACATATTCACTTACATAAGTTGTCATCTTAAATACGCTATTTAAATTCGCAACTGATGAATGTCTTGAATCACTTGTTGAAAATCAACTAAACAATTCAGACAATATTCTATCATTTTAAATGTTTTATCCTAAATAATGCAAAATAACATTTTTTTTATAGAATCCACATTAAGTCTAATTATGACTACTATGTAAAACAGATGCCGTCCAATCATCACCATAATTTTAATTACTATGCTTTTAAGTACCGCTCCCTATTTTATTTTTCATTAGCTAATTGACACGGAATGATTATCTTATGTCGTAACTTTGCGGTGGGTAAATCTAAAGTCTCATTTGGGCCGGAGTTACGTTTGATCTTCTAACTGATTCCAGCGGCAGCCTCTCGGCTCCACGGCAATTTAATTCATCGGAGCGGTGTAATTGAGCACGGCGCCTGTGCAAGCGTCAAGCGCGGGTTGTGCACGTGCACACGGCGCAAAATAGACCAACTTGACCGCAACACATTTAAGTCTATTCTGTCGTAAGGTATGGTAGCGACGCGAGGTGGCAGTGGCGTCTCGCATTCAATTAGACGTTCAGTAATCCGGCTGCACCGAGCTTCGATACCAATTACGAGGTTATTAGAGACGGTGTCCCACCGGCTCATCTAGTAGATCCGTGCACTATAAATGCTCTGTAGTCTCTGTACGGAAATTTACTTGTACTAGGCGCGGTTAACTCCGTAATTTCGTCGGGCCGCTACAAGTACCTCCAGTACATATCTCCATGTGACTTGTTAACTCTTAGTGGTTGCCGCCTACTACAGGACTGAGGGATCGCACGCGTTCGCACGCGTACGCACTTAACGTCATTCGCTTGTGACTATCACCGAAATTTTCGGTACATGCTACAAGTATAATATAAATTAAATATATTGTCACAATACAAGGTGGGCCCTGTAACTGGAGCAAATATTTAAAAGGACGCTTCCTTAGGGCATCTGTACTGTAGTAACACCTGGTACAAAAATTTTGTACAAAAATTTTCGTTTCGGAAAAATTTTGATCTAGTTATGAGTGTTATGACCTCCGAGTCCGATCTTGACATCACGAGATTAAAGCACATCGGTCAATGCAGTGTTTGAGGTAGTATAAAGTTTTTTTTGCACTTTTTGTTTTTAATGATAGGTATTTTTAGGGATTTTTTTAAATTTTATTGACTTTTAACATAAATTTCAAATGTCACTTCAGAAAAGTAATAAAAATACACGTAAGTCATGTTAGAAAATAAAACTAGTTTTTTTTTCAACTTGTAAATAATTGCTGGCCCGCTAAATAGTCCACCGTTTAATTTTTTTGCTGCTGTTACAGGGCTCACCCTGTATATTAAATACAAAACATAATTATTACAATGTCATTGGTTCCTTAAAATTTAAAGCACCGTACACATACTACGCTCTCACATACCGAAATTTTCGATACATGTAACAAGTATGGAACCGCCCGAAATTACGCCGCTCACAATCACAACTCACAAAATTACGCTCGTGTGGCCTCACCCCTAGACCTATCTTGTTAAACCAAAAAACGTTGAAGTATTTATTAATTTACATCGTTCATCACATTATTATTTTTTTCAAAAAATTTAAAACTTATTGTATGGAATTTAGAGGGGGGTCAACACTTTTTTATGACTTTGTTTTTTAACAACATAACAAGGGAAAACATCAGCACTGCGTGCTTTATTTGAGGCAGTCTTAGTAACGCATTGTGGTCCGAGCGAAGATGCAGAATGGTAACCGTATTTAATTGTTTACGAAGTCGGTAACGAGGGGGAGTGTAGCACTCTACTCCCTGAAGACTCTCTCGTTCCATCTGAGATGGCGTAGGCAAACAAATTACGTGACAAAGCAATCAATTATAAATACAAGAATACAGCCGTGCCTCTACAATCGAACGCTGCGTCAACACGAAGCTTTTAGCTACAACGGCGAAGCGTGACGTGCTTTCGTGCAGAATAGGCACCTCTATACAATTCTCGACGAGTATCGTTTGGATGTTTGTTTAAGAGGTAAAAGTATCAGAAATAGAGGAAACTCACTTCGGTAGCAAATTAGATTGTCGATCAAGTACAAAAGGTAATTTGGGGAGAGAATCAGAGTCGACGGGAATGGGAATCACAACGAGATTACAAAGATACCGGCGGCTGGCGTGTTCTCGGCTGCGAAGCGGTGCTTGGCGTATCCTGATGTAACGAGTTTATCTGCCCCGCGGGTTGCGGCCCCGAACAACGTTCATCTCTCGCTTTCAACCGTTAAATGTAATTTCACTAAACATAATGAATCCTCAAAACATTTCATAAAAAAAGTCGTTTAAACAATAGGATTTTATGCAACAGTAACATAATAGGGGTTCTTATTATTCGAGAGTCGCTGTAACAAAACAAGCATAGCGGGTTTGTAATTAAAGAATAGAGTATTTTTAGACGTAATTATGTGACGTTGCATACAATAATTATTTTTCGACCTAAAAGACGTGAGTGACCCGTATCTTTATATTTAATTAGACAGCAAAATAATTTCATTTCATTTAAAAAGAGTTTAACGAGTCACTCTGCCTGCTAGGGGCTATTTTCGAAGCTCTTCCAAATTATATACAAAATCCAATTTCCAAATTGAAAACTATTCAGATCGTCTTCTCGCAATTAACCCTCATTACTCACAATTCTTAAATTCAGCCCTTTTGTCCCTAAATTGACATACGTCATTCGCTACAGCCCTATTTGGAAATTCAAAAACATTATTTTACCTTTAGATAAGGTCATCTAATCAAGTCAACTTTGGAATCCATTCTCAACATTCAGCTCAGCGACCATTCCTACACCCAAGGATGCCTACCCACCCGTCATGGTGGGCTAGGGATCAGAACAATTTCTAGTGTATCCTTGCTAGCTTTTCTTCTTCAGTCCACAGTTCCGCAAGTCTCATAGGTAAAATCCTACGGGGTCTTCCCTCAAACTAAGTGACTGCGGGCTTGGACAAAGCCAAGGCTTTGTCAGGTGCTTGCCCGAGTGAGCATTTCCCAACTCATCCAAATTGTCAAAAGAGCTGGGATGACATCATGTGCCAAATTTCAGTGAATTCCCTCCTAAGCCGTAGTACGGGACGCGAACGGGCCAGACTACTGGCTTCGGCGTCGAGGGAGTCCGGTGAGCGGCTCCGGGCGTATCTTTCACCAAACACAGGAACCTTCCTCACGCCGGACGCCAGACATACTCCGCATCGCGACCTGTCTTCGGCTTGGAATCCGCATTTGTGCTCCACACAGGTGCCCCTGCGGCAGTTAAGTCGATGAATTAGGACACCACGGGTTATCCTGTCAAAAAAGTGCTGGCTGCTTTTCTAGACACGCCACACTGAATGACATAATCCGCCGATCTCTTGCATCCGTCGATGGGCCAGCTCTACTGGAGCCAACTGGCAGAGCCAGAAACGACGGCAAGAAACCGGACGGTGAGTCCCTGGTTCCTTGGAGTTTATGAAGGGTGGCAGTGTGGGACGCTACCTGTGTAGACACACTGGCCCCTTCCCACGTCACCGGAACTAGTAACTAAGCAGGTGCGGCGGCTAAAGCTGCTGAAAAGCTTAAAGTCCAGAAGTACAGGGGTTTTGGCCACCTAGTATATTTTTATGACATTTGGGGTGGAGACCCTTGGCCCGTGGGAACGTAATGCTCTAAAATTTTTTAAAGAACTTTCCAAAAGACTGGTCGACTTCACTAGCTGCTAGCTGGCAGCTTTCTCGCACAACGTATTAGCATCACAACACAGTCAATATCGTAAAAATTAATAATACTCGTATCTGAAAATCATCATGTTTATACGTAAATACTTGTAAACTAGGCTAACCCCAGCTATCTCACTGTCCCCCGTGTGTAATTACCGGAGTAAAAGGCCGTGCCAGGATAAGCTAAGTGATTCTGCCCCCCTTGAGTTTGGGCTTGTAATTTTTATAGATTGTGTGACTCTACATTACTCATCATTGTGCCAAATTTGAGCACCCTAAACGTCTAGTTTTTGTTTAAAAAAAAAAACGAAAATTAATTTTTCTTTGATAATTTTTTTTAGTCAACCTATTTTAACGACCTTGGCATATATTGTACGTTTTATAAAGATGATTAAATAACCATAATTATATTTTCATTATGTTATAGAAAAATAAAATAAAAAATCCAATTAAACTTTTCAGAATTTTTTTTCTTCTACTTTCACGTTAGAGACCGCTCCAATTTTTTCAATGGTAATACACCAATAATATTCGGGGACAATCTTACACAAATCAACCTAGTCCCAAACTAAGCAAAGCTTGTACTATGGGTACTAGACGACAATATACATACTTATCAATACATAGAAAACATCCAAGACCCAAGAACAAATATCAGTGATAAATGCACAATTAATGCCCTGGCCGGGATTCGAACCCGGGACCTCTAGCTTCGGAGGCAGAGTCACTACCAACTAGGCTAAACAGGTCGTCATAAACGAACAATACGTGGGTCGTGTATAAACGAACAATACGATTTTTTTAATGATACGCTTCCAGTTTTTGAACAGGTAATTGTCAAAAAGGCATCTTGTGCATTTGTATAGTAATTAATGGCTACTTAACTTTAAATAGGTCGTTTAAATAATTAGTAGTAGTAGTAAAACTCTTTATTGTACATACATACAAACTAATAATTATGTTTTATTTGTTCATTTAGATTGAAGACATGCGTTATACACAATACTGCCTGAGACTCCCACATTCCATATAAGTGACTGACTATTTCCAGACATGTTGTGCAAATGTAGTGCACATTTGCACTTATTTATCTTATAATGACTGCATATATATTACGTCAGATGAAGTATACAAGTAATGTTTATGTAAGATGTTTTCGTTTGACATGTAATTAATATAATAAAATATTTTCCTAATGCACGAAAATCGAAAGGAGTTATTTTTGATGCAAAACGTTTTTTTAATCTTTTTAAAAAGTTGAAATGTACGAGTAAGTGGCCAGTATTTAATATGCAACATGTACGTTTCTCTAAAGAGGTTGTAATCATTCCGATTTGAATTATAGCGGTTTAAGGAAATGTATGTAAAGTATTTCATGTAAAGATATCTCCATGTTCTCCCTCAACCAAAATTTTGAAAAAAATACATATTATAGGACGTTAGTGGGTGTATTACCAGTGAAAAAATTGGAGCGGTCTCTAACGTGAAAGTAGAAGAAAAAAAATTCTGAAAAGTTTAATTGGTTTTTTTTTAAATTTTTTTCTATGACACAATGATAATATAATTATGGCCATTTAATCATCTTTATAAAATGTACAATATATGCCAAGCTCGTTAAAATAGGTTGACTAGAAAAAAAAATATTAAAGTAAAAATTAAATTTCGTTTTTTTTTTTATACTAAAACTATAACGTTTAGGGTGCTCAAATTTGGCACAATGATGAGTAATGTAGAGCCACACAATCTATAAAAATTACAAGCCCAAACTCAAGGGGGGCAGAATCACTTAGCTTATCCTGGCACGGCCTTTCATATAAAGCATAGTTTACTTAGGACTGGCACATAAGTAGTCATGATAAAATAAAAATAAAAAATTTAAGTGAAAAAAAATGACTATCACAGTTATAAGACAATATGTTGACGTTTTAATGGTGAAAATATAGTTGTGCTATCTTTATGCGTTATTAAGTTCTCAGCGATGGAAGTCGAAAGGAGAAAGTTGATAGTGAACAAATTCATAGAAAATCCTACATGGTCAGGAACAAGAATAGCAAAATCACTCAATTTTCCAAAAACCACTGTTTGTAGGGAAATAAAACGTTATAAGGAAACCCTGACGTACGATAGAACGAAACAAATCAACAAAAAATCTGGCACCAATGATAAAAAAATATAGAAAATTAAGTCAGTGAAACAGAATCCCGGACTTTCTGATTATGATCTATCCCGGAAATTTAGAAAAAGTCGCAGCACTGTTAGACGAATCAGACTAAGAGCTGGCTATAAGAGTTACCGTGCTATTAAATACCCAAACAAGACTGTGAAGCAAACTAAAAATGCAAAAACACGAGCTCGATTGCTATACGACCAAGTTCTGACCAAATTCAAAGGTTGCCTGTTGTTGGACGACGAAACTTACGTGAGACTTGATTTTAATCAACTACCCGGTACAAAATTTTATATGGCCGATGCAAGAGGAAATGTTGATGAACGATATAAGTTTGTGAAGCTAGACAAGTTCGCCAAAAAACATATGATATGGCAAGGAATTTGTAGCTGCGGGCATAAGACCAAAAGTTTCTTTACATCTTCCACATTGAAGACCAGTCTACTAGAAAGAGTGTCTCGAGAAACGAGTTTTGCCGTTTATTCGAAGCCATGACGGGCCCGTAAAAATTTGGCCTGATTTAGCCAGCTGCCACTATTCGAAAAAAGTTTTTAGAGTGGTATGCTATAAACCAAGTCGATTACATACCCCGGGATATGAATCCTCCGAATTGTCCTCAATTCCGACCAATTGAGAATTATTGGGCAATAATGAAAAAAAAGTTGAATAAGAGTGGCAAAATTGTGTTGTCGATCCACATGGAACCGACAGTCTATGAAAGTCGATAAATGTACTGTGCAGAAGATGATGGCCGGCATAAAAAAACGAGTTCGGAAAACCTAAAATATACTATACGTTCGTTCATTTTTGCTATTGATTGCGTTGTTTTATTGCTTAGTTTAAAAATATATAGTCCTTCATTGCGTACCAATTCTAAGTGGACTATGCTTTAGCTACTATCGCAATCGCCTGTGTTACTGCGTATTAGGTACTTACTCGTAGGTAAGCTTTAATGCCGTTGACATTAGTGTGGTAGAGGGACATGATGTTGAGGCAGGAATTTGTGATAAAACCTATATAGGGGTCTCTAGCCCGGTTACGCGTCCAGCGTTGGTTAGACCACCGCGATAAAGTTTTTTTTTATTTATTGAAGTTACTAAAAAAATTACTGTCCATTAATAAACGTGTGGTATGCATTTTACTTGGTAGTTATTAAATGGAAATCCATGAAAAACCTTATAACATACTTTCACTTCATAAATTCATCCAAGAATTCGTTTATTTCGGACCTAAAACTCTTCGTATTAGATCAATCCACAATGCTCAAAATGGTAGTTGGTGGACAGCAAACATTTGTATGTTCCAGATAATCAATGGAATATACTCTAATGTGCACCATCAGTTATGGTTTGGGGAGAAACTTCCTTTGGTAGGTATTTATCGACAGTCTTGGTCTCCATACCTTTGGCAGATGGTGTCTCCGGTGTTAAATGCTCTAAGCAACGGCTAGTACGGGTTGACGTTCTGTGTGCGTTACAAATACCTGTCAAACAGTAAGTATGAACAGTTTTAAAGCGAAAACTCTCTTTTTTAGGGTTCCGTAGTCAACTATGTCAGTCTGTCTGTAGGTCTGTCTGTCTGTATGTCTTTCTATCTGTCTGTACATCTATCTGTCCGAGGCTCCGTGATTGTTAGTACTAGAATAAAAATGACAAAGTCGTAAAATAAACTCATTTTTTTAAGGGTACCTCCCCTACACGTAGTGGTGATGCAATTTTATTTTTGTTACAACCCTATGGTGTGGTACAGTCAAGTGTGAAAATATAGGTGCACACAACCAATCAAAAATATGTCCCATAGTACCTTAATGTAAGCGAAATAAGGCCTCGATACATAATTCTGAGAGGATGAAATCGATACGTATTTTTGCACTTGACTGTACGTTGTTGGATAGTTCTTTCAAAATGAATAGAGGGTCTCTAAACACTTATTGATAAAGTAAATATTTTGGGAAATATTCACTCCAAAATTGTGTCCCCAACCCCCTCCCACCCTCTAACTTTTGAACTAAGGGTCCAAAAAATATGAAAAAAATCAAACGAAGGAGGTTCTCTGTTCGCCTGCATGTTTGTTTTTCTTTATTTTATGTATGTATGTTCCCCGATAACTCTTGACCACGCCAGCCGATATTGATATTTTTTTGTTTCAAAGCAATTACACCCAAGTTGTCCCATATACATTTGAAGAAGTACTGATTGATGGGATCTAGTAGGAATCGAGGGATTTCCTCGAACTTGATAGGCACGCATATGCCGATTTCGGTATTTTCTGTAGGTGACCAAGCATTGGCTCACGAAAATCACAAATTGTGGCATAGCAGGTACAAAGTTGGAGTCTGTTTTTTTGGTATAAATTATTTATAGTAGATTTACATTACTATAACGTAGAGGCCGGGAAACGAAGGGTTGCAGGTCAACTAGATATAGACCGGGTTAGGGATACGCGGCCTGCAGCCCAACGTTTCTCGCCGAGATTTGTATACTTGGTGCTTTTCTCAAACATATGCAAAATGAACATAAAAAAAAATCCCGGCCTAGGCATTCAATTTAGAACGAAATTCCTTTACAGTTCTCCAGAGTTGTTCCGCCTGCAACGTGATACTTCGAAGCCTGTTATGACGCACTTAATGACGAAATTTCATTGCATGTTTGAGAAAAGTATATTTAAACAAAGGTGGTAAAGGGCGAAGGCGGGCCGGACTTGGGCGGAGCAAAGTACACGCCCACAAAGCTCACGCCCTTCTTCAATATAAATTAGGTTTAGTATTGATACATTATTTAAATGACATTAAAACCATAAACTCGTACAAAGTTTTAAAATAATAATGAATGACCTCCTTGGGTATACATATATTACATCACACGTTAGTATGAGATTTTTTTTAAAGTTTTGGGGGTACATTAAATCCACTCGGTCTCCTTTTTAAACGTTTTTTTTTCATCTTATATTGCATATTTGACATATTCGTTACATACACGTTATGTATACCGTAGCATTAGCTCAAAGACTGCTAGCTTAACAGTCTCCTGACACGGAATTGTTATTTCTGATATCCACTTTTTTATTTTGTCCTTTAGAGACCTTTTACATCTCTAAAACCTAATGTTTTGATTATGGGGACTCTTTACACCTCCGCTTTTATCTATAATATTTTTGACCATAGAGACTCTTTACATCTCTGTATTATAGGATAAGTTCATCGAAAGTGTGCTCAGGTATTTATTTGTTGGTTTATACTGCTTTGTATTTATGTCACTAAATGATTTGAATTGAACTGTAATTTTATATTTAAGAGGGCGCAGTACGATCGGTGTGGATCGGTTCTCCATACAAACGTATTTATGCTCTCATTTTAAAACGCCAAGCTAGAATAACATGAAAATTTGTATACAGAATGGGATCCGGCATATCTAGGTCGAATCACAGTTTCTGTTGCTAAAAATGGTAAAAGAAAAAAAATACAGCGGCTTTTTGAGTTTTTACGGCTTATATGAAAACCTTAATAATCGCTGTATTTTTTCTCCATTATAATTTCAAGCAACAGAAACTATGATTCGACCTAGATATGCCGGATCCCATTGTGTATACAAAGTTTCATGTTATTCTAGCCTGGCGTTTTAAAATGAGAGCATAAATACGTTTGTATGGAGAACCGAACGTACTGCGCAGTCTTAACTATACAATGTATATTGATTTGAAAAAATTACACCTCGCCGAGTTTCTTACGCCGGTTCTTCTCGTGGCAGAGGTTTATTTTTCCGAACCGGTGGTAATTTATTCACGTTCATAGGTGCATGTAATATGCCTAAATTGAAGAATAAACTACTTTTACTTTTTTACTAAACATATTAACCTCGTATTTAGTGCCTAAGCCCGGGCTGAAAGCAGGAACACGTATTTTGCCTTTTCGTTGTATACTACTCAAATTTATGAAAAACAAACTTGAATATTACGGTATACGTGGCATAGCTCTCAAGCTTTTCGAATCTTATCTAACTGATCGCTCTCAGTACGTTGAAATCACTTGTAGTGCTCATGGCCGAGTGATTAATTGATTATACAAAATACCCATGGATTTGGGTATTTTGTATAGTAACTCGTGCGTTCGCTCTTAAAAAACACCATTTGGCGAAGAATGACAAAAAGTAATGATATCCCATCAAAAACATAAATGTGAAAATGGGAGCCAAGTTCAATATTATGAATATGCCATGCTTGGTTGTCGTCTCCACCGACAAAAGAATTGAGATCTAAATGGGTGCCAAGTTCAGTAGATTCTCTGAAATGGTGCTAAGTCCGGCACTACATTGTTTACAGTAAAACTAATTTATTGCGGCTTAATGCATTTTGAGCTTTAACTTGGCAGTTTTCTATATGTTATAATACCATATAAGCTGTTGGATATTTATTTTACCCATTTAGATCTCAATTCTTTTGTCGGTGGAGACGACCACCAAGCATGGCATATTCTTAATTGAACTTGGCTCCCATTTTCACATTTATGTTTTTTGATGGGATTTATGTCTATCTAAATAGGAATCAGTACCCTATAAATGGGGAAATGCATAATTTTAATGTTTGAAATAAAAATAAATTGACACATAATGACATTGATTTACATAATGAAGAATTAGTATCCGGTGAGTTCCAAACTAGGCTAAGCCCGTATCTTGGACCGCATTGAGCTCACTAGTTACAAGTTATTCTATGATAAATTAAACATGACGCAGGAAATTCAAAAATTATTGAAAGACGAGAAGAAACAATAAACATTATTTTAAAACTATGACAAACTAAAAAATTTGAAAACAGAAAAATAAATTAACTTTATAAAGCAAATTATACAATTTCTCAAACTTAAACTTACTTATAATTCTTATAAACTGTGTACTTAAGTGTGTGTGTGTGTGTGTGTGGTGTATGTAAAGAGCAGAACGTTGAGCATGTGCGGACTTGACATTGGCAACTCGTACTCTCGTGTACTCGACGGTTAGAGTATTTAAAACAGGAGACGCCATTATATACAGCATGGTGCTAGCAGCCAGTGGCTAGCGCTGGTCTTCCTTTGGGTATTAGCGAGTACTAGTGCAGCGTCTTCCGTCAATTTGCCCGCTCTGAGATAAGTCAGTTATGTTCAAGGTAATTTTAATTAATCATTTAGTAACGATCCTTTCCAGAATTTTAGAGAAAACACTCAATAATGAGATGGACCTGTAGTTAGTGGAAAAATCTTTAGATCCGTTTGTATATATATAGGTGAGGTTCCAGCTGTCAGGAAAAGATCCCGTTTCCATTCTGAGATTACAGAGGAACACAAACGGCTTAACAATTACATTTTTCATTTTCTTAATTAATAATGGCTTTTAAGCTGTATATATATTCTCATCTGCTATTTATAACAGATGACAATATGTGGAATATGTGGATGAATAAATTGATGAATAATTTATACCAAAAAAAAACAGACTTCAATTTTGTACTGAAAAGATGTGGGTCGGCGGCTGAGAGAGAGGGGTTGCGATCCTCGTTCCGGATCGTTTTTGGCTCAACAGATTTCGTTGGCCATTCAGCGTGGCAACGCCGCCAGCATCATGGGAACTTTTGAGCCATCTACGATCCGGCGCGAGCTTTAGATTAGGTTAAGTTAGGTTGACGGTGTTGACGAAGCCTGTTGCGGATTTTGTAATAATTAGTAAATAAACTTATTGTAATTTGTAACACAAAAAGTAAGTTAATAAAGTATACCTACGATTTTGTACTTGCTATGCCACAATTTAAAGTAGTAGTATAATAACAGAAGACTCGAGATGCACTACGGATATAAAAACTAAAAACTAGAGGGTAAAGGAGAAAAGACATATACAATGGAAATTCGGAGAGGGAAAATGATAGTTCAGTTGATACGACACGACGATCTAATAAAAAACGATAATGGAGGGGAAAATTGAGGGAAGGAGAGGAAGAGGAAGGCCGAGGATTAGTTATTTGGACCAGATCCAGAAAAAGACAGACGTCGGGTCGTATCGAGAAGTCAAAGAACTGGCATTAAGTAGAACGGACTGGAGAGAACTGCACCGACAAGAGTCAAACTCTTCAATAGACAGAAGAATGCCACAATTTGTGGTTTACGTGAGCCAATATGCTTGGTTACCTGTAGAAAATGCCGAAATCGGCATATGCGTGCCTATCAAATTCGAGGAGTTCCCTCGATTGATCCTAGATCCCATCATCAGACCTTCACCAAATTTATATGGGACCAATGTCGGGGTACCTGCTTTGAAACAAAAAAGAATTATCAAAATCGGCCAACGTGGTCAAGAGTCCTCGGGGAACATACATACATAAAAAAGAACAAGCAAACTTGCAGACGAACTTAGTGCCTCCTTCCTTCTATTGAAGTCTGTAAAAAGTATGTGAACTTGACTTTATGTGATGTACTCGTACAGTAGCGGAAAAAATCTATCATATTTGTGTTTTTTAAAGTATTTTTTTATGAGAACGACTAAGGCTGCCTAAACGATTATCATGTGAAAGTCCTTTAGGTGAAGAGTAAAATCATATACTACATTTGTACAGTCGAGTTCATATATATATGAGCAAATCCAAGCCTTCAAAAATAAATGTACATAGTAACGTAAATACATATGAACCGATTTATCATCCGAAAAATATACTCGTGTCATCCGTCATATTCATCTGAGCAAGCCTCTCAATAATATTTAATCAACTGAAAAATAATATCTGTATCTGTACTATGATTTTTGCAAAATTATTTAAACACTAGATGAAAGCCCGGCTTCGCTCGGGTGAAATAAATAAGAAAGAAATAAAGTAAACATTTATTCGTGACAGTTATGCAAACGACGAAAGAAATAGTGTACAAAAATGTATAAAATAAAAGCATTACAACAACGGATTATGATGAAATTTCGTATAGAAATATAGTCTGTAGTCTGGATTAACATATGGAATAGGGAGTAAAAGATTACGCTGACGACGTCATTGCAAGTTAATCCTAAGCATTTTTATAAGGGTAGTATTTAAAGGCACATAAAAAATTTGACACCGTAATCAGTACTGATTTGTCTAGCTAAAATAATAATCGTTCATTAAAATTCAGTTCAGATGTGCAATTGTTAAATATTGATGTGCCAGTCAGTATTTTTGGTGCGAAGTCAGAGCTGCTAACGCGAACGAAAACAAATGAAGTTCATGTATCTCCCTCTCTGTCGAACTTGCAAAATTGAGCGACACAGAGGGAAATACACGATGTTCGTTCGTTTTCGTTTCGCGGTAGCAGCTCTCTATTCTCCGCCAAATTCTATTAAGTGGGGCCCTTTACACTCAATATTATGTGTCAATATTATAGCGATTTTTAAAATTGTATGGGGTCTGTTAAACGCTTAATATTATCACAATACTGATGTGTCAATATTATCGTGGTTTTCAAAATCGTATGGATTTTTCTTCAATATTCATTACACGTGATACGGATCGTGATATGAGTATATCGCGTGATAATAATAACCATGTAACAGGCCCCTATGGATGTTGCTTCAATATTCAGTGTTTCGCGTGATATTAATAACAGTTGGTATATATTTTCTCCAATTAATGGAAGCTATTTAACAACTTGTTCCGTTTTGCCAAAGGTATTTCACATTCCGATACGCGCACCATCCAGGAATAGGAGCCGTCAGACCAGAGGGCCTACCGCGATCTGAAAACGAAGTATTTTCCTCTCCGCGCTCGAATATGCAAGTGCGACAGAGAGGCATATATATTTAGTTTTTGGGTTGGTAGCACTTTAGTCCGAGCGCGGCGGACGGTCGAAGAAAATCAAAGAACATTCCGTGTGTTGTCTGTCACACATATAATTTATTAACTTCCCTTCGACCTATTAACTTGAAATTAGGTGATAATGTTTATTATGAAGTATATTTTACCAAAAATATCAATATATTGATAAATCACATTTGTTTTTTAGTTGTACGGAACCCTCAGTGTGCGACTTCGACGCACTTGGCTGGTTTTTATTACATTTTGAATTTTATTTCTCTTATAGTAAAATACCCTATTCGTTTTAAAGTTGACGCCTGAGGGCCTACCGCGAACTAAAAACGAACTATCTTCCTCTCTGTCGTTCGAATATACATGTGCGAGAGAGAGGCAGATACTTCGTTTTCGGTTCGCGGTAGTGCCTCTAACGTCCGAGCGCGGCGAACGGTATGAGCTGAGGGTCTACTCCGAAATTCAAAATCCTAACTTCGTATGGTGCCGTCCCTTTCACTCTCTTGTCATAGACTATATGAGTGAAAGGGACGGCACCATACGAAGTTCGGATTTCAAATTTCGGAGTAGACCCCCAGTACCACTAAGTTATAAGATAGAGCGAGATAGGGATAGAATTTTGCTAGACGTTTAAAAGCCATAAGTCACCTAGTAGTTTGTCACAACAAAATAGAGACGCAGCTGTAAGATGGCGGACAGACTCAGCAAACATTCAAGTGGTGTCCTTTACACGATTAATATGATCACAATACTGGGGTGTCAATATTATCGCAGTTTTCAAATTTGTATGGATTCTCCTTCAATATTCACGTGATACTTATCGTGATATGAATGTATCACGTGATAATAATAACCATGTAACAGGCCCCATACATTCGCTTTGAAGGCGGTTGTTGTGACAATCAGCCTACGAGTAGCTAGCACGATAGATTATACCGTTACGTTTTATGTGACTTTTAATACATTTCGCCCATATAACGTGACGGTATAAGTTATCGTGCTAGCTAGGCTGATAGGTGTATAGAACGCTTGAAAACTACAAAAACAAAACGGTGCAGTCGCGGCTAGCCGAATCCACACAATGGGCGATGATGGCCCATCACCCAGAACGCAGCCCAGCAACCTGGCCAACACACCGGACGCAAACATAGTTTACAATTTCCGAACGTACCCAACCCGACGCTGTCAACCAACGAATTTAATATGGCCGACCTTTTGTCATAAAATTAACACTTTTTAATGCAAAATACGCGAGAATCCGAATTTTGCGGATACATATGTTCAACTCGAAATCGTTATTTTTATACGTTCTTCAATTTGAGACAGGTCTCGTTCGGGTCTACCGTACCCCTGCACGAAATTATTAATATAGAAGTGGAAGCACATAATTATTGACACAAGGGTTATTTTCAAATATTTGTAAACAGTTAGTAGCACATAAATATATGTACTCAACTTTTACAATTTGATGTGAACAAGTAGGAGCTCATAAATATCTGTACAGATTAAACATTTTGATTTTTCACAAATGACAATCACCGAAAAGAGTACCATACTGTCATATGATACATTTGTCTCTTTCAGTTTGAGTAGCACGTCATAGAACTGTCATTAATCTGCGTGCTGCTTCTTTTAATATTTTGTGATTTATACTCGGTTTAAAACAGGTTTGATATCAACATTTATTACTGGCTTCTGAATATATTTTTTTTTGTCAGTTTTGTTCAGATGTTTATGATTTTCTATTTGTTCACATAATTTTCGCAAACGTTATTGCAGAATTTGATATTCAAGTGAAATATTTTATCTGTGCAGATATTTATGAGCTCCTACTTGTTCACAACAAATTGGAAAACGTTACTACATAAAAACGCCACGACCACTACCTATTGTGCCACTACCTATTTATAAATATTTGAAAATAACCTTTGTCTCAATAGTCATGTGCTTCCATTCGTTTCAATAAATTCGTAATAATCGTAGTACAGATATTTATTAACTCCTCGAATTTGATAGGGACGCATATGCCTATTTCAGTATTTTCTGTAGGTAAGCAAGCATTGGCTCTCGGAAACCACAAATTGTGGCATAGCAAGTACAAAATTGGAGTCGGTTTTGTTTTGGTATAAATTATTTATTATTTTTTCAATTAGGTAAGTTGTATAACAGTTTTAGGTATTATTGTAGAGCTAGTTTCATGGATAGTTTTCTATTATAAATTTGTAAGATATAGAGGATTAACGCGGTATATTAAAAATAAAAGCGGCCAAGAGCATGTCGGGCTATGGTCAGTGTAGGGTTCCGTAGTTTCCCAATGAACTGACTCTAAAAAAATCCATAACAAGCAAAAGGAAATATTCTCGCAGCGTTTCATACGTCTTTTACTAAGAAGTATTATTACTATAACTCGAAAACAGTTTAACTGATCATGTCCGCTATAGTTTCCGTTGAAAGTCTAAAAACTTTACTTCCATGATTTTTTTCCTATTTTTTGGACCCTTAGTTCAAAAGTGAGAAGGGGGCGGGCATATTTCCGAAAATATTCACTCTATCAAAAATGTTTGCAGAAGACCTCTATCCAATTTGAAAGAAAAAAATAATCATCCTTTCTTTACGTGTAGGAGAGGTCCCTTAAAATTAATTTTTAGTTTTTATGTTACAAGATTTTCAGTTTTATTGACTTATTTATCCATACCAAATTGCAGCTTTCTAGCACTAACAATTACAGAGCAAAGCCTCTCGGATAGACATACAGACAGACGGACATGGCGAAACTATAAGGGTTCCTAGTTGACTACGGAATCCTAAAAAAGATTATATTCATTTATTTGTTTTGACTATCTGCAAAATTTCGGAAACTGGGAATGTGGGTTATTGGCTTACCTAAATATGTTTAGACTCCAGGTGAAATACACCACAGGCCGAAAGTACGGAATCATTTTTTTTTATTGTAGGATTCCCATTTTTGTGTTTTAACCAATTATTAAAAATACACCCAACTCATTCCAATAGGTTGTAAAAAACTAAATAGCAGATTGTGAACTAGACAGATTGTAAAGTTTTTTTAATTGCCTTTTTACAAAATGGTATTCCAGCAATTTTCGTAAGCAGAACTGGGGGGGGGGGGATACTTTTAGAAAGTTCTTTTATCAATTTTTTTATTTTGTTTGGAATTGACAAATGAATAGTTTAAAAGTCCATAGCAAAAAAGGTATTTTACCAAACATGTGAATAATGGTGAAGAAATTTGCATCAAAGTTGTCTAACATAATACACTTAATAGGAATATTAATAGAAATCTGTATATAATAATAATAATATTTACACCACACCTTGCCAAAAAGCGCGTTTTTCCGCAAGCTGCGCGTCCGGAAAAACCCACTTTTTGGCCAAGTGGAGACGTAAAATAGTGTACAAAACACGGGTCGTGCGGCTCGGGCCTCAAACATATGCGATATCGGCCTTTCTTTGTTTTACACAACCCTTGTATCGTAATGTACTATTGTCTATTTTCAATACAAAATACTTTTTGTATGAAAACCACAGGTTTGCATGATCATACATATAAACATGTTTCCAAGCTTTTGGCCTGGGGTGTACCGATAGCTTCTTTGATGAATGTAAGCAATAGCGGACGTAGAGGCGGGAGTGGTCGCACAATGCTTTTATCAAAATTAACAGGCGTGCCCCAGCCACGACGCACCCAACTCGTAAAACCTTGATATCACGGCTTCGTGTCGAAGCTACTAGTACTGCGGCGCCGCCTTTTGAACCACACCTTTACTATAAACACTACTCACCCCTTCTTGTATACTTCTGAGTCACATTTATGGTTTGCAGTTGCACAAGGACAGTTCCATAAATTCATGCAAGCTTGCCAATAATGTTTTACGTGGTTTTACCAAAAAAATATTCTTCTATATTAAATAATATTACATTGCTATTAATATCAAAATCACACAGGTCTCTAGCAATTACATATTTTGTTTACTTGCATTTTCTCCAGGCATGTACGAGGGCTGCCTTTTAAGTTGTGTCGTTTGGAAAAACTAAAAACAATTTAAGTGTTAAATGGTATTTATTGTTTTTCAAAGTAATTACCGTGATATGTAATACACTTTTTCATTCGGTCGAACCAATGTTCGAAACACTTATTCCAGTCCGAAGTCGGGGTCTCCAAAGTGGCCGTTTTGTATGCCTCACCCGCTTCTTCAGGCGTCTGGTACCGTTGACCACGAAGTCGTTGCTTGATTTTTGGAAAAGTAAAAAAATCGTTAGGGCTTAAGTCTGGACTGTACGGCGGGTGTTCCAGAATTTCGACGTTTTGCACTTTTAAAAACGCAATTGTTTGCCGGGCGGTGTGCGAGCTCGCATTATCGTGGTGCAGTCTTATACGACGTCTTGGGTTATTTTTTGGAAACTCGCCGATGACTTGTGGTAAACAGACAGTGGTATACCAGTCAGCTTTAACCGTTTTACGATCCTCGAGCACGATGGTGGCAACGTGGCCACTTTTCGCCACAAACGTGACGACCATTTTTTTCGAAGTGCTCCGTGAGAGTATTACTTTGGTCGGTTTTGGCTCATCATGGAACATCCAAACAGTCGACTGCTGTTTAGAATCGGGATCGTAGGCATATATCCAAGATTCGTCACCACTGATAATGTCGTAAACAAGTTTCGAGTTTCCTCGGTTGAATTGCCGCAGAGTTTTGCGACACCATCGAACGCGAGCAGTTTTTTGGTCTTCACTGAGTAAATGTGGTATCCAGCGTGAGATCAACTTTTTTACGCCTAAGTGATCATGCAAAATACTGTGAACACTGGTCCCTGAAATACTTAAGGAAGCTTCTATCTCACGGTATGTCACATGGCGATCTTCGACGATCAGTTGCCGTACAACATCAATGTTCTCCTGGGTTACGGCTGTTTTTGGTCGACCTTCACGATGTCTATCACCAAGACTACAGCAACCACGTTGAAATTCTAAATACCAGCGTTCCACAGTCTGGAGGCATGGTGTTTTATCATTGAAAACCGTAGTCAACTATTCGAAGCACTGAAGTCACGTTATGCCCCTTTTGAAGTTGTAAAAAATTATCGCACGTAAATTTTCCTTCGAAATTTCCATTTTCACAACTGACTTGCCAACTTTGAACGAACGCTGTACGAAAACGGTTGGGTCGATTTCGAGTCATTCTTTTGTTTTCGAATTCTAAATTCAAATATTTTAAGATGACACTAGTTCTTTTTTATGCAATCACGGGAGGTTTGCAAACGACAGAACTTAAAAGGCAGCCCTCGTATTTATATTAAATAACAGTCAAGTAAATTTCTGAGCTGAGGAGGGGAATTGTTTTTTTTTTCTTAAATAAAAATTCCTTCAACATGAAACATGTTCAAATTAAGAATATTCTAGCTTACCATAGGATTTGTCAAGAGACTAACTTTTTTTAAATAAAAATATTTTGTCAATGCACCTATTCCAAATTTCGAATGGTTAGCACAAGTACCGTTGAAACTCGTAACTTCGCCTATTGGCTCCTCTACATGATGGCGAATCCTATGGCTCAGCGCTAAGGCCATGCGATGGTTGAACGCCACTACACGATGGCAACATTCAGTTGTGATCGAATCGTTTTGCGAGATGGACGTCGAAGCGATAGCGTTATTTTTAGGGTTCCGTAGTTAACTAGGAACCCTTAAAGTTTCGCCATGTCCGTCTGTCTGTCTGTCTGTCTGTCCGAGGCTTTGCTCTGTGATTGTTAGTGCTAGAAAACTGTAATTTGGTGTGGATATATATGTACAGTGCTGGACAAAAGGAATCATACACTTACACGGAATTGAAACCTTCTTTCTGAAATATTTTATTAATTCGATTACATATATTATATCTTAGGAAAACTTGTAGCAGATACTATGCCTTATTATATACAGATAATATAATTCCAAGATTCAACAAATGTATTTATTTACGTAGGTGTTTATCGGCAGCACTTCATTATGCTCTGGACAAATTAAATCATACAGTATACACAATCCCAATTAAACTTAATCTAATATTTTGTGTGGCCTTCTTTTGCTTTCAACACCGCTGCTAATTTTCTAGGCACGCTTTCGACCAATGATTTCAGGTATTCAGGGTCGATAATGTCCCAAGCTTCTTCCAGTGCACCAAAGTAGGAATCCTTGTTAGTTACGTTTGTTTTATTAATTTTGCTATCCAAATAAGACCATAAATTTTCAATCGGGTTGAGGTCGGGCGATTGAGGCGGCCATTCAACCTGTTTTACCTGTAGTATGTATTTGCCTTGAAGAACGCAGTGGTTAATTTATGTGCTTTGGGTCATTATCTTGCTGAAATATATACCGGCCCTCCAAGCCGCATTTAAGCAAAGAAATCTCCGAATTTTCTTGCAAAATTTTAATATTATCTGCAGCGGTCATTATTCCATTAATTCGAGCTAAGCTGGCAACTCCAGACCAAGCAAATGAGCCCCACACCATAACATTGCCTCCACCATGCTTAACAGTTTTTTGTATGTTAAGTTCTGCCAATGCTTCGCAAGGCTTACGCCACACCCTGAACCGGCTTTATTGTCCAAACATCTCGAATTTACTCTCATAAGTCCATAATACTGACTTCCAGTACTCCAACAAGGGCTTTCCAATGTGTTTCTTTGCTGTCGATATAAAGTAGAGGATAAAATGAGTTTTATACATGAGTTATACATCTGCTTTTCACTTCGATTGCGAGAAAATTAAACAAATAATCAAGGTTATGATATCATATAATTTATCCTTCTCCTGGGGCCTAGGGTGTCATGTTGAATTCGACTTTGAAAATTCTTGTTATAGTTATAGTCGGAGTTTGGAGGTCGATTTAATTTGAAGTCGCCGTTATCTTGCGTGAATATTAGTAAAGTGGCAAATGCCTTTTTATGTGGTTACCGTAACTTGGCTGCGCTTTAAAAAATTGCCAATTTAATAGGAATTTTGTATGTGAGCTATGTTTATATATTATATATCAACCAAATTGGCATAACGTTAGCAAATGTAATGCATTTTTTTATTTTGTTGAGTTCATTTTCAATGTACCTTGATGGTCGTGTAGTGCACGAGATCCGTGAATTTTTACTACTTATAAAAGGACGCTTGGATCATAAACAGTTTTTCTAAACATTTTGTCTGAGCCTGCGACGTACAATTCGAGAACTGACCCTAAGATTCATCATTTCCGTAACAGTTCTCGATGATATTGTTGGATTTAGCTTCGCATATCCAACAATTCTAGCATCATCCCGCAGAGTTGTTGATGGATTGCGACCGGCTCCAGGCAAGTTCGCCACAGTTCCTTGTTTTTCATGTTTCTTCCAAATGTGCTATACAGCTCCAGCCGAGATGGAATATTTTTCAATTTTCCGAAACGTCATTTGCTTTTGCCTATCACGTATAACCAGATTACGAACATCTGACATCATCAACATTAAATTAATACATGAAAGTTACTTAAAATCGTCAAGACTGACACAAAGACTCATTAATTTATTTATTTCAGCCAGGTAATTACGTTGTACAATTAGATAATGCTAGTAAAGCGTCTGTATTATCTATTTTGTCCAGAGGGAAATGGCGCAGTAAAAGTATTCGAGCACTAGAAAACAGGAAATTGATAAGAACTGTGATATTAAAAAAAAATAGAGCTCATTAAATGTGCTAAAAGTTTTCTATACAAACCATACATGGCAGTTTCCAAAAAAAGTTATAAAATAAAAGATAGTTTTCGTGTATGATTCATTCATTCATTCATTCATTCATTTCGTGCGGTGGAGATACTGCGATCGGCAACCCGCATGCCAAGCGTGGCGATTATGGCATTTACCCCCCATGAAATTGGGGGAGGCCTATGTCCAGCAGTGGACGTCCTAGGGCTGATATGGTGGTATGATTCATTTTATCCACCACTGTAAATCAATAAAACTGACAAAGTAGTAAAATAGAATCTTAAAACATTTTTTTAAAGAGTTCCACCCCTACACGTAAAGTGGGGATGATTTTTTATTTTGCTTCAACCCTATGGTGTGGGATGTTGTTGGATAGGTCTTTCAAAATGAATACAGGCCTTCATCAAACAGTTTTTGATAAAGTGAATATTTTTGGAAATATATGCTCCAAAAGGAAAAAAGTGTGCTCCTCCCCCTTCTAACTTTTGAAGTGTGGGTCCAAAAATATGGAAAAAAAATCATTAAAGTAAAGCTTAATAAAGACTTAATGAAAACTAGAGCGGACATGATATAGCCGTTATTCATTCATTGGGCAACTACGTAACCCTACACTGAGCATGGCCCGACATTCTTTTGGCCGATTTTTATCCTTGCGGTTTTTTTTTTAATTTTTTTATTGGGGGACAATCTTACACAAATCGACCTAGTCCCAAACTAAGCAAAGCTTGTACTATGGGTACTAGACGACGATATAGATAAATATATACTTAAATACATAGAAAACATCCAAGACCCAAGAACAAATATCCGTGAAAAATGCACAAATAAATGCCCTGGCCGGGATTCGAACCCGGGACCTCTAGCTTCGGAGGCAGAGTGACTACCAACTAGGTTAAACAGGTCGTCTTCTTTATGTTTGGGGTTCCATATAACGCTTTCTCTCCGATGTTATTCCAAAAACTTCATTGTTTCGTGTTGAGGCCACGTACACGTCATTTTCGATTTAAACAATATACACCAAACAAAAACAGACTCTAATTTTGTACTTGCTATGCCACAATTTGTGGTTTCCGTGAGGCAATGCCTTCGACAGAAAATAGCGAAATCGGCATATGCGAGCCTATCAAATTGGAGGAGTTCCCTCGATTCCTCCTAGATCCCATCATCAGAACTTCACCAAATTTATATGGGACCAATGACGGGGTACCTGCTTTAAAAAAAAGAATTAACAAAATCGGCCAACGTGGTCAAGAGTTATCGGGGAACATACATACATAAAAAAAACACTAAACAAAAAAAAGAACAAGAAAACATGCAGACGAACTGAGTACCTCCTTCCTTCTATTGAAGTCGGTAAAAAATACACAGCAAGAACGTCCACACACTGCGCGGTCGACCGCGCACTGCGCAATGGGCCACGTGTAGATGCGTACCGCTATCGCTGGCCCACTCCTTTTGATGTGCGGCCGAATAACCGACACCGCGGCCATCCCATCACCATCCCGCCGCGCCATAAGCCATCCGACACCACTACTCTCCTACACGCTGGCCCATCCTAGTGGGCCCGCAGGATGGGCCATCATGTAGAGGAGCCATATGATGCCTACTAACATCGCGCGCACTTTATATTCAACACGACATCAAACGAAGATAGGCACGCAATTTCATATTGCTCCCATAATATTCTAATCTACGTCTTCCCGCAATCCAGTTACTGAACGCACTAATCTCAAAGTCATTACGTTTAGGTTGCGTTAGCGTCTTAGGTTGGGTTGCACCGACTTACGAACACAGACTGATCAACGTTAAATATGGCACCGGCAGCTGTCATCTCATAGAAACTTGTCAAACTTTCCATACATTTCAATTTTAACGAACATAGCTTACGATTACAGGCGGTTCGGTGCAACCTACGCTTAGTTTAGGTAAGGTAAGGTCAGAGGAGGTAAGATGAAAATTTAGGAGTACCTACTGGTCGGAAGCTTATACCTATTTTTCTATTAAAATTTCCACTAACTGAACCTTATTAAAAACATACCATACCCTAATAGACGTGAGCCTAGATGAGAACACCCGGAATAACGCCGGACTTCCGGCTATATGAAAGCATTTTTGCTACTCTAAAACGGAAACGCTTCGCTCGCTCGGTCAAGCAAAATAATCTACCTTGAGATTTTTTACAACCTTCCTTAATGCCGCCTAGTTAAATATGCCATATGATATAAATTTCATTATAAGATATTTCGATACATACGAGGGGTGATCAATAAGTTTTGATAATCAATGAGTATTAAATATGGGAGATATGTAAATCGATATTTTATTATAATATGCACACTTTCTAGACTTTCAAATACTTATTAACATCATTATTTTTTTTCTTTATTTTACTCCAATAAAAACAATTTTACTTTTTGTGGTCAAATTTTATACTTTCGCTAATTGCAAGTCATCACCAGCTCGTGATTTTCATGTAGTTGGTTCTGAACATATGTGAATTAGAAGTAGTAGTCGGAAGTTAGGGCTAAATAACAATGGGAACGGTTATCAGTTCTGATCTTTACTCAAATTAGAAGGCTCTGAAGTACAATTTCTGCCGATAATTCGTGTTTTTTTTCTTCATTTTATTTATAATATTTTTTACAACTCTGATAGTACATACCTATAATTTTATACAACTCTCCAATAATATTAGAGCTCAAGTGGTGAAAGCTAATTTCGCAGTTTTAATTGGTAGGCCTCAATAATCCAGGAAGAAGTCGAAAAATACACCCTAATTTTGGTGACAGAGCTGGAGATAAAAAAATCCACTGCACAGATAACTTGCTTATTCTTTAAATCATAATGACAAACCAAGGTTTTATTTTCAATTACAATATTCTTTATTAGTGCATCAGGACGTTTTCCACACCACTCCAAATAATTACAAAACCAACTCCTATTTTAGCCATTTATTATTTTTTCCATTCAGATGTTTTTTGTTTAGCAATTACAGAAAAACAGATGAATATTATTTATATATTTTTACTCTAATTTAATGTTGATTAGTGTCATGGTTATAGTCCACATTAAAAGAATATCATTAACAGGGTAGTACATACCGATTATCAAAACTTATTGATCACCACTCGTATATATGTACTTAACTGCACTCTTACTTAATACTGATGCGTGAAAAGCTCGGTGTTAGGAAGAAAAGCCAAAAGAGCCGAAAGGATTTTAAGGATCACGCCTGACGACTCAAAACGGATCTGCATGTACTCGGGCACGTCTACAAGATCATAACGGGATAGCAAGCTAACCACAAGTGCGCATAAATAAATAAAATAAACACATACAAGAATATCTAACTTAACACTCAACTACGTTACAGTACGCGTGTGCCGAATCACATGGAGCACAGTATATATATACAGTTAGTAGCACAACTGAACCAATGTCCACTACTTATACTTTGATAAGTATCGTCAATTAAAACAAAAAGGGTTAAGAATAATGTTTCCATTGAAACATTATTCGTTAGCATGCATTGTAGGGATAATCTGCCGTTATGTAATTTTAGATCAATATATTGCATTTTGTCTCAAGGGTGACATTAGCATTGAATCAAATTTGCACCGACCATTTTCTATGGAAGTTTGTCTGATCTATCGGCTGTATCTTAGGAAATTGCCAATAAATAAACATTAATTCAGTCAGCTGTGTTCAGCAAGAATCAATAACAAAACTGTAACACCTTTGAGCAACGACATAAGAGGAGAAAAAAAAAAGTTTAGTCCTCAAAAAACGTGTCAATTATATGTTTTAATTTAACGAAAAATTTTTTTTTTGTATGACGACCCCAAATTATATAATTGTCTATAACAGTTAATTCTAGCTTCCTTAAAATGAGCACGCAACCGCCTGAATCAGACACGTACTTTTGTAGTTATTGTAGGGTTAGACTCAGTTGAATAAGATGTCCACAATTCAGTTTCCATACTTACAGTTAGTAGCACAACTGAACCAATGTCCACTACTTTGATAAATATCGTCAATTAAAACAAAAAGGGTTAAGAATAATGTTTCCATTGAAACATTATTCGTTAGCATGCATTGTAGGGATAATCTGCCGTTATGTAATTTTAGATCAAGATATTGCATTTTGTCTCAAGGGTGACATTAGCATTGAATCAAATTTGCACCGACCATTTTCTATGGAAGTTTGTCTGATCTATCGGCTGTATCTTAGGAAATTGCCAATAAATTAACATTAATTCAGTCAGCTGTGTTCAGCAAGAATCAATAACAAAACTGTAACACCTTTGAGCAACGACATAAGAGGAGAAAAAAAAAGTTTAGTCCCCAAGAAACGTGTCAATTATATGTTTTTGTTTAACGAAAAAAATTTTTTTTTGTATGACGACCCCAAATTATTTAATTGTCTATAACAGTTAATTACGGCTTCCTTAAAATGAGCACGCAACTGCTTGAATCAGACACGTACTTTTGTAGTTATTGTAGGGTTAGACTCGGTTGAATAAGGGGTCCACCATTCAGTTTCCATACTTATTTACATTGACTCACTTTCGCACCGAACTCTTTGTAGACAATAATTACCTCCTAAAATATATCTCATCAACATACTTTCCGAATCACTTTTAAGAGACTGAAATTGCCTATTTTAGGTGGTTTCAGTTTTTTGGGTTGTCTTAAAAAAAAACAAATATTAGGAAAATAAATTAGGTTAAAATTTCCAGTTTTTAGGTTTCAGTAGGTAAATAACTATAAATCGTAAGTAATACATTTGTACAGCAGTTTTGTTGCTCATGTCTAGGAGTAATATTGTATATAAAACATTTATATTTTTATATAGTTTGACATCTATTAAATCGAATCCTACTAACATGCGAATATTGACTCACTTATGCTACAAACTGTATTTACATTGACTCACTTTCGCACCGAACTCTTTGTAGCCAATAATTACCACCTAAAATATATCTCATCAACATACTTTCCGAATCACTCTTAAGAGACTGAAATTGCCTATTTGAGGTGGTTTCAGTTTTTTGGGTTGACTTGAAAAAAAAAACAAACTATTAGGAAAATAAATTAGGTTCAAAAATTCCAGTTTTTAGGTTTCAGTAGGTAAAAAACTATAAATCGTAAGTAATACATTTGTACAGCAGTTTTGTTGCTCATTTCTAGGAGTAATATTGTATATAAAACATTTATATTTTTATATAGTTTGACATCTATTAAATCGAACCCTACTAACATTTGAATATTGACTCACTTATGCTACTAACTGTATATATATATATATATATATATATATATATATATATATATATATATATATATAGCTTAAGACCATTTTGGAGCTACGCTTCGATATAGCGATAGGGATGCACCTCTCAATGTATATAAATGTGAATAAGATTATTATATTTACTAGAACTTTGATTTGGATTCTAAGATACTCAAATTATATTTAGCGGGTAATCTGCATACGGTATACTAATAGGGGTTGTGAGCAGGGGATGTAATCTCCGAAACGACTAATTAGGCTATATTTTTAACCCCCGACGCAACGCAAAAGACGGATGTCATAAGTTTAACGTGTGAATCTGTGCGTCTGCCTGTGGCAACGTAACTGTAACGGGTGGACCTATTTGAGTGCGGTATCTTTTATTTGAAAGCAGGTTTTCTAGAGATGGTTCTTAAATATACATATGTTTTGAAATGTTGTACGTTTATATCTTTAATATAAACGATTGATGTGAAATTTGGCATGGAGATAGTTTGAGGCCCTGGGAAGGACATGATAGTTTGAATCCCAGAAATAATCCTTTAAGGAGATGAAAAGAATGGTGGAAGAATGGTTTGTACGGGAGAGCGATAACTAAGCAAACGCCTGAAATAATTAGAAATCAATTATCCTCTATATGGCGACTGAACAAGTTCTACGCGGGTGAAGTCGCGGGAAAAAACTTTTATAAAACGTAAACCACACAATATATACACTGCAGGCCCTAATAACCCGAAAGGTGTTAGGGTTCCGTAGCCAAAATGGTGAACCATTTTGGCTATGGAACCCTAAAAGTGGTAGGTGGATACGTGACGCCTTTAGGGTGTGTTAGACTTGAGATTTTTCAACTTGTGATTTGTTTTAAATAATTAATATCTCTTAAATTATGGGTGTTTGGACTTGTTAAGCCATATCATTATGTATTAGGCTCTAAAATGAATGGTTTAAATCTTTCGGGTTATCAGGGCCCACGGTGTATATGGCTCATTTTTATAACCGCAACTCCGTCCGCGTGCAACCCGTTATATCGTCGGCTAATAATGTAAACCTGCTAACGTCATATTAAGGAACTTAAAAGGAGAGACTAAATAATTATTGAAATTAAAATTTTAAACCCCGGAAAACAGGAAAAAATATCATTGGGTTATTATTTCCTCTAATTCCAAAAAAAAGACAGGTAAAGTTTATGTTTTGATTATCCATTTTTTACGATGACTTTTGTTACTTAGCTTTGCAATAAAAGATTGTGGATTTAGCAGTTTGTCAAGAAAAACAAAGTAAACAGATCTTCATGTAAATTCTACATAATGGTAAGGAAATATTAGTTTAGTACCTAATATTCCTAAGATATACTGCAAATCAAAAGGTACTTAATATACAATGAAACTTCTTGAAAGAAACTAAATAAAATCTTCCCGCCCTAACGGCCATCTGGTCTACGTGCAATGTGCCCCGCCCACAAATACAAATAGTTTATTGTCTGAAAGTGAGTGGTAGTAAAGCTAACAAAAGTTCAGTTGTTCGTCACAATCAAATGGCGTACAATAATTATGATTCTATAGCATATTATTTTATGGTTATGTCACTTAAATTACACATGAATGTCAATATAAGAATTAAATAACAAAAGAGAAAAAAAATGCCAATGACCAGCTATGAAATCGTGAACAGATAATAAAGAAAAATAAACATACAAGTAATGTAAAATGTCAGATAAAATATTAAAATTAATAGTTATATCAATGGTCAGGAATCCCAAATTTCAAATTAAAGAGAAAAACTAAAAATATAATGCTCCGGGCATTAAATTTTTACTTTAATTTGAAATTTGGAATTTTCGTTAGCAGCGTTTCTGTTGAATACAAAACAATTGTGAGGAATGTTAAAAAAACATAGTGCACTGTCATGTTATATTATTATTTCGGAAATATTCGTTAATGTCATAGTATAACTTTTTCCAACACCACTTAGGCTGGGTTGCACCAAAACTTCTGTAATCGTAAGCTGTGTTCGTTAACATTTGAATGTATGGGAAGTTTGACAAGTTTCTATGGGATGACAGCTGCCGGCGCCATATTTAACGTTGATCAGTCTGTGATCGTAAGTCGGTGCAACCCAGCCTTAAACAACTTACTTTTAAATTCCATAGAATATAAAGTCTTTAGTTCATTAGGTAAATTATTAAATATTCTCACCGACATGTACAGTACACTTTTTTTCAAATGAGCAGAGTTATGATTCGGATAGCAAAGATTCAGACCGTGCAGTTAAGATGTCGACCTTGGATTTGATGGCATAACTTTGTACATGTCTATGCGTGATTTAACAAATAGACACATTTCGTAGATGTACAAAGTAGGTAACGGAAGGATTTTTAACTTGTTGAACAGAGGCCTACATGAATCAGTGGCTTTAGCTCAGCACATAGCTCTAACGCACTTTTTCTGCAATATAAAAGCCCGCTTTGCATGCGTGGAATTGCCCCAAAGGATTAGGCCGTAACGGAGATTGGACATTAATGTGGCCATGGAAAGCAAGTAAGGCAGATTTTTGGGAAACCACTTGAGTAAGCCTGCGCAGAGCAAAAACGAATCTGTTCAGCTTGTTTACCAAAAATTCGACATGAAATTGCCAAGTGCAATGGCAATCCAGCATCAACCCCCGGAATCGGATGGATTGGACATTTTCTATTGTTACCTGATTATCCTCAATTACAATATTTTTGGGATTGTTTTGAGGTGCATAAAATTCCATATATTTGGTTTTGGCTATATTGACCTTCAGTTTGTTTAGTTGCTGTGATATTAGGAACGTCATTAATATACACTAAGAACAACAACTGCCACTGCCACATACTCGTCAGTTTAGCGATCAGAAGGTTATGTTACATGGTTTGATTGTTTTTCTCAGGCGATGCATCTTTTTTTTGCTACGTAGTAAAACGAAAAAAATGGTAAGAAATGGATATAGCGGGTTTACACTCATAACCAACGATATTATAGAAATAATTGCTATTAAATTGTTGTAGGCGCCAATTTAATAGCAATTATTTCTATTATAGATACAAACTTTAACCCCCCTTTTCAAACTATCTCCATACCAAATTTCATCTAAATCGGTTTAGCGGTTTATGCGTGAAGAGAAAACAGAGAGACAGACGGGTGACTTTCGCATTCATAATGATATTATACTTATAGTATGGATAGTATGGATTTCATCCATGTTCATCCAATCATTTGTGACGTCGCACCACATCAAATCAAAATAGTGGCCAGCACGCGCTAGTTTATTAAAAATATCTTCAACTATTCTACACAATACGTGCGCGGCACACGTGACCGAAACACCCCGAGGCCTGCTTAAGTTTACAGTAATGACGTGTCTCTGTTGGGTGCGTCAAATCGGACGTTTGTATGGATTTGTTTTACTGCTATAGGCTACGAGTATATATATATACTGTGCCTGGTGGAAATACAACATTAAGGATGCAAAGGTGGTGAAAATATGAATACATTACAACAGCATGCAAGCAAAGTAATCATACGCACGCAAGAAATGATTTCGCGCCCCGTAAAACAATATTTCTTGAAACCAATAATTCATCTTGCCTTTATTTGATGTAAGGTTTAAACGAAGCAGGCATAAAAGGAAACGGTGAAAAAGAAGTAGGAAGTTGAGAATTAATAACAGCTGCCAAAACCATGGACTAATTTTCAATAACAATAGAATCAGAGTCAAAACCGGATATGTTAACAAATTATTTATTTTTTTAGAGTCAGCATCACTCATTATAGCTGCGAAAGTAACCAAACGAGTAAAGTATATCGAATTTTTCAAAATCCGCTGTGTTGGGAATGAGGGACTTCCAGTAGTCTCCAATGTCCATCCTCAAATAAAAATACTCATCCTATAGAGGCCGTTATTTCTTCGACAGTTCGTCAAAGTAGCTTAAAAAGCACAGCCCACAAAAGTTTTTACGTTTTTTTGCCTCTTCCAAATCATAAAACTGACACCATCTTAGTACTGAGATACATTTTCTTAGCGAAATCATTATTCGATCGTCACTCGTGCCTAGACATTGTTTAATATCGAATAATTGAATTAATTTTTAACCGCAACACAAAAAATGAATGAATGATTTGATTAGTTTTGACGAATTATTAGTTCATTTTTTTTTCAACTTGTGAAGTTCGACTATCGTCAGATCCTTAATGCCAAATTATATATAAAAATAAAATAAAATGCGTTTATTATCAAACAACTTGGTGGTCCATATTTGCTGTTTGTTGTTCATGAAAATGCATACTCGTATTAATCTTATTAGTATAGGGACCAAAAATATTCAGGGTGTTTTTATTGAATTCCGTTAATTGCGAAGGCACATTCCAGAGATGAAATAAAGTAATCTTCTCTAAGACACCAGTACCCCAATTCGTACAATTTCAAAGATATTCAAGAATTCATTTTTGTTTATTAACACCGCTAGTATAGTATAGGAGATTCTTGACAATTAAGCAATGTTGACGTCCGTTCTGAATATTGTCATACTTGACATTAACTTATGGTCGTATCCACGTCTTAAGGTCGTTTTGCATCCATCCGTGGTGATATAATTAATTATTTAATAGGTTTTTTTTTTAAACTTTGATTTTCACAAAATAAAAGTGCTAAGACGCTTCTATAGCTGTACACGGCTATATGCTTGATGGAACGGAAATCAATAAAAATATCGCACATAATTAAAAAAAATATGTTGTATCGTACACGTAACACGCACAATAGTATGTAAAGTTCATCGACCAGGCAGTCATATTTAACGATTCTGTACACTGACTAACAGATGAAGTTTGTGTTAAGAAAATCGAGTGCCGTTATAAAGTGATGGCAAAGGTGAATGTCCGCACGAAGTGTGCCAGGCGCAGAGAAATGCTTCGGAGTGGATACCGTTAGTGGAACGCGGGCATGACACGGCAGCGGCCGGTCTGTCCGTGTATGTTAGTGTATACCTACAACTATCAGAAACCTTTCACAACTACATATTTATTCCGAAAAACATGTGAAATAAAATAGAAATTACTTTAACTTAAAAATAACCTATTAATAATCTAAATTTTGGCGATTCTTTGTGCGAGAAAGCTGCCCCCGCACGAGGATCGCCTGTGGCCTCCCACAGCTTGGATTTTCTCACAATAAAAGAGTACGAGAAAAGAGGAACTTTTTGGAACTGCCACCGTAAAACGATGTCGCCTCGCCGTATCCTTGGTCGTTCGATGGTAAAAGGGGGCGGAGGTATCAAACTGTGCAGTTTCTCAGCACACTTTTGAGAATAAATAATATCTTTAAACCTGTTTTATGCGCAATCGTTCCCTAAAATAGACGATATTTATTTTTAAGCCTTTGAGTTGAGGGCTTGGGTGTCAAAGCGTAAGGACACGCCGCGATGTGTCATAACATAAAGTACTGATTCTATAGTCGTATTAAAGTATAAAACGAAGAAACTAATCGAATCAAATATCCTTACACCCAAAGAAGTCGAATGGTACGAGTTCCGGTGATCGTAGTAATCGGAGCGTTTCTAATACCCACGCTTTGACGTGGTTTCACTGCACGCTTCGTACCTACGTTCTTATTTGTTCGTTTTACGAAATCGTTTGAAATATGATAACGTTTTGTTTCGGAGGATCTGTTGTTGGTGTCTTCTTGCGATACTTTCATACGATCTTAAAGATATCAAGAGAATTATAGAGTTACGAATTAGGTACTACGAGGACGTATTAGCCCTGTGGCAAATGGTAAAATTTTCGAGGCGATTCTAAAAATATACCACATCAATACATTTAAGCCATTTTTTTTATTAAAACATATAATTTTCAAATCATACCAAGTTTGGGCTCCTCCAGATACGATATGGCTGATTTCTTTTTTGTATAAAATACTACAAGTGATACGTGATATCCTCATATATAACCCAAAGAAAACAGTTGTGAAAATAATTTTATTTGACATGTTGGAGAAAGAAAGCCATGAATAGATCGGACTGGAGATTTTTGCTTGACCAGCCTAGCCTAGTGCCCACCCGCGGATTAACGCCTCAGATGAAGATGATAATACAATCTTTCACCCTTCTTTACACCCCCTTAAGAAATGATTACAGTCAATATGACATTCCTTAGAAATCCTAATGTCAAAACGAATGATTAAGTGCTTATTTCGGAATATCAAATGTACCGATTCTAGACGATTGAATCTCGTCAAAAACATTACATGTACATTGTACAATGGTAAAAGTCTCACTACGCAGTTCTGCCGTAAAACGTTATCCCACCAGAGCGAGTTCTTCATGTAAATATGATGACCGAAGGCCGGAAGCAGAGTGGCAAGGCATGCGAGAATAATCACACAGAGCGGGCTTCTCATGTAAGGCTGACGGCCGAAGGCCTGAAGCAGACAGGCGAGACACGCGAGGCTGAAGGCCGAGCCTCCCAACAGAGTAGATTCTTCATGTAAGGTTGATGACTGAAAAGTCGAAGGAGAGTGGCAAGGCATGCGAGGCCGAAGGCCGAGCTATGTCGTCGCCGAAGATCAAGTTGCCATATTAATGAGGGTAAATTATACTCCATTCATTCGTTTTCACGTAATGCCTAGACATATAAACAGACAGACAAACAGACACAAATTCTTAAAACTGTTGAAACGATTTCAGTTATCGATTCTAACCAACTTTCCCTAGCCAACTTTTTTCGAATATCTTCCCATGTACAGACTTTCGACCCTCTTCTAAGTGTACATCTAAGATGCTCCAACTGTCTATGCTGACGATTGGGCTGCCCAGCTCAAGTGATCTCTTATATCAAACAGTTTTTATGGTGTGAAGGGTCAACCATACGTAAAAAATAACGCACGACAAAACTAAATGGTACACCGACGATACCGATACCGAATGTATTGAAAGTTTGACAAGTTTCTATGGGATGACAGCTGCCGGTGCCATATTTAACATTGATCAGTCTGTGATCAAAAGTCGGTGCAACCCAGCCTTAATTGCGTACAATTAAATTTATTAACCTTTTTCTGCACAATTTTTATAGCCTGAAACCTGACCGGGTATTTACTCGACAGATTAGTAAAGTTTTCATGAAAATCAGTTCAGCCGTTTTCACGTGATGCGCGTTCATATAAACAGACAAACAAATACACAGACAAACAGACAAAAATTCTAAAAACTGTTGGAACGTGTTCTGTTATCGATTCTATAGAAATATCTTATCACCAAGTACGAAACATTTGGAGTTTTTGATGACCATCCATGGTCATATTCATCAGATCCAGTACACCAAATGCAACTTTCTGAATGTAAATGCGATTGTTACGAAAATATTAAAATCGCTGTATGTTATCGCTGTAACTTTGGAGGAGTGCCCTCAATTTCTCATGGATTCCATCATCAGTACTAGATTTTAGTAACAACGGGACCAACCTCCACGCAGATGCTGAGGGGCCAACGTCCAGCAGCGGTCATCCTTTGGCCGATATGGTGGTGGTTAAAAACACAAATCGTTTAGGTAAATATTTTTCGCAATAATTACAGCGGTCGAAGTAAGTAAGGCATAAAGCAAAGCGGGCGGCGGCGTTGTGAGCGCAACAATTTGCATTACAAATGCATCCGCGATGCGCCAGCCAGTCCTTCGTATAGCGGTGTGCCAGTGGCGGACAATGTCATAATCAACCCCGCCTGAACGCTTTTCGGTCGCTAAATTATTGTCGATTGTACTACACTATTATTGTTATAAATTAAAACACCACGGAAAATATTAATATTTTTTGCAACTGTAATAATAAGGGTATTTAAAATTATTCGAGAGCCGCTGTAACAAAACGAGTGTAGGGAGTTTTTTCTCCATTTTAATAGTTTTCCCTGGTTACGAAAGGGAACATATGCTCGACGAGGGATTGGGAAACAAAATCGCGCCAAAGCTCGCACAAGCGTTTTGTAAGCGCTGAACTAGCTTTTTAGCAAATATTCTCCAAAACTCAGTTTTTGAAAAAAATTGAGTCGCATTGTTTAACCCACATAAGCATCTGACTCTACAGAGGACTTTTAGGCGATACAAACAGTTACTCAGTTTCAATGATATGACCCTCAAAATGTGGTGTGAGAAAATAAATACATTTGTGTTTCCTGACATTGCTGATGATATTAGCACTGTATAAAGGAGGAATCGATCCCTGAGGCACGGTGCTCCCACACTGACTGTTATAAATGTTACATAACATATTGTGGCAAGGTTATCCTTATGGCTATGTAACACTATAATGTTGAAGAAATATACAAGCTGTTATATAACATTTGTAACAGCCAGTGTGGGCGAACCATTAAGCAGCTCCACGCATCGACATAAAATCGACTTAATATTATTTTAGAGTGGTTAAAATCACACATAACATTAACTTCTAACAGTTATAGGGTCGACTTTCTATCCTAGGGTTGAAACATGCAGATTTTTTCACCAAAGTTTAACAAGCTGTATCTCGAAAACGGTTATGAATATTAAGAAATAAATTCATCAAATAAAATGTTTTTGGTACAAGCGTTTATTGCCGATGTACCTTGTTTTGCACAATCATAAACTACTCGATTATACTTGTCGGGTTTGACCACGCAACCCTCGAATTGATGACAAAAATAAAAGCTTGTAAAAATAAAAGTACCAAGGCTAAACAATTTTTCGTTAGAGTAAAAGTTACCCGTTCTGTTCCACCCTTTATTTATTGTATTATGGTAACACGGTAAAAATTAATGCCTAGCTATAGTACAACCTGAAGTTCAATGGAAGGCAATTAAATATAATATATCAAATAGTATATGGGAGTGTTAAAAACTGGTCAGTAATTTGTAAAGATTTACAAAGCCATGTACTAAAATTCATATCTTCCACTAACAATCTTTCAAAGTAAAATGGGGTATGTAATAATATTTTTTATAAAAAAACGTACATATAATTTCAATTTCAATTTTCAATTTATCTATTTGCAACCAAGTACAAAAACACATGCAACTTAATGTACAGTACATGGACCCGGATAGGGCGCAGCAAAATAAGAAATAATAAAAAGTGCAGACAATTCGGTAAAAATAATTAAAATAAAATTAAATAATAGTACATTACTACAGAGGCCAAGACGAAAGGGGTCGACAGCCGAAGACATATAAGACGGATAGGTCTGAGGCGGGCAAACCCCATATTTCCCGCCGAGGTTTATAGTGTTTTTCTCAAACATGCAATGAAATAAACAACAAAAATTTTTAATATTTTATTTTTAATACGCATAGTGGCAGAATGTCATGCATGATACCTTTGCCACAAATTTATGTGGAATGGAAATTAAAAAAAAGGACTTAGCCGGCCTAGGCCTGCAAGATTTGTATGAAATTCCATTAACGACCTCTTGTCCTAGCCTCACCTGAAACGTCATACTTCGCAACCTATTATTATAAGGAACATTACATCAATATTTCATTGCATGTTTGAGAAAAAATATGAAAAGAAAGTTAAGAAACGATGAATTAATAACAAACTTCTTCTGACGCGTGATGACGGGTAACACGAGTAATGCATTAAAAGCAACGTTAAAAAATAGGCATCTTAAAAGTAGGTACTTAGTACGTCCTTTTATGAAACTGCCGAAGCGCCATACTTACCTCAACTATCTATACATATTTTACAACATGACTTAGTTAATGATATACTTTGAACCTTGGAGCAATTTTATGCGATTTTCACAAAAACGTAGAGAATTTTCTGGAGCAGGTTTTAGCTTATAAATCATGGACGTTCCGTGTGTAATGAATAAGCTACAACCATTTTATCCTTTCTACGAGCGTGGGCCGCAGAACGAATGACAACGTCATTTTCTGCTAATTTCAGCAGTGAGCCCGATGGCAGCAGAGTTACTTAGTTTGCTTTTAGGGCATGACACGCAGCTCACGTATTAATTATTATTTTTGTATTTTTATTTTGTAGATGTTTTTATTTTTTATTTTTTTAGGGTCAGTTACTGTTACGCAATTTTCTACAAAATGTCAAATGCCACAGTGTCCATATAAAAATCGGCCAAGTGCGTGTAGGACCACGCACAAAGAAGGGTTCCGTTTCGACACCTCCTAATCTACTTTTGAAGTCACTATACAATACATTTAATCAAAAAAGGTCGTACCTTCATAGCAAACTTTATGGCACTCACACCCTTTTGTTTTGGCAAGACAGTTTTTCATCAATAATTCAAAAACCGTTGGATTCATCGCTCCAGATTACCTTTTCCCACATTTTCGCAGTCCAAGAAAGATGTTCTTTCGCATATTTTTTTCTAGCTGCTGGATTTTGTTTTGGAAATCAGTGGTTTCTTTGCAGGACGACGAGCACGAAGTCCACCATCCATCAGGCGATTTCTTGCAGTACGTACGGACACAGAAACTGAATTTCCACACGATATTTCCCGCATAATGTCGCTCGCCGTGAGTTGTGGATTGTGTCTTGATATTCGCAAAATGTTGCGATCTACCAAACTTGATGTGCAGCGTGGGCGACCAGGTCTGTTGGGCCTTTTAACACCTCCGTGAGCTTTTTCCCGTTTTAAAGACTGATGAACTTGAAATTGCTTAGCCAGCGTCGATTGTGTGAAGCGAATTCTATAGACATTCATAATTGCTTTTTGTATAGCTACTTACTGTAACCCATGACGGAATTACAAATATGATTATGAATTAGCACGATATTCCGTTTTTTATCGACTTAAATACTACAAGTGACAATTTTTTTTTTTTAATTTTAATGTTATACATGGCGTCTGTTAAATTTGTTTCTTGTCATCATCATCCTCCTAGCGTTATTCCCAGTACAGTTGCATCCTGATGAAGGATGCCTGGGGTCCGCGCTACCTAATCCCAAGAATTGGCGTAGGCACTAGTTTTTAAGGAAGCGACTGCCATCTGACCTTCCAACCCGAGGTGGAAACTATACCTTATTGGGATTAGGCTTGTCAAGTGAGTGGGCAACTGGACTGTTAGAAGTTCTCAAGCCGCCCGGAGGCCTCTAACTTAGCTTAACGACTGCTATCATAGACAGCAACCGGGATCAACGGCTTAACGTGCCTTCCAAAGCACGGGAGCGCTCAGTTATGAACCACTCAAAGCGGTCACCCATCCAAGGACTGAACTCGCCCGACATTGCTTAACCTCGCATACCGCACGCGGTACGCGGGCGCCGCTGGGCCACGAACGCTCCTGAAAACATATCGTTAAATTTGTTTTTTTGTGTAATGTATTTTTTCTCAAACATGCAATGAAATATTGATGTTATGTTCCTTATAATAGGCTGCGAAGTATGACGTTTCAGGCGCGGCTAGGACAAGAGGTCGTTAATGGAATTTCATACAAATCTTGCAGGCCTAGGCCGGCAAAGTCCTCTTTTTTAATTCCATTCCACATAAATTTGTGGCACAGGCATCATGACATTCTGCCACTATGCGTATTAAGAATAAAAATTTGTTTTTTTTTGTTGTTTATTTCATTGCATGTTTGAAAAAAGCACTATACATACCTCGGCGGGAAATTTGGGGTTGCCCGCCTTAGACCTATCCGGCCTCGCTACGCTCGGCCGTATATATGTCTTCGGCCGGCCACCCCTTTCGTCCCGGCCTCTGTAGTAATGTACTATTATTTCATTGCGTATGTTTGAGAAAAGCACTATACAAATTTCGGCGAGAAACGTTGGGTTGCAGGCCGCGTATTCCTATCCTATATCTACTCGGCCTGCAACCCTTCGTTTCCCGGCCTCTATAGTAATGTGCTATTCCTTTTCCTTCCCATGATTTTAATAAACAACAATGTTATTTATTCCACTAGATAAGTTCATGTCATAGATGTCAATCAGACATTATTAAGAATTTATTTACTACTCAAAACGTAATTTAATTTGTTTTATGTGAGTTTCGCACGTACTAATTATTCTAGACATACCTTTTCCAAACGAGTGTTAAAAAACTACAATGAGTATTTCTGTGACATTGATCCATTTATGCATTCTCTTGATGTTTTAAAAGAACGAACGAGATCCAAATTGTCATCGCTATAAAATATTTAAGTGTTCTATTTATTTTCTAGTGTATCTTAATTATTTTCTTATTTTCCTTACTCGCTAAGACGCTTTCGTTTAGGTATTTTACTCAATGTTTGTATTTATGAACCTCCATGTCTGTTTTTATATATATTTCAACTTACCTGTGTCTTTTTATGTATGACTGTATGTTCTGAACAATAAATAAATAAAAAGAGCTGTTGTAGAATGTAGATCCAATGCACTAATAAACATTTGTTTTCTAGCCCCCGACGCGGAACGAAAAAGAGGGGTGCTATAAGTTTAACGCGTGTATTTGTGTGTGTCTATCTGTAGCGTCGTCTCATACGGGATGAACCGATATGAATGCGTTTTTAGGGTTCCGTACCTCAAAAGGAAAAAAACGGAACCCTTATAGGATCACTTTGTTATCCGTCCGTCGGTCTGTCCGTCAAGTGTCCCTTATTCTCAGGAACGCGTGGAGGTATCAAGCTGGAATTTATATCAAATACTCAGGTCTACTGTGCCTTGGAGCTGCGAAAAAATCAAACTTCTAAGCCAACGAAATCAAAAGATACAGCCATTTATGCCGCAAATTTCCGCAAATTTTCGACACTCGTAAGGGAATCAAAACCTACAGGGTACTTCCCGTGAACTCAGAATCTAGAAATTTGGTACGAAGCAACGCCTTATAGCACAGATAAAGGAAAAATTGCGAAAACCGTTAATTTTTAGTTACATCATATAATAAAAATATTTTTACGGAACCCTCGGTGCGCAAGTATGACTCGTACTTGGCCGGTTTTTTTACTTAAAAGCCGTTATTCCGATCCTGGATCTTAGATATATTTTATCAAAATAAGTTCAGCAGTTTTTGAGATATTGAACTTTAAAATGAAAATGTCGGCGCTTTTTCATAAGTTGTCAGTTATTATATTATTTACCAATATAAATAAATGCCTTCATAATCTATTTTGTGTTAATTAACAAAGTTTTAATTTTAGTAATATTTGTAAAAATTAACTGATCCGTCCGGATTCGGATTCAGTTTGGTTCGGATGGCAACTGCAGCAAATCATAAACATAAAGTGACATATTTGTGATTTGCCACCTACAATCGAAGTAAAAAATACATTACGTACGCATTTCATTTTATTTGTGTTCGTGAAGAAAAAAGGGAGAAAGAAAAATACTAAAAAAAAACTCCCGATTTAAAGACGTTACTTAAGTTTCACAATAACTAAGGGGAAAAGAACACGGTGGGTGAAAAGTGTACAAAATACATACTATTGATTTAAATGGGTCGTATAAAAAGTATTGTAGCAAAGAAGTGGTATAATAACGCTAGTGGCGTTGAAATGTGCACCGCAATCCAGGCCACTCTCGTTTCAAGACCCTTCTTATACAACAGTTGATAAAATACTATTTCTAAAACATGCTCGGAAATGTTCCTATTACTTTCGTAATTATCAGTGATCGGCACCGATGGTGCAAAACTTTAACAAAACATGTAAAGCTGACATAAAAGACTTCTTAAAGCCATGAAAATATTAATATTATTATACCAAATCCGACACTAATAAATGGTTAAATCGAGCACTATACATGCTTCGACCGTAATTAGCTACCCTAGCCTAGGTTTATATCCGTCCTTGACTTCGACTCGGACGGCTACTTACATACTCTGCCAGGAAAGCTCACTTACTAGTCTCTGCAATAATGTACTATTATTACTCAAACAGCAATAACATATTGACGTTATGTTCGTCATATTATGCCGCGAAGTACCGCGTTTCGTTAATACAAAATTAGGCCGGCAAAGAGACCGTGTTTTGTTTCAATATCACGTGGGCGCGCTTCCGGCGACATGTTTCCGGCTCATCAAGCGACATATTTCGGACTCATCGAGCGACATGTTTCGGATTCATCAAGTGACGTGTATCGGACTCATCCAGCGACATGTTTCGGATTCATCGCGCGACAGGTTTGGACTCATCGAGCGACATGTTTTGGACTCATAGAGTGTCATGTTTAGGACTTATCGAGCGTAATGTTTAGGACTCATCAAGCGACATGTTACAGACTCATCGAGCGACATGTTTTGGGCTTGTCGAGCGACAAGTTTCGGGCCCGTCGGGCGACATGTTTCGAGCCGATCCAGCAACATGTTTCGGGCTCATCAAGGGACATGTTTCGGGTTCATCAAGGGACATGTTTCGGTTCATCAAGCGACATATTTCGAGTTCATCAAGCCACATGTTTAGGGTTCATCAAGCGACATGTTTCGGACTCATCGAGCGACATGTTTCGTACCTTCATTTTTCAAATTCCAAAGGCTATTTCATTGCATTAAAAAAAAAAGCACCATATTAAGCATACATGCGCGAACAGGGACTGCCTGCCTCGTATATCTAGATGGCCTCGTGAACACTGCAGTCTAGATACAATTTCGTCAGATAGTACCCTTTTTATGCAGTAATGACTGAAGAGTACATTAACTATCAAATGATGATGACGATGCTCCTAAGAGATTTCGGCCACAGCGACTGGGCGGTGTGTTTCAGGTATGTTTATTATCAATCAATATTTTGGCGAGCTCTCAATTTCTCAGTGTAAGTAACACTGAGAAATTTGATTACGATTAAAATGTGAAAAAAAAACATACCTCTTCACTTCCTTCTTTTTTCCATTTAATCTTTCAATGTTTTGTTATTCTTTAAATACTTGCTTATGAGGAAACGAAAGTAAACAGACACAAGTAAATTTAACTTAAGTTTAAAACTATCTTCTTATCTCATAAACTGTTAGCTGTGTCTGGTGCTAAACAAATTTCGTAGATTCAAAAAGGGTATTTACAATAGTACATTACTACAGAGGCCGGGACGAAAGGGGTTGCCGGCCGAAGACATATAGACGATAGGATAGGTCTAAGGCGGGCAACCCCATATTTGCAGCCGAGGTATGTATAGTGCTTTTCTCAAATATGCAATGAAATAAATAACAAAAAAATCAAAGTTTTATTTTTAATACGCATAGTGGCAGAATGTCATGATGCCTGTGCCACAAATTTATGTGGAATGGAAATTTAAAAAGAGGACTTTGCCGGCCTATGCCTGCATTTTTTGTATGAAATTCCATTAACGACCTCTTGTCCTAGCCTCACCTAAAACGTCATACTTCGCAACCTATTATTATAAGGAACATAACATCAATATTCCATTGCATGTTTGAGAAAATAATATTCTTAGTTGGTGCTCTCAAAATTGTAACGATCTAAATTTACTTCGCTAGTGAACAATGCATGGTTGACACACTTACATAGACAACCTACACATCATGGAAATAAGGTTAATGGGCAAAAACAATAATAAGGGTCGTAAGCTATGCTAACAAATGATACAGTTTCCGAAAACCCAAGTCAGAGGTCCACATTGAAATATGACGACTATTCCCGGGTAATGGACGCAATCACTAGCGGATTTAAAGGATTTTTACACATCCCACATGTCATGTTAAGCCTAAATTCACCTCAACCTTTGAACTTTGCGTCTGACCCAGAACTATTTTGTAATGTTTGCTACAGGTTTAAGGTTTTTATATTTTTTGGAACCGCGTATAGATAAGGTAACGTAGATGGAAATGTATGGTTAATATTGCAATAATATTTGAGTGAAATAATTTCTTGGGATGTTGTGTATGACGTGACGGGATATTGAATTTGTCCACCCTTCCTCCGCCTACGACATCATATTTTTTTATCATTTATAGTTTTTAAAACCCAATCAATATATAAGCATGTGAAATATTCTTTAAAATTGGTTAAATACTTCTGGATATTACACCTGCTTTACATAGACGATTGAACACTAAAACCACACCTCATTGACCAGCTTTAATAAAAGGATGGATGCTCTTAATTCACCTTCTCTTGTTTGTTTCTAATTTCAATTATTTGAGATTTTTTTATGTAGCTGTTCTTCTTGAACAATATTTCTTTGCTATTCCGCTAAAGAACGTTTAGGTCTTTTATTGCTAATGCTATGTATCCACTTGCGTATTTTGGCATGCAGTTAATGCAAAAATAAGCAAAGTACGTAAAATACGCAATGGATGCATAACATTAGCAAAAAAGACCTAAATGTTCTTTAGCGGAATAGCAAAGAAATTTTATTCAAGAAGCGAATCTTCGATTTCCGCAAAGTAACGCCTGATTCTATCAATTATGTAGTATGTTATGCGATAATTCGATATCTGGTAATTAGATTAGGTAGGGTGATATTCTTTTTGTTATTCTCCTCAATTTGTAGAATTTTCCAACCTTATAGCGCCCTAGTTAGTGCATTTTCTTCTTGCACTCCATTGCCATCTAGAAGAATTAATTTCCACCATTATACTCATCGACGAAAACGTCTGTAATAACTCCAGACGCTTTATATCAGATGGCGACGGAAAGAGTCTCACGCTTACCGCAGGTATTTTCTGAAGCTTCTTAGATAAACGATAAATACGAAAAACTACAGGAACGCCATTTAAAAGTACTTTACCTTAACAATTACATCCTGTAAGGTTTAATGGGATTTCCGAGTTACCATAAAACAAAATTTATAATAAATCTGGCGAGTAAGCGCAGTTCGAAATTAACCGGGGTGGCACCCCGGTTAAGCTAAAGCGTTAGACGGGAAGGACGGGCGGTAAAACAGGTCTTAATTAAATCAAGTGACACGTCTCAACGCCTGCTTCAATCACATGCCCCCAATAAACCCATTCGTGGGGTACGCGTTTCATACAGGATGACTGGTTATTGGATACATTCCTTTTAAGGTAGTATGGTAAAATTAATTTGCAGCAAAACCGGTGTCTCTGATTCCCTGTCCGGAAATTGACAGTTTCCGAGATAATAACGATTTCATACTTTTCCCATAACACCCATTGCAAAAGATGTAGCATACCTGGTTTTCACTGGACAATCTTCGCGCTCTAAACCGGGTTCTTTGTATAACTGCTTCCATTAAGCATTTCGCTAAAGCATTGGGCACCTGTTCGTCCTCGCTTGCAGGTTGCAGCGATTCGCCTACAGTTCCTTACATATTAAATTTCACGTAAACGCTGAAACGAAGAAATCTATTTTATGTATGTACGTAGATTTCAATGTTCCTACATTTGCCTACGTAATAGACGAAAAAAAAATACGTCAGTAACTTACCTTATCTGATGTAGGTTCAGGTTGTCGTGTAATATTGTGTATTGTAGTTATTTTTCCTTGATTTTCGTGGAATTACGGTAAAATTCTGGTTATTAATAATGTTAATTTTTGACATTTTGTTGTCATAGCTATGAAAATCGTCAAACGTGTGAAAATTTGTAATCAAAATTTGTATCCAAAAAATTATATTTTAAAATTATGAATTTCGTTATTAAAAATTCTTTAGGAACACGTGTGATACTAGCGCCCTTGACAGGTTATTGGAAGCAGTTATATAAAAAACCCAGTTCAGAGCGCGAAGGTGCCCAGTGAAAACCAGGTATGCAGTATTTTATTATTATATTAATAAATTTTTTGTCAGTTGCCTTAATGCCTACAATCGTATTTTATTGCAAATAAATAAACCTAAATTTCATGTTAATTATCAAAAGTCCCATAAAAGGCCCAAAAAGTAGTCACTTCATTACAAGCGATTCAATTTAAAAAATTAAGATAAATTACTGAAAGTATTCCTCATGTATTAATTAATTACCTTTGAACTGGATAATCGAGTTTTAATAGGAAAAAAACTACAATGTTAAAATTTACAAGTCTTGTCTCGTGAAGTAAGGATAATATTTAGAGCCTCTATAAGAAATAGCGAGCTCATTTCGAACAAGACTGTAAATTTTAAATTTAAACATAGTATTTTATTGACCCTAATAAAACTTGATTATCCACACAAACGTAAAGCTTTGTTGCAGTCTTGCGCCCCCCACTAACAACAATGAAACGGTTGCTACTGGGTATGTGAAAAAAAAATAGTAGTATAATATACTCAATAATATAATGAATTTAAAAGTAGAACTATTACAGCTACGTAGACATTACTGGTTGAAAAGTACAAGCCGTTTAGCCGAACTTAGAATGGCAAACTTTAGTAATTTACATAGGAAATAATATATATATTTTTCTTAATTTGCATAATGTCATAGGTGAGCAAATACAAACCCAGAGAAACAACTAATCTCCCTCCCTAGTCCAGGGGAAGGAAATACCGGTTAATTTTTATTTTTATAACTATTAATAAAACTTTGTATATGATACAGCATAGAAAACTATTTGTTGCTCCAAAAGTGGTACTTTTTGTAGCTATACATCGTGCGGAATGTTGAATTTTTCGCACTAGTGCTTTTTACTCTTCCATTTTTTTTTTCAAAGTTTCTATATCGTTCTAAAAGTTGGATTTGCCGCACAACAACTTTTTACTTTTCAAATTCTTTTCTATTGTTTCAACCCAACCAAGCCAAGCCATCTACTCAAGTTCAATCACTTCATTCTATATTTATTACGTTTTTGGTGGGTTATAATTATTAGTTATTTATACTACAAGTGCGGAAAGTTAGTGATTTTCGAAGAGTGTTATTCTTATATACGAGCGAGTGTAGCAAGCGAGTTTATAATGCGACACGAGTCGAAAATCATCTTTACGTGCGCGTATCGTAGAACGTTTTACTATGCATGGTGCGAGGAAATAAAGTAATACAATCGATAGGTTACTTCAAATATATATAGGTTATAATTTACCTTGCTCGCTACTTACTTATTGTCTGGAGCTTCACTTATAAACTGCTTGACATAGATTGGTACAAAATTTTACTCAAAACTATTTTACTGTAAACAACGACTGCCTCTGGTTGTGGTCTTGGTTAGGTTTGAAGCGGCGAGTTTCACCGTATAATATATTGTCAGCATTTAGGTATTATAAGCCCCGAGGTTCCGGTGACCCCCGGTATCCTGGTTATGGTAGCGGCCAGGGTACCAGCGGGGTCAGGGGTGCGAAGGATCTCCGGCAAAGATCCGGCTACCACCACCGTAGACTTCTGGCCCTAGCAACATTTAACACGCGCACATTGCAGGCCGACGAAAAGATAGCGGAACTGGAGGAAGGATTGAAGAAGTTGCGTTGGGATATCATAGGGTTATCTGAAGTCCGAAGAGAGGGGGAGGACACGATAACCCTGTCGAAGTCTGGCAACTTGCTCTATTTCCGGGAGGGCGACCAACAGTCCCAGGGAGGTGTCGGGTTTATCGTGCATAAGCTTAATATTTAACAAAGGCACCTCTTAATCCAAAAATCCTTGTGAATGGCCAGGTCAAGAGTACCCTTAATCGACGAGCGTGAATGTAGAATATCACGAAAGTAGATATGAAGCATGTCAGGCTATACCTTACCTTGTAAGGCTAAAAGTGAAAATCAGCGGTCTTGCTGAGTCTGGAACCCTTTCAATACGCAGACATACTATATTTATGAATTTTTGGTTTTAATTTTGTAACTTTGTGTTTTTATTTATTTGCGACTAACAGAAATTAGCTTAAAAATTCAGACGCATTTTAATTCTCATTTTTCTGCCAAGTGCCAAAATCGATTCCCAATTCGATTCTATGAAATGTTTTAACTACCTACTTAGTTTCTATTTATTTTATGGCCTTACAATGAAAATAGTTAATAGAGAATACCTAATCCATATTATTTACCTACTCGGTACTCTCGGTAGAATGGTGAGCAGGCGAGTCCTCTCCCGTTTAAGTCTGTTGGCTCACTAACGCTAATCCGTTGCGATACTTGCGATCGATGACACGATTGGAAACGATTCTGTTTATGTTGTGCACATCACTATAATGCTTGCGTGACGTCAAAGTACCTACGCAAAATGTTACACGCTTGGTTCTCATATAAATCGACAAACTCTTTCCTTCTACCTCGATGTAGTTCTGTGATCACAGCCAGTTATTATGAAATTTACCAATCATGTTTATTTGTTTTGGGTAATAGAAAATCGGCTGCTATGTACTATATGACGCTGCCGGTACAGGGTTATCTCATATAAATAAAACAACACTCAATTAATTTTAATAAAGTTGGCTGATTGAGTATTACCGTGAGAAAAAACGAGTATTAGATAGAGACCGCCGCCGGGAGAATAGGGATGTTGACACTACTAGTCAAGAAAATAAATTTGTCTTTTCATTTTTGTTACATTGTCATTTTTAGGGTTCCGTAGTCAACTAGGAACCCTTATAGTTTCGCCATGTCTGTCCGTCCGTCTGTCCGTCCGTCCGTCCGCGGATAATCTCAGTGACCGTTAGCACTAGAAAGCTGAAATTTGGTACTAATATGTATATCAATTACGCCGACAAAGTGGTAAAATAAAAAGTGGAAAAAAATATTTTATTAGGGTACCTCCCCTATACGTAAAGTGGGGAGTGATTTTTTTTTTTCATTTTAACCCTAACGTGTGATATATTGTTAGATAGGTATTTAAAAATAAATAGGGGTTTACTAAAATCATTTTTTGATAATGTTAATATTTTCGGAAATAATCGCTCCAGAAGTAAAAAAAAATGTGTCGCCCTCTAACTTTTGAACCATAAGTTTTAAAAATATGAAAAAAATCTCAAAAGTAGAACTTTATAAAAACTTTGTAGGAAAATTATTTTGAACTTGATAGGTTAAATAGTTTTTGAAAAAATTACAAAAATAATTTCTGAACTAAGTTTGTAATTTAACCGTATAAACAGGTGTTTATTGTACCTGTCATTTCTACAAAATCACAATGAAATGACGTGCTTTTTAGGGTTTTGTGTTTCTGTACTTAATATGTCAACTTAATGTGACGGACGGAAAACTACGGAACCCTACACTGAGCGTGGCCCGACACGCTCTTGGCCGGTTTTTTTTGGATATGTATTTAAAAACGTCATTCGATATACGCGCGGAAGTGTCATTTTAACTCGTCCCTTGTCTTGAACCTCGACCTGCGGCTCGGGCCAAGACTCAGGACTACGAAGTGACAATCATTCGGCACTTGTATCGAAATGTACTAATTCATAAAATAAAATATAATGACTCTGACATGGAATAATAAAACTATTTTCACAAAATAACCAAAATCGTCAAAACCAAGGCATCATTCATTGCTATACCTAAAATTGGATATTCTGAGAGGTATTCAGCACCCCTACCTGTTGTCCACGGATTCTCCTCTCTTATGGGACACACCATAATATGAAAAAAATAGTAGTAATAAAATAGAGTTGTGACTGTTAAAACGTGTGCGTTTATTTGCATATTTTAAATTTAAACTTAAATCTAAATCATGTCACGCGAAGTTTTAAATTCGGTTATGGACTATACACACCGAACGGCTGAAGTCGGCGCGCACCCCAGTAGAGTCAAAGGAATTCGAACCCTCCATACATAAGTTACATTTAATTTAATGGGTTGCGGGCAGCCGGTCGGATGTCACCGGATTTCGCCGGCTCTGCCACTTCAGTTTGGATACGAAGTCTAGCTTCTGTATGGAGGGTTCGAATTCCTTGTAAAAGTGCCCTTGTGGCCTATTTGCAGAATAAAATTTTTGATTTTGATTTTTGATTTTGACTTTGACTCTGGTGGCGTGCGCGCCGACTTCAGCCGTTTGGTGTGAATCGTCGACTTTTTTTTATTATGGGACAATTTTACACAAATTAAACGAGCCCCATTGTAAGCTCAATAAGGCTTTTGTTATGTAACAAATTGCACAAACAAGGATAATCATTTGATTAATGCTCCAGGCTCATGATGGAAATGGTGGTTTTAAGCAGGAAACCGGCATAGTATTAAGTAAATAACTAGCGACAATAATAGAAGCTACAGTGGGTAGACGGGGATTAGACTGCGAAAAAAGTTTCCGTACTCTGATGCAGGTTTCGCCGCACTTATTACTTAGTTTCATAACGATCTGGCAATGAAAGCGAACGCTGCCGCACTTGGACCTCCGCTCTCGGACAGAGCAATTAATTAACTAGCTAAACGGTATCGTGTTTTTACTTCATGATATTTACGTTACTCTCCACCAATCATGTCGAAGGTTTTTAACCCATAATAAAATAACGTGTGCTTGCCGTAATTTGATGGCCGCGAAAATACAGAAGCGACACTATAAATAAATAATTCTAGGTGACATTTATTTTGTTTTAACCTGTTATTGTGTTTAATTAAATGCTCACATGAATACAGATAATAAAATATTCTACATGTATATTTTTCTTCTTTTAGAGCTTTTTCTTTAGCAGTTTAAAAAATAGAAAAAAGTGCTGGAGAGTTGCACAAAACTCATATTTTTGTATAATAAAGACTGAAAAATGTGTTTTTTTTTTTACCACGTCGGTGGCAAACAAGCGTACGGCCCGCCTGATGGTAAGCGGTCACCGCAGCCTAAGGACGCCTGCAACTCCTAGGGGTGTCACATGCGCGTTGCCGACCCTTTAAGAATTTATACACTCCTTTCTTGAAGAACCCCATACTGTAGTCCGTCGGGAAAACCTCGGCAGGGAGCTCATTCCACAATCGGAGCGTCCGAGGGAGGAAATTCCTCTGAAACCGTACCGTACGCGACCATTTACGTTCTAAGGTGTGAGGATGAATGCCCTGCCGACGGCGAGCGGTGCGATGGTAGAAAGCGGCCGTAGGCATCATATCGAACAGTTCTTCGGAGCACAACCCATTATATAAGCGATAGAACACGCACAAGGAGGCAAAATTTCTCCTTAAACTCAACGGCTCAATATCGCTCGTGAGCTTGGGATCGTCCACGATTCGCACAGCACGTCTCTGGAGCGAGTCAAAAGGCCCAAGCTGGTATCCAGGTGCTCCCGCCCAGAGGTGACAGCAATACTCCATATGGGGACGGACTTGCGACTTGTATAAAAGAAGTCTCTGTCCCGGGGTGAAGTATCGCTTCGCTGTATTGAGCACACCTAGCTTTATAGATGCCAGCTTGGCTTTGCCTTCTAAATGGCTTCTAAATGGGTGTTGGAGGTGAAGTATGTAACACGCTGACCATTTTCAAGTTTAACAGTAAGGTGTACGACAGGAGGAAACATTTCATGAACTTCAAGATACTCCAAACAGCTTCGGAGCTACTTATGTACTGGCCGCTTTCATAAATTTTTATCTCATCATTCTCATTTAAATTTCTGTATAAATTTTTAAAGGGTCGGCAACGCGCATGTGACACCCCTGGAGTTGCAGGCGTCCATAGGCTGCGGTGACCGCTTACCATCAGGCGGGCCGTACGCTTGTTTGCCACCGACGTGACATAAAAAAAAAACGAGAGTCAAAGCCGGCCGATCACTCTAGTTCACATACGTGGTGTATTTGATACCTTGAACAGAGTTGCATAACTTTACATAACATAACTTTATGAGGAATGAAAGTACGTGACTGGATTGTAAGGCATTTATTTACCCAGCGATTGTCCAACTCTAATTCATTAATCTTTATTGTGTGATCACCAGTTCGACATCTCCTTTATTGAGGATATTCATAGTCTCCCGTCTGAGTGTCTTGGAGAAGTGGTTGTGGGTACCTCTTATATAATTTTTGTCTGTACAGAGTTATTATAAATATCTTAATTGGAAATAAGAAACTTTAAAACAAAACTATTAATACAGAAACATATTCTGTGACCTTAGTATAAATGTAACCTGTTATGTATAAAATGAAAATAACTGACAAACCTGTACATGATCTTGCCACATGTTAACCATCACTCCTTAACCAAAATAAAAGACTCGTTAAATAAGTAATAACACACTAAAAGTACTGTTCTTAACCGTGTATAAGATGTTTATGTGCGAAAAGTTTGAGCATATTACTTTAATCAACCCGAGATTATAAATGTACAAATACTCGAACCTACGTACTTTAAAAATAATACATTCTCCATACAAAATTTTAAGCTCTTTTTAAGCCCCTTAGAGGACGAATTTCCAAATAGACCGATTTTTTTTAACATCTACACGAGAAATGTGTATACGGAGTGCCTAATATACTTCTTATATAAAGAATTACATGTTTTGCATACAAACTTTCAACGCAATTTTTTTACCCGGGTGAATCCCGTGAAATTACTTTTCATATCTTTAGATAAAGGGTACGAAGACCCGATGCTTTTACTTTAAAAATCACACAACCTCCCCACAAAATTTCAACCCCAATTTAACCCCCTTAGAGGATGAATTTCCAAAAACGCTTCTTCAACAAACACTTCTTATTCAAAGAATTACATGTTTTCCATGCAAGTTTTCAACCCTAATTTTACGCATTTAGGGGGTGAATTTCGAAATACCGCGAAAGTACTTTCCATATCTAAAAATATCCATATCTAAAGATGAAGCATCTTTATACAAAATCTTACATTTTACTTTAAAAAATCACACGATCTCCATACAAATTTTCAACCCCAAATTTTTATATAATAAAAATTCCTTCGTATTGGTTACTTACGTCATATAAACAGCCTACTGTAAAAAATTCAGCTTTCCAGGTCAAAAGGTTAAGGCTGGGTGTTGATTAAGTCAGTCAGTCAGGAATTTGCGCCCCTATTTAACCCGCTTAAGTAGGGGTGGGTTTTTCCAAAACACTGAAATTACTTTTCTTGTATTGTGATAAGGAGTCTATACACAAAGTTTGAAGTCTCTCACTTAAAATTTTACTCCATCCCCATACAAACTTTTAACCCCATTTTATCCCCTTAGGAGTTGAATTTATGAAAACCACTTCTTATTGGTTGTCTACGCTATTAACCTGAATTATAGTGAAAATTTCAACTTTCTAGCCCCATTAGTTTCGGCTGTGCGTTGATGAGTGAGTGAATGAATGGTAGAAATGTGCTGTAGGGGGTCTACCAGAACCAGTTAACTTTAGAAAGTGGTCTATGCAAAATAAAAGTTTGGGAACACCTGGTATATGTAGATAAAAATCCAACATTTAGTACATGTGCGCAGCACATTATTAAATCGACTTTGTAATCGATGTTCGATTTGAACCTTAATTGCGTATAAAACTACACATCAAGCATAGATATGTTGTCCATGATCATTGAAATAAAGCAAAGATATACTTACATTTGAAATGACTTCCGTCTTTTTGTAAATTTGATAAATTTAAACGTTTTTGATCACAAAACAGCACATAAACGCACTTTATCGGAGGTCTTTACATGCCGACAGACAATAATTTTGAGACTGACGTATGTTCGTATAACAGGGTAACCCGGATATACTTAGTCGGCTCATAAGTTCTGTCACTGGCCTTTAAAATTTAAATTTGGAACTCCTAAAACAAAAACCGTTGTGCATTTGAATTTCGAATCTTTTTTAAATATTTGAGTAGTATAATTTTGCAATTTTCTGTTCTCTTTAACATGGAGTGGACGCTTAAAGATAGCCGTACCGCAATAATTACACTATATCGTTGAGGACACTCGCCGACTAAAATTTTTAAGCTACTTGAAAATTTAAAATTCTCTCTAAGATTTGTGTATCGTACCATAGAAAGATACAGTGAGGTCTCTAGTTTAAATGACAAGAAAAGAAGCGGTCGTCCGCGTACAGCTAGGACTCCAGCGGTTGTTCAAGCAATTAGGGCACGCATTGCCAGAAATCCCGCTAGGAAACAAAAAGTTATGGCCCTCCAGATGGGTTTGAGCAGAAACACGGTGAAAAGAGTGCTTAATCAAGACCTGAGACTTCGTGCTTATAAACGAAAAACTGGCCATCTTCTCAATGGTCGGCTTAAAGCTTTAAGGCTTAAAAGATCTAAAGCTTTATTGAAGAAGTACGCTAAAAATAAGCATCGTTGTATACTGTTTTCGGACGAGAAAATTTTTGACATAGAAGAAAACTGTAATAAACAAAATGATAGAGTGTACGCTCGCAATAGTAAAGAAGCGTCTAATAGCATTCTCCGTGTACAAAGAGGTCATCACCCTTCATCTGTGATGGTTTGGCTGGGAGTTTCTTATGCGGGCGTCACTAGTATGCATTTTTGTGAGAAAGGAGTAAAAAGTAGTGCCAAAGTGTACCAAGACACGGTGTTGACTAATATTGTGAAACCACTATCCCATACGATGTTTCTAAACCAGCATTGGGTTTTCCAGCAGGACTCTGCTCCAGTCCATAAGGCAAAGTCTACACAAGCCTGGCTCGCCTCCAATAAAACCAACTTTATACGGCATGAAGATTGGCCCTCCTCTAGCCCAGATCTTAATCCGTTAGACTAAAAAATATGGCAGTATTTAGAGGAAAAGGTGTGCTCAAAACCTCATGCAAATCTAGACTCGCTGAAAAAATCCCTTGCTACGGCAGTGGCCAATATCGACATGAAAGTGGTGCGTGAATCCATTGACGACTGACCACGCAGACTTCAAGCCTGTGTAGATAATTATGGCGGTCATTTTGAATAAATGTTATACATTTAGATTCTCTAGTTTATAAGCTTTCAAACGTTGTACAAATTATACGGAATAAACTTAAACTTTTGTTTTTATTTGATACTATGTATATGACAGAACTTATGAGCCGACTAAGTATAACCAAATTCAAATTCATAATATTCTATATTCAAATAGGCTTAGCAACAAGCACTTTCGAATCGTCAGTTATAACATGTATTAACATATATATTAATTAATTATTTAGAGCAATTTATTGATGCTATTATTATTTTTTACAATAAATATTATATTGTTGTAGACATGTCAAAATAAGAAATAATTATGTAGTAAAATTCACAAGAGGATCGTCAAAACATAAATAATAATAATAATAATAAAAAATGTACAAAAAATAGAAATCTAGACAGTGTCTAGAATAAAAACAAATTGTCACAAGAAAATTTACATAATTTTTGAATTTATTAATAGATAATCCAGTTAGGTTTCTTGGAAGCTTATTATAAAACTTCACACCATTACCCATGAATGATTTTCTAATTTTTTGGAGGCGAGTGGTGGGCACCGCGAGCTTGTGTTTATTTCGAGTATTAATATTACGTATGTCACAGTTCTTCCTGAATTTACAATGTTTTTATGTACATACACAATATTATCATAGATGTATTGACAATGTAATGTCATTACATTAATGTTCTTAAACTTATCCCTAAGTGAGTCTCTATGGTTCATTTTATATATTGCTCGAATAGCCCGCTTCTGCAGAACAAAAATGGTATTAATCTCTGAAGCACTGCCCCATAGTAAAATACCATACGAAATAATACTGTGGAAGTAACTAAAATATACTAATCGAGCTGTCTTCACGTCTGTCAGTTGGCGGATCTTGCTCACTGCAAAAGCTGCAGAACTCGGTCTATTCGAGAGACTAGCAATATGGGGACCCCATTGGAGTTTGGAATCTAATGTTAATCCAAGAAAAACTGTACTATCCACTAGTTCCAATTCCTCATCTTTCACAATGACACTTGTTTGATTGTGCTTAACGTTAGTCGTGACAAACTCAATACATTTGGTCTTTTTCTCATTTAACAATAAATTGTTGACATTGAAACAATTACCTACTTTAGAAATGTCATTGTTTATATCATTGCCAGCTTGTTGCTGTCGTTTGACTTTGAATATAAGAGAGGTATCGTCTGCAAACAATAATATATCATGGTGGGTTTTTACGAGGTATGGCAAGTCATTTAAGTAGATAAGGAATAGGAAAGGTCCCAATATTGATCCCTGCGGTACACCCATCGAGACCACTGATCCTGGTGATCGCTGTCCATTCGCGTCGACCCTTTGTATTCTACCATATAGATAAGACTTAAGCAAATTCAGTGCCGATCCTCTAAATCCATAGTAGTGCAGTTTCCTGATTAATGTTTCATGACACACGCAGTCGAAGGCCTTGGACAAATCACAAAAGATACCTAAGGCATCCTGTGACTCTTCCCAGGCATCGAATATATGTTTAGTTAGCTCTACAGCCGCGTCGGTTGTCGAGCGGCCCCGCGTAATACCAAATTGCTTATTATGCATTAAATTGTTTGAATTAATATGTCTTATTAATTGGGACAATACTTATTTTTCAAAAATTTTACTAAATGTTGGTAGCACAGATATTGGTCTAAAATTAGTGGGGTCAGAAGTGCTACCTGATTTAAATATAGGAGTTATTTTACTATGTTTCATTAGATCAGGAAACTCACCGCAGTCAATACTGATATTAAATACAACTGCCAGTTCAGGCGCTATGACTTCTATTGGGGATTTGACAGCATGGACAGACTCCCCAGAGGTCACCAGTTTTTTTGACATTAATTGATTTAAACGCTTTCATAACATCTGGGGTACTAACATATTCAAAATGAAGATTTCCACTACATCCTGAGGCGTTATCTTTTAAAAATGTAACGGCAGACGAAGGTGACAAATTTAATGTCTTTGTTGTGGATACTGGTAAATCACTGAGAAATTTTTCAAATTTTGTTGCTACTTCTAAACTTGGATCTATATATAATTATGCCATCAATGTTTAGTTTAAAATCATTCATTTTGTGCTTTGATCTACCAGTTTCTACGTTAATTAATTTCCATGTTGTTTTGATAATGTCCGAACTATTTGTAATTGTCTGGTTTTTAAAATTACGTTTAGCTATAATATGACAATATTTTAAATTTCTTAGAATATTGTTTGACATGTTCCTTAAATTCATCACTCATATTAAACCGGCGTTCCTCTTATAAAGCATACAGTGCTTGTCTACGTTTATGTAAGTCCTCAGTAGCCCACTCACTAAAAACTGATGCCCCACCAACCACGACCGATTTGGGTGTAAAAATCGTATTATAATGTTCCATAAGATTGTGAAAAAATGAATTGTACATTTCGTTGGGACTCATATCGGAAGACAGAAAGGGTAGCGCCTGGGCTAGACTTTGCTTCATTCGTTCGATACGGTCCGTGGTTACTGGTACAATAGTTATTTGTTTCCTCAGGGTATTTCTTCTTAATGTCTCAAATACCATTAATTGACCTAAGTGATCTGATTCCAATTTACTGATTACACTTTTGGTAATTGGAATAATATTAGTGAAAATGTTATCTATACAGGTGGCGCTTGTAGCAGTGACTCTAGTAGGCTCCGTAAATATATGGCTGATATTACAAGATTTGAATAGATTCAACAATCTGATACTTGTTGTTGAATTTTCTAAAATATTTACATTAAAGTCTCCATATATAAGTAATTTCTTACTAGAGAGCGATATTTTAAGTAGCACGGATTCCATTATGCTTTCATAAAGGTCAAAATTACTTAATGGCGGCCTATACACACAGACAACAATAAATTGCTCTAATTCTACTGCACTTATTTCTATGGTCCGTTCAACAGACAAGGATACAATGTCCTTACGTTCCTTAAATTTTAATGTATTATGTAATATTATATCTACTGTAATATTATCTATATTAATAATTTCGTGCAGGGGTACGGTAGACCCGAACGAGACCTGTCTCAAATTGAAGAACGTATAAAAATAACGATTTTTGAGTTGAACATATGTATCCGCAAAATTCGGATTGTCGCGTATTTTGCATTTAAAAGTGTTAATTTTATGACGAAAGGTCGGCCATATTAAATTCGTTGGTTGACAGCGTCGGGTTGGGTACGTTCGGAAATTGTTAACTATGTTTGCGTCCGGTGTGTTGGCCAGGTTGCTGGGCTGCGTTCTGGGTGATGGGCCATCATCGCCCATTGTGTGGATTCGGCTAGCCGCGTCTGCAGCGTTTTGTTTTTGTAGTTTTCAAGCGTTCTATACACCTATCAGCCTAGCTGTCACGATAACTTATACCGTCACGTTATATGGGTGAAATGTATTAAAACGTCACCTATAACGTAACGGTATAATCTATCGTGCTAGCTAGGCTGATTGTCACAACAACCGCCTTCAAAGCGAATGTATTGGGCCTGTTACATGGTTATTAGTATCACGTGATACATTCATATCACGATAAGTATCACGTGAGTATTGAAGTAGAATCCATACAAATTTGAAAACTGCTATAATATTGACACCCCAGTATTGTGATAATATTAATCGTGTAAAGGACACCACTTGAATGTTTGCTGAGTTTGTCCGCCATTTGTTGTGACAAACTACTAGGTGACTTATGGCTTTTAAACGTCTAGCAAAATTCTATCCAATTCTCGCTCTATCTTATAACTTAGTGGTACTGGGGGTCTACTCCGAAATTCGAAATCCGAACTTCGTATGGTGCCGTCCCTTTCACTCATATAGTCTATGACAGGAGACTACGAGACGAGTTACTATCACGCGATATACTCATATCACGATCCGTATCACGTGTAATGAATATTGAAGAAAAATCCGTACGTGTTTGAAAACCACGATAATATTAACACACCAGTATTGTGATAATATTAAGCGTTTAACAGACCCCATACAATTTTAAAAATCGCGATTATATTGAAACATAATATTGAGTGTAAAGGACCTTACTTAATAGAATTTGACGGAGAATAGAGAGCTGCTACCGCGAAACGAAAACGAACGAACATCGTGTATCCCTCTGTGTCGCTCGATTTTGCAAGTTCGACAGAGAGGGAGATACACGAACTTCATTTGTTTTCGTTCGCGTTAGCAGCTCTGACTTCTCACCAAAAATACTGACTGGCACATCAATATTTAACAATTGCACATCTGAACTGAATTTTAATGAACGATTAGTATTTTAGCTATACAAATCAGTACTGATTACGGTGTCAATTTTTTTATGTGCATTTAAATACTACCCTTATAGAAATGCTTAGGATTAACTTGCAAAGATACTAGCCTTTGCCCGTGACGTCGTCAGCGTAATCTTTTACTCCCTATTCCATATGTTAATCCAGACTACAGACTATATTTCTATACGAAGTTTCATCATAATCCGTTGTTTTAATGTTTTTATTTTATACATTTTTGTACACTATTTCTTTCTTCGTTTGCATAACTGTCACGAATAAATGTTTACTTTATTTCTTACTTATTTATTTCACCCGAGCGAAGCCGGGCTTTCATCTAGTTATATCATCTTTGTGACCGTCCCAAACTCCCATTTATTCCTTCCGTTACTATAGTCCCGTACCTGGACTCGCTGACCGACGGTAACCTTGCGTACTGTGGAACTCTCTCCTCACGGGGGGTATCTCTGCCCTCGCCTCCACCGCTCTCGCTCTGAACTGAACATGTAAGGCGTTTCTTATCGTTCGATTAAACATTAGTTCATATGGGGTTTGGCCGGTGCTGGCACTCGGCGTTCTCAGCAAACGCTCCTTAATCGCCAGGAGTTTTTCCTGCAGGTTTCCTGGTTCAGTATCTATGCACCTTAGGGCTTTCTTTACAGTCTGGACATATCTCTCCGCTTGCCCGTTAGTAGCTGGATGGTACGGCGCCGAGGTTTTGTGTATCACACCACTTTTATTTAGATAAGATTCGAATTCCGCTATATAAACTGCCTCCCAATGTCAGATACCAGTGTTATTGGGAAACCGAACGTTACAAATAGCTCCTGTAATTTTCTGATACACCAATTGCTAGTTATTGTTGTGGTTGGGATAATTTCGACCCATTTGGTGTAAGCATCCACGATTATGAACAGTGACTGTCCTTTTAGCGGTCCCGCGAAATCGATGTGGAGCCTCTGCCACGGGCCTGTCGGCGGCTCCCAGTGGTGTAGAGTGACGTGAGCGGGTTCATTCTGGTGTAGCCGACATTCACGACATCCCTTTACTAAATCTTCTATGTTCTTGTCTATATTTTTCCAATAGACGTAGCCTCGTGCTAGTAAATTCATTTTAACTATTCCAAGGTGTCCTGAATGCAATTCATCTAATACCCGTCTTCTCAGCGTTTCCGGAATCATGAGTCGTGTCCCCTTTAGTAAACATCCGTTCTGGATGGTAAGTTCATTATCATTATAACCGTATCGACGCACCGTGCTGCCTGTCCTTAATGCTTGTAGTAGATTATTGTACTCGGTATCTTTTTGAGTTTCTTCTGCTATTATTATACGGTCGATAGCGATTGTGTTCATTTGATTCAATTGAAATGCTGTATGCACATCAATTATATTTAGAGGCACGGTATCTACAGGAAGACATCTTAGTAGAAATAAATGGAGGGCAGTTGTTTTGTACATTAGACCTCAGCCAGGCTTACTTACACATGATGATGAGCGATGAATGTGCTATGATGCAGACTCTTAGTACACACAAAGGGACATTTAATTGACAATTCTTGGGATTAGATAGCGGACCCCAGGCATCCTTCAGGATGCAACTGTACTGGGAATAACGCTAGGAGGATGATGATGGTATCTACAGGAAATCTTGACAAATAATCTGCGTTGCTATTGTCGATTGAAGTTCGGTATTCTATGGTGTAGTTGAAACCGGAGAGGAAATGTGCATAATGGAACAGTCTCATTGTGCTCATAACTGGCAGTCTTGTGTGGGTGGAAGATTGTGGTTAATGGTTTGTGGTCCGTCACCAGTATGAATTTTATTCCGTAACAGTAGTAGAAAAACTTTTTTAAACCCCAGAACAGTGACATCGCTTCCTTGTCTATCTGGCTGTATTTTTGCTCACTTTTTGTTAATGAACGGGATGCGAAAGCTATTGGTCTGTCGGATCCGTCCGGCAGACGATGCGATAATATTGCCCCGAGTCCAGTTGGTGACGCGTCTGTAGCCAAGACTAGGGGTTTTTGTGGGTCGAAGTGAGTCAGAAATCGGTCACTATGAATTTCTTCTTTAATTTTCCTGAAACTTGCGTCACATTTCTGAGTCCATTGGTAATGTACGCCTCTCCTAAGCAAGTTGTTCAAGGGACTCGAAATTGAAGCCAAGCTTGGAATGAACTTGTTATAATAGTTGGCCATACCTAGAAATGTTCTTAATTCATTTACATTAGTGGGTGGTGGCGTATCCGTAATGGCCTTGACTTTATTCTGGTTTTTATGTAAACCATTTTTGTCGATGATGTGTCCCAAATACTCAATGTTCTCTTTCATAAAACAGCATTTTTCTTTATTAAGTTTCAGATTATTTTGTTGGAGCTTTTGTAAGACTTGACGTAACCTAGACAAGAGCAGTTTTTCTGAGGTTCCTTGGATAATTTAACGCCATCGATTCCTTGAAGCAGTTGGTCCATAAACTTTTGCCATAAGTTAGGGGCTACTTTGACCCCGAACATGAGTCTATTGACTTTAAATGTCCCTTTGTGTGTACTAAGAGTCTGCATCATAGCACATTCATCGCTCATCATCATGTGTAAGTAAGCCTGGCTGAGGTCTAATGTACAAAACAACTGCCCTCCATTTATTTCTACTAAGATGTCTTCTATAATGGGTATGGGGTACCCCATGTTCATCTCTGATGACCTTGTTCAATGTGACCTTGTAGTCCGCACATAAGCGTATGCTGCCGTTGGGTTTGACAATTGGTACGACTGGAGTTCCCCATTCTGAATTATCCACCTTTGTAATGACTCCTTGTTTGCATAATCGCTCTATTTCATAGTCGACTTTGTCCTTAAGAGCGTATGGAATACGTCTCAGTTTCACGAAAATGGGTGTTGCATTATCGCATAAGGTGAAACTACCCTTGTAGTTTGGTATGCATCCCAGAGTGCCATCAAATACATCAGCAAATTCTGTCAAAAGGTTGCCGAGGTCTGGATGTATTTGCGAACTAATTTGGTTTATGTTAGCCAGGTCCAAGTTAACTGATCGAATCCATGCTCTTCCAAAAATAGCGTCCACGTCTTGTTTAATAATGTACAATTTTCCATCGAATGTTTGAGTTTTATATTTGCAGGTGAAATATGTTACGCCGAGGGGTGCGAATATCTCTCCCGTGTATGTTCTCATAGTAACGTTCGTTTTGTATATTTTGCATCCTGTGTTCAACTTCTGGAATTCTTTATGGGACATCGACGAGAGGGCCCCTCCGGTGTCGATCTCCATACGTGTACCTTTGTTGTTGATGAATACGTGTATCATATACTTGTTTGTATTACGGGATCGTATTAAGTTCATATCCCAGGGGGTGCTCTCATCGATAGTATCAGATGTTGTAGTTTGGTATGCATCCCAGAGTGCCATCAAATACATCAGCAAATTCTGTCAAAAGGTTGCCGAGGTCTGGATGTATTTGCGAACTAATTTGGTTGATGTTAGCCAGGTCCAAGTTAACTGATCGAATCCATGCTCTTCCAAAAATAGCGTCCACGTCTTGTTTAATAATGTATAATTTTCCATCGAATGTTTGAGTTTTATATTTGCAGGTGAAATATGTTACGCCGAGGGGTGCGAATATCTCTCCCGTGTATGTTCTCATAGTAACGTTCGTTTTGTATATTTTGCATCCTGTGTTCAACTTCTGGAATTCTTTATGGGACATCGACGAGAGGGCCGCTCCGGTGTCGATCTCCATACGTGTACATTTGTTGTTGATGAATACGTGTATCATATACTTGTTTGTATTACGGGATCGTATTAAGTTCATATCCCAGGGGGTGCTCTCATCGATAGTATCAGATGAGTTATCCGAGTATTGCTCCTCCCCGTGCTGTGGTTTGATTTGTTTGTTCACTTGGGTACGTTGTAGGCATACACGCGCCAAGTGGCCTTTTCTTTTGCATTTGTTGCAGGTGTCATGAATGCTTCGACATTTATTAGCCTGATGTTCGTGGCTTCCACAGCGAAAGCATTTTCCTTTAAGGTCTTTGATCGAAAGCGGTCTGTTATTAGCTTTATATTTATTGAATTCAGTTTGAACCGCGTGTTGGTCTTGACTAGAACAATGTGCGGGTGACATGTAGCTGCTGTCTGATTTTGCTAGTTCGAGCGTCGTTGCCTTTTTCACGACGTCAGAGAAACTAGTTACCTTGGTTTCTTGAAGCAGATTCGTTCGTATATCATTGTCACGTAGGCCTCTAATAAATTGAAGTGTTAAGAAGTTGTCACTGATTGACCTGTTACAGTGACTACATGAAAACTCGCAGTCTTTGACACAAACGTTTCAGTTCTGAAGTATACGCGATGACTATCTCGTGCGTGTCTTGTATTCGTGTAATAAATTTATGTTGGCATGCCCAAATGCTTGGTTTTGGTTCTACGTATTCCTTCAATGTTTTGACAACGTCGTTGAAGTCTAATTCGCAGGGATCGTCGGGTGCGCATAGGTCGTAAGCTTTCTGATGTAGCTCTGGAGGAATGGAGCTAAGGAGTATGAGCGTCCGCGTCCTTGAATCTTCACAGTGGCTTCGTTTGAAATATATTTCTAATCGTTTTACAAAATATGTGAACTTTTCACTTTCTTGAAATGGTTGAAAGTTTATCTTAGGTTGGTGGGTGGAAACAGGAGTGCATTCACGCGTCCCTTCGTAGCTCCGTGTGTGTAGGGAAGCTGAAACGTACGTCGAAGGTGTGTCGGCAGCGGGTACCGGCGGGCGTAAGCCCTGTAATTTTGGTTTCAATAGTAGGATAACTTCATAGGTTGTATTCTTTTTCAAGGTTTTCCGTTAATGATTCAATTTCAGTTTGAATGTTGTCAATTTTTTTCTCGTAGAAGTCCGAAGCATCTTGTATTTGAAGTAAATATTGCTGCAGTTTTGTGAGTTGGCCGCGTATCGATGCGCGAAGACGTGTAAGGCGTTCAATTTCTTCCGCCATCGTCGCCAATTTTATGTATTCGTATTAAATCAAATAAACATAACTTAATGTTTATGAATTGTATATTTTAAGTGAAGACATTAGTCAAGATGACAAGACAATTCCCTTATTTTTCAGCTGTCATAATTGGGCATAGACAATGACACAACAATTAATGACCCACAATGTATGGAACTAAGCCTGGTGAAGGAACTTCCCACCTAGTGGTTATTAAATTGAGGCATTAATTCATTATTTTTTAACCAATGTTCAGTTACACAGAATATACCAATATTATAATCATTCAAAAAGAGTTCAATCTGTAAGTCTTTTCCTCTAATACACTGAATATTTTGGTGAACCAGGTGCATATAATTTCCATGATTGCAGTGTCTTTCAGTAAATTTATTAATAACTAAATTGCCAGAGTTCGAATACTCCTTTGTCTTAAAATCTAATTTAAATGATTGGTTAAAACTGGAACCAATTCCAACTGCATATTGAACTGCTCAATAGGAGCAGAGTTATGTGCCAAATTCTTGGCAGAAATGTCAAATAAATAGGATAGTGACAAAGCTATTTGTCTTTTATAATAATAGAAAGGTAAAACTTACCTTTAGTTAATAAATTGTGTTTACCAACATATTTGTTAGTGCCAATTATGCTAAACTTACTACTATATGTACAGAGATTATGCTGAGCTATATTTAAAAAATATCTTGTGTTATTTTCTGCCTTTGAAATATGATGACAATAGGGGAATGTGAACATAATACCCGCTGGGATAGGTGTCCCATTTTCTAAAAACCTATCTTCCCAATATCGCAACAATGAAATAGTAGGTTCTATAGGACGCACCAGCGCAGCGCCACCAACCTCGGTTCTCCACAAGCAACTTTGCTGAATGGACGCCTCTTGCGTGTGTGTACAGATATTTCCGCGACACTCATCGATTTAGAAGAAAATCGACGGCGACACTAAACAAAAATTTGTCAAAGTATGGAACGTAAGTATTTGTTGAAACATAATTTTTGAACTAGTTAAAGGTTGAACACGCCAAAACTGGGGCATGTACAATCGACTATTGCTATGCAAATAATAGAGATATACAAACTTTTATGGCACCTACTTGGTCACAAGACACTGGCCTATAATGTTATCAAGTTTTTTTAAATTATGTTTATTCGTTGTCAAAATGTCGAGCAAACAACATCAACAACGCGAGCGAATTTTGCACGAATACGTAGAAAATTCATTACTGAGCTACAGAGATATCGCGAAACGACTGAAATGTCCTCAATCTACGGTTTGTCGCGTATTAAAAAAGTTCCGTGAGCACCTAACAATAGATCGGAAGCCAGGAAGTGGAGGCTTGCAGGGTGTCAAGAATAAAAAAAAGGACGAGAAGGTGGTGAACATGTTTGCCTCAAATCCTAAGATTTCGTCTCGCGATGTTGCTAAAAAAGTTAAAATGTCTCAGTCCTATGTTCAAAAAGTGAAACGTAGGGCTGGCCTAAGGAGTTATAAGGCCCAGGCAGCACCAGATCGAGACTCGAAACAGAACTCATCCGCGAAGAAACGATCTCGAAAACTTTATGAGAATTTCATAACCAAATTTGCATGCGTCGTCATGGACGACGAAACATACATAAAAGGTGACTTTAAACAAATTCCTGGGCAAGAGTTCTATACCAGCCTAAGTAGAGTAGACGCCCCTGAAGAGTGTAAATTAAAAAAACGTTCGAAATTTCCAAAAAAGTACCTGCTTTGGCAAGCAATATGTAGCTGTGGGAAAAGAAGTCGGCCGTTTATTACTACCGGGACAATAAACGGCGATATTTATAGAAAAGAGTGTTTGCAGAAACGTTTGCTACCTTTCATAAGAAAACATGACTCACCACCTTTGTTTTGGCCAGATTTAGCCAGTTGCCACTACTCAAAACCAGTGATGGAATGGTATGCTGCAAATGGGATCGTGGTGGTACCAAAAGTGTGCAACCCCCCAAATAGTCCGGAACTGCGGCCCGTTGAAGAGTACTGGAGTATTATGAAGGGAATTTTAAAAAAGAAAGGCGGCGGAGTAAAATCGGTCCCTGAACTACAAAAGATGTGGACATGGGCGTCAAGACAGTGTTCTATTAACATGGTGCAAAGTCTTATGAGCCGTGTACGTAGGAAAGTTAGAAAAATGGCTTACTGTGTAGACCAAATCTAAAATATGGAATGTTATTTTAAACAGCGTTAAATATGCTATTAAATGTGTAAAACATAACATACTTTTTCACTTTTATTATAATTTTGTACTACATTTTGTGTGCCCCAGTTTTGGCGTGTTCAACCTTTATAATTATGATTCTGTTTTTATTATATCAACACACTGATCGATTAAATACATATTTAAGTGCCTATAACGCTGCATTTTTTTATTTTTGACAAAAAGGCATCTATCCATATCGAAAAGGATAGTCGCCCCGATCTTTCGAAATATATTTGCCCTTAGAGTTGTGTCTTGAAAGAAGAGGAACTACTACCCGCTTTCCATGAAATGGACAAGAACCAAATGGGACTAAATAAGTGATGACAATTTGTAAAAACGTACCTATTGTTAAGATACAAAATAAACATTTTAATACCACCCCACTTTAGCTTAGTTGGTAGTGACCCTGCCTACGAGGCCGGAGGTCCCGGTTTCGAATCCCGGTCAGGGCATTATTTTAATATTGTTCCTGAGTCTTGGATGTTCCCTATGTATTTAAGTACGTATTTATATCTATACAAGTAAGTATAAAGTATGTATATCGTCGTCTAGTACCCATAGTACAAGCTTTGCTTAGTTTGGGACTAGGTCAATTTGTGTAAGACAACCCCCAATATTTATTATTTATTTATTATTACTATAAATTTTAAGTCATTTTATTTCGTAGGGCATCTATCCTTCTTTGCATTTTGATGGTGAAGCATCTATCCATACCAGCGAGGCGTCTATCCTCAAACATGCTCTCGAAAAACATAAATTCTGCAAAAACCGTGATTATTAGGACAACTGCAACAAGCCACAAGAAAAGACAAAAGATAGACTAGCTTAATTAATATAAATTATTAACAATTAGTTAGATGTTTTCGCAGTTATGAGGCAATTTCAAAAAGTGAGTTTTACCCTGTAGTTTTTAACGACTTGGCAGATTATTGTTTGGCAGATAGGTAAGTATATTAATGATGTCTCCTGTGTTAAATAATCAAAGCCCCATACTAAATCTTATAAAGAAATCAAGAAAAGTTTGTGAGCATGTTGCATTATAAAGTTTTAAGTTTGTATATAGGGGTTAATCTCCGGAACATTGGGTTTGAACCAATATTTTACCAATGTTTAGTACGATGTTATTAATAACATAGATATTTTATGTATGTAATAGACCTTCCAAATAGATAGATAGGCTATATTCCAGTGGCTCCACTTGCGCGGTTGCGCTTTTACGTGGACGCGGCGTAGATGCGCGGGTAGCTATTTGTGTTATATTTTCGGAATCAGCTCATGTCTCCTGTTTTATTTGACATCCCTCTCGATAAGTTTCTGAACAATTTTTTTTATACAAAAAATGGATGACCTCGTAGCTGGAAAATTTACCAGGTGACATATGTCCACCCAAGTCTCAAATTCTTACTAAGACATGGCGAATATTCGACTTAGACGCCGTTTTTAACCCCAGACGCGGAACGCAATACAGGGATTTAAATGTTCACAGAACAATTAAATCAATCGAACTCGCTCGCTACCCGATTACGCGTGCGCAGGGGCTCTTGTGAACGGCGCCCGGCGCAGCAGCTGCGTGCGCGCGCGTGCGGCTCAGCCAGCAGGCGCGGGCGCCGCTGCCGCCACGCGTACCGCTCCGGCACATACAGCCCCACCTCTGCTAGGACACCGGAATTGAACAGCTTGCCTCGCAACAATTTAAAAATATATATGCGAGGTCTGTTATACCTCGTGCGTTCATAAGTTTTGAGACGAATATTGTTTTGAATAAAGTTTTGAGTAAATAGAGTTTATTTAAATTGGCTTTCAATATTTTTGATTTAAGCCTTTAAATGCGGTGCCGGCACGAAACGAAAAACGCCTTTTTCACTAACAAGTTAATGTCTCTGGTAGAAAGAAAGTTAAGGCAGCGGAACGACAAGTTGTACACCAAAATGTCGATAGATGTTCCAACTACTGCACAGACAGTACTGCAACCTTATCGCCCTAAGATGTTCACGATACGATTATTACGTATGAGGTAGCCTTTTCTTTCAATTTTGAATACGAGTACTAGATGCTCAAACTATGCCTTAAAATTATTCATTTACCAGATAGACTATTGGAATCAGTTTATTTGACACGCTTATTCATCAAAATAATTGTTTTTCTTTGGCAAAGTTTTAGAGAACAACGAAACAAAATAAAATTTTCATACGAAAACTGCTAAAAGAGAAATGTATGTCTTTTATCAGTCAATATAAGTAACTTTCTTCGAGCGTGGCTCTAAATACTCCTGATTAGCCTTTTTGGACAAAATTACCTTTTATGAACACACTATTTAAAGCTAAAAATCTGCCGTAAATACTACTCAAAAATAGTTAACTCACGAATGAGCTACTGGAAGAGAAGCAAGAGAATCCCTGATGAAAACTTTCCTGTCTCGCGGGGTCATTATCTAGGTGTAGCCGACGCAATAAATGGCAACTAACATAAAATATTGGAACGCAGTTTAAATAATACCTATGTATATTTATTAATAACAATATGTTTGTAGGAAAACATAAAAAATATATATGAAAAAATCGAGTATTTAGCCGTCTCAAATCTTATGAACACACGAGGTACATCGATAACTGTAATAAGTTTCACATGTGTGTATGTGTGTGTCTGTCTGTGGCATCGTAGCACTTCTACGGGTGAGCCAATTTGCATTAGATTTTTTTTATTTGAAAACGGTGGTTTTTAGACATGTATTGAACTGAAAATGTCGGGGGTTTTTTAGGTTGTCAGCTATTTATTGTCATTAACTTTTTTCTTCTTTTTGTTTATGGAAATAGTGCAATATGCAAGTAACGACAAGACATTGAAATAGTATTTCTAGGATTTTAACTTTTTAAAATTTATTGTCAAAAGTATAATATCCCTAAAAAGTGTTGGTGTGTATACAAGATTTCGTCCGTCCTCTGTTTCGTCCGGTATCCAAATCAGTAGAGAAATTACTTATATTATATGCAGATCAAATAAATGAATTTTTGAAATGTAATGAAATGACGTAACATCTGGCTGAGACTGTTACTTAAATTAGTTAACAATGACACATATTGCTGGCAAACAAACACAGGACTTCTAAATAGAGCGCGCAAGCTATTCTTAAATCACCATAGTCACACCGGTGAGCGAGTCGTCTGCTGATTCATCCGCACCTCAAGGTACTTCATCTCATTATTGTCGTGACTTCAAAAGCAAAAAACTCCATTAGATAGGTGGGCCCTAAGTTTCGTTACAGTCACTATGGTATAAAAGCAAACAAGTGTTATATTTAAATATGGGGAATTGGAATAAGTCGACAGTAGTTTTTCTTGGTTTAACATTAGTAGTCCCTGGCTACTATCCTCTAGGGAGATTCGCGTATGGGGATATTTTTCGGGAACGGTTAGCAGGAGTGTTAACGGGAAGTTTTTTGCAAGAAGTTGAAACAGTTAATTAGTATTAATGAAGTAAATTTAAGAAGGCAACAAGCGGCTATCTTATTCCGGACGGACTTTACTGACTCATCTGTCAGATGTTTAACTTAGGAATTTACATTAACCAAAAACAATCTGAAAGCTCTTCACTTAAAAGAGCTGAAACAAATGCTGAGAAAGCAACTTTAGCGGATCGTAGAAAATTTTACAACGCCATGTAAGCAGATGAGGAGGGTCTAGGATTGGACACCGCGGTTTAAACGCTTTAGTAAGAAGAAGCCAAGATATCTTAACCAATTGTTAAGAATAGTATCAAAATGTGTTTCTACAATGGGCATAAGATTCCACCTTTAAGATATTTTCACATCCAAGTGACTACTAGTGTATGTTAGATTAGATTTTATGTTGTTAAAGACGGTGGATTTCCTCCATTGTCAGGACAAAACAAGAAATAGTCAAAATTTAATTAACTGTAACTGTAACCACATTAACACGCTGTCATCCACTTTCTAGAGGTCCGGCTACACCGCTGCTAAAAACGCACTAACGCACCCTAAACGCAGTAACGAACCTCTTGCGTGCGCGATTGCGCCACAAAATAGATAGGTACAGAAATCAACCACATGTATGTACTTCACTTTTCATACGGCGGTCGCTCTAGGGTTGAACTATGGCTGATGCATGAAAAACTATTCTGTTGATTTATTGTGGAGAATAAAACGGGAAGAATGGAAATATAAATTAATAATAACTACAATATTTTTATTTTAATGTCATTGTTATATTACAAATTTGTCACAGAGAGTATTTCGACATTGGCGAAATGTATGATTATTATATTTTACATACATACATACATAAACTCACGCCGTTATCCCATGGGGTAGGCAGAGACCAAAGAACGCCAAATACTACGGTCCTTACATACTTCTTTCGCTTCAATCACATCCATACATCTTCTCATACATGCTCGTCGGTTGCGGGTACTGCTGACCTGACCCTTTTTCAGTATCGCCGAAATTTGATTTAGATAACCTCGCCTTGGTCGTCCCCTTCCGATCCTACCACTCGTGTCCTGAGCGTAAATCCTCTTAGTCTTTCTACTTTCACTCATTCTCTCTACATGCCCAAACCACCGAAGCATACCCTTCTCAACCCTAGTCACTACATCATCTTCTATTCCACATCTTTCTCTTATCACACTATTTTTTTTCCGATCACACAAACGTACCCCACACATACTTCTTAACGCTCTCATTTCAACCGCATTCAGTCTACTCTCATGCTTTTTCTGCCATACCCATGTCTCGCTTCCATACATGAGTGTAGGAACAAGCACTCCTTTGTGAACCGCTAGTCGAGCTTTTGTGTTATATTTTGGCTGCTGACAAACGAGTGCAATGCTCCATTCACCTGATTTCCCGCGTTCACTCTCCTTTCAATGTCACCATCACATTTTCCATCTCTTGTAAATAAAGAACCCAAGTACAAAAATTCATGCACTTGGTCCACTTTCTCACCGTCAATCACAATATTGCACGCAGTCGGACATTCATCTTTTTCAAACACCATTACTTTTGTTGAACACACATTAATTCTCATACATACAAGTTACCATCTCCTGCTACTCCTTCTCTGATGAAGAAATTAAAACCTGGTCATCAGCGTATAGGAGGCATTTGATGAGTAACTCTCCCATTCTCAAACCGCATTCACTCTCTTTCAAAGGCGTCAAACAACTGTCCATGAATAGGTTAAACAACCACGGCGAAGCCACACAACCCTGCCTAACACCTCGTTGGATGCTGAACCAGTCCGTGTAGCCCCCATTGATTCTTACACAAGCGCTTGAACCTTCGTATAGGGATTTTAATGCTCGAATCAATTGGTTGCTTACCTCATACAAGGACAAGGTTGACCACAGATCATTCCTCGACACTCTATCATAGGCTTTCTCCAAGTCGATAAACGCAGAGTACACCTTCTGGCTTTTGGCCAGGCATTTTTCGGCGATGCATCGCAAGGAGAAAACTTGATCCACACACCCCATCCCCTTTCTGAACCCTGCTTGCACATCATGTTATATTTTAAAGTGTAATAAATTCGCATCCTCATGTACAATACCGTCCGTAATAGCAAAAAAAAAATCCTACAAAACAATAAACCTGCCTACTATTACAATACAAAAGGTGTACAGAACAAAAAATACCTACACAATTTTACGTTTGTCAATTTTCACTATCGAAAATCCCTAATAACTTCTAAACGGATTACCCGAGTTACAAAATTTCCATTGTCCTGTCCGTTTTAGATCTAAATCTATCAAATGACACGAAAAACAACACACTAGGTATCTTCACAAACAAAAAAACATGTTTACAACTTACTTAAGCACTTCTTTTATTATACTGATTCAAAATAGGAAACTGTTATTTATTTAAATCGATCTTTGATATATTCTTCGGGGGCCTTACCTACCTACCTAACTGTTCTGTGTAACGTTAAAACGAACCATCGAAATACAAGCAGGTAACTAATTACTTACCTCTCCGAAACCACTGGTACCTTAAAAAACGCTAATTCGCCGTCCACTGAACACAGTTTAATAACTTTTTTTTCGTTGCTCTATTATTGCATAAAATAGTTCACAGATGCGCGTGTCAAGCGGATATGGCACTCGCGCTCGCACTGGTCCGAACTGGTCCGAGATATCGTGTCCGTGAGAAGTGTCTATGTGTGCGTTGCTCGAGCGCGCTTTGTATGTAGATTGATTTCCGTACCTATTTATTTTGTGATTGCGCGATGTTTAGTTTTACGAATTTCGGGTTCAACTTATATCAATGACGAGTGATGAGGCGAGTCGAACCATTTTGTAATTAGTACTGCAGAGGAATCCATAAGACTCTCAGACTACTCGCTGCATTTCTAGATAGACCAGCATAAATTGCGCCACCCATATATGCGCTACAATTCTAGGGGTCAAATTACATTAGCGACTAGCTGTCAATCAATTCAATGGCGCCTTATGCTTATGAATATAAGGTTTAGAAACGCAAAGTTAGGCACATCTGGCAATTTTGACTTATTATCAATTCTGT